>CM036772.1:16171011-16893511 GCA_020796225.1 Arion vulgaris
TTTGCTTTGTTGCATCTGTGTTGAATTTCATTAGTTATTCTTCCGTTTGCTGAAAAAATGCTCCTCAGGTATGTGAAGTCTTTTACTTGATTTAGTGGACGATTGTCGATGAAGATATTGGTAGTGATTTCCTCTCTGGCGAATATCATTACTTCTATTTTGTCGATGTTTATTCTCATGTTGTATTCGTTACATGCTAACTGGAGTCTGTTGATGTGTTGTTGTAGCTGTTGTTCTGTTGTTGATATGATTGCCTGATCGTCTGCAAAAAGAAATTCATTTAATAGCTCTCCGGGGTTGTTTCTTTCGCTGGTGTTAGCTTTTTTACAGATGTGGTCAATATACGGGATGAATAGCAGCGGGGATAGTACGCAACCTTGTCTTACTCCTGACCCTACGTGAAACTTTTCTGATAATCCTGTATTTGTTCTAATCGTACATTGGCTGTCAGTATAAATGCTCTTGCAAAGGTTGATTAGGTGGTCATTAACCCCATAGGTTGTTAGTATTTTCCACAACTTGTGCCTATCCACGCCGTCGAACGCTTTTTCCTAATCTACAAATGCAACGTGTAGATGTTTGTCGGATTCGACAGTCCTTTCTACTAACTGCCTGAGGGCGAATATTGCATCTGTACAGCTTTTGTTCTTCCTGAATCCCATTTGGGAGTCATTAAGCTGTGGCTCGATGATGTGGCGGAGCCTTTTCTCAAGTATTTTGCAGAATATTTTCCCAGTGTGGTTCAGTAGCGCTATTCCTCTATACTTTGTACAGTCCCTCTTGCTACCTTTCTTCTTCCAGATGGGAACAATTGTAGCATTCCTCCAATCTTCTGGTGTTTCTTGTGTGATCCAGACTTGGTTGAATAGTCTATGGAGCCAGCTGATTCCTACCTCTTTAGTTGCTTTGATTAGGTCAGCAATTTGATTTTGTCTGGGCCTGGTGTTTTATTAGGTGGCGCCATATTTACAGCATTTCTAATCTCTGATAGTGTTAGGCTTGGTTCTACTTCTGAAGTTACATTTACTGTGTGTTCTTGAGTGTTCAGTTGGTCCTCTTGTTGTAGGTTGAGAAGTTCCTTAAAGTATTGCCGCCATCTGTTCATTATCATTTTTGGATCATTAAGAGCTTGACCGTTTTCATCGTTAATAATTTCAGTTGGGTCATATTGTTCTTGTCTTTCCCGCATGGCTTTAATTTTCTTGTAGAAATGTCTTGTTGAATTTTTGTAGCCTGAATTTAATGTTTCGCCATAATCTTGCCATGCTTGTATTTTAGACTTCTTTATTATCTCCTTGGCTTGTTTTCTAGCTGTTCTATACTCAGTGAGGTCGTTTTGGTGTTTGATTTTTGCCCATATGTTGTATCTGCGTTTTTTCTCTTTTACCGCTAGTTTTATCCACCTGTATAAGCGCAAATACAGTCGCCAGGTCTGCGATAATTACTGGTGGATCTGTCTCCTATCAATTGCTGGTAAGATGCTGGCCAGAATCCTTCCCAGCTGCTTAATCAATCATCTGGAACAGGGTTTACTCCCTGAGATTCAATGTTGCTTGAAGGCGAGCCGCGGAACAGAAGACATGACGTTTGCAGCTCGCCAACTACAGGAGAAATGTCAAGAGCAGCAAAGCAATCTCTACATGGTCTTTGTCGATATAACGAAGGCTTTCGACATGGACAACTGAGAGGGGCTGTTGTAGATCCTAGAGAAATGTGGATGTCCAATGAAATTGATTAAGATCGTCCAACAGTTTCAGGAGGACATGATGACGCGTGGACTTGATGAAGGGGAGCGGTGGAGTCCTGCCATGTCATCAGCGGGGTAAAACAGGGATGTGCACTGTCCCCAACACTCTTCAGCATGATGTTTGCTGCCATGCTCATGAATGTCTTTTGGAAATGTTATGAACATGCCGTAAATATTAGATATAGGACATACGTGAATCTATTTCCGGTTATAATCCTCCACCAAGGTAAAGAATCAACCATCTCAAAAACTATTGTTTGATGATGACATCGCCCTCGATACAACACTGAATACTACATGCAGACATTTGGCTATCTAGAATGCTAACTCTCAAGCTGCTCGTTCCTGGACTTTGGGTTTCCCTATATTTCTTGTCGTGGAATATAGACATCTGATCCAAGTTGATCCACATCTGTATTCAATCAATCTTGTACTTCCTTTTATTGATCTATAGTCCACACTATATGAGATCTGAGTAAATAATTATACCTCTTTTATTGATCTATAGTCCACACTATATGAGATCTGGGTAAATAATTATACCTCTTTTATTGATCTATAGTCCACACTATATGAGATCTGAGTAAATAATTATACCTCTTTAATTCATCTATAGTCCACACTATATGAGATCTGAGTAAATAATTATACCTCTTTAATTCATCTATAGTCCACACTATATGAGATCTGAGTAAATAATTATACCTCTTTTATTGATCTATTGTCTACACTATATGAGATCTGAGTAAATAATTATACCTCTTTAATTCATCTATAGTCCACACTATATGAGATCTGGGTAAATAATTATACCTCTTTTATTGATCTATAGTCTACACTATATGAGATCTGGGTAAATAATTATACCTCTTTTATTGATCTATAGTCCACACTATATGAGATCTGAGTAAATAATTATACCTCTTTTAGTCTAAGTTCCAATACGGCTCAACCTAAATTGAATTTAATCTAAACGGCCCAAAGGCAAAGCATTGACTTCATTGCACCGGGTTTTTCCATATGGCTCCGTCCCTGTCAACAGAGATGACATCTGCCGAAACCATTGCGCAAAAATGAACTCAGTAACTCTGGAAATAATACTAGTGATCTCATGAAAAATTACACACGTTTCTAGGTCCGGATTCGAACACACAGCCGTCAGTACGACAGGCAAACGACTTAACCACTTCACCATTGACCCCTATATAGTCTCACTCTCTAGTAATTTTCGAACTGACTCGCTCTGACTCTATTGCTGACTCTTTGAGAATGACTGACTCATTCTCATGGCTGCTCCCTCGTCTGTCGAGGGCTGACTGTGTTTTAAAGTACTCGAAATTCCTAAGTCTAAATAAATATATTTATATGTCTGTGACAAAATTACAATTTCCTTTGTTCAAGAATTGGTTATTGGCTAAACCTGAAAACAGAACTTGCTCAGCTTTCAGAAAAGACAAAAATTCACTTGCAGTGGATTTCAACCCACTGTGGATTGCAGTCAATGAGAGCGCCGATGTCGTAGCTAAGTAGGGCAGTGTCAAAGAGCAAATTTACCAACCCCTGTCTTTTTAGGAGATCAAAACCCTCATACAGAAAAAAATCTGCAGTAAACTGGAAGACAAACACTGGATATGATTATGGTAAAGACTTCCTCAAAGACCTACTCAGAACAAACCCTGGTCATTATATTTCGACTACTTAGCGGACACTGCAGACTAAACAAACACTTATATAGACTAGGAAAAAGTTAAATAGCTCTCTGCCAGCGTCAGCAGGCGGAACAGACACCAGAGCATGTCCTGAATGCAAGACTGTCCTCTCCTGGGTGAGCTGAGAAGCAACATGTGGCCACACCCAGTCGACCTGAAAACTAAGCTTTGGGGAAACCTGACAGACCTGAAGCTGACTGCCCAGTTTGTGGTCCACAGTAAATTAAGCGCATGACCAGAGATCGCTAAAGAAGAAGAAGAAGGTTATTGGCTCTTAAAAATTGATAACCAATTCTTTCATTGTTGTTTTTCTAAGAATATAAAAATTGAAATATTTGTTCTGCCGCTCTTACACATGACATGGCTAAATGCTGCTTACCAAGTATAGCCATAGTGTCATCTTCATTGTTATTGTACTTGCTCATTCATTGATCACTAGTGATGATGACTGTTGTAACCCATCTTTGCTTTTGAGTTGAATCTAAAGTTAGTTGTCAAACACCATCCTTGCTATTTGTCTATAGTTCAAGTATGGTGTTAGAAACTCTCAACACAGGTATTGTTTTTTGTCAGGACTAGTCAATTTCAGTTAAATATTAGTCGAAACATTCTTTGTTAACTCAAGTTTCATCGACCTGGTCTAACATGGTAATATACATTTTCTCATATTTTAAAATATCATTATCCTGATTGATATCTTGTAATCTCTGACTTTCTTATTATATTCTCTAAGTGAAACTTGACAGTATTATATTCTCTAAGTGAAACTTGACAGTATTATATTCTCTAAGTGAAACTTGACAGTATTATATTCTCTAAGTGAAACTTGACAGTATTATATTCTCTAAGTGAAACTTGACAGTATTATATTCTCTAAGTGAAACTTGACAGTATTATATTCTCTAAGTGAAACTTGACAGTATTATATTCTCTAAGTGAAACTTGACAGTATTGAGGGAGGTAGAAGAACAGTTAGGTAACAGACATTCTATTACACGTATTTTCCCATTATCCCATTTCCGTTTCGACTTGTTAACATAATTTACTAATAATAATTTGCAGAAAAACAGAGTCACCAACATTAGGATAAGAAAGAAAGTTGGCACAGAAGCTTGCTTGAATTACTTTGAGAAACAAAGAATGAAGTGGTTTGGCCACTTAATAAGAATGCATCCAAACTCCACAGTATACAAAGTCTTCCACAACAGAACATCAGGAAAGAAGGCGAGACGAAGACCAGGAAAAAGATTGTTAGATGGCATAGCAGAATCCTATCAAAGAGCAAAAATAACTATCACCCAAGCTACTAGAACAGCGCAAGACAAAAACAGAAAACCACGACACTGGGCAACAACCTGGTAACAGTGTGACTACAAAAGAAGAAGAGGAAGAAGAGTAATTTGTAGTGATTTAGAAAAAAAAATATACACATATTTTTATTTATATTTTAAGAAAATATATTTTAATTGCAGAAGCACTTTATGTTTCTAATCGTTATACTTATTTACATTGAATGGACGTTAATCTATTACAGATGGTGGACTTCATTAACTAAACAAGATTGATGACTATAGTATGCTGCACAACGTCTGGTACACATTTCCAATAGATTGTATACATTAGGATTCGTTTATTCAGCCAATGTTCTTCACAAGGACCTGTACTGTACCTGATTAATTTTTTCTCGTCAATGCTGCACATGTATATGTTCATATTAAACATACATTATCCGACTAAAATTGTAGTATTTAATATTAGTAAAAGGTAAAGGAACCCTTTCATACCTCGTGGTATATAGGTCAATACAGTGTTAGGCCTGTATTTTTCATTGACCGTCGGCACACGATGGGTGATGTGGTCAGCATCACGCCGGCCTTCTTTACTTTCCCAGAGCATGTCTGGTACCCAGTTGAGGCTGAATCGACCTGAGAGCAGTCGCGGCCGGGAAAAATTCCACGCGCATTGCGGAGCTGAACCCAGACCACCAGCCTTGCGAAGCGAGTTCACTAACAACTATTAGTAGTCTACATAAGTATATTGTCTAAAACTGACATGAATTACAAATCATATTCAAGAAGTACTATCGTTTAAAGAGGTTGTGTTTTCCTTGTTATTATGAAGAGCAAATGTTTTTTTTATTATGAAGAGCAAATGTTCTTTTTATTATGAAGAGCAAATGTTCTTTTTATTATGAAGAGCAAATGTTCTTTTTATTATGAAGAGCAAATGTTCTTTTTATTATGAAGAGCAAATGTTCTTTTTATTATGAAGAGCAAATGTTCTTTTTATTATGAAGAGCAAATGTTCTTTTTATTATGTTTGTTCTGACATTGGCCAACTTATTATTTTTATTTTGGTGTGACTAGATTGTACAAATCAATTGTCCAGAAATGGGATGCTGATTCTACAACACTACATTCACCAACTATATACACCAGAGATAAGCACCAGACAATAGTCGACTTCATCATAAGAACGCCCCTGACGGTATAATCATCAAAATAGTGATTAGAAAAAGAAGCATCAATTTGTGCTGTGGAACTTTGCTAAATTCTTCAAATATTTTGTCGTTGTATTCACAACCATTCATTAGACACAGGGACAAAATATGTGTGTGAAGTGGTTTGAAATGTTGCTAGATTTCAATTGTTGATTTTCTCATGTTTTTCATGTAGTTTTCTCCAAAATGATATATCATTTAAGCCATTTGTTAAGCAAGCGACTTCCTAAGTTTGTTTAACACACGCAAAAAATGAGTCCCCAGAATGAGAAATAATTTGCAGAAATATTTCGGAAAAAAATGATTTTGCCATTTTCACTTATTGTTTTACAGCCGTTCAGCAAAATCTTTGAAAACTGCTTAGACGTTTCACGAATGAATTTTTGGGATGATTATCGTCTTGTCTGCCACCTTGATTACACAGTAGAAGTGCAAGTAAATTTACCACACCGGCAATAGGCACAGCGTCCACAAGCAGGGTCCTAGCAGTACACTGACTGCATCAGAGGTCACGAAACACGCACGTATAGCTATGTTACGAACGAATAGTAGGTATCCCTTACAGTGGACACAATGCGTAAAAGAGCTAAAGTCACATCAATCGGATTTTATTACTCTCATATTTATGTGACTATTTTATAACTTCTTCTTTGCGTTCGTTCTTTACGACTAATTTTAATCTTTCTTTGTGATATGTTTGATCTTTGTCAAGAACATGTATACGTTGCAAATTGGTTTGGTAGGCCCCTAAACGCATAGACGTCTACACGTTTAGGACACATTCATCCGATTTCAGCCAAGCCTCCTTAATCGCTTCTTACGACATGCGTGGCAGGTAACAGTGGTTCTATTCTTTACACTCCAAATTTGGGCCCCGGTAACCACTCGGACGTTTTATAACTTAACCGCTGCAAAATATTAGGTGTTAGTTTATTGTATTCCACCTCTCTCTCTCTAAGTCGATGCTTCTGAAGATCACCGTTTTCATGATGTGATATGAGTTGAAATCATCTGTAGATGTTTCTAACCTCCTAGAGCGTAGGTGGATCTACTTTCATTGGCATGCAAGTGTTCGTGGTAATGAGGGAGCTTAGAGGATTACATTGACATCATCGATTGTTCCGGAGTTTAGGACAGATAAAAGTGATATTCTGCAGTTCTTTGTTACCTTGTTTTGAAAGATCCCATTAAAATTGATGTCAAAGTTATCCAGGAATTTAAGTAGTTTGATAATATACGTCATGAAGTAGGGATGGAATCATGATGGGAAGAGAGAGGAGTGCTATTAATCAGTGAGCCACAGAAACCTTCCATATATTTTAGGATAAACTGAGCAACTATGGATATATACCGAGTGATGTGACTTCTATTCAGTGATCAATAACCAATCCGAGTTTGATTAAACATTGTTACACCCGAGTGCTTACCGGGGCCCAAATATGGGGTGTAAAGAAAAGAGCCACTGTTACCTGCCACGCATGTCGTAAGAGGCGACTAAGGAGTTTTGGCTGAAATCAGATGCACATGTCCTAAACGTGTAGAAGTCTGCGTTTAGGGGCCTACCAAACCAATGCGGAACGTATATACGTTCTTGGCAAAGATCAAACATATCACAAAGAGTGATTAAAATTGATCATAAAGAACGAACGCAAAGAAGAAGAAGAAACACGATTCTCTTTGTGTTGAGAATTGATATAACAAATCTGATTACAAAAATACATATCCTTGTTACAAACACACAAAACAGAATGAAACTGTCGCTGCCGCCTGTAAAACCGTTTAGTTTTTGTCTGTGTAGGAGAGACATGAGACTGTGAAATTTAATGTCTAGTGCAGTCGCCGTCAAACTGTTCAAGTTAGCATGTTTTCTTTATGTCCTCGACAGAAAAAAACGGTACTTGTCTACAATTTCACCGCAGGAAAAGGAAACCTCGCTGACCTAAGTTAAGTGACGTCAGTCCGCCATCAGTGTGTGCGGACGTGGAGGAGAACCGGGTTCAAAGGTCACGGATGTGATGTTTATTGTGTATTTTGTATGTAAATAAGCAGTGTTTTAATTGAATTGGGAGCCCTGAAAAGGACTGTATGTGGGAATGTGAGGTGGAAGGAGGCAGGATGGGACTAGGAGTGTTACTGTGGGGGCCAGAAACTTATGGTATCAGCAATAATAGCTACGAAGAAGTCTAAATTTCTGGATTTAGTCCGGCGACGCTACATAAACTCACACACTCGGGGAATGACGGGATTTTACGTCAATAACATAAACAATGGGGAACCTCTGCGTTATATGCTCGCAAACAATGCTCGCAAACAGTCTATATTTAGAATGACCCAGTTTTTGCGGTGAAATTGTAGACAAGTACAAAAAAAACTCCTTGGCCTTACCGTTAATTGAACCCTAGTTTGCCGCATGGGATTCGCGCTTGAATCTATTCGGCCAACCACTCTCACAACAAAAAAATGACTCATAAGACAGACGTGATAAGGATTTTTTTTATCAACGGAGAGAAAATCAACGGATGAAGACATTTGTGTTAACCCTTTTCTTAGACAAGCTAAAATTGTTTCCAGTTGACAAGTTTGTAATGTAAGTGAAAGATAAAAGAGAAAAACAAAATCTATATCTCAATGTGGCAAAAAAAAACCCAACATAATGACAACTGATAAAACAAATATGACAAAATATATTTTTATTGATTGAGAGAAAGTAGAAAATGTGAAGAGTTTTGAATATCTTGGTTCACTGCTAACAACAGATGGAAATGGGATGAAAGAAATTAAAAGAAGAAGAAACATGGCTTTACAAAACATTAAACAACTCAAAACTGTAGGAAATGGAACTGATAGGAAAACAAAGTTCAGGATATTAAGAACATGCATATTCCGAGTGGCAACGTATGGGTATGAAGTATGGACATTTACTAAGGCAGTGGAAAAACATATATATGCTTTTGAATATAAGTGTTACAGAAGAGTCCTCCCTATATCTTGGACAGAGAAGAGAACAAATAGATGTATCCAGAAAGATCTTAAAATCAAAGAGAACTGGCTGATGCTACAAATAAGAAAGAGAAAATTGATATATTTGAGCAAATAAAAATACATACAGCTTTAGAAGACAGTCATGGAAGGAAGGAAGAACACCGACTAAGAGAAGAAGAGGAAGACCTCGGAGAAGATGGGTTGATGATTTAACTGATGGTTTGAACATGACGATTGCAGAGGCGGGGCATTTTTCTCTGTGAAAGAGAGAAATTTTGAAGCACTGTTGGGGTGGCGAAGTTCTGCTCAGGGCACACTTTTTAATGCTGATGTTTATTAACAGAGGCGACGAAAGACACTATCTATGAAACGCATACAAGGACCCGTTTTAGAAATCTCTTCTTGACCTGACGCTGTGAGACAAACATGATTGGAGAACAGAAGAAAGAAAGAAGAAGAAAATTATTAATGTATAAAGTAAACAACAGCATATGTGCAGGTCGGTGGTTGAATAAGAAACAACCAGATCGGAATTTTAAAATAATGTTCTCTAATTGACAAATGGCTCCAATTTTAAGATGCAAACCTCTCACCGTGAACACAAAAAGAGCAATGTTCAACGCAATCTTTCTCCCCACATTATGTTACCAGTGCCAAACCTGGACGCTGAGAACAAATGATAGAAGAAAACAAGTCACGACAGAGATGAAGTGTCTACGCAGAATTCAGGGTGTAACAAGAAGAGACCGGTTGAGAAATGAAGACATCAGGAAAAAAGTGGGTACAACATCAGTACTAGACTTCATGAAGAAACAACAAATTAAATGGTTCGGCCACGTAAACAGATTACCAACAGACAGTGCACCTCAAAGAGCAATAGGGCTCCGATACAATGAGTACAAAGCAAAAAGGCCGGCCACTCAAAAGATGGACCTCCGAGATAACAGAGGCGACGAAAGAGACTATCTAAGAAGAGCATACAATGGCTCGTTTTAGAAATCTCTTCTTGACCTGACACTGTGAGGCAAACATGATTCGAGAAAGAAAGAAAGTTCTCTAATCGCAAACAAATGATACTAAATTTTCACGAAACAAATGCGTTCTGTACATAATCGTAATCCATTGTTAGGTTATTAACTTAGTTTTTAGTTTTAGTTTAGTCGTTGGATCATCATCACTGCACGTCGAACCATTTAGCAACTAACTACCCCTGTTCTTTGTTGGTTTACTATTCTTCGTCGGCTACCATCGTAGTGTTCTTGTCTAGCAATACCACATTTGACTTGGAATTCTTGCAGTCTGGTTAGTGTTGTAGATTCACAACTATTACTTGAATCATGCCTCAACTAAGGAAAGTATATACTGACTAAGTAAAAAACACAGCTAAGCTAAATATAAGCGCACTAGATAGCCTGAGCTAGCATAGTGGCTAGTGCATGTGCTGTGTAATCTAGTGATTCGAGGTTAATGCCTAGTGTGTAATTCGGTTTCTTATGTCAACACAATCACAATTTGATACCAGAGACAACCTCGGAAGTAAAGGAGGCCGGGGTTTATGGAAGTAAAGGAGGCCGGGGTTTATTGTTTCGTTCGTTAGTAGATACACATCAGTGTCGTGTCTCAGCTTTTTGGCTAAGATCAAAGTGCTAGTGCCCACCTGATCAGTGCCAGAGTGTAAGAACCTACATAGAGCCAATAGGCAACAAAACCAAATAAAAACGTTCCGAACATCTCTCGTTCGAAAAGGGTGACGATGCTCTGGATTTTGCACGTCTAAAACCCGACCGGGTACCACCCTCTGCGCAACAAAGGGTAAGCCCCCTCCCCACCAAATAGAAGACATCAGTCTAGGCTACATGTTGTTCTTCTGAATTAGTGCCTAGTCTCGTATATTCTTTCCCACTAGCATTAGAATGAGAGTTATACAGTGCTACATAGAACCAATACTGACATATTGATGCGAGTCATGGACAATGAACAAACAGATGGAAAAATCTCTGAGAGCCACATAGATGTGGTTTTACAGAAGAATGATGAGAATCCCATGGACTTCTAAAATGACTAATGTTGAGGCGTTGAATGTTTGTAGCCTGATTTCGTGGCAGGGAAGAGCGTCAATATCTGAGGTGATAGCAAAGACCAGAGATTTGTGGATATCCATAACGCACGGCACCTAAAGATGATGATGATGATTATAAATCTTTATAGTTTACCTTATGCTGTCCCTTTATGATGTTAAACACTTAAAGACTAAGCCGTTTTACAACTTTGACATAATCAAACTAGCAATTAACTAGTGATTTATAATATGTTAATATTCTAATGTTTTATTTTATGTTAACATTTTAGCTGCTAAAAACCGTTAGAGACGTTTCCCCCCATTCACTGCTAAATACTAGTGAACACGTCTGTTATTATCTAACCTCTGTGGGCTAAAGACGCGTTAACACGTTATACATTTGTACTGTCACTGCTATAGGCGTACATTCACGTTTGTGACCTAGAAACAAAGAGTATCTATTTTTAAATTCGTCTTCGGAAAGTGTGTTAAAGCGAAAGGGTATTCTAATGGAATGTCTCTGTGTGTCACTGTGGCTAAGTGGTTAAGCACTTTGTCTTGTGAGTCGAAGGTTGTGGATTCGAATCCATACCGCGCCTTTCTGTTCACGAGTGCAGTTTTTCCAGAGAACCCTAGGATTGTTGCTGGAGCTACGGAGTTCGTGCTTTTGCAATACTCTCGGCAGGTGGCGTGCCATTTCTGAAGATAGGGACAGAACCGTATGGGTAAAACCCGGTGCAATGAAGTCAATCCGTCGGCTTAAAAACCCTTTAATGGAATGTCACTGTCCTGGAAAAATTCATTAGAAAAAATTAAAAATAAAATTTCTACATAAATATTATACTATTCAAAATTACATCGGAGACCCTCGCAGATGCTACGGAGTTCGTGCACTGTAGCTGAGATCTTCCCGTGTAAGAAAGAGATCGGAGCACACATGGTTACTTCTTCTTTCTTCTAATAAATTTTCTCCTTGCAACGGCCTTCCAGCCTGCTCTTTTCGATTTTAAATTTCCAAGGGTTCTTTTACGTGCTCAACACGGGACCTACGATTTATCGTCCGTCTCCGATACGACTTGGAACTCGATCTCCTACACTAAAATCAGTGATCTCTGGAATTATATTTCGATGTTTCCACGAAGGATCGAACCGGTTACCTTTAGAACGAGAGGCGAGCACGTAAACTCTATACTACAAAGACCATCTTAATTTCCGAAATTGTCTTTAGTATCAAATTGTGATTGTGTTAACATGAGAAACCGAATTACACACTGAACATTAACCTCGAATCACTAGATTACACAGCAACTGCACTTACTGATATGTTATCCATGCAATCTAGTGTATTTATACAAATAGTCATTAACCCCTTCGACCTTCTGAGCCGATATGCTGGCTCATTGCATTTTAAAAGATGACGCAAAGCTAGTATATTGGCTATTTCAGTAAACATTGCAATATAAATGAGTCTGTAGGTAAATCAAATTACGAAGTGAAAGGGTTAACTTCACAATGTATTACGATTATGTACCCGCCCGAGTGGTTACCGGGGCCAACAGTTAGAGTGTACAGAATAGAACCACTATTACCTGCCACGCATGTCGTAAGAGGCGTCTAAGGAGGTATGGCTGAATTCGGATGCATGTGTCCTAAACGTGTAGAAGTCTATGTGTATTGTGGCCTACCAAACCAATGTGCAACGTATACACGTTCTTGGCAAAGATCAAACATATCACAAAGAGTGATTAAAATTGGTCGTAAAGAACGAACGCAAAGAAGAAGAAGACGATTCTGTACCGAACACATTTGTTTCGTGAAAATTTAGTATCATGTGTTTGTGATTTGAGAATATTATTTTAAAACTCCGATTTCATTGTGTGCTAATCAAACAACTACTTGCACGAACGTTGTTGTTTACTTCATCATCATCATCTAGTGTCATGCCGGCTGGCGTAGGAGATCGTAGATATCCACAAATCTCAGTCTCTGGTGTTTGCTATCATCACACATGTTGACGCTCTTCCGTGTGATGTAGTCAGGTATCCAACATTGCCTCTCCCTGTATTCCTCCGCCTCATTCTCCTCGATTTTATCGGTTGTCACAATGTGTTCTCTTCATCTACGTTCAAATTTAATCACTCTTTGTGATATGTTTGTTCTTTGCCAAGAACGTGTATACGTTGCACATTGGTTTGGTAGAACCCTAAACGCATAGACTTCTACACGTTTAGGACATGTTCATTCGATTTCAACCAAACCTCCTTAGTCGCCTCTTACGACATGCGTGGCAGGCAACAGTGGCTCTATTCTTTACACCCAACATTTGGGCCCCGGTAACCACTCGGGCGACAATGTGTCCTAAACCTCCCTTCCTCATCACATATCCGAAAAATGATGACTGTCTTTTTGTTACATTGATGATAAGCTTTCTGAAAAGATGATCAGTACGATGCTCACACAAATATCATACAACTTGACGTAATATACATGTACATTAAAAGAACAAATACAAATAAAAACAATATAAAGAAAACTCACGTTTGCTGGAGACGATTTGATAGCGGCTAGAGTTGATAACAGGCAGCAGGTGTAACGATGTTTGAAGTGTAAGGTAAGAGAACTAGTGGCTTATAAAGCTATTATGGATATTGATATTCTTAGTCATACATTTCAGCAGTTGTATTGTCAATATTCATCAGAAAAGACAAATATAATGAAGACAGCTATGACAAGTATTGCATATACTCGTACTACTCTCAAATCTAAAATGATGAAAATAACAGAGCAGTTAACATATTTGGGTAGTATCTTGTATAGCAAGGGAAATACTATAAATCAAATTATGCTAGGAATTGTCAAAGCAACATTAGTTTTAACAGTACAAATAAAATATGGAACTACATGCTATACAGTTTACAAATTAAATTACCAATTTTAAATGCCAATGTTGTCTCTCTCCTAACATATGCCAGTAATGGTTAAGAAATGACTAAAGATGTAGTTATTCAGTTGAATGGATTTGAAAATAGATGTCTGCAAAAAAATGAACATAAAATGGAACGAATTCGTAGAGGTGATGAAATCAGAGGAATGTCTGGTCAAACACTTTTTTTATTTATTTTCTTTTATTTGTTTGCGTTCATTCTTGACGAGCAATTTTAATACTCTTTGTGATATGTTAGATCTTTGCCAAGAACGTGTATACGTTGCACATTGGTTTGATAGGCCCCTAAACGCATGAGACTTCTACACGTTTAGGACATGTGCATCCAATTTCAGCCAAACCTCCTTAGTCGCTTCTTACGACATGCGTGGCAGGTAACAGTGGTTCTATTCTTTACAGCCGAAATTTGGGCCCCGGTAACCACTCGAGCGTTGGTCAACCACTAATAACAACTGTTATCAGAAAGAGATGAAGGAATTAAAATAAATGATCAAATAATCACAAAGAAGACATTCAAGTGGGAGGTAAAGAGTTCAAATAAGAGATGACTCTAGAAAAACACTAAAAAAAACTTATTTGTGAGAGATGAGAAATATCAGACACGATTTTATAATGAAAAATTTGCCAAGTAATGTGACGTAACGGTACAAGAGAAATACAGTAATAATAATCATCAATGTTCATAAATAATCGAATATAATATTCTCATTTAAGGTCAGATTCTGGAGTATATTATCGGATTGATGTGATTGTTTCCCGATTTTGTTTGATTTTGTTTGTTTAATATCTTATCTACGATTAGATTAGCAATGTACGATTAGAACAAATACAGGATTATCAGAAAAGTTTCACGTCTGGTCAGGAGTAAGACAAGATTGCGTACTATCCCCGCTGCTGTTCATCACGTATATTGACACCATCTGTAAAATATCTAACACCAGCGAAGGAAACAACCTCGGAGAGCTCTTAAATGAGTTTTTTAAACGATCAGGCAATCATATCAACAACAGAAGAACAGCTACAACAACACATCAACAGACTCCAGTTAGCATGTAACGAATATAACATGAGAATAAACATCGACAAAACAGAAGTAATGACATTCGTCAGAGAGGAAAGCACTACCAATATCTTCATCGACAATCCACCACTAAATCAAGTAAAAGACTTCACATATCTGTGGAGCATTTTTTCAGCAAACGGAAGAATAACTAATGAAATTCAACACAGATGCAACAAAGCAAATCAGATGATAGGGCAAATGGTGCCAATTTTAAGATGCAAACACGTCACCATGAACACAAAAAGAGCAATGTTCAACACAATTTTTCTCCGCACATTATGTTACCAGTGCCAAACCTGGGCGCTGACAACAAACGATAGAAAAAACTAGTCACGACAGAGATGAAGTGTCTACGCAGAATGCTGGGTGTAACAAGAAGAGACCGGTTGAGAAATGAAGGCATCAGGAAAAATGTGAGTACAACATCAGTACTAGACTTCATCAAGAAACAACAAATTAAATGGTTCGGCCACGTAAGAAGATTACCAACAGACAGTGCACCTCAAAGAGCAATGCTGCTCCGATACAATGGTTACAAAGCAAAAGGCCGGCCACGCAAAGATGGACCTCAGAGATAACAGAGGCGACGAAAGAGACTATATACGAAGCGCATACAAGAGCCGTTTTTAAATCTCTTCTTGACCTGACGCTGTGAGGCAAACAGGATTCGAGAAAGAAAGAGAAATAAATATCTGATCTATACATTCAAACGTTTGCTTTCGTAAAACAACTGTTTTATCGTATGTTATTTTGAGTTTTAAAAGTGTATAAAAATGTTCAATATTCCTAACGGTTACAAATTTAGTACGAAATTTGCTTATTTTGATCCTTGACACAGCGGGAAGATATGTTACGAAAACCTCCGCTTATAGCATACAATTGGAAATTAAAATTGGCATCTTTTCTATTCATTCATGCCATTCGTTCGTTTGCCAGAAAAATGTACAAAGAAATAGGATCCGTAAAAGTGTACACCATTAGACTACTAAAAAGTTAAAGTTAATTGCATATCCTTTACATGACTTGACAAATCAACCCCAGCTTTTTAACGCTATTTGTGATTTTTCTAGGCGTTCAGTAGTTTGCCATTGCTTTCTGAACGGGTGGTGCCATCGTCCTTTTGTAAACATCCACGTGAAACAATTTGCAACCAAACTGTTCGCAGAGTGATTCGAACTCAGAACGTCGGGTTTAATACACCGAGTCACTTTCCCCTAGGCCACAGACGCCACCATTAGACAACTAAAACATTGTAAATCATTGCTTATTTGATAGATCATTTATGCCACAGTTGTAAAACTGCTAATCTATTTTTTGTTTGAAATAAATAATCATAAAATGGTATCATATGGTAAATTACATTCACGTTGATTGCTAAGTGAATTGACGTCCGTGTATTGTCGGGACTCGAAAGGGAGGTAAAGTATTTTTATTTTTATTTTTTCATTTTTTTCGATCCAGAAGCACTTGAGCTTTTCAGCTCTTCGGCTCGTTGCCATGGACATCGTAACCCTTCGGTTCGGTGCCACGAACACCGTAAATCTGGGGAATCTGTGGCTTTTTCTGCCATCCCGCGGAATTGAACCCACACACAGAGGGATAGTCACCTGTAGTCCAACGCGCTACGAACACGCTGGGCAGACGGGCGGAGGTAAAGTATAACATCGCTCAACCAATTAAATAACACAGACGTATTACTTTTGCAGACGACCAAAGTCTAATCTATGAAGATGAAGATCAGCTACAAAACATCACATGAATTCATTGCTAATAGCATGTAGGAAGTACCATATGAAAATCAACATACAAAAGACCGAGACCATGAAAATCAGCAGAACACCAAGCCAAGCAAACATACAAATAGACAACACGTTTACTACCACCCAGAAAAAACTGAATTATAAGTCAATTTGTGAAATAAAACTTCCAAGTTATATATTTATTGACATCAAACATACATCAACGTGGTACATCATAGTTATATAATATGCAATCAAAATGTTATAATAACACTAGTTCAGTTATTACATTAATTAGCGAAATATAGCTGTGACATGTCCGTCATCATCTTGTCTGTCTGTGTCAACCTCATTCAAACTCCAATGCCGCATGCATTCCCTGACTGGAGCTGTCCCCAACTGACCACCCGCCTGTAAATGCATTCAGTGAATGTCTGCTATACATAACATACGTCTGACTTTGTAGTCCGGTACGATGCTCAAATGAACCACACCATATACATATATATATAAAACAGTGCTTGTCTTGCAATGCTTTCGGTCGGTCTTCTCAATATATGTCCTATCCATCCCCAGCGTCTCTTCCTGAGCTCTTTCTCCACTGGTATCTGCTTAGTTCTTTTTCTGAGTTTCTCGTTTGTAATCTTATCATACCTGTTCAGTCCCTGTATTCTATGTAGACATCCATTTACGAAGGTTTGCAGTTTTCTGATGCACTGTGCACTGATGCACTGTGCATTGATGCACTGAACTGTGTAGTTCAGTGATGTCCAAAGTGTTTATGTATTGGGGCGCAATTGACAGATGGTTGTGGAGGTGCGGACGCCGTGTGATCATTACAATACTGAAAAAGTTAATTGCATATCCTTTACAGGACTTTGCAAATCAACCCCAGCTTTTAACGCTGTTTGTGATTTTCTAGGCATTATTACGTTCAGTAGTTTGCCAATTTTAAGATACAAACACGTCACCATGAGCACAAAAAGAGCAATGTTCAACACAATCTTTCTCGCCACATTATATTACAAGTGCCAAACGTGGACACTGACAACAAATGATAGAAGAAAACTAGTCACGACAGAGATGAAGTGTCTACCAAGAATGCTGGGTGTAACAAGAAGAGACCGGTTGAGAAATGAAGACAGGAAAAAGTGGGTACAACATCAATACTAGACTTCATCAAGAAACAATAAATTAAATGGCTCGGCCACGTAAGCAGATTACCAACAGACAGTGCCCTCAAAGAGCAATGCTGCTCCGATACAATGGGTACAAAGCAAAAGGCCAGCAACGCAAAAGATGGACCTCAAAGATAACAGAGGCGACGAAAGAGACTATCTACAAAGCTCATACAATGACCCGTTTTAGAAATATCTTCTTTACCTGACGCTGTGAGACAAAGAGGATTTGAGAAAGAGAGAAAGAAAAGTTTGCCATTGCTTTCTGAACTTTTTGTAAAATTCCATGTGAAACAATTTGAAACCAAACTGTCCGTAGCGTGATTCGAACTCAGAACGTCGGAGTTAATAGACCGAGTCACAATCCCCTAGGCCACAGATGCCACCCATTACAATACTACTACTACTAATAAAAACGAGCAATGTTACTATAGTTGAGATGTAGAAGCTTTCTCCTGTAAAAAAATCAATGGCTGGAGCTAAGGGACAGTAGAATGATTACAGAAGAACAGAAAATTGTAAAAGCGGGAAAATCGTGTTCATGGAAGTGATATGAAAACTGAAAAAAACTGTTCTTGAGAAATGTGATTACTTTTAAAGCCAGTAGATTAAAACAGGACACCATAAATGTATGCCACGACGCCATGGCGCCGCAGACACCGCATTGAACAGTGCTGGTGTAGTAAATTTTATTTCACACCCATTTTCTCACGATATAGTATGGAATAGTTGTGATTCAGCACAGAACATACTACGTGACGCAACACCTATTGTCTCCTGAGACAAAGAGGCCAATGATGATGAGTATGGAATACCATGGTCTTCTCTCTCTCGTGATCGCTGCCCAGACCGATGTACAGATCTCCCATAAATTATATTTATGTGGAAATCTGATTCACACCTTAGCATTGGTGTGTTTTACGTCACATCTTCAGCACCATTTGGAGCTCTGGTGCTTATCCTTCAGCGATATGTCCAGTTTCAGCCAGCTTTTACTCTGTTCGCTCTCCGCTCTGTAGCCATCTAATGTTTTTTTTACGGAGTAGGGTAGCTAGCCCCACGTCCAGCCTCCTTAGACGCCTCTTACGATATACGTGGTAGCTAACATTGGTTCTATTCTTTACACCCCAATCTGGGCCCCGGTAACCACTCGGGCGTCATGGTCTTCCAATTATCTCGAATGTTACAAGCCCTTTTTATACGCAATTATAACTGTTATATTCGCTATAATACAGTTATATATAGTTGTTATTCATTTATCTGTATACTACAAACAAGAATGAGAAAAGTGAAGTAGTTTTTACATATAAAGAGACATGAAAGGGTGGAAAAGAGCATCATGGAAGGAGGCTTCCCAGCAAGGAGGAGAAGAGGAAGACTACGGAGAAGATGGATTCAAGATGTAACTGATGGTTTGAGCATGACGGTTGCAGAGGCAGGAAATCTGGTCTATGAGATGAAGAAATTTCAAAGGACTGTTATCAAAGTTCTGCTCAGCACAAGAAATGTGATGATGATGATGATACATGTATCCCAAATGTTACACGGTTACAAGAAATATCAACTAATGTTAATCTTTGTTACATCTTGCCAGTGAACGCTTCTGACCATCCAAATCTACAAGACTTTCACAACTGCATGTGGCTCCATCTACTATTACTGATTGGCCTACGGGAAGTGTAAGAAGTCCAATCTGGCAGTTTGGTCCTGAGAAAACAAGATGACTAATATCATTAACATAATATACTTAGTTCAAAATTGTCTCAAGGCGAAGAATTGACATAATTGCACCGGGTTTTCCCATACGGTTCTGTCCCTAAGGACACAGATGGTCATCTTCCGAGAGTGTTAAAGAAAGCACGAAATCCGTAGCTCGGGCAACATACCTATCGATCTCATAAACAAATTACACATGTCTCTCGGCCCAGATTCGACCAGACAACATTCGGTACGACAGGCAAACGTCCACCACTTCACCATTAAGATCTCCTCCCCCCGAACTTAGCTATTTAAACACACTGACAATAAGAACCATCAAGCGCCATTAAGATCTCCCCCGAACTTAGCTATTTAAACACACTGACAATAAGAACCATCAAGCGCCATTAAGATCTCCTCCCCCCGAACTTAGCTATTTAAATACACTGACAATAAGAACCATCAAGCGCCATTAAGATCTCCTCCCTCCGAACTTAGCTATTTAAATACACTGACAGTAAGAACCATCAAGCGCCATTAAGATCTCCCTCCGAACTTAGCTATTTAAATACACTGACAATGAGAACCATCAAGCGCCATTAAGATCTCCTCCCCCCGAACTTAGCTATTTAAACACACTGACAATAAGAACCATCAAGCGCCATTAAGATCTCCCTCCGAACTTAGCTATTTAAACACACTGACAATGAGAACCATCAAGCGCCATTACGATCTCCTCCCCCCGAACTTAGCTATTTAAACACACTGACAATAAGAACCATCAAGAATTATATATATTATGCATGGTAATGACAATGATGATTATAATGTTGATGATGATGATAACGATGATGATGATGAGGAGGATGATGATGATGATGATGACGATTATGAGAAGAATGATGATGATGGAGCGATTAGTGTAATGGTGATGATGATGGTGAGGATGATGATAATGATGACAATAGTGATGGTGGTGGTGCTAATGATGATGACTATTTTATGTTTAAATCTAATTTAATTTTTTTCGATCCAGAAGCACTTGAGCTTTCAGCTCTTTGGCTCGGTGCCATGGACATCGTGATCATTCGGTTCGGTGCCACAAACACCGTAAATCTGGAGAGACTGTGGCTTTTCTGCCAGTCCGCGGATTTGAACCCGCACTCACAGCGGGTTTATCACTCGTCGTCCAATGCGCTAGAACACCCTGCGCAGGCGGGAGTTTGAATCTAATAACAGACGCCAATCCGGTCATAGCATAGTGCACCCCTTTCTCAGCAAGACATAGATACGTCTGCTTATACAGAACATTTCGAATCATGTCATACCTAGAAAGTATATATGTTAGTCATATTCTGATTTCTTTTCTCCTATACTTAAATAAAGTTGCACGCTATAGTATTTAGTGTCGTTTTTCATCTTTTTATGTCTTGTCTGGACAAATATATATGGTTTGTTTTTATGTAATTGTACGCCTTGTCTGGACAAATATATATGGTTTGTTTTTATGTAATTATGTCTGGTCTATACAAATATATATGGTTTATTTTTCTGTATTGGTATGTCTTGTCTGGACAAATTTATATGGTTTGTTTTTCTGTTTGTGTATGTCTTGACTGGACAAATATAATATGGTTTGTTTTTCTGTATTTGTATGCATTGTCTGGACAAATATATATGGTTTGTTTTTCTGTCTGTGTATGTCTTGTCTATACAAATACCTATTTTCAACAAATTGGTTATTATTTCTTATATTTAATTATATTTTTTACCTTTGCTAATATAAAACTGCCAGGTAAATGTCTTCGTCAATATCGTGTGTTTATTAGGTTTTACCTCGGTCTCACCCCTGCTTTCTCCCAACTCTGATCTGATCCGATCTGATCACATCGTATATATAGAATGTCGTGTTTCACCTTGTAGGACTAGAGTGTTATCTCGAAACTCTTCTGTCAGAAACCATCTTTCCGCGCAAGATTGACTAAATCTTCTTCTTCATCTATATTTCTTTAATGCTTTTTGCCTCACAGCGTCAGGATAAGAAGAGACTTCTAGAACTGTCTTTTGTGTGTGCTTCATAAACGGTCTTTTTCGTCGCCTCTGTTATCTCTGAGGTTCACCTTTTGCCTGGATGGAATTTTGCTTTGTATCCACTGTATCCGATTAATATTGCTCTTTGATGCGCAGTTCCTTTTTATTAATCTACTTATGTGATTGAACCATTTATTTTGTTATTTCTTGATGAAGTCCAAGACTAATGTAACCATATTTTTCCTCTCTTCATTTCTAAACCGGTCTCTTTTTGATACTCCCATCATTCTGTGTAGACACTTCATCTATGTCGTGACTAGTTTTCTTCTATTGTTTGATGTCAATTTCCAGGTTTGACAGTGATAGAATGTTGGGAGAAAGTTTATGTTAAACAATGCTCTTTTTGTGTTCATGGAGACATGTTTGCATTTCAAAATTGGCGTCATTTGTCCTATCATTTGATTTGCTTTATTGCATCTATGTTGGATTTCCATAGTTATGCTTTCATTTGTTGAAAAGAATTATCTCTAGGTATGTAAAGTCTTTGACTTGTTTGTCAATGGAGATATTGGTTCCACTTTAGCAAATGTCATTACTTCGGATTCGTCGATGTTTATTTCATTTTTATTTATTACAGTGGCGGCTCGTGATCATTTTTGTTGGTGGGGCCAGAAAGATATTTTCGGAAGAATCATGGTTTCGGTTAAGATATATTTTAATGTATAAAATAATAAATACACGTTGCACCTTATTTTTCGTGGGGTGACCCTGAATGGCCAGCCGCCACTGATTTATTGTATTTTAATGATTTCCTAAAGGATGTGTCGAAATCCATACTGCTTAACGTACACGATGTTGGCGGATTAGAGTAGCCATGAATAATATATAATATTATAAAAATTAAACTCAAAGTTAATTTGGATCTATGCTCAACATTACACAAGGCTACGTGCTATTGGTTAAGCTGATATTTTTTCTTTGAAGCGCTTTTCTGATCTAGATTGTGGTAACATGCAAAGTTCTTCCCAGTTCCATCTTTTTGGTGATCATGACTCGGAAATCATTGAGAACTGAAGACAAATTTAGTATAAATTGTAATATAGGTGTACAGGAATTATTGCGTGAGAACAGATTAGATATATACATAACGAGAGATATATCTGAAATATCAGCATGTAAAATTGTAAACCAATATCACTATTTGCTTCTAGAGATGCTCTTCTTCTTCTTATTTGCATTCGTTCTTTACGACCAATTTTAATCACTTTTGTGATTTGTTTGATCTTTACCAAGAACGTGTATACGTTGTACATTGGTTTGGTAGGCCCCTAAACGTATAGACGTCTACACGTTTAGATACGTGCATCCTATTTCAGCCGAACCTCCTTAGTCGCCTCTTACGACATGCGTGTCAGGTAACAGTGGTTCTATTCTTTACACCCCAAATTTGGGCCGCAGTAACCACTCGGGCGTTCTAAAGATGCTGTATATATATTGAATTATTCTTTAACAGAACCATCATTATTGCACATCGGTGAGTAGCCATGTGTGCTCTGATTTCTTTTTTTTTACACAATAAGATCTCAGCGGCAACGCACGAACACCGTAGCTTCGGCGTGGGTCACGGACGCAATTTTAAAAGATGGTGAGAAATATTGTGTAGAACTTTTATATTTTTAATCTGTCTAAAACATTTTGTAAGGACATTGTCGTTCCAGCCTGATCTTCTCTATATCATACTGATAAGTGTTATTTTACTGTTCAACTTGATCACTAGACATTCGTTGTATAGAATGTCTCTGATAGGACTAGGAACTTGATCACGAGACATTCGTTGTATAGACTGTCTCTGATAGGACTAAGAATTTGATTTCACCTACACTGAGATTAGGGATCTCTGGAAAAATATCCCGATCGCTCCACGAGGAAGTCAACCGAGTACCTGTGGAACGAAAGCCGAGCACCGAACCTCCACGCAACAGAGTCTCCCTGGGCACCGATATATTTACTGGAAGTCTGTAGCCTTAACTAACAGACATAGCTAACCTTAACACAACAGAGTCTCCCTGGGCGCCGATATATTTACTGGAAGTCTGTAGCCTTAACTAACAGACATAGCTAACCTCTACGTAACAGAGTCTCCCTGGACACCGATATATTTACTGGAAGTCTGTAGCCTTAACTAACAGACATAGCTAACCTTAACGCAACAGAGTCTCCCTGGGCACCGATATATTTACTGGAAGTCTGTAGCCTTAACTAACAGACATAGCTAACCTCTACACAACAGAGTCTCCCTGGGCACCGATATATTTACTGGAAGTCTGTAGCCTTAACTAACAGACATAGCTAACCTTAACGCAACAGAGACTCCCTGGGCACCGATATATTTACTGCAAGTCTGTAGCCTTAACTAATAGACATAGCTAATACATTGTACTCACCATTGGGACATACTGGACAGCACACACCAGAAATATTTATAGGATCCACACACTGGGACATAGGACAAGAGGTGACATCACAGACCGGGTTTCCACCGCCTAATGGACAGTAGCATCTCACACAAGCTTCGTTTCTTATAACCTCTCCCTGTTGGAATATCACTCCATCTAAAAGAATTAGAGGTCAACAATCTCAAATACATCTACTTTATTCCATCGTATATAAAGTAAATTAATTTGGGTTCCGAATATCTCAAATGCCAATGGTTTCTTTTCACCCCATGTCTACTTCCTACTCTTCGAACGCTGCATAACGACCACTTGTTACCCACTTACTGTGATTTGTATGTGATCCGAGCCTAAGAGCGATTGTGTGTTGTGCCAGTTATGCACCTAGAGGTAGGCCAGCAGATCCGATTTCTGCGACGCTTCTTATTTACTAGGTTTCTTCCCTTTGGCCATACCTCAATCGCCTCTTACGACATGCCTTGTAGGTCACAGTGTTACTTTTCTTTGCTCCCCTAGATAGTCCCAGCAACACACGTGCGCCACCTTATGTAACGTAGCCAATTTGCATTTCGAATATTTTAATTTTAACGATAATTACTGGCTGTGTTATGAAGCGACTGGCCGATTGAATTAGAGCGCTTCGCCCATGCGAGAGATGTTGATTCAGTCCATTGTAAGACCAATGAGGTTTTTTTCTGTCGATGACATAAAGAAAACATCCTTCTCGATCCAGAAGAACTTGAGCTTTCAGCTCTTCGGCTCAGTGCCATCGACATCGTAACCCTTCGGTTCGGTGCCACGAAGAAGAAGAAAAAGAAAATATTCTAACTTGAACCGTTTTGCAGCGACTGTACTAACCATGCGGCTATTGATTTTCACAGGCACATGTCCTTCCTGTCCTCCTCGGCCCGCCAAGAAAGCGGTATAACAGGCAGTAACAATAGTCTTCTTATAATAGCTATGTTCATTCGGTACCCGTTATAGATGGGCAACTCTGCGATCGTTGACTTGTTCCGAAGATCGAAGTTTCGAATCCCCCTCACGTCTTTATATTCACAGGTGCATTTATTCGGATGCCCCTAGGATTTTTGGCGGAGCTACGGAGTTTGTTCTTTGCGCATTACTCTCGGCAGTTGACGTGCCATTATTTTAAGGGGACGCGCCGAGTGATACGGGATAAAATCTTGTGCAATGAAGTCAATTCTTTTATATTAGACAATTACAACATTTTTACATATGTTGACATGGTGACAAGTACTACATCAATTCTGGTAGTTACATCTCAAAATGAACAGCAAGTCTTTTCCTAATTTACGTGACTCGTCAGCTGCATTGATAACAGATGCAGAAAAAGAGCAGGGGTTCTATCATCGTTTCGTGGAACAGACAGAAACGGTTGATAAAGCTGACTGCCGTAATATCATGAATGTCCTGTGTAATATTACTAGCACTTGAAAAACTTACATTGACTTAACAACAAAAGAGGATGTTGTTAATGCACTCAAGGCAAGCCACAGACCCTCTCCAGGGTCTGATGGTGTCCAATATCATCACATCAAACAGCTTGACGAGAATTTTATTAATGCAGTTGTGATGGATTTCAACAAGCATGTTGTAGTACCCGAGGCTTGGCTTCATAGCTATTTAAGACCGCTCTATAAACATGGGAAGGATCCTATTCTGCTCAGAAGCTACCGCATACTCATCTTGCAAAATATATATGACAATTACTAGAGAATACAGTGACAAGAAAGGTAATGTGTCACTTAGAGACGAACCACATCCTCATTCACACTTTGGGTAGCTACCGGCCAAGGAAAGGGACATTGGAAAATGCTAGCACGTTTGCTTATGATGTTTATGAAGGCTTCCAATCCATGCAAGAGATGGTCCTAACAAATCAATCAATCAATCATTATTTATTTTATAGATCTTTTACAGAAAAACTGTTTGAACATAACAGCAGAAAGATTCAGTCGTCGGGATAACTGTAAAAATTATAGA
Organism: Arion vulgaris; assembly: GCA_020796225.1. NCBI lineage: Eukaryota > Metazoa > Mollusca > Gastropoda > Stylommatophora > Arionidae > Arion > Arion vulgaris. Next base: position 16,197,119 of record CM036772.1, read on the forward strand.
CATAAGTACGTAGTCACATCTCATCATAATGTTATGTGAGAAAATAAGTACATGAGAAAATATGTACATGAGAAAATAAGTACATGAGATAATAAGTACATGAGAAAATAAGTACATGAGAAAATAAGTACATGAGAAAATAAGTATATGAGAAAATAAGTACATGAGAAAATAAGTATATGAGATAATAAGTATATGAGATAATAAGTACATGAGAAAATAAGTATATGAGATAATAAGTACATGAGATAATAAGTACATGAGATAATAAGTACATGAGAAAATAAGTATATGAGATAATAAGTACATGAGAAAATAAGTATATTTGAAAATAAGTACATGAGACAATAAGTATATTTGAAAATAAGTACATGAGAAAATAAGTACATGAGAAAATAAGTACATGAGAAAATAAGTATATGAGAAAATAAGTACATGAGAAAATTGAGATTTCATAATGGTTTCTTCATTCTTTGTGGAGTGGGCGAAGAACTCAAACACACCGCCCTGTTTGTGGCCCATACTAGATTAATGAATTGATAGATAGGACCATCATCGTTGCACTTTGGTGAGTAACAATGTGTGCTTCGATCTCTTTCTTACACAGGAAGAGTGCACGAATTCCTTATTACCAGCGAGAGTCCCCGATGTAATTATGAATATCGACAAGATATTTTTATCGGAATTTTAAATTTAATCTGTTCTTATGAATTTTAGCCGGAAGCGGCTTGCTCTTCCAGCCTGCTCTTCTTGATTTTGGTTTGTCAAGTTCTTTTATGTGCTCAAATCGAACATGGGGCATACGTTTTATAGTCCGTCTTTAATAGGACTAGGAATTCGATTTCACCTACACCGAGATCAGAGATCTCTGTAAAAAAAATATCCAGATGACTCCACGAGAGAGCGAACCTGGTACTTTTGACACCAGAGACGACGATCTCACCTCTACGTCACAGAGATAATAATAATAATAATAATAATTCCTCTCGTACCGTTATACGTTACATAGGGCCTGCAAGTAATTTCTCCATACCACTCTATCCTGGGCAACTTGCTCAATCTCCTCCATGGAACTGAGACAGATATTTCCTGCCTCTCTCAGCAAAGTTCGCTTCAGGGTCGCCTTAGGTCGACCTCTCTTTCTTGAACCCTTTGCATTCCACTTCAATGCCTGCTTTGATATTCGTTGATCATTTCTCCTTAACATATCTCCATCTTCTCTTTCTTATAACAGTTGTCACTAGTGGTTGACCAGACATGTCTCTGACGTCACAGAGATCAGACTAGAAAATCGGGATAACAGAAGTTGATGACAGAAGAAAACGAAGAATAGATAAGTATACCTGTATGTCGACAACCAAACTGCACACAGGTAGGACAACATTCAGCTGTGGTATTAGTAAATGTAAGACAATGCTGATCCGGCATACAGTCCTCTACAGCGCAGTTGACAATACCTCCATCTTTTGGACAGTGACAGCTCATACATGGTGTAGGCGAAAACTTTGTCCCAGTCAAGTAGATCCTTCCTTCAAACTCACATCCTCTTTGGGAAAAACTAACAGAAGCTCCATCCAGTGATCCCCAGGATGAAATCAGGAGGCAGAAAGTTGGTAACAACATGTTATTTCTGTAAAATATAATAAAAATAAAATATGATAGTTATATTCAACTATGTTACAAAACATCTCATAATGACGTTCCTCTTCGAACCCCAGGAATTTAGAATGTTTACTCTTTTGCTATAGCACAATGGGGGAGCACCAGAGCTTTCTTTAAGACCCAGAAACCTCTAACAGCCCCAGGCGTGTAGTGCTATGCTTAGTGCTGCGGAGGTTCCTACTCAGATAGGGTTCGACATAATGAAGTTAAATGAGACAGAAAATATAATATAATTTTTTTATATTTAACTATGTCAAAATACATCAGAATGGCTACATTAAATGCATTACAAAAATGAATGTACTTCACTAACTTTCCATTGAGACTTACTTAGTTATTAACTCTTTCAATACAAGTTACTCAGTTCTAATGTAATATTATTTATGACACAAAGATCGTTATCTTGCACAGAGTGTATGTATACGTTGTTTAATGCAGGTATCACGTAGCGGTTTTTAGCTAGATTTTAAGCTTCCACTTGTCTATTTCCTATGTCAGAATATACAGAGTTAAAAGGAAAATTCATTAAATGCTCACACAACTTTCTACAAATGATTATAGACAAATACATCTTGTCCACTGTTTAGTTTTTATTTAAGGTTTGTTTTGTGAATCGTTTTATCAGAAAAATGGTACGGTCAGAATGGTTTGTCAAGTGTTAATAGATATGGTTAGTGTGTATGGAACGGGAAGTAAGTGTGATACAATGTTGAAGATACAGCAATGAAGATATAACGATTGTGGAGATCAATAATTGAGAGGAATACAATAAATTACATATATTTTAGAACAAAACCGACATTGTAGAAGAGGGTATAGAGATTGTAGAAGAGTAAAGATATTAGAAGAGAGTATAGACTTTAGAAGACAGCAAATGTAAATGAAATAGAGCAACGGTAGTTTAGTGTAGAGAGATTTTAGAGAAAAAAGCAATTAGATTTGAAAAGAAAACTAGCATGACCTACAAATAAAAAATTCAAGATATTTTTGCGAAAACCAAAAGATTGTAAAAGAAATTAAGAAGAATTAAGAAAATAGTAAGAAAATTATCACCACCTGCAGAAGATTTAAAGTAAGTAAAACAATTATGCTAGTCAATAACGATGAGAAAACGATAACATAATATGAAAAATGCAAGGATAGAGTGGTAACTATTTCGTACTTACACCTACGTAGTGAAAACCCCTTTCGAATAGCAGTGTAGAATCCAACGAAGTGGAAGAGTGTTGTCATAACCACTAACTAAGCTACAGGGATGATGATGATGATGATGATGAGGAGAAGGAGAAGGCTGTAAATATGTTACAAATTAATGAATGTGTGTCTGGTATTAGCAAAATAACAACAGAGAATGTATTTCTAAAATACACAACACTTGACGAAGAAATGAAATACATGTGACTACATTGGATACCATTTCCGGACAAGCTCTTAAGAAAAGTTACAGTTTCCTCTTGACCACTGCTATTGTTGAATATGTTCAAGTTGATACCTGAGCGAACTGACAATACACCGCCTGAGCGAACACACAAGAACAGAAAAGGGAAGGAATAAATGTTACTACTATGGTATAAATATTAATCGTACATTGATGAAATGTTAAACAAATCATTAGTAATTCTAACTTATGGTAATGAATTACGGTTTTGTTAACATCAGAGTTAACATTACTGGAGGTGACATCCTGTTGACTACAACAATATTTGAATTTATTCAAGTTAACATCTGAGTCCGAGAGAACGAATCAAGAAGCAAAGAAAAACATAAGTTAATACTACAACGAATATGGTCAAGTGTAAAACAAGTCATTAGTTTTCTTCTTCTTCTTCTTTGCGTTCGTTCTTTTCGACCAATTTTAATCACTCTTTGTGATATGTTTGATCTTTGCCAAGAACGTGTATACGTTACACATTGGTTTGGTAGGCTCCTAAACGCATAGACTTCTATACGTTTAGGACATGTGCATTCTTTTTCAGTCAAATCTCCTTAGCCGCCTCTTACGACATGCATGGCAGGTAACAGTGGTTTTATTCTTTCCACTCCAAATTGGGTCCCGGTAACCACTCGGACGAAGTCATTAGTAATTCTAACATCTTATAATTGGTATCTTCTTCGTCTTCTTCAATCCGTTTGAAGTTTTCAGATATTGTTGGGCTGGTGTTTATTTGTTTGCTATTATCAACCAAGTTAACCACTCGTTGTGATAAGTTTGGTTTGCACCGAGAGCGTGAGTACGTTGCACATCCACTAGGAACCTAAGAAAGAATAATCACATTCAGATTTCAGCCAACATTTATGAATATTATCCAAAATGAGACCAATTTTTTACAGACTGGTAACAATAACACTTTACGAATAAACAAAAACCCCACTTTAGACTACCAACAACTGGAATTATATTATAGCATAATATCAGATCTGATTGGTCAATGTTATGACGTCGTTGATGATGTCTGCCATGTCATATGTAATCGAGCGTCTTTGTGACGATAGGTTTAGACGTTTGCCTTTCAAAAGTTAGAGTCTGGACTTCATCGTTCTGTTCACATGTGCATTGTTTTGAGAGATACCTCTGATTGTTACTGGAGCTACGGAATTCGGGTTTTGTGCAACACTCTCAGCAGGTGGCGTGCCAGTTTCGCAGAGGAAAACTGGGCAATATTTTAAACCCGCTTCATCTTTTATTAATTTTGCTTTCGCCTGATAATAAATGCATGCGTAGTCTAGTATGCCTGGTATGCGCATTTGACTGATTTTCGCGTGAAAACCTGCTTTCTTTACTATCAGTGTTCACTACCATACAGGCAGGACTTCTCTGATTTCATATGTTCTCGGTAGAGTGAAGTCAATTCTTGGCTTCTAGTCACTTTTCAGATGTTTAATCAGAGAGATGAGTAGCATCGACGAATATATTTTACAATAGGATGCATTTGGGTACTCTATTTATTCTTCAGTTCTGTCTGTCGGAGCTAGGTTTCAGTTCTCTATATATTCCATACTATAAAAAATGGGGAAAATCAAAAGAAGAGATGAAATCAGAGAAATGGTAAACCACTAGTAAGGGCTGTTATAAGACGGAGAAGATGGAGGTATGTTAGACTTACCGTGAGAAGAAATGATCAAAGAATACCAAAACATGCATGAAAGTGGGAGGTAAAGGCTTAAAGAAAGAGAGGACGCCGTAAGGAAACGCTGAAAGAAACTTTGCTGAGAGAGGTAAGAAATATGGGACTCATTTTCATGGAAAAGATTGAGCGAATTGCCTAGAGCAGAGTGGTATGATTAAATTACTTGCATGTCCTATGTAACGTATAACGGCACGTGAGGGGTATATATATTTCACATTAAGATGCGTTTGTGTTATTAATATATGCCCTGTATGTATATGCATATGCTTATATGTCGTCTTGGGTGCGGTCTGAACCCTCAAGTCAACAAAGATTTCGAATAATGGAATCAATAATATAGTGTCCATTTTGAAATGAAAGCCTTGCAAATGAAGGAAGGGGATTGAGAGAATATAGACAAGTTAGGTAATTAGATTAAAGGATGATAGAGAATTAAGGAAGAGAAACAGAGTGATGATAGCGTCGGGAGGTAGGGTGAAAGAAGTAAGATATAGGATTGAGATACTTAAGACGACTTATGTGCTTACGAAATTATGTGCATGTAACAGGTTGGAATGTTGTTTTCATCGTATGCAACAGACGTCTAAACAATATGGTTTGTATTTGTCTAACGGATTTAAAGGCGATGGCCAGACTTTATTGCACCGTTTTTCCCCATATGGCACCATCCTTCTCGGCAGAAATGACACACCCCTGACGAGAGTGTTGCACAAAGCACGAACTCAGTTACACCAGCTACAGTCCTATGTATTTCCAGAAAAAGGTATCCGTGTGACTCGGTCTGAATTCAAACTTAAAACCTTCAGAACGACAGGCAAACATCTTAACCACCTTGCAATAGAGACCCCTTAACGTCATAGAGATGTGTACATGTGTCACAATTTACACAACTTTGACGAGTGTACACTTTACCAGACTTTTAAAAGTTTGATATTATTAAGATTGTCGGTTAAGGTAGGAGACTCGGCGATATTATTAAGATTGTCGGTTAAGGTAGAAGACTCGGCGATATTATTAAGAGTGTCGGTTAAGGTAGGAGACTCGGCGATATTATTAAGATTGTCGGTTAAGGTAGGAGACTCGGTGATATTATTAAGATTGTCGGTTAAGGTGGGAGACTCGGCGATATTATTAAGATTGTCGGTTAAGGTAGGAGACTCGGCGATATTATTAAGATTGTCGGTTAAGGTAGGAGACTCGGCGATATTATTAAGATTGTCAGTTAAGGTAGGAGACTCGGCGATATTATTAAGATTGTCGGTTAAGGTAGGAGACTCGGCAATATTATTAAGATTGTCGGTTAAGGTAGGAAACTCGGCGATATTATTAAGATTGTCGGTTAACCCTTTAGCTGCTAAGTACGTATATATACGTTTTTCCCATGCACTTCTAAAGACGCATTAACACGTCCGTTATCATCTCTCCTCTGTTGGCTAAAGACGTGTTAACACGTTATACACTGCTACTGTCACTGCTATAGGTGTACATTCACGTTTATGACCTAGAAACAAAGAGTAGCTATTTTTAGCTCAGCCTTCGGAAAGTATGTAGCAGCGAAAGGGTTTTAAGGTGGGAAACTCGGCGAAAACCGAGGTTATCTTTTCTTTTAAATCAATAGAAAAAACATAAACATATTGTTATGAAATGTGGCCACATGTTGCATAAAAAATTGCTTTTGATGATAACACATCTTAGCTTATGACTTGTAATTATGTATAAATAAATAATAAATAATCATAAGAAGAAATTAAACAACCTCCTCCCTCCTGCATCGGGGTGATTTGACAAATATAAGAAGTGCAAATATTGCCAAGCAAGCATATTATGTACATATCATCAATAATTATAGAGTAAACCATTCAAAAATGTCTAACCCAATTCGTTGTGTAGATATGGATTTTGCAATATAACTATTTCAGATATTGAAAAAATAGTCAACTTAGAACATCAATGTCTCTGTTTATATACAGTTTCCAAAATTGTGGAGTTCACGTTATAATTATGAGTGATTTGCACATCATATGTTGTTTGATATTATTTACACTTCCTTTGTTAGTGAAATTCCTCCCGATTCAAGTAGGGGAGGGGGGGGGCGTTAAATAAATGTCATGGTAACTTATTATTTCATTTATAATTCATAAACTAAATTTTTGTTTATCATCAAAAAGTAATATACAGGGTGGGTCCAAAAAAATGAGAACATCGCGTAAAAAGTATCAAAATTGTTTTAACTGAATACATAACAGATTTACTCATTTACTTACCTATTTAGCTATATGATGGTTTTTTTTCGACCATTTCCGAGCACAATTTTTGATTTTTAATATGCCAATTGTTTACATCTGCAGGTTTTAATTTGTTACCAAGAATGACAAAAATTACTGCGGAAGACCGTATTCTGATTAAAAGAGTGGCGTCGATGCTTAGAGAAATTGAACCTGATTTCTGATTAGCTAAATACTTGGCAAACAAAATTACATGAAACAATATAATTAAATTAAATAACATTTCGAAATAACGTGTATGTTACGCTATGTTCTCATTTCTTTTGGCCCCATCCCTGTATGTTGCAACATGTGGCAACATTTTATAGCAATATCTTTATTAGGTTTTTTTCTGTTGGTTTTAAAAAAAAACCCAGTAAATAATGTTTTGGTTGTGTCTTCCGACTGAACGAGTGATAGAAGTAAGCAAAAAATATCATAACCTGCGTGATTGAGATGGATGCGATGTCTAACACTAGGCACTTGGATGTGTATGTGTTAAAGTTACATTGAAGAACACATGTGCTCGCTCTGCTGATTTTACCTGTAGAGTAAGATGAGTTTAATGAAGAGTATAAAGTTTGGTAATGAAATGTGAAATGTTATAGAAAGGAATAGAAGAAATAATGAATATATAGAGGGATGGGGAAGACATCCTGGGAAGGGACAGAAAAGCTGTTAATAAAATGAGGGAAAGAAGGAGAGAATGGAAGGTGAGAAGTGAAATTGGTGGACGAAAGGTGGGACGGGAAGGAATTATAGGGTGAAGGATTGCTAGGAGATTGCTGAAAGAAAAGATTTTTAAAAAGGAAAGAGGAGCAGTAGTGAGAGAGGAAGAGATTGGAGAGAGTATAGAGAATCATGAAAGAAAGGAGGAATAAAAATAGTGAATGAACCTAAAAGGTAGAGGATATATAGAAATAGGTGGGAAAAGAATAAGAAGGCCTACGTCCCGATATAACTAGATTAAGAGGATATTAAGCGAATATTCATACAAATAAGAATGAGAAACTTGAAGAAGTTTATACAAATAAGAATGAGAAATTTGAAGAAGTTTATACAAATAAGAATGAGAAATTTGAAGAAGTTTATACAAATAAGAATGAGAAATTTGAAGAAGTTTATACAAATAAAAATGAGAAATTTGAAGAAGTTTATACAAATAAGAATGAGAAACTTGAAGAAGTTTATACAAATAAGAATGAGAAATTTGAAGAAGTTTATACAAATAAGAATGAGAAATTTGAAGAAGTTTATACAAATAAGAATGAGAAATTTGAAGAAGTTTATACAAATAAGAATGAGAAATTTGAAGAAGTTTATACAAATAAGAATGAGAAACTTGAAGAAGTTTATACAAATAAGAATGAGAAATTTGAAGAAGTTTATACAAATAAGAATGAGAAATTTGAAGAAGTTTATACAAATAAGAATGAGAAATTTGAAGAAGTTTATACAAATAAGAATGAGAAATTTGAAGAAGTTTATACAAATAAGAATGAGAAATTTGAAGAAGTTTATACAAATAAGAATGAGAAACTTGAAGAAGTTTATACAAATAAGAATGAGAAACTTGAAGAAGTTTATACAAATAAGAATGAGAAATTTGAAGAAGTTTATACAAATAAGAATGAGAAATTTGAAGAAGTTTATATAAATAAAAAGACACAAATGGTTGGAGAAGATCATTATGCTAAGAGGCATCCCGCCAAAAAGTAGACGAGAAAGACAATGAAGACGATGGATTCAGGATGTAACTGATGGTTTGAGCATGACAGCTGTCATTGGTTGTGCCCGTAAAATCGCTCGTATTGCTAGGCTAGGCGATTGGTGTCGAGGGGACAAGAGTAAGTGGTTCGAGTCCCGTGTTTGTCTATTTGTTTTTCGGAAGTTCTTAATACCTGTACTCTGTTTATTTGTTGATCATATTCGTTTCTTCCGTTGCTTCCTCTGGGGTTCTTGATAAAAACTCAGTGTGCTCATCAAATATGAGAGAGACATTCCGAAGGACTGTTAAGCTGGCAAAGTTAAGCTCAAGACAGACTATTTGATGATGATGATCTATGTATGTATATATATATTTATTTCTATCTCATTGTTTTCCTGCATGTCCGTCTGTATATCTATTTATCGATCTGTTTGTTTGTATAATATATTATATGTTTAAATAAACAAATTGCCAAGCCTTCATGAAACCAGTAGTTTGACCTTGTTGTCTCGGATCTAAATCTGGAGTAAATTGTTTTATTTTTCTGAAAAGAAAATTGTTGCGAAACTGTGCCACAAACATCCAGACATTCAGCTTATAATTATTAGACATCTATTAAATGAAGATGAGATATAAAGAACATGGTTTGACATACATGTTTATTTACTGTCCTTGGGGGGATGAAGTGAGAGAGGTCTATATGTAGTGTATGTATAGAGAGGTATGGTGCGATGTATAACTGAGAGAGGTCTACGTGTGGTGTATGTAGTGAGAGAGGTGTATGTGTGGTGTATGTATGAGAGAGAGTCTATATGAGGTGTATGTACTGAGAGAGGTCTATATGAAGTGTATGTACTGAGAGAGGTCTATGTGAAGGTGTATGTACTGAGAGAATCTATTGAGGGTGTATGTACTGAGAGAGGTCTATATGAGGGTGTATGTACTGAGAGAGGTCTATATGAGGTGTATGTACTGAGAGAGGTCTATATGAGGTGTACTGAGAGAGGTCTATTGAGGGTGTATGACGAGAGAGGTCTATGAGGGTGTATGTACTGAGAGAGATCTATATCAGGGTAGTACTGAGAGAGATCTATATGAGGGTGTATGTACTGAGAGATCTATATGAGGGTGATGTACTGAAGAGGTCTATATGAGGTGTATGTACTGAGAGGTCATATGAGGGTGTATGTACTGAGAGGTCTATGAGGTGTATGTACTGAGAGAGAGGTCTATATGAAGGTGTATGTACTGAGAGAGAGGTCTATATGAGGGTGTATGTACTGAGAGAGATGTCTATATGAGGGTGTATGTACTGAGAGAGATCTATATGAGGTGATGTATGAGAGAGGTCTATAGAGGTGTATGTACTGAGAGAGAGGTCTATATGAGGGTGTATGGACTGAGAGAGGTCTATATGAGGGTGTATGTACTGAGAGAGGTCTTTATGAGGGTGTATGTACTGAGAGAGGTCTATATGAGGGTGTATGCACTGAGGGAGGTCTATATGAGGGTGTATGTACTGAGAGAGGTCTATATGAGGTGTATGTACTGAGAGGTCTATATGAGGGTGTATGTACTGAGAGAGGTCTATATGAGGGTGTATGGACTGAGAGTGGTCTATATGAGGGTGTATGTACTGAGAGAGGTCTATATGAGGGGGTATGTACTGAGAGAGGTCTATATGAGGGTGTATGTACTGAGAGAGATCTATATGAGGTGTATGTACTGAGAGATTATGAGGTGTATGAACTGAGGAGGTCATATGAGGTGTATGTACAGAGAGGTCTATAGAGGGTATGTACTGAGAGAGGTCTATATGAGGGTGTATGTACTGGAGAGGTCTATATGAGGGTGTATGTACTGAGAGAGTCTATATGAGGGTGTATGACTGAGAGGGTCTATATGAGGGTATGTACTGAGAGAGGTCTATATGAGGGTGTATGTACTGAGAGAGGTCTATATGAGGTGTATGTACTGAGAGAGATCTATATGAGGGTGTATGTACTGAGAGATCTATAGGGAGACTGAGATCTATATGAGGGTGTATGTACTGAGAGAGGTCTATATGAGGGTGTATGTACTGAGAGAGGTCTATATGAGGGTGTATGTACTAGAGAGAGGTCTATATGAGGTGTATGTACTGAGAGAGTCTATATGAGGGTGTATGTACTGAGAGAGGTCTATATGAGGTGTATGTACTGAGAGAGTCTATATGAGGGTGTATGTACTGAGAGAGAGTCTATATGAGGTGTATGTACTGAGAGGATCTATATGAGGTGTATGTACTGAGAGAGAGTCTATATGAGGTGTATGTACTGAGAGAGGTCATAGAGGTGATGACTGAGAGAGGTCTATGAGGTGTATGTACGTGAGAGAGGTCTATATGAGGTGTATGTACTGAGAGAGGTCTATATGAGGGTGTATGTACTGAGAGAGGTCTATATGAGGGTGGATGTACTGAGAGAGGTCTATATGAGGGTGTATGTACTGAGAGAGGTCTATATGAGGGTGTATGTACTGAGAGAGATGTCTATATGAGGGTGTATGTACTGAGAGAGATCTATATGAGGGTGTATGTAACTGAGAGAGGCTATATGAGGGTGTATGTACTGAGAGAGGTCTATATGAGGGTGTATGTACTGAGAGAGGTCTATATGAGGTATGTACTGAGAGAGAGTCTATATGAGGTATGATGAGGATCTAGAGGTGTATGTCTGAGAGAGTCTATGAGGTGTATGACTGAGAGGTCTATGGGGTGTATGACTGAGAGGTCTATATGAGGGTGTATGTACTGAGAGAGTCTTGAGGTGTATGTATGAGAGAGTCTATGAGGGTGTATGTACTGAAGATCTATATGAGGGTGTATGTACTGAAGGTCTATGAGGTGTATGTACTGAGAGTCTATATAGGTGTATATGAGAGTCTATATGAGGTGTATGTACTGAGAGAGTCTATATGAGTGTATGTACTGAAGGTCTATATGAGTGTTTGTACTGAGAGAGTCTATGAGGTGTATGTACTGAGAGTCTATATGAGTGTAGTCTGAGAAGGTTATATGAGTGTATGTACAGAGAGATCTATATGAGTGTATGACTGAGAGAATCTATATGAGGTATGTACTAGAGGTCTATTGAGTGTATGTACTGAGGTCTATGAGGGTGTATTACTAGAGGGGTCTATAGGTTATGTAAGAGTCTATGAGGTGTAGACTGAGAGTCTAATGAGGTGTATGTACTAGAGAGGTCTATATGAAGGTGTATGTACTAAGAGGTCTATATGAGGTGTATGACTAGAGATCTATGAGGTATGTACTGAGAGGTCTGAGGTGTATACTGAGAGAGTCTATATGAGGTGATGTACTGAGAGTCTATGAGGTGTATGTATAGAGGTCTATTGAGTTATGTACTGAGAAGAGTCTATATGAGAGTGTATGTACTAGAGAGTCTATATGAGGTGTATGACTGAGAGAGTCTATGAGGTGTATGTACGAGAGGTCTATATGAGTGTATTAAGAGAGTCTATATGAGGTGTATGTACTGAGAGGTCTATAGAGGTGTATGTACTGAGAGAGAGGTCTATGAGGTGTATGTACTGAGAGAGTCTATGAGGTGTATGTAGAGAGAGATATGAGGTATAAGAGATCTATGAGGTGTATGACTGAAGAGTCTATTGAGGTGTATGTACTGAGAGTCTATATGAGGTGTATGTACTGAGAGAGGTCTATATGAGTGTATGCTGAGAGAATCTATGAGTATGTACTGAGAAGTCATTGAGGGTTATGCTGAGAAGGTCTATATGAGGTGTATGTACTAAGAGGTCTATATGAGTGTATGTACTGGAGAGGTCTATATGAGGTGTAGTACTGAGAGGGTCTATATGAGGTGTATGTATAGAGGTCATATGAGTGTATGACTAGAGGTCTATAGAGGTGTATGTACTGAGAGAGTCTATAGAGTGTATGTACTGAGAGGTCATATGAGGTGTATGTATGGAGAGATCATATGAGTGTATGTACTGGAGAGTCTATGAGGTATGATGAGAGTCTATATGAGGGTATGTACTGAAGAGTCTATGAGGTATGTACTGAGAGAGGTTATATGAGGTATATGAGAGAGAGGTCTATGAGGTGTATGCTGAGAGAGTCTATGGTGTATGTCAAGAGGTCTATGAGGTGTATGTCTGAGAGTCTATATGAGTGTATGTACAGAGATCTATGAGGTGATGTACGAGGCTTGAGTGTATGTACGAAAATCTATGAGTGTATTATGAGAGAGTCTATATGAGGTGTATGTACTGAGAGAGTCTATGAGGGTGTATTCTAGAGGTCTATTGAGGTGTATTTGAGAGATCTATGAGGTGTATGTACTGAGAGAGGTTATGAGGAGTGTATACTGAGAGGTCTATATGAGTGTTTGTCTAGAGAGGTCTATGAGGTGTATGTACTGAGAGAGTCTATTGAGGTGTATGTACTGAGACAGGTTATAGAGGTGTAGTATGAGAGAGTCTATTGAGTGTATGTACTGAGAGGATCTATATGAGGTATGACTGAGAGGTCTATAGGGTATGTACTAAGAGTCTATATGAGGGTGTATGTACTGAGAGAGAGGTTATTTGGTATATGTACTGAGAGAGATTATGAGGTGTATGTACTGAAGTCTACTGAGGTTATGTACTAGAGGTCTATATGAGGTGTATGTACTGAGAGGGTCTATATGAGTGTATGTACGAGAGAGATCATATGAGGTTATGTATGAGAGGTCTTGGAGGTGTATGTACTGAGAGAGATCATTGAGGTGTATGTACTGAGAGGGTCTATAGGTTATGTACTAGAGAGTCTATTGAGGTGTATGTACTAGAGAGGTCTATAGAGTGATTACTGAGAGAGGTCTATGAGTGTATGTACTGAGAGAGGTCTATGGAGGTGTGCTAGAGAGTCTATATGAGGTATGTCTAGAGAGTCATATGAAGTGTATGTACTAGAAGAGGTCATATGAGGTATGATAGAGAGAGTCTATGAGGTGTATGTACTGAAAATCTATATGAGGTGTATGTACTGAGAGGTTATGTGAGGTGTATACTGAGAGAGATCTATGAGGTGTATTACTGAGAGGTCTATGTGAGGGTAGTACTGAGAGAGTCTATATGAGGGTATGTACTGAAGAGTCTATATGAGTGTATGTATGAGAGAGTCTATATGAGTGTATGTACTGAGAGAGGTCTATGGAGGTGTATGTATAGAGATCTATATGAGGGTGTATTACTAGAGAGGTCTATTGAAGGTGTATGACTGAGAGAGTCTATATGAGGGTGTATGTACTGAGAGAGATATATATGAGGGTGTATGTACTGAGAGAGGTCTATATGAGTGTATGTCTGAGAGAGTCTATATGAGGTGATATACTGAGAGAGTCTATATGAGGTGTATGTACTGAGAGGTCTATATGAAGTGTATGTACTGAGAGAGGTCTATTGAGGTGTTTGTACTGAGAGAGGTCTATATGAGGTGTATGTACTAGAGAGATCTATATGAGGTGTATGTACTGAGAGGTCTATATGAGGTGTATGTACTGAGAGAGGTCTATATGGGGTGTATGTACTGAGAGACTATATGAGGTGTATGCTGGAGAGATCTATATGAGGTGTATGACTGAGGAGGTCTATTGAGGTGTATGTACTGAGAGGTCTATGAGGGTGTATGTACTGAGAGAGTCTATATGAGGTGTATGTAAGTGAGGTTATTGAGGTGTATGTACTAGAGAGGTCTATATGAGGTGTATGACTGAGAGTGGTCTATGAGGTTATGTATGAGGGGTCTATAGAGGTGTATGTACTGAGAGGTCTATTGAGTGTATGTACTAGAGAGATCATGAGGTATGTAAGAGAATCTATATGAGGTGTATGACTAGAGGTCTATAGAGGGTGTATGACTGAGAGAGTCTATAGAGGGTGTTGTACTGAGAGAGTCTATATGAGGGTGTATGTACTGAGAGAGTCTATGAGGGTGTATGTACTGAGAGGTCTATAGAGGTGTATGACTGAGAGAGGTCTATGAGGTATGTATGAAAGTTAGCGGTGTAGATGAGAGATCTATAGAGGGTATACTGAGAGTCTATGAGGTGTATGTACTGAGGAGTCTATGAGTGTATGACTGAAGAGGTCTATGAGGTGATGACTGAGAGAGTCTATATGAGGTGTATGTACTGAGAGTCTAATGAGTGTATGATAGAGTCTAAGTATGTACTGAGAGAGTCTATTGAGGTGTATGAGAGAGTCTATATGAGGTGTATGTACTAGAGAGAGTCTATATGGTTACTGAGAGTCTATATGAGGGTGTATGTACTGAGAGAGATTATGGTGTATGTACTAAGAGGTCTATATGAGGTGTATTACTGAGAGGTCTATATGGAGTGTATGTACTGAGAGAGTCTATATGAGGTGTATGTACTGAGAGGTCTTTGAGTGTAGTACTGAGAGAGTCTATATGAGGTGAATAATAAGTGTCAGAGAGTCTATTGAGGTGTATGTACTGAGAGAGGTCTATATGAGGTGTATGTACAGAGAGGTCTATAGAGTGTATGTACTGAGAGAGTCTATTGAGGTGTATGTACTGAGAGGGTCTATAGAGTGTATGTACTAGAAGTCTATATGAGGTGTATGTACTGAGAGAAGTCTATATAGGTGATATGAGAGAGGTCTATTGAGTTAGTACTGAGAGAGATCTATATGAGGGTGTATGTACTGAGAGAGGTTATGGGGTGTATGTACTAGAGTCTATTGAGTGTATGTACTGAGAGGTCTAGGGTGTATGTACTGAGAGAGTCTATATGAGTGTATGTACTGAGAGAGGTCTTATGAGGTTATGTACTGAGAGGTCTATATGAGTGTATGTACTGGAGAGAGGTCTATTGAGGGTGTATGTACTGAGAGAGTCTATTGAGGGTGTATGTATAGAGAGGTCTATATGAGGTGTATGTACTGAGAGAGAGGTCTATATGAGGTGTATGTACTGAGAGAGTCTATGAGTGTATGTACTGAGAGGTCTATATGAGGTGTATGTACTGAGAGAGTCTATATGGGTGTATGTACTGAGAGAGTCTATAGAGTGTATGTACTGAGAGAGGTCTATGGAGGTGTATGTACTGAGAGAGTCTATATGAGGTGTATGTATAGAGAGAGTCTATTGAGGTGTATGTACTGAGAGTCTATGAAGGTATGTATGAGAGAGGTCTATGAGGGTGTATGTACTGAGAGAGGTTATGAGGTGTATGTACTAGAGAGTTATATGAAGGTGTATGTACTGAGAGGAGTCTATGAGGTGTATGTACTGAGAGAGGTCTATGAGGTGTATGTACTGAGAGAGGTCTATGAGGTGTATGCGAGAGGTCTATGAGGTGTATGACTGAGGAGGTCTATAGAGTGTATGTACTGAGGAGGTCTATGAGGTGTATGTACTGAGAGGTCTATGAGGTGTATGTCTGAGAGTCTATTGAGGTGTATGACTGAGAGTCTATATGAGGTGTATGTACTGAGAGGTCTATATGAGGGTGTATGTACTGAGAGAGGTCTATAGAGTGTATGTACTAGAGAGTCTATATGAGGTGTATGTACTAGAGAGATCTATATGAGGTGTATGCTGAGGGTCTATATGAGGTGTATGTACTGAGAGGTCTATGAGGGTGTATGTACTGAGAGAGTCTTATGAGGTGTATGAGAGAGTCTATTGAGTGTATGTACTGAGAGGTCTATTGAGGTGTATACTAAGGTCTATAGTGTATGTACTAGAGAGTCTATATGAGGTGTATGACTGAGAGTCTATATGAGGTATGTACTGAGAGATCTATATGAGGTGATGCTAGAGAGTCTATATGAGGTGTATGACTAGAGGTCATAGAGGTGTATGATGAGAGGTCTATTGAGGGTGTATGATGAGAGAGGTCTATGAGGTGTATGTACTGAGAGAGAGTCTATATGAGGTGGTACTGAGAGAGGTCTATATGAGGTGTATGTACTAGAGAGGTCTATGAGGTTATGTACTGAAGAGGTCTATATGAGGTGTATACTGAGAGGGGTCTATATGAGGTGTATGTACTGAGAGGTCTATATGAGGTGTATGTACTGAGAGAGTCTATATGGGGTGTATGTACTGAGAGAGAGTCTATATGAGGGTGTATGTACTGAGAGAGGTCTATATGAGGGTGTATGTACTAAGAGAGAGGTCTATATGAGGGTGTATATACTGAGAGAGATCTATATGAGGGTGTATGTACTGAGAGAGGTCTATATGAGAGTGTATGTACTGAGAGAGGTCTATATGAGGGTGTATGTACTGAGAGAGGTCTATATGAAGGTGTATGTACTGAGAGAGGTCTATATGAAGGTGTATGTACTGAGAGAGGTCTATATGAAGGTGTATGTACTGAGAGAGGTCTATATGAAGGTGTATGTACTGAGAGAGGTCTATATGAAGGTGTATGTACTGAGAGAGGTCTATATGAGGGTGTATGTACTGAGAGAGAGGTCTATATGAGGGTGTATGTACTGAGAGAGGTCTATGTGAGAGTGTATGTACTGAGAGAGAGGTCTATATGAGGGTGTATGTACTGAGAGAGGTCTATGTGAGGGTGTATGTACTGAGAGAGAGGTCTATATGAGGGTGTATGTACTGAGATAGAGGTTTATGTGAGGGTGTATGTACTAAGAGAGAGATCTATATGAGGGTGTATGTAATCTTCTTCTTCGAACGCTTCATATCGACCACTTGTTAATCACTTTTTGAGATTTGTATGCGATCTGAGTCTAAGAACGATTGTACGTTGTGCCAGTTATGCGCCTACAAGTAGGTCAGCACATCCGATTTCTGCAACGCTTTTTATTTACTATGGTCGCTTCCCTAGTCCCTTACCTCAGTCACCTCTTACGACATGTTTTGTAGGTCGCAGTGTTACTATTCACTGCTCTCCTTGAGGACCTCGTCAACACACGGTCGCCATGTATAGTGAGGAGAGAGAGAGAGAGAGAGAGAAAGAGAGAGAGAGATTAAATGAGATATATAATATATAATTATCTAACCGCCTACGTGTTTATATCTATGTTTAAGTCTATTTGTTCGTCTCTGAACAATTATGCTATATTATATTTGCTATCATTCGTATTGTATGCAATAATTCACATCTCCATTGCTGATGTTATCTTTAGCATCAAGTCAGAACATCAAAGAACAGATGTATTACTCATAATGGAAGCCACATCTGTAAACACAATTTGCTAAATCTGTTAAAATAATTGATCATATTTATTCATCCATCCTAACGCTATATATATAATATGTTTATCTTTCTGCCTGTCTTTCTCTCTCTCTTACTCTTTCTCTTTCTCTCTCTCTCTATTTTTCTCATTCTCTCATTCTCTCTATTTCTCTCTTTATCGGTCTCCCATTCTCTCTCTCTCTTTCTTTCTCGCTCTCTCTCTATCTACCTTTCTCTTTTCTCTCTCTCTCTCTCCATCTATCTATCTATCTATCTACCTTGCTTTTACTCTAGCTCTCTTTCTCACATTCTCTCTCTCTCTTTCACTCTCTTAATCTTTCTTTCTCTCATTTTCTCTCTCTCTTTCACACTCAATCTCTCTTTCTCTCTATTTCTCTCTCTTGTTCACTCTATCCATCTCTCTTTCTCTCATTCGCTCTCTCTCTTTTTCACTCTCGTTCTCTATCTTTCTTTCTCTCATTTTCCCTCTCTCTTTCTCTCATTCGTTTCTTCTATCTCTCTCACACCATTTACAAGACTGTTATTACAGCTGACACGATTATATATTCATCTGAAGCTCAAAACACACAAATTACATGTTGATCTCATGCGAAATGAGGAGCAAAAATAGTTGTCTATAGCTCTGATGTCATGTATAGAGATGTAGAGATTCACAGTAACAGAGAGTTGTCTATAGTTCTGATGTCATGTATAGAGATGTAGAGATTCACAGTAACAGAGAGTTGTCTATATTTCTGATGTCATGTATAGAGATGTAGAGATTCACAGTAACAGAGAGTTGTCTATAGTTCTGATGTCATATATAGAGATGTAGACATCCACAGTAACAGAGAGTTGTCTATAGTTCTGATGTCATGTATAGAGATATAGATATTCACAGTAACAGAGTTGTCTATAGCTCTGATGTCATGTGTAGAGGAAATGTAGAAATTCACAGTAACAGAGTTGTCTATAGCTCTGATGTCATGTATAGAGATGTAGACATCCACAGTAACAGAGAAATAAATGTGCTTAGCTCCATAAGAATATAGAAAAAACAAATAGATCAAAAAAGACAGAGAGAAATATATATAGTTCTGTAAATATATAGAGATTACTATTCTATTCTTCCGTTGACAAACACGGCAACACAGGGCGATTGGGCATACAATATGCCGGATTAAAGCTTAACCATTCATTTTGAAATATCTCCAGATTGTGTATGAGGGTGTGGATTAGTTTCAATCACTCACTACTAAACAATAAAACTGCCATGACATATGGATAAACAAAATACTTCATGTTAAGACATCGGTTTCTTTTACTATTTACTACGTTCGTGTGGTGCCCGGGCCCGCAATGGAAGCAAAGAATAGTACCACTGCTACCTACAAGGCATGTCGTAACAGGCAGGGGTCTAGGAAGGTTACTCTAGTAAATAAAGAGTCGCAGAAATCGGATGTGCACATAACTGGCACAACGTGATATCGCTCTTATGCTCAGATCACATACAAATTAAAAAGAGTGGTTAACAAGTTTTCGCTATGAAGAGTTCAAAGAAGAAGAAGACTATGAAACATAACAATAAACATAACATAAACAATATAAACTATGAAACATAACATAAACAATATAAACTATGAAACATAACAATAAACATAACATAAACAATATAAACTATGAAACATATGGATAGAAATCTAAGTATATTTAGCAATCAAGTCTAAAGCCGTCTAAAGCCGTCTAAAGCCGAAGGATTGACGTGATTGTACGAGATTTTACTCCACACGGCTCGGTTCCTCTCCACAGAAATGCATGCCATCTGTCAAGAGTTTTCCACAAATCACGAACTCCTTAGCTCCATCAACAACCCTAGGAGTCACTCAAATAAATACAATTGTGATCAGAACGGCGCTATCTGGATTCGAACCCACGACATGGGAACACTAAATAATATTCAATTTAAACTTAGTAGATTCTCAAACCCTGTACTAAAGTAACCAACGCCACGCATATCTATTACTTAAATTACTCACCAGAGTAGATTCTCAAACTCTGTACTAAAGTAACCAACACCACGCATATCTAATACTTAAATTACTCACCAGATTAGATTCTCAAACCCTGTACTAAAGTAACCAACGCCACGCATATCTAATACTTAAATTACTCACCAGAGTAGATTCTCAAACCCTGTACTAACCTAAAGTAACCAACGCCACGCATATCTATTACTTAAATTACTCACCAGAGTAGATTCTCAAACCCTGTACTAAAGTAACCAACGCCACGCATATCTATTACTTAAATTACTCACCAGATTAGATTCTCAAACTCTGTTCTAAAGTAACCAACGCCACGCATATCTAATACTTAAATTACTCACCAGAGTAGATTCTCAAACCCTGTACTAAAGTAACCAACGCCACGCATATCTATTACTTAAATTACTCACCAGAGTAGATTCTCAAACCCTGTACTAAAGTAACCAACGCCACGCATATCTATTACTTAAATTACTCACCAGATTAGATTCTCAAACTCTGTTCTAAAGTAACCAACGCCACGCATATCTAATACTTAAATTACTCACCAGAATTAAGATGCAAATATATCCCTGGCTGAATGTGCTCTAAAACTCACGAATGCACATATAATTCAGAAACAGTTCTGCTATAGAAAGGGGAAAAACACTCTACCTGACCTTAGCAAAAATTGAACCAGCTTGGTTCCTTTCCAAAGAAAATAATCCTTTTTTCAGCTTTTATTTGGCACTTTCTTTTTACAGGAAACTTCAAGCTACAAACGCATTTATGAAATTATTCCACATTTTCGTGTGGTTTTTTTGTTTTTTTATTAATTTTGTTTTGCTTATAAAATCTTCTTCTTTTGCGTGTTTATTATCCAATACAAAATGTGACTAATCTAAGACATCTAGTATTAATAATGTTTTGTAATGTTGCATGTTGTGTAGCCGTTCTGTGAAAGATATGAGGTTGGGTGCAAAGAGTGGGAAAGAAGGTTAAGGAAGGACAGAAGCAACGCAGAAGCATGAAAGTCTAGAACTCTTACTTCCCCTGATGTCTGCTCAAGAAATTATTACTTTCTTACCTCCCATTTTCTGCTGCTCAGGTTGAAGTGAATTTAAATGACTCCGGTTCTTTGTGACGTAGAGGTTAGTTGCTCACCTCTCGTGCAAGGGTACTCGGTTTGTTCCCTCGTGGAACCATATTGATTTTTACCAGAGATCCCTGATCTCAGTGCAGGTGAGATCCAGTTTCTAGTCCTATAGGAGACGGACGATAAAAACGTAGGTCTTACGTTCAAGTTCAGGACGTGAAAGAACCCTTGAAAATTCAACATCAAGAGAAGAGCAGACTAGAAAACCACTGCCTGGGCACAATTCCTTATAAAAGTTTAAACATAAAATTTCTACTTAACATCTTCATCAAATTCAAATTACATCATGAACATTCGCCGGCGCTACGGAGTTCGTGCACTGCATCTGAGATCTTCATGTGTAGGAAAGAGATCGAAGCACACATGGTTACTCAGCGAGGTGCAGAGATGATTGTTGTATCATTAATCAAAATAAATAACTCACTTGTATATACAAAACAATTTTTAAAACATGACTATCGAAGCAGAACTCTGTGTTCAGACTTATAGGAACAGGAACAGCTGTTATACACAGATCACTCCAGGTTTCATGAGACAAACTGAATGTGTGTGTAACTACTATTTCTGTGTTATCATATGTTTATATCACATAGTAAAAGAATGTTTGTGTACCTACTATTTCTGTATTATCATATGTTTAAATCACATATTAACTTTTAGTGAACCAGGGCAAAATTCATGTTTTTACAAGCCATTTGTTTTTAGAATTAAAAACGCCCTTTAATGTGGTTCCTGGTAAAAGTCGTCCATCTAAAAGCCACGTAGTGTGGCGCTTGGTCTACAAGGAGTTAACAGAATGACGTCGACTGACGTTTATACATTATGGTTCGCTTTAACTGTCAGTCGCTAGAAAATGTACTTAATTTTACTGTTGGCCTATCTTTAATCCTTGTTGATTGCCTGTCTGCCCAGCGTGTTAGTATCGCGTTAGACGACTGGTGATAAGCCCCCAGTGAGTGCTGTTTAATTCCGCGGGCTGGCAGAAAAGCCACAGGTTCTCCAGATTTACGGTGTTCGTTGCAGCGAACCGAACGGTTACGATTTCCATTGTACCGAGTCTAAGAGCTGAAAAGCTCAAGTGCTTCTGGATCGGAAAGAAAAAAAAATCCTTGTTGATTACTTGATTGTCAACTTTTTTTCGTGTTTTCTCCATGTTATATGAGTTTTCGAAGAAGAGCTATTAATTAAAAAGTGCAAAATAATCAATTTATTATTAAAAACTATGAATAATTTGATTATTAAACGTTGTACAAAATATTCCTTTTTATTTAATAAATGCTGTACAAAATAATCATTTGTTTTCTAAATATTGTGCAAAACAATAAATAAATGACTAAATACTTGTCTGAGAACTGGTCACAACAATGTAGGTACAGCACATTCATGAGAGACATCACAGGTACAGCACATTCATGAGAAACATCACAGGTACAGAAAAATCATGAGAGACATCACAGATACAGCATATTCATGAGAGACATCACAGGTACAGCACATTCATGAGAGACATCACAGGTACAGCACATTCATGAGAAACATCACAGGTACAACACATTCATGAGAAACATCACAGGTACAAAGCATTCATGAGAAGCATCTTTAACTGATGTTAGTGTGAATTAAGAGATGTAATGGCAGAACATATCACGCAAAAAGAAACTATTGTTACTTCCTGTAGTACCGCTTTTTAGGACGGTATGGGACAGGTGAGACGCGAGCCTGAGGAATTTACTGGCCGCATGGCTAGTGCAGTCCCAGCGTATCTGTTCAGGTTAGAGTTTTTCATTTATTCCCACAACAGAAAATAATCATTGGCCCTACTGTGAATTGAAGAAGGGTTTCTTGCATGGGTGCCGCACTCTAATCGATTCGATCAGACGTTTCTTCCACTGCAGAAACCCACCACAAAATGAGTGTGGCGTACATCAACCACTTTCGAAGAAAATGTTGTGGTTTTATTTTTAATATTGGACTCTATACGGAATACCATAACGAGTGGACCCAGTACTGTAATCTCCGAACGTCACCAGTCTTTCAAATGAAAGCTGCTCAGTCTTTTAAGTGTATTTTATTATGCCATTTGGCGTTTCATGTAAAAACACGTAATCACAAGGTACTGTAGTTTTACAAATTACAAAAACAATGACAAAATACAGCAACATTTCGACCAACAATGCCTTTATCAACCAAACGAACAACAGGAGTGACGAATAAATAAAAAAACATATGGACGACTACATACAAACGTTTCTAATAAAAATCTGGGAATAAAAACGAATAACGAAATAAATGTAATACAAAAAACACACATAAAACGCAATGTACACATGCAATGTACCATATAACGAAATCAACCGATTCTCCAGAGCAAATCGACTGCGATCATCCGAGGAACATGATCGGATGGCTGTGACCAGGATACCGTGAGCTCCTAAATTGCCAGTATCATTGAAATGGGTGGCTACAGGGGTGACAGAGCATTGGCGTATATGTAGAATTCCACCTTATGACACTATCAAGTGGGCACGACACTTTGATCTTAGCCAAAATACCGAGAATAGAAACGGTAGGGTGTAGTTGAAATACTGAAACAGTAGACTATATTAGAGCTTCCAGAATTCTTCTCCGGAATCTAACATTAATTTTGATAGAATATTAGAAATAGTAGAAGTATTTATTTCAATATTATCCTTTTAATGTATAACTCGATAGTTACTTATTTATTTCTCTTCATTCGTATTCCTGAAACGTTTTCCTTTTTTCCTCATAGTTAGGTCTGTTATGACTGCAATTCTTCACCTTTCGCCCCTTGGGAGATATAGGTTCGCAACCAATACATTCCAAGCCCGCCTATCCAAGCCATCTTTTCAATATCTCTCTACTCTCTCATGTTCTTTCATTCCGTCTCCAACTCCCGTCTCCAGGTGTTCCTGGAACTTCCTTTATCTCTATTGCCCTGGGGGTTCCATTGGAGAATGATTGTACTGCGTCATATATATTGTTTCTAATAACGCAGAGATAATGCGAAATATAAAAATACAAATTGTAATATTACTATGGTTAATTCCCTTGAATGTGTTTGAAAATATACAACAGTGACAAAAAATAATGAGCATCAAATGGGACGAATTCATATGTGAAGAAATCATAGAAATTTCTTGTCAACCACTTGTGACAACTATTACAAGGAAGCGAATATGGAGATATGTTGAGCACACTCAGAGAAGAAATGTTCAAAGAATCATAAAGCAGACATTGTAGTAAGAAACAAATGGTTAAAGACAGAAACGGGGCCCTAGGAATACACTGAAACGAATTTTGCTTAAAAATGAAAATATTGAACTTAATTACATAAAAGAGATCCAGCGAGTTGTCCAGGATAGAGCGGTATTAAATAATTGCTTACAGACTCTTACATTTGACATAATACAGTTTAGCATGACATTATTTCTTCTATTCACTAGTGAATTTTTTCCAGAGATCAAATGGTGACGGAGCTATGAAGTTCGTGCTTTGTGCAATAATCTTCGCAGGTGGTGTGCCATTTGTGCAATAATCTTCGCAGGTGGTGTGCCATTTGTGCGAAAAGAGACAGAGCCATATCTGGAAAGCCAGTGCAATGAAGTCAATCCGGCGACTTTGACCAATTTCTGTAAAATACAGACTAATATAGCATTTCATTATAGTACAGACTAATATAGCATTTCATTATAGTACAGACTAATATAGCATTTCATTATAGTACAGACTAATATAGCATTTCATTATAGTACAGACTAATATAGCATTTCATTATAGTACAGACTAATATAGCATTTCATTATAGTACAGACTAATATAGCATTTCATTATAGTACAGACTAATATAGCATTTCATTATAGTACAGACTAATATAGCATTTCATTATAGTACAGACTAATATAGCATTTCATTATAGTACAGACTAATATAGCATTTCATTATAGTACATACTAATATAGCATTTCATTATAGTACATACTAATATGGCATTTCATTATAGTACATACTAATATGGCATTTCATTATAGTACATACTAATATAGCATTTCATTATAGTACAGACTAATATAGCATTTCATTATAGTACATACTAATATGGCATTTCATTATAGTACATACTAATATAGCATTTCATTATAGTACAGACTAATATAGCATTTCATTATAGTACAGACTAATATAGCATTTCATTATAGTACAGACTAACCTGAGACCAAGTTGTCAAAGTGTACACATACATAATATCAGTACATCAAAGTAGGGATATACATGATAATACTTTATCACAGTAGAGATGTACATAACAACACTTCGTCAAAGTAAAGATATACAGGACAACACTTTATCACAGTAGTAATAAACATGACAACACTTTATCACAGTAAAGATATACATGACAACACTTCATCAAAGTAAAGATATACATGACAACACTTTATCACAGTAGTGATATACATGACAACACTTTATCACACAGTAGAGATATACATGACAACATTTCATCAAAGTAGAGATATACATGATAACACTTTATCACAGTAGAGATATACATGACAACACTTCATCAAAGTAGAGATATACATGACAACACTTTATCAAAGTAGGGATATACATGACAAACTCACTGATGTACGGCGATCTTGAAGGGGGCAGATGTACAGCTGGTGGACAGAAAAAAACTCTTTAAAGACACTCTTAAAGTATCTCTAAAATGCTTCGATAAAGACTACACGTTATGGGAATCCATTACGCAAGATCGTCAAAATATCGCTGTAACATCATAAGAAGAACTCGAATAACTGAGAATCGTTGTGCCGTTGAGGCGCAGAGAATGCGAACTGCCGGAAAAGACAAAACAACACAGCAACCACATGTCTTACCTTGATCATGTATGCCCCACCAGTGGTAGGGGATTTGTGTTCGAGAATTGGACTCTGCAGTCGCCTACGCACACACCAGAGAGATGTAGCAGGACACGTCTGAGGCTGTTGTCATCATCGCTTGCTATGGACGGCTATTACTATTATTATTGTACTTGACAACACTTTATCAAAATATAAATATACAAAACAACACTTTATGAAAGTATAAATATACAAAACAACACTTTATCAAAGTATAAATATACAAAACAAGACTTTATCAAAGTATAAATATACAAAACAACACTTTATCAAAGTATAAATATACAAAACAACACTTTATCAAAGTATAAATATACAAAACAACACTTTATCAAAGTATAAATATACAAAACAACACTTTATCAAAGTATAAATATACAAAACAACACTTTATCAAAGTATAAATACTCAAGAGAATAATATCTCAAAGTGCACATAACAATAGCAATCGTAACTGACTGCATCCGTTGTAGACGTAGAACATAAGTTGTCCATTGATGTTCGCAAATCTACATAACCATTCTCCCATCCGAATAAAACTAGTTAGCTCAAATTGTGTCTGGAATTCTTGTTCTGTTTCTTCAATAAATGTATTATGTCCATTATTGCTGACCATGGAAATGTGTCCTGTAGACGGTAGATTGGATCGATAGAGTAGGTAGAATAGATAGAGAGAAGGAATAATTCCAAGATGGATGGGTGCATATACAAGTAGACAGAGAAAAATGTAGATCGGTTATGCATTTTCTATAGGTAATGTCTGTATAAAGTGAAATGTTTTACAACTGTTGAATTTTATTTTGGGCTTTTTCTATACTTTATTTCTTCTTTACTTTATTTTTCTTTACTTTTTTTTCTTTACTTTTTTTCTTACTGTATTTTTTATTTACTTTATTTTATTCTTTACTTATTTTTTCTTTACTATTCTTTTTCTTTACTTTATTTTTTTCTTTAATATTTTTTCTTTACTTAATTTTTTCTTTACTTTATTTTTTTCTGTAATTTACTTTTTCTTTACTTTATTTTTTCTTTACTTTACTTTTTCTTTACTTTATTTTTTCTTTACTTTATTTTGTATTTACTATTCTTTTTCTTTACTTTATTATTTGTTTCTTTATTTTTTCTTTACTTTACTTTTTCTTTACTTTACTTTTTCTTTACTTTATTGTTTCTTTACTTTATTTTTTCTTTACTTTACTTTTTCTTTACTTTATTGTTTCTTTACTTTATTTTTTCTTTACTTTACTTTTTCCTTACTTTATTTTTTCTTTACTTTATTTTTTTCTTAACTTTATCTTTATTAAATTTTTCTTTTCTTTATTTTTTTTTTACTTTATTTTTTCTTTACTTTATCTTTA
This sequence comes from Arion vulgaris, assembly GCA_020796225.1. Taxonomy (NCBI): domain Eukaryota; kingdom Metazoa; phylum Mollusca; class Gastropoda; order Stylommatophora; family Arionidae; genus Arion; species Arion vulgaris. Next base: position 16,224,590 of record CM036772.1, read on the forward strand.
TTATATTTTTCTTTCTTTATTTTTTCTTGACTTTGTTTATTTCTTTACTTTACATTTTCTTCACTATTCTTATTTTACTTAATTTTTTTCTTTTCTTTATTTATTTCTTTACTTTATTTTTTCTTTACTTTACTTTTTATTTACTTTACTTTTTCTTTACTTTATTTTTTCTTTAATTTATTTTTTCTTTACTTTATTTTTTTTTTTACTTTACTTTTTCTTTACTTTATTTTTTCTTTACTTTACTTTTTCTTTACTATTCTTTTTCTTTACTTCATTTTTTTTTACTTTACTTTTTCTTTACTTTACTTCTTCTTTACTATTCAATCTTCTTGATGAGCGAGAGCAAGCTAAATAATAAATCAAATTTCCAGTTGCTTCATCAGACCTTAGGATACGAAGTCCCTTTACATTCCATTTCTTTGGCCCAGATTTCAGGAAGTAGAAGACCAATTCCTTTCCTCAAGTGTAGAACGTCGAGTGTAGGATTGAATCCACAATCTTCAACCACAACTATCCCATAACCACACCACAATCACATCACATCCCACGACAACCACACCACAACCACACCACCCTACAACCACACCACAACCCCACTACAACCCACAGCCACGACTATCCTTGTCGATAGACGAGCGATTGTGTATGAAACTATAGTTCGTTCCAAAATTCGTGATCATCTTTACCGACCGATATAAAATCAACCACTTTGACAGAAATTCTTGATTTTTGCATTTTTATATAGGTAACATTGACGACGTTCCAAAAGTATTGTTTGCCCACCCAAACCTTTAGTTCTGTAAGATTTGAATTATATGTTATTACTATAATTACCTCGATGTTGGATCTGGTATACTTGTCAAAATTTTACAGTACGATTGTCAAGTGTGTCTATAACTAAGCATTTCCGTGTTCCAAATGCAATTCAGTGCACGTCAAAATCGGGAATCCGTGGAATTAATCAGTTCACAATGTTTCCTACCGACTGTCATTGGCGTATGTACGCAACATTTACTTTCATTTATAGAAATGGAAGGTATCATTTGTTCACTATGTGACCTTTCTTTTATAATATGTAATAGGAATACGCCTTTGCAATCATTTGCCACCATTTTGTGTATTACTGTAAGTTCTAAACTTTGATGATCATTTTGTTGTGCTTATGCAAAATTATATAACAAAAACGTTTTTGCATCAACCAAGCTACCTACCAATTAGTTAAACATGGATTCGTAACGTCGTGAGGTATATAAGACTGCATGTAAAAATATTACTGGTATCCATCAGATAGATTTCGTACAAATTAAACCTTAGTGTGATCACGAATTTTGGAACGAACTATAATCCATCCCACAAGCTACATACTTGTATGAAAAACAATTGACTTTCTAACTGTCTTGACATATATATATATTCCTCTTTCACGTTATACGTTACGTATAGTGCCTGTAAGTAATTTCGCCATATCGCTCTGTTCTGGGCCACTCGCTCCATCTCTTCCATGGAAATGAGTATGATATTTCTTTCCTCTCTCAGCAAAGTTCGTCCCAGGGTTTCTCTTGGACGTCCTTGTTTTCTTGAAACCTATGCCTCTAACTTCAATGCCTGCTTTGATATTTTTTTATCATTTCTTCTCAAGGTGTGTCCAGCATATCTCCATCTTCTCCTTCTTATAACAGTTGTTACCAGTGGTTGACCAGACAATTAATCAATCTACAGACATTATTACTGCTACGTTTTTGTTTGCTACTTAAGTAGAGCATTAAAGCTAAAGACAAGAGCTCAAGAGCCTTTGTATCATTGAAGTAGTATTCATCAAATTGCAATTTTAGTTGTTTTATTAATCAATCAGTCAATCAATCAATCAATCAACCAATCAATCAATGGTGCATGTAAAGGTTTCAAATTACATTGCACCTTAAACTAACATTAATAACATGTCAGTCGTCTCTGTGTCTCTGTGGATTGTGCTGTATCTTTACTTGCTCTCTCGTGTGTTGTTGTTTTTTTTCTACCCCTGTTGGTGAATAGCCTCTCAACCAACTCATGCCACGTCTTGATATCTTTAGCTATCTCTTGGATACTCTTCAGTATATTGTTAATCTATGCATGCAAATCTCTTCTTCTAGGATTATGTTAAAGCTACCGAGTTTGAGCTTTATGAAATGCTCTTGGCATGTCATGTGTTATTTATGTGGAGAAGGAGACAGAAATATATGTACATAAGCAGTAGTTTTTATTTGTACGTGAATTCAGGCGAAGTCATGAAGCCTAAAATGGCGAATATGTCTCATTTTTGCTTGAAGGCTTGTTTTTCTCTAACCGGTGCTTCTCGTAATTCAGGTGTGTTTTTCTCAGTCTTCAGAGGGTACGGTAATTTAAATCCCCAAGTAAAGGATCAGCGTTTTCTGCAGTCCAACAGCGTAATGTGTGCAAACCGAAAACTGTTGGCCAAGCTACTTTTATAATGAAAACCTTTCAATAACATTCCAATAAAACGGACACATACCGCTACAAAAATAGCAACAACATCACAAAACAAAACCTACAGTAGTAATTTACAAATATCAACACAGATGGAAATGTGAACAAACAAATTGAAAGAAAAACAGGCTATATCGTCGCTCAAGAATCAAAGTTTTAATACGTTAAAACAAATTGATAAGAAATATACAGTCAAAGAAATATGTACAAGTGTTGATAACAATCTTGAGTTTGTTATATTTTGTGAAAGAAACCCGTTTTATAATGTGGATCTGTGTTGCTATATGTCAGGAGGATAACTTATTAATAGCCATGTATTTATGGTATTTGTCACAGCAGCTTTAGTTGTTTCTGTCTCAATAGTCATAGTTAAATTTGTCTTAAAATTCATAGTTTAATGTGTCTCAATAGTTATAATTGTCACTGAGATCCAATGGGGCTTCAGAGCGAGCCACGGAACAGTAGACATTATACTTGCAGCTCGCCAGATTCAGGAGAAATTTCAAAAGCAGCATTGAACTTCTATGTGGTTTTTGTCGGTCTGACGAAGGCCTTCGACACGGTCAACAGAGAGGCTCTATGGAGATCATGGGAAAATGTGGATGTGCAGTGAAATTCATTAAGATCGTCCAACAGTTTCACGAGGGAATGGTGGCACGTGTACCTGATGAAGGGGAACTGTCAGAGGCCTTCCATGTCAAACAGGGCTGTGTACTGGCCATAACACTCTTCAGCATGATGTTTGCTACTATGTTCGTGGATGTCTTTTGGGAAGGCGATGAACATGGGGTAAAGATTGGATGCAGGGCACACGGTAATCTATTCAATCTTAGGAGGTCAAAATCATCCACCAAGGTAACATAATCACCAATCTCAAACATGTTGTTTGCTGATGACTGAGAACTCGTTACCAACTCTGAGGAAGAAATGCAAACCTAAATGGAGAAGTTCTGTACAGTCTGTGATAAGTTTGACCTTACCATTAACACCGAGAAAACTGAGGTCATGTTTCAGCTTGCCCTTAGACAGTAGTACTATGATCCGGTCATCAATATTAAGCAGCAGCGTGTCCTGCAAGTGAACAACTTTGTCTCTCTTGGCAGCATTCTATCCATATCGGCAAACATAGACTCTGAGGTCAACAATAGGATATCCAAAGCCAGTGCGGCGTTCGGAAGGCTGCGTGTGACTGTGTGGGAGCGGACTAGCTGGGTTTGAAGATTGGAGTAGCAAGAAAAGAACAGCATAAGTAGGCTCATCAATCAAAATCGAACTGGTACGATCAGTCGTTGGACGCTGTTGGAGTTATTTCGAAGGAGAACCTTTGGACATGTCCGGAGTGCAATGAATATATTCCAAACTGAAACTGAAACTGAACATGAAGGGGCAGACGTACAGCTGGCGGACAGAAATAAACGCTTCAAAGACACTTTTGAAATGCTTCGATATAAGACACTACGTGATGTGAATCCCTGTTGCAAGCTCACCAAATGTGACTCTGTAACAACAAAAGAGGAGCTCGCATAGCTTAACCCTTTCGCTGCCATAAACGTTAATGTACGCCTATAGCAGTGACAGCAGCAATGTATAACGTGTTAGCATGTCTTTAGCCCACAGAGGAGAGATAATAACAGACGTGTTAATGCGTCTTTAGAAGTGAATGGGGAAAACGTATATATACGTCTTTAGCAGCTAAAGAATCGTCGTGTCGTTGAGGCATAGAGATAACGAGCTGCGCGGGAAAAAAAATAACACATAACAGTCACATGTCTAGTCTGTTCCCTTTGCTAGGGATTCTGTTTTAGGATTGGACTCTACAGTCATCTCCGCACACACCCGAGAGAGGTGCAGCAGCACGCGTCTGAGGCTGTTGTCATCATCGCTTGCGATGAACGGCTATTAGTTGTATCTGTCTCAATAGTCATAACTGTCTGTGTCTCAAAAATCATAGTTGTATCAATAACACTAGTTATCTATATCACAATAATACCAACTTTCGGTAGCACAACAATTTGTTTCTGTCACATTAGTTTGTTTTTGTCACATTCGTTTGTTGCTGTCACTTTAGTTTGTTGTTGTCACATTCGTTTATTGATGTCATATTCGTTTGTTGCTGTCACTTTAGTTTGCTGCTGTCACTTTAGTTTGTTGCTGTCACTTTAGTTTGTTGTTGTCACATTCGTTTATTGATGTCATATTCGTTTGTTGCTGTCACTTTAGTTTGCTGCTGTCACTTTAGTTTGTTGCTGTCACTTTAGTTTGTTGTTGTCACATTCGTTTATTGATGTCATATTCGTTTGTTGCTGTCACTTTAGTTTGCTGCTGTCACTTTAGTTTGTTGTTGTCACATTCGTTTATTGATGTCATATTCGTTTGTTTCTCTAGGAATAACTTCGTCTTTTCTGTGACAATAATTTAGTCTTACATATCAAAGTAGCTTAGTCATGTCTGTAGTCACAAATTAGTCTAATTTGTCACAATTGTTGAGTATTATCGGTCATAATAATTTTGTCTGACCAGTTTTATTTTTACCATGTCTTTGATTGCACGCTAGTCTTTTCTGTCAAAATAGTCCAGTCTTGTCTGACAAGATTGTATATATAAAACAAGGTAACTTTATGTCTATATTATTGCAAGCTAAAAACTTCTTGAAAGCCATGATTGTAAGCTAAAAGCCTCGTTAAAGCTATGATTGCAAGTTGGAAGTTTCTGTATGCTATGATTGCAAGTTAAAAGTCTCTTTATGATAAGATTGAAAGTTGAAAGCCTTTTTTATATGATTGAAAGCTGAATACCTCTGTATCCTAAAATTGCAAACTTAAAGCCTATTTATGCCATGATTGCAAGCTGAAAGCCTCTTTATGATATGACTGAAAGCTGATAACGTATTTATTATATGATTGCAAGCTGAAAGCCTCTTTATGATATGACTGAAAGCTGATAACGTATTTATGTTATGATTGCAAGCTGAAAGCCTAGTTATGCAACGATTGCCAGCAGAAAGCATTTGTATGATATGACTGCAAGCTGAAAACTAATTTATATTATGATTGAAAGTTGACAGTCTTTTTATGATATGATTGCAAGCTGAAAGTATTTTACTATGGTTGCCAGCTGGAAGCATCTTTAGCGCAGTCGCTAATGTATTTGTTTCCTAGAGAAGTGTTCTGGGTTCGAACTCCAGCTGCACTGTCATTCTAAGACAATAGTCTCGAAAGGAATGACGACACATTGATATAAATCTGAGACAGTGTTCTATGGGGCGTGGAGGTGCCGTGCTCGACTCTCTATTCTAGAGTACTCGGTACGTTTTCCGTGTGAAACGATCAAAGTAATGTAGGTGAGATCAAATTCCTAGTCATACTGTATATGTACGATTAAACGTAGTTTCCGTCTTCAAGTTGGAGACGTAAAAGAATGTTTAGTAGTAGAAAATCGATCAGAGTAGACTGAATACCAGCTGACCGTGCAGCATTCATTCAAATTGGAAAGAAAGAAAGTTTATAAAATAATTAATTATTATCAAAACTTATACCGCGGGTCGACTACCATCGGCGATACTACGGAGTTCATGCTCTGTCGCTGGGATCTATTTGTACATGAACAAGATTGGGGCACCCATTTTTATTCATAAAAGCACAATACGAGGGCTCCATAATTCAATCTTCGTTTTTCTTTTTTCTGCAGTTTATCTTCTTCTTCGAGTGTTCCCTATCGACCACTTGTTAACCACTTTTTGTGATCTGTATGTGATCTGAGACTAAAAGCGATTGTGCGTTGTGTCAGTTACACGCCTACAAGTAGGCCAGCGCTTCCGATTTCTGCGATATTTTTTATTTACAAGAGTAGCGTCCTAGGCTTTTAAATTAGTCGTCTCTTACGACATGCATTGTAGGTCGCAGTGTTACTATTCTTTGCTCCCCTTGTGAATCCCAGCAACACACAAGTGACAGATTATCTAACTACATCCATAAAATGGAGCAGATTCAATAAATATGATAGAATCATAAGCATGTTTCGTCAGCCACTAGTGACAGATGATATTAAAGAACAAAACTGAAGAATTTTGTTTTCTTTCATCCACTAGTAGTTCAGACGTAATCGTGACACATAACATGGTACCACAAACTGATTTTTGCATTAAGGCTTGCTTTACTTATCATTAGTATCACTCACTATTCAGGCGAGCCGTACTCTTGACTTCAGACGTAGTTGTCACTGACGGTTTCAAGTAAAGTATCGGGGTTTCCTGTAGGTCAACCGCTTAACGTTTACACGCGAAGATTTTTTGGACAAGCTGTACTTGAGCCCAGGAGTTCTCACGATAGTTGGCACTAGAGCAACGAGATATCAACTTTGCTATCAGCGACCCCAATTGGCCCCCGTCAACATAAGGCCGAATAGCTCAGAGGGGAAATCGAAAATTCTCGTTTAATGGGGGCCAATTTTTGTATTTGTTTGATAGAACACTGTAAGCTTTTTTGCCATTTTACTCAATTCTGTGAGTCCTTGGTTATGTTTGGGTGAAACTTGTTAATAATACTGATATTCCTTAACTTTAAATTTAATTTGTAACATAATATAACTTTGATTTAGCATGTTGTTTTGTTTTGAAAATGAATTTATCTTTATCTAACAATACTGGTCTTATTCCTAGAATTTTTACCTGAGCAATCTAAAATTGACGACGTAAACAAGACCTGATAATTTCAGTTCTTCCTGGATAGAACTGTCTGTTCTCTTCTCTGTCCATGATATACGAAGGTTTAATTTCAGTGGATGTATTTATGATGGTTTAATGTGTTCATTAATGTGAGGAAACTAAGACAGGTTCAGCAAACCGGTAGGTGATTTAATTGTTCACAAGAATTTGGCGGAACATATAAGAGATGAGGAAATTAGAACAGCTGTAACAACACCTGCTATTAAATTCATTGAAAAACATAGACAAAAAATGGTTTGACCACTTGGTGAGAATGAATCCAAATACACCAGTTGCAAGAGCGTCTATTGTCTATTGTCTTATCTTAGGTGGAAGATGGAATTGGTTGTCCACTCTTGTCGTTAAGCGTAGGGGTGGGAGCTTTAATTTGCGTTCTAGGACCAGATGAGTTGCACATGTGTTATATACGCGTTTGTGTAATCTGGTCTTGATATTGTCTATCCATCTTTTTCTTGGTCTTCCCTTTGGTCAAGCACCTGATATCTTTTTAATGTACGCTGTTAGAAGTGGTTGGTTGAATTCCATTCTCATTAAATGTCCAAACCAATACATTCGGTGGAGGAAATTATGCCCGCTCTGCTTCTTATGTCATCATTTCGTAGCCTATCATTCCTGGTGACTCCCACTGCCTTCCTCAAGCATTTCATTTCACACGGGGAGAGCTTTCTCTTGTATGTTGCTTTAAGAAAATAAGTTTGGCATTGGTAACAAAGTGTTGGTATGAAAATATTAGTGCAAGAGCGTGCACCTTGAAAATGGAATCATCAAGAGGAAGGTTCCGACCTAAAAAGATGGATTGATGGAGTTACATACATCTTAAAACTTCACAATACCACTGCGTATCAAGTGACAGAGCGTGCACTTTCTCGTAAACCGATCAACAGTCACACTTACTCCGCCTAACGACAAGAAAGCAGAGAAGGACAAAAGAAAGAAAGAAACAATTTCATCCTTTGTAAGATTACCTGCGTGAGTTGTTATTATTGATCTAAAGCTAATCACATATTCTGTGATCGCTGACAGAATATTGTTCGAATTCCTGTTTGAGTCAAAGACAGATTGACAATGATAGTATTTATTAATATGATTGCTAATTCATTATGTCACAAGAGTCTTCTGGTCTTCCGCTTCCCTTTCAAACTGGTACTAAATTACCGTGTCAATAATAGTTGTCAACGTGTCCACAATAATTGTAAATTCTATGAATCATTATTTGTCTAGTTACAAATTTAAAACTCAAGGTTTCCTAGATCTGACATTTTTTTTTAAAGAGCAATATTAAAACAGAACGTATATTCTAAAACAAAACAGAACTGTCAACATATGAGCAAACGTTTCATAAAGACTAACTGCTCACTTCATTGTTAGGACAGCAAACGTTTCATAAAGACTAACTGCTCACTTCATTGTTAGGATAGCAAACGTTTCATTAAGACTAACTGCACACTTCATTGTTAGGATAGCAAACGTTTCATTAAGACTAACTGCACACTTCATTGTTAGGACAGCAAACGTTTCATTAAGACTAACTGCACACTACATTGTTAGGATAGCAAACGTTTCATTAAGACTAACTGCACACTTCATTGTTAGGATAGCAAACGTTTCATTAAGACTAACTGCACACTTCATTGTTAGGACAGCAAACGTTTCATAAAGACTAACTGCACACTTCATTGTTAGGATAGCAAACGTTACATTAAGACTAACTGCACACTTCATTGTTAGGATAGCAAACGTTTCATTAAGACTAACTGCACACTTCATTGTTAGGATAGCAAACGTTTCATTAAGACTAACTGCACACTTCATTGTTAGGATGGTAGGTTTTGAGAATCAGAATATATACTACTTGAATCATATTACTTATATATATATAAGCATAAGCTTGGAGGTTTCTGGAAGAATATTGACAACGATGACGACGGTAGTAACTTTTTCTTCTTCGAACGTTGCATATCGACCTCTTGTTAACCAATATGTGTGATTTATATGTGATCTGAGCTTAAGAGCGATTGTACGTTGTACTAGTTGTGTGTCTAAAAGTACGCCAACACATCCGATTTCTGCGATGCTTTTTATTTACTAGGGTAGCTACGCTAGGTCCTACATCAGTCGCCTCTTACGGCATTGGCTTGTAGGTCGCAGTGGTACTATTCTTTGCTTCGCTTGAGGGCAGACGGTAACAACAACACATAAATCAAAACTTGAACATGACGTTAGAGGAGGCGGGATAACTAGTTGAAGACCGAAAGCTTCTCAGGCGATCTGTGATGAAAGCTACGTTCTGAAAAGGGTCTCGTATCATTTTTTTTTAAACATATTGTTTACCTTTCATATTGATTACGTTGTTTTAGTGTTTCCTTCATATGTACCTATTTATTTGTTGATTTAGCAGAGATAGATACATTTCTCAACGTGTTTGGTTTATTTTTCAGGAACGATGGATTCTCTAGTCTAGCACTGTCCAACGAAACACCGCGGCGCTACTCCACCCGCGCCATACATTCATTTGACTCTACTTGCTTTAACGTTGATCAGCTTTCAAGAAAAACTATTTTTTTAGATTTCTTTAGGGAGAGCTACCATGAGCACGATCTTTCCACTTTTGCAAACTAATTTTATTTTGTAACCATTCTACTGACCTCTGACTTTCTTCTTCTTCTTCTTCTTCTTCTTCTTCTCAGAATGCTCTATATCGACCAGTTGTTAACCAATCTGTGTGATTTCTGTATGATTTGTATGTGATCTAAGCCTAAGAGCGATCATACGCTGTGCTAGTTATGCGACTAAAAGTAGACCAGCACATCCAATTTCTGCGATGCTTTTTATTTACTAGGTAGCTTTCCTAGGTTCTACATCAGTCGTCTCTTACGACATGTCTTGTAGGCTGCAGTGGTACTATTCCTTGCTTCCATTGCGGCCCCGGTACCACCTAGGCGGCCCTTAACCAAACTCTTTACCTTTTTCTTTGGGAGAAAGCGTCGGAATTTCAATGATATTAACATTACAATTGTTTTAGTAGTAGTAGTAGTAGTAGTACTGCTATGGTAACATGGTTCCTACCTCTACCCTTAACTATAAGTCAGATGCGCAACATTATGTAAACGTGTTGGACAGCCCTGTTCTAAATATGAAATGAAAATCATGGCATATCCTTTACAGAACGTAGTCATCAACTACAGTAAACGAGTCGTTGATTTTCTAGACACCATTTATATGTTAAGTAGTTTGCTATTACATTCTAAACGGTGAAGTCTATTTCTACGTTTTGTAAAAATCCTACTGAAACTAATTTGATTCCAAATTTGCCCACCGTGGGGTTTGAACCAGGTACGCTTGGTTTGTGATCGAGCTCACTACCGGTTGAGCTACAGACGCTTACTACAGACGTTCTAAGTATATGAGCAGCTAAAAAAGGTTTCATACTCTTATGTGCGACGGTGTGAAGTGTTTTGTTTATTTCTTCTATTTCATATATTCTTCTGATAAGAGAGTTTCTTTCTTTCTGTCAAAATGTGTACATTATCTGTGATATCTAAATGTGTACATTATCTGTGATATCTAAATGTGTACATTATCTGTGATATCTAAATGTGTACATTATCTGTGATATCAAAATGTGTGCATTATCTGTGATATCTAAATGTGTACATTATCTGTGATATCAAAATGTGTACATTATCTGTGATATCTAAATGTGTACATTATCTGTGATATCTAAATGTGTACATTATCTGTGATATCTAAATGTGTACATTATCTGTGATATCTAAATGTGTACATTATCTGTGATATCTAAATGTGTACATTATCTGTGATATCTAAATGTGTACATTATCTGTGATATCAAAATGTGTACATTATCTGTGATATCTGAATGTTATAGTCATGCATTTATATGTTTGGGTTTTTTCTTTCTTTCATGAACTCTTTCATACCGTGAACGTTCCTAAGTTCTGACCAAATATAGAAAGTGCAAAGAATACCAAACTTACATATGATGTACATATCATCCATAATTATAGCATGAACCTCCACTTTTTGTCTAAACTATATAGGTAAAGATATTGCTGTTCTAATTTGAAAGTTTGTTTTTTATTTGGAAGGGTTATATTGCAAGTCATATCTACAAAAACAATTAGGTTAGACATTTTTCGGAGGTTCATGTTATAACTATGGGTGATATGTACATCATATGTAAGTTTGGCATTTTTTGCACTTCTTATATTTGTGAAATGCACTGCACGATGAGGGGAGGGTGTTTTAAAAATATATTTTCAAGAACATTAATTATTTTTTAAATCAATAATTAGAATGCATACACTAAACGTTGTTTATAATCAAATACATTTTCTTTTGCAACATTTGGCCAAATTGTATGGCAATATGTTTGTTAGTTTTTTCTGTTAATTTTTAAAAAAGACAACCCTTGTTCATAGGTGGGTCTCACGCTTTAAATGTTTTATAATATCATAATTTCCACTAAACAAACCGCCTGAGTGGTTACCGGGGCCCAAATTTGGGTGTAAAGAATAGAACCACTGTTACTTGCCATGCATGTCGTAAGAGGAGACTAAGGAGGTTTGGCTGAAATCGGATGCATGTGTCCTAATCGTCTATGCGTTTAGGGGCCTACCAAACCAATGTGCGACGTATACACGTTCTTGGCAAAGATCAAACAAATCACAAAGAGTGATTAAAATTGGTCGTAAAGAACGAACGCAAAGAAGAAGAAGAAGACTACATAAACGTTTTTGTTTACATTATGTGTTGTATGTATCCCATTAATATATATATCATTTATTATACTATTTGTCACATATACTTGTTTTATTATGCATAGCTACGACAAAAGCTTAGAAGGTGTAGTACAAATAGAAAGATAATGATCTAAATTTTTTTTTAAACACTCGGGAGGCTTGTGGTATTATTTGAGCTCGTTTCTACGCTACTATAGTGGTTTGTCGTATATAGTGATCACAAGGAGTTTTGTGCAAGAACCCCAGAGGAAGCAACGAATATGATCAACAAATAAACAGTGTACAGGTATTAAGAGCTTCAGAAAAAACAAATAGACAAACGCAGGATTCGAACCACTTCCTCTCATTTCTTACGACACCCATATATATGGAGTTAATGACTATTTGACTAGATAGACTTTTGTTTTGTTTTCGATCCAGAAGCACTTGAGCTTTCAGCTCTTCGGCTCGGTGCCACGGACATCGTAACCCTTCGGTTCGGTGCCACGAACACCGTAAATCTGGAGAACCTGTGGCTTTTCTGCCAACTCACGTAATTAAACCGCACTCACAGGGAGCTTGTCACCCGTCGTCCAACGTGCTACGAACACACTGGGCATGCCGGCAAACTAGATAGACTAAAGGGACGCAGCTTGCTAGTAGAGTCACCACTGTTATCTCATCTCTAGGATTCCGTTTACTGGAGTCGGTGTTGTTTCTGGTTCTCAATTGATGCTTCAGAAGATTCAGAATTGCAGGTTATGGTATAAGTGGTGGATGTCATTTTTAGAAGCTTCTAACCTCTAGAAACACACGTGGATCCGTCCATGTGGTTCCGGGGCCCTCAAGGAAAGCAAATAATATACCACCTGCGACCTACACGGCAAGGCATGTCGTTAGAGACGATTGATGTAGGACCTATGAAAGCTACTCTAGTAAATAAAAGCATCACAAAATCGGATGGGCTGGCCTACTTGTAGACGCATAACTGGCACAACTGGAAATTTAGAATGAATACGATGTTATTCGGTTTCTTGGCAACCCAATATTGGATGAGGACACTATTAATAGACGTTGAATCAGTACGGCTATTTCATCAGTTTGCAATTACACGTTGTACATGTAGTGTTCCATGCTTGAGGGGCAGAGAGATGAGTATCTTTAAGCTGCGAGCCACAGAAAACATCAATTTGCAAACACTTCCACACCTGCTCGTGGAGACTGAGCACATATATATCTGCCCGGATTGCTGTGACGCCAGTTCAGTAACCAATAACCGCTAATCACTTGAAGTTGGAGAAGTGACATGATCACGTCTAGTTTGCTGACGGCGTATACCATCTCATCTACAGGATCCTATACCATATAGTGAGTTCATGTGTAGTTGTGATATGGTCACGTCTAGTTTGCTAACGGTGTATACCATCTCATCTACCGGATCGTATATCATAGAGTGAGACCATGAACGAAAGTAATTTTTAATCAATCTGTCGCTGCCACGTTTAGTTAGACTCTTCTTCTTCTTCTTCTTCTTGCAACGTTTTCAGACATCGATTTGTATACTTCCAAAAGTAGTTAGTGGTCAACCAGAGTCCATGTACTTCTCCATTTAGCTTGTCTTGGACTGACATCGATTTGTATACTTCCAAAAGTAGTTAGTGGTCAACCAGAGTCCATGTACTTCTCCATTTAGCTTGTCTTGGACTGACATCGATTTGTATATTTCCCAAAAGTAGTTAGTGGTCAACCGGAGTCCATGTACTTCTCCATTTAGCTTGTCTTGGACTGACATCGATTTGTATACTTCCAAAAGTAGTTAGTGGTCAACCGGAGTCCATGTACTTCTCCATTTAGCTTGTCTTGGACTGACATCGATTTGTATACTTCCAAAAGTAGTTAGTGGTCAACCAGAGTCCATGTACTTCTCCATTTAGCTTGTCTTGGACTGACATCGATTTGTATACTTCCAAAAGTAGTTAGTGGTCAACCGGAGTCCATGTACTTCTCCATTTAGCTTGTCTTGGACTGACATCGATTTGTATACTTCCAAAAGTAGTTAGTGGTCAACCAGAGTCCATGTACTTCTCCATTTAGCTTGTCTTGGACTGACATCGATTTGTATACTTCCAAAAGTAGTTAGTGGTCAACCAGAGTCCATGTACTTCTCCATTTAGCTTGTCTTGGACTGACATAGGAATTGGATATGTGTTTTCTCTGTTCAGTGTATGTTGGACATTCTTGCAGTATGTGTATCTCTCTGGCACCATGCTAGTGCCACATGTGCATATGTCAGAATGGACTATTTTGTACTTGTTAATCAGTTGGAGCCAAAGTCTATGGAGCCCTGTTCGTAACCGCAAAATGACAACATGTTATATTGAGTTGGTAGTATGTTTAGTTAGACTAATGTTCCTAAGCACCTATGTGGTCGTAAGAGCACATAAAAACATTGATTACAGCTTGCTATCAAGTATCTAACTATTCCAGCAAACACCTAGTAATGATAATACTTTGACACACTCAATTTTACACAGTCTTACCGTATGTACAATTGTTAAAATGGCTATATAAATACATCAAGAAATGCCTAGAATAAAACAATATGAAATGTAAATAGTTACTAATGTTATGTACATAGAAATTTAAAGAGAGTGAAAGAGATGAATAAGTTAAACGGTTATTATAACAACAAGCAATATACTGACAGATTTGATTCTAGAATCACTATTCTTGTATTGGTTTCATATCTTGGAAGTATTGTTGACGTCTGCAGCTTAAGGTAGAGAATCTCCCTAGCACCATAAAATTGTTAATTATTAAACTTCGAACTTAATTATAAATTCACATTCTTTCATCCTAAATGTTTAGATGAGGTATGTATACACACTGTAAACAAATGTATCTTATAACTCTATACTTGTATTGTTATAAACTTATGCTAAGTTTTCATTGCAGTTTCTGTAAAATATGAAGAAAAATGTTTAATAAATGTCCGTTGTTTACAACAGCTACTCCAATACAATATTATCAAATTCCACTTTTTCTTTAGCGATCTCTACTCGTGCGCTTAATTTACTGTGGACCACAAACTGGGCAGTCAGCTTCAGGTCCATGATGTTTTTCAAAGCTTAGTTTTCAGGTCGACTGGGTGTGGCTACATGTTGCCTCTCAGTTCACCAAGGAGAGAATAGTCTTGCAGGACATGCTCTGGTGTCTGTTTCGCCTGTTGACAATGGCAAAGAGCTGTTTGACTTATTCCTAGTCTATGTAAGTGGTTGCTGAGTCTGCAGTGTCCGGTGTGTAGTCAAAATATAATGACCTGGTCTGTTCTGGTTAGGTCTTTGTGGGAGTCTTTTCCATAGTCGTATCCAGTGCTTGTCTTCCAGTTTACTGCAGATTTTCTCTGTATTAGGGCTTTGACTTCTTGAAAAGACAGGGGTTGGTAAGTTTTCTCTAGGCAGTGCCAAAGAGCAAAGCGCAAAGAGTATTGTCAAATAAGACACAAATTTGTTCAGATATGTTATTGATGAAGTTTCAGGAACGAAATACTCAACTTTATGTATGTACGCGAGATGAAACTGGGTGGAGTTACTAGTAGAGACATGGATCAGATAAATCATCTTTATTTTTGTCCCAGGGTACGCAGGAGTGAGTTATAATGATGAGCTGATAGATTGGCTGCCATTTCTACACTTTTAGAGGGAGCTGTCATGGATCGAAATGTCATTCTTAACGCATTGAGAGAGTCTTTCCGAACAGAGGAGTTTCGTGGTTGTAAATTCTACTCGGTGACCAGATTGAAAGAGATAGGTGTAGATATTGGTACATCCCAATAAGAACGACATACCAAATAAGCAAAGAGATTGATTAATCAACATCAAACTGACGTGTTGGGCGCCTGGACGCTACTGGAACTGTTGAGACGGAGATAGGAGCACCCAGTGGCGGCTCTTCATTAAGGGCCAGTGGAGCCGGGCCCCACCAAAAATAATGTGTAACGTTTATTCAGTATTTTATAAATTAAAAAATAACAACCCAAAACCATGATTTTTCCGAAAACTTGTTTCTGGCTTCACCAACAAAAATAATCACGAGCCGCCACTGGAGCACCTATGGACATGTCCGGGGTTCAATGATACTAATCCTCATATAGCTGATAACTGAAAACTCAACTTCAAAATACCACATCTAATAAGTTATACTGTAGCAAGCTGTCAGATCTAATTGATCATAGCAAAGTATAATATTTAAAAAAACTACAATGTAAATAACAGGACATTTTTGTGCGATATTGACCTAGATTAATTTATATTGATATAGCATAATAAACCAATGTATTTAAAGACTTGAAATCTTCCTTGCTGTACCGAAATATGCACATCTCATGCCTGATATCGTAGCCTGCCTGACTTACTATCAGACGACCGGAACCAGAACCAGAATAAGTCACACATTTAGGCGATGTTAAGCCGTCTTTTGAGGTCAACACTTCCCATAAGCGTCCATTTTTGGTCAAAATGTAAACACCACTGTTACATACAACGATTGTGTTGTCGTCACCGTCAGTACATATCCCATATAAGGACACAAACATGTCTGATGGTAACCTAAAGTCGATGGAAGAAAAACATCGGAGTAAACGCCCATGGAAATGGAAGATTTTTACGCAGTTGTTTCCTGTGTCGGAAACTATAATTTGTTTTGCTGAGTTCGTCGTAACACAGTATGGATGGTCGAATTCTTTTGAGCCGTCACCATAGCTACCAAAAGTGTGACTGATGTTTCCTGTAGGCGTAAGTACAGTCACGCTATGCTTGCATATATCTGTGACTATAATATGGTCATCTACAGTTACTGCTACACCATTAGGAAATTCAATCTCCGCCGAGTGAACAAAGCAGTGCTCTAATTTTCCACTGAGGTTGAATATTTTAACAGCAGAGTTGACACTGTCCGTCACTACAATATTGTCGTTGGTTGTCATGGAAACTCCTATTGGGTAACATAGCTGCTCGGGTTTCGAACCTTTCTCGCCAAACTTGAACTTGAAGACACCATCAGAACTAAAGAGTTGTATTCTGTGATTTTCAGTGTCTGCTATCACCAAGTCCCCTGCAAAATAACATTGGCAAATGTAAGGATTAGTGGTGAATTATGTCTGTGTTATAAGCATATGATAAAACAGAAGGATTAGATCAGTTTCAGCTTGGAATATCCTCAATACACTCCGGACATGTCCATAGGTGTTCCGATCTCCTTCGCAATATCTCCAACAGCGTCCAGCCACTGACCGCACCAGTTCGATTGTTATTGATGAGCCTACTCATATCCTGTCGTACCGTTCTTTTCTTGCCACACCAATCTTCAATCCCAGCTCCTGTAATCTAGTAGTTGACGTGGAGTGGTTTAGATGAAAATCTTCTTTGCGGCCACACTCTATGAGGGCGTTCAAGATGTCAGCTATGTCCATGGGCTGGCCCTCTGATATAGTGGCAAAAAGGAGGATTAGAATGAAGGATAAAGTTTTAGTGTATCTGATAACACACTCGGATTAGAGTGAAGGGGTATCCTTCCTTCCTTTCGTTCGCTTGAAGTAGTGTCTATATATTCAACGTTGTGGCCTATATAAACGTCACTGTCTTTTGCAGCTCACACACAAGTCTTGTGTCGAGTGTTGTTTCGTTAGGACAGTATTAAGGTAGGCTAGTAACTCGCATAATGAGTATGTGAAGGGGTATGATTTAGTGTATCTTATAACACAGGAGGATTAGAGAGAAGTGGTATTCCTTAGTGTATCGTAAAACACAGGAGGATTAGACTGCAGGGGTATATCTTACCGTATCGTATAACACAGTAGGATTAGAGTGCAAGGATATGTCTTAGTGTATCTTATAACTCAAGAGGATTAGAGAGGCGGGGTATGTCTTAGTATAGATTGATTGACAGATTGATTGATTGATTGGACCATCATCATTGCGATTCGGTGAAGGGGTACGTCTTAGTGTATCGTATAACACTGTAGGATTATGACGGCAGGATTATGAAGGCGTCATAGTACCCGTGTGATACATCACTGGCGCCCCGTGATACATCACTATCGCCCCGTGTGATACATTGCTATCGCCCTATTTTATTCCTCTGGCTATAACTTTTCTCTTTTAACCTTAACTTTTTAATATCATAACTTTTTCTTTAAGCAGCGTGTTTCTAAATGACGGAACGATTAAGTTTTTTTCAGTAATCATAATATAGAAAAAAAAAATAAACATTAATTCAGGATTAAGGTTTTATCTATGATTATTTTTATTAATTTTACTATTAATATTTATTTATTATTACTATTAATCTTCTTCTTCGAACTCTCCATATCGACAACTTTTAACCACTATTGTGATTTGTATGGGATCTGAGTCTAAGAGCGATTGTACGTTGTGCCAGTTGTGCGCCTAAAGTGGGTCAACACATCCGTTTTCTGCGACGTTTTTATTTACTAAAGTAGTATCCTTAGGCCCTTACCTCAGTCGTCTCTTACATGCTATACGCCTTGAAGGTCGCAGTGTTGCTATTCTTTGCTCCCCTTGCGAGCCCGTGCAATACGCGGGCGATTACTATTAGTAATTATATTATAATTGCCACATGGTGCTCACGCCTCGACATTTAACAGTCAGATGCAACCCAATATCTAAAATTATTGGATTGCACTGTTTTGGATCACATACTCTATATTCGATTTATTTTTCACATTTTCATTCCAACACGTGCTCTTAATTTGTATTCTATATCTATCTATCTATTCTCTAATCTTATTTTGCTTTTCAGAGTCAGGACACAAAAGAGACACCTGGGGCGAGCCTCTCTATGCACCTTGTCTTTCTTTCTCTTCTCTAGTCCTGATTTGCCTCACAGCTTCAGGGTAAGAAGAGTTTTATAGCACGGGCTTTTGTGTGTGATTCATAAATAGTGTCTTTCGTCGCCTCTGTTATCTCTGTGGTCCAACTTTTGCGTGACCGGCTTTTCGTTTTGTATCCACTGTATTGGAGCAACATTGCTCTCTGTGGTGCACTGCCTGTTCATTTTTATTTTCCTTCTCACATTCGACTGTTCAGTTAAAAATAAACAAACAAAAAATGTCGTTATTGCTTGTAGAACCGCTTTTGTTAGGTCGGTGTAGATCTGGAGAGACGAAATTCTGAGCAATTTACTGGCCCCATGGCTAGTACAGTCGCCACAAAACTGTTCAAGTTAGTATTTGTCTTATATGCCTCCGAAAGAACAAATTCGTGGCCTCACTGTGCAGCTTACCCCAATTTTGAAACACCCAGCTATTCCAGTAGTGACTAAAAGACAGATTATAAATTCAATCTTTATACCAACACTGTGCTACCAGAGCCAAACAAGGGCACTGACAAAAGAACAAGAAAGGAAAATTACCACATGTGAAATGAGATGCCTGAGGAAAGCAGTAAATAAAACAAGAAGAGACCATATAAGAAATGAGGAAATTAGAAGAACAGTCGGAACAACACCTGCTATTAGATTTATTGAAAAACAGAGACTCAAATGGTTTGGCCACTTGGTCAGAATGAACCCGAATACACCAGTTGCAAGAGCGTACAACCTGAAAATGGAATCACCAAGAGGAAAGGGCAGACCAAGAAAAGATGGGTTGATGGAGTTACAGACATCTTAAAACTCCACAATACCACACCATATCAAGCGACCTAGCGTGAATTATCTCGGAAACCGATCATCAGTTAAACATGCTACGCCTAGAAGCATGAAGGACAAAAGAAAGAAAGAAAGACTGTGCATTGAACACAGGTGTTCCGTATGGGAGCCCCGCTCTAATCCTTTCGGTCAGACGCACTGTTCAGTTACATATTATAATTTCGTACGGAGATGAGGTGTCTTAGAAGAGCTGTAGATGTGACAATAAGAGACACAATTAAAAATGAGGAAATCATAAGAAGACTGGATGTGAAACCAGTCACGCAATTTATAAAAGAACAACAGATGATTAAATGGTTTGGACACCTGATAAGAATGTATCGTCTACCACGGAGAACCACACAGCAAAAGTATAACGAATACAAGCGCATACAAGGGCCTGTTTTAGAAATCTCTTCTTGACCTGACGCTGTGAGACAAACACGATTCAAGAAAGAAAGAAAGAAAGAAAGAGGAAGACCAAACCAAAGATAGAGCGACGGTATCACGAACATCCTTAAGAAAAAGAATAACAGCTTACAAAGTGCATTAGAATAAGCACACACAAGATCACTATATCCCCCACCCACCACCCAACGCCCTATAAAAAGAAAATGGTGGAAGAGAAGAAGAAGAAAAACCCATATTCTAATTTCAATCCAACTTTCTTTTTCTACCTAAAGATCGATGTTTAACATTATATTTTCAATCATTTATTCCATTTGTATTGCTATATTCTATTTGGATTTCTAGTCTTTGCTTCTCAATTCTAAATTAGATTTCCAAATGTCTATTACCTGATTTGGTAGCAGTTACTCCACATGGCATATCGAACTGGGATCGACCTCGACCTCTTCTGCCAATCTTCCGGATCAGTTTACCCTGGTCGAGTTCTGTCTTTTCTGCGTTCGTATCAGATTGCGTCAGGCGTTTTATCCAGAACATGACGTCATCAGTATGTGCGTGGTTCTGAGAATAAACAGTATCATTAGTAGTTAACACATGCAACCGTTGTAAGCAGTTTATGTGTAGTAAGTCAGCAAATGGTAAAGATCACGTACAGAACAGAAGTTTTAAAAACTGACGAAGCGGACAAAATCGAAGGTTTCAATGAAAGCTCTTAACTCATTCCATGCCGTGAATGTAACTGTTATTGTTTATTGGTTACGCTTTTAGGCTCAGATCACAAATAAATCACAATGAGTAGTTAACAATTCGTCGATATGGAGCGTACGAAGAAGAAGGAGTAGAAGAACCACAAAACCCCGCTTAGTAAGACAATCAATGCAATATTATATTCTTACATTCACAAAATAGATGAGACTGCAGTAAAACTATTTGATTGGCAAAACACGTAATCACAAAGTACTGTAGTTTTACAAATTACAAAAACAATGACAAAATACAGCAACGTTTCCACCAACAAGGTCTTTATCAAACAAACGAACAACAGGAATGACCTTGTAATCTATATGGGCATATGTTGCAAGTATTCAAGTTTTATATTTACTTGATTTTTCATTGTTTCTCTTCTTTTCTATTTCTAGTTTTTATATGTGTTTTTTGTGTTAGTGAAACACGTACAAACAAAGTACTATAGTTTTACAAAATACATAAACAGTGACGATAAACAGCAACGTTTCGACCAACAAGGCCTTTATCAAGCAAACGAACAAACAGGAGTGACAAATTAAAATGAAACACAAATGGACGACCAAATACCAACGTAGCTAAGGAAAATCTGACGAAGAAGAAGGAGTAGAAGAACCACAAAACCCCGCTTAGTAAGACAATCAATGCAATATTATATTCTTACATTCACAAAATAGATGAGACTGCAGTAAAACTATATTTGAAAATATTTTTTGTGTTATATTTAGTTCGTTATTCATTTTTATTCCCAGATTTTCATTAGAAACGTTTGTATGTTGTTTTTTAATTCGTCACTCCTGTTGTTCGTTTGCTTGATAAAGGCCTTGTTGGTCGAAACGTTGCTGTATTTTGTCATTGTTTTTGTAATTTGTAAAACTACAGTACTTTGTGATTACGTGTTTTATATTTTTATACACATTGTTACAGATGCCATAATAATATGCGTTATCATTTCACTCCATACACATAACGTGAGTCATCTTCATTCACATACATCCTAAATGTTTCTTCCACATCCATCTCTGATGTATCTTCCCTACACATCCATAGCTCCTTCACTTCTATAAGTTATTTTATATCTAACTATCAGGCCCCTCTTAACCTTCCGCCCACGATATGTGACGCAGTTAAGAAAGAAATTAGCATTTAGAGAGATGCTGCATGAAATGCCACTTAGCATAACCACGCCCCTGTGATGTTTCTTGTACTGAAATACATCCTTGTTCCTCCTTCATTTTGTCACAACTTCTTCTTCTTCTTCGAACGCTCCATATCGACCACTTATTAACCACTCACTTAACAGTGATTTGTATGTCATCTGAGTCTTAGAGCGATTGTAAGTTGTGCCATGCTCATCCGATTTTTGCGACGCTGTTTATTTAATAAGGTAGCTTGCCTAGGCTCTTATATCAGTCGACTCTTACGACATGCCTTGTAGGTCGCAGTGGTACTATTATTTGCTTACTAGCAGGCCCCGGCACTACTAGTGTGATTTTTTAATATTTGTTTTCATAACAAACAACTTACATGTCCAGTACAACAAATATGGCCACTAGCCAGAAAATAAATGTTTAAAAGTCGCTGTTCGTGATTGCAAAGGGAGTCAAGCGAATTGATAGCCGAGCATATAAGGGTTCTATTTCTTAAATGATCCAGAAGAGTTTGCGTTCTTGTCATTTGGCCAAATATCTGGAAGGGGTATATACAGTGGCGGCGCGTCATTAAGGGCCAGTGGGACCGACCCACACAAAAATAAGATGTAATGTGTATTTATTATTGTATATATTAAAATATATCCTAACCGAAACCATGATTGTTCCGAAATTTTCTGTCTGGCCCTAGCAACAAAAAGATCACGAGCCGCCAGGGTATATATATATATATATATCTATAGGGTTTTAAAGCCAAAGGATTGACTTCATTGCACCGGGTTTAACCCCATATGGCTCGGTTCCTCTCCGCAGAAATGGCACGCCACCTGCGGAGAGTATTGCACAAAGCACGAACTCCGTAGCTCCGGCAACAATCCTAGGGTCTCTGGAAAAAACTGCACTCGTGAACAGAAGGCCGCGGTCCGGATTCGAACCCACGACTTTCGACCCGCAAGGCAAAGGGCTTAACCACTCAGCCACAGAGACACGCAAGGCAAAGGGCTTAACCACTCAGCCACAGAGACACGCAAGGCAAAGGGCTTAACCACTCAGCCACAGAGACACGCAAGACAAAGGGTTTAACCACTCAGCCACAGAGACACGCAAGGCAAAGGGCTTAACCACTCAGCCACAGAGACACGCAAGGCAAAGGGCTTAACCACTCAGCCACAGAGACACGCAAGGCAAAGGGCTTAACCACTCAGCCACAGAGACACGCAAGGCAAAGGGCTTAACCACTCAGCCACAGAGACACGCAAGGCAAAGGGCTTAACCACTCAGTCACAGAGACACGCAAGGCAAAGGGCTTAACCACTCAGCCACAGAGACACGCAAGGCAAAGGGCTTAACCACTCAGCCACAGAGACACGCAAGGCAAAGGGCTTAACCACTCAGCCACAGAGACACGCAAGGCAAAGGGCTTAACCACTCAGCCACAGAGACACGCAAGGCAAAGGGCTTAACCACTCAGCCACAGAGACACGCAAGGCAAAGGGCTTAACCACTCAGCCACAGAGACACGCAAGGCAAAGGGCTTAACCACTCAGCCACAGAGACACGCAAGGCAAAGGGCTTAACCACTCAGCCACAGAGACACGCAAGGCAAAGGGCTTAACCACTCAGCCACAGAGACACGCAAGGCAAAGGGCTTAACCACTCAGCCACAGAGACACGCAAGGCAAAGGGCTTAACCACTCAGCCACAGAGACACGCAAGGCAAAGGGCTTAACCACTCAGCCACAGAGACACGCAAGGCAAAGGGCTTAACCACTCAGCCACAGAGACACGCAAGGCAAAGGGCTTAACCACTCAGCCACAGAGACACGCAAGGCAAAGGGCTTAACCACTCAGCCACAGAGACCCCCATATACACTATGTGTGTGTGTGTGTGTGTGTGTGTGTGTGTGTGTGGTTGTGGGTGTGTGTGTAACGCTTCTCTTTTGAGTCTCTATAGCGTAGAGGTTAGGTGATCGCCTTTCGTGCTGAAGGTAACCGGTTCGCTCTTTTATGGAGCCGTCTGGATATTTTTCCAGAGATCATTGTTCTCCCTGTAAGTGAGATGTACTTCCTAGTCATATCGGAGACGGACGATTAAACAGAAGAGCCATGTCCAATCCTTTTTTTTCCCAGTTAAACCCGGCTTTTCAATGACAGCTAAGAAATCTCAGGGACAACCTTTGAAAGTAGCTGGAATTTATTTACCTGATTCATGTTTTCTCATATTCATTTCTATGTGGTTTGATACAAAGTTGGCAACAACGACAATTTGTTCATATTAGTTTCTACAGAAAAAAGCTTGCAATAATGTCTACAAAGAGGTTTTGGGATATATATATCTCTCTCTCGCGATCACCGCTTAGACTGATGTACCAGATTTCCCATAAATCTCATTCATGTGGAAATCTGATTCATGTAGGCTTAGCATGGGTGTGTTTCGTCACATCTTCAACGCCATTTGGAACTATGGTGCTTATCCTTCGGCGATGTGTCCGGTTTTAGACAGCGTTTACTGGGTTCGCTCTCCGTCAGTCTTTGCCTGCCCTCAGCCGACCTGCAAGGCAGCAGATGGTTTTGGGATATAATGTCGGGACAAGAAAATTTCCCCATAGTTTCGCATACATTACATTTACCACGGCAGTATTCAAGAAGGATTGACGAGACAGATAATACATCCCATAAGAATCGTCTCATGGTCACATCGCCACGTTTTTTGGTGTAGCACAAACATGGTCACATCGCCACGTTTTTTGGTGTAGCGCAAACATGCGTTGAACATCGTCTCATGGTCACGTCGCCACGTTTTTTGGTGTAGCGCAAACATGGTCACATCGCCACGTTTTTTGGTGTAGCGCTAACATGGTCACATCGCCACGTTTTTTGGTGTAGCGCAAACATGGTCACATCGCCACGTTTTTTGGTGTAGCGCAAACATGCGTTGAACATCGTCTCATGGTCACGTCGCCACGTTTTTTGGTGTAGCGCAAACATGCGTTTAATATCGTCTCATGGTCACGTCGCCACGTTTTTTGGTGTAGCGCAAACATGCGTTGAACATCGTCTCATGGTCACGTCGTCACGTTTTTTGGTGTAGCGCAAACATGCGTTGAACATCGTCTCATGGTCACGTCGCCACGTTTTTTGGTGTAGCGCAAACATGGTCACGTCGCCACGTTTTTGGTGTAAGCGCAAACATGGTCACGTCACCACGTTTTTTGGTGTAGCGCAAACATGCGTTGAACATCGTCTCATGGTCACGTCGCCACGTTTTTTGGTGTAGCGCAAACATGCGTTGAACATCGTCTCATGGTCACAACGCCACGTTTTTTGGTGTAGCGCAAACATGCGTTGAACATCGTCTCATGGTCACAACGCCACGTTGTTTGGTGTAGCGCAAACATGCGTTGAACATCGTCTCATGGTCACAACGCCACGTTTTTTGTTGTAGCGCAAACATGCGTTGAACATCGTCTCATGGTCACAACGCCACGTTGTTTGGTGTAGCGCAAACATGCGTTGAACATCGTCTCATGGTCACAACGCCACGTTGTTTGGTGTAGCGCAAACATGCGTTGAACATCGTCTCATGGTCACAACGCCACGTTTTTTGTTGTAGCGCAAACATGCGTTGAACATCGTCTCATGGTCACGTCGCCACGTTTTTTGGTGTAGCGCAAACATGCGTTGAACATCGTCTCATGGTCACGTCGCCACGTTTTTTGGTGTAGCGCAAACATGCGTTGAACATCGTCATCTATTATCTTAGGTTGAATACATTTAAAACTCTAGATAACTAGGCCAGAAAACTGACGGGGAAACATCAGACCTAGATCAGAGCGGTGGGCTGGAATCTATATATATTTGATTGAATACTGCAAGCTATTTTGCAATTTTACTCAATTCTGTGATTCTATGGTTATTTATTGGTGAAAAATAGTTATAATATTGATATTCCTTATTGTTAAACTTAACTTGTTGCATAATATAACTTCGAGTTAGCATTTTGTGTTGATTTTAAAATGAATTCGTTTATATACACCAATACTGGAATGCGAGGTCACGTGGTGTAGTTGTGGTCTGATTTCCCATAATTCTTACCTGAGTCCGAAGGCCCATAAGTTTATAGTTGGCTCTGGTTGAATACACTTACAACTAGATTTAAACTATGCACCCCCGTGCAAATAACGGATACATGTGTTAGTATATATCTATCTTATGTCGCAAGAGGGATTGTAGATTAGCAAAGGGCATTCTACATGGTGTTCAAGATAAAAGTAGCCTATCAATCTGGCATATGTTATGAAAATGTGAAGGTTCAATTATGACGTATCTCAGGGACAGCCTTTCAAATAGTAGGTCAAAGTTGTAGTAATAGTAGGTCAAGGTTGCGCGATAGTGTGCGTTGGATTGCAGGAAGGGGCGATGAATAAATGTGACGCAGGACGAGCTAGTCAGTACCGGTTTAAATAGTAAATAGATACAACGCAATGCGTAATGGCAACTTTTGATTTTTCAATAGGTCTACTTTTATCTTGAACATCCTGTATATGGTCAACACGCGAATGGTACTAAATGAAATTGACGTCCATTTCAACGCTTCATTAACACCTATAAGCGTGATCTAACATCAAGCAACATTAACAAAGATATTTTAGGAGCGATTGGTCAAACAGAAAAGCGTGGGGAGCGACAATTAGGATTAGATAACAAAGATAAGGAAAGAGAAACACAATCACATATCGAAACAAAAATAGTTCAGAGAGTCCATCATCTACATCAGCTCCAATCTTCAGTTTCACTTGCAACAACTGTGGCTACTCCAGAATATGCCACTACAGCCACACTAGACGATGTGACTTAGCATATTATACACTATGTGACGCAGAATCTATTACCTCATGAGAGAAAGAGGCCAATAACTATGTTATATATATAAGTTAATTGCATATCCTTTACAGGACTTTGCGAATCAACCCCAGCTTTGTAACGCTGTTTGTGATTGTTCTATGCATTATTACGTTCAGTAGTTTGCCATTGCTTTCTGAAAGGGTGACGCCATCGTCTTTTTGTAAAAATCCACACGAAACAATTGGCAACAAAACTGTCCGCAACGTGATTCAAACTCAGAACGTCGGGGTTAATAGACCGAGTCACTATCGCCTAAGCCCCAGACGCCACCATATATATATATATATATAATTGTAAGAATACAAGATAAATCGATACATTGTTAACACTGTCGTAGAGTTCAATAATATCAATAGATCGATAACTGGCAGTAGACACGGGAATAGTATCATGATCAATTATCATAAAAACAGGCTAGGCAATTACACATACCACTCATTATACGACCAGCTTTACAAGCAACTTCATTTTGTTACCAGATATGATATATTTTGGAGGTGTAGTTGGTAGTTGGAGGTGTAGTAGGTAGTTGGGGATGTAGTAGGTAGTTGGAGGTGTAGTAGGTAGTTGGGGGTGTAGTAGGTAGTTGGAGGTGTAGTAGGTAGTTGGAGGGGTAGTAGGTAGTTGGAGGTGTAGTAGGTAGTTGGAGGTGTAGTAGGTAGTTGGAGGTGTAGTAGGTAGTTGGAGGTGTAGTAGGCAGTTGGAGTGTAATAGGCAGTTGGAGGTGTAGTAGGTAGTTAGAGGTGTAGTAGGTAGTTGGAGGTGTAATAGGTAGTTGGGGTGTAGTAGGTAGTTGGAGGTGTAGTAGGTAGTTGGAGGTGTAGTAGGTAGTTGGAGGTGTAGTAAGTAGTTGGAGGTGTAATAGGTAGTTGGGGGTGTAGTAGGCAGTTGGAGGTGTAGTAAGTAGTTGGAGGTGTAATAGGTAGTTGGAGGTGTAGTAGGTAGTTGGAGGTGTAGTAGGCAGTTGGAGTGTAATAGGCAGTTGGAGGTGTAGTAGGTAGTTAGAGGTGTAGTAGGTAGTTGGAGGTGTAGTAGGTAGTTGGAGGTGTAGTAGGTAGTTGGATGTGTAGTAGGTAGTTGGAGGTGTAGTAGGTAGTTGGAGGTGTAATAGGTAGTTGGGGTGTAGTAGGTAGTTGGAGGTGTAGTAGGTAGTTGGAGGTGTACAGAGAAGAGAACAAATAGATCTATAAGAAAGAACACAAAATCAAAGAAAACTGGCTGATGCTACAAAAAACGTACAAACAAAGTACTGTAACGGGGTAACCTCCTGATATGCTAATAATATTATTCTACACGTATTTACAACTCTATCAACACCATCCACAACTACATACATAGACTACAAATAATATAAATGGCCGTCAAGTACATCGTACATCTATGTGAGAGTCAAACCCGATTCTCAACTTTTATTTCTTTATATTTAATTAAATATCTCATCTATGTTCAAAATAATAGCCACATACATCAAATTATCAAAATAAAGAAAATCCTGAAAAGAAAATCAACAATTCAAAACACATACCAATGCACATAGCTGAAAAATATACCTACTAACTAATATTGATTGTCTCCCCTAAGTGATATCTAATACCCTGACATCCTATCTCTAAAATGTTCACAGTTCAACTCTACCTTGCTTGCGATGTCCTTAGAATAAAATACTTGATCAGTCACAATACGTTATACCGCTTCTAGCTAGAGTTGCTGTCCTAATAGTATACACGAAATGTCTCTGCTACTGGTTAAAACAATGCATCCTGAAAAAAATGGCTAACATCTCTCTCT
This sequence comes from Arion vulgaris, assembly GCA_020796225.1. Classification (NCBI taxonomy): domain Eukaryota; kingdom Metazoa; phylum Mollusca; class Gastropoda; order Stylommatophora; family Arionidae; genus Arion; species Arion vulgaris. The sequence continues at coordinate 16,253,245 of CM036772.1, forward strand.
CTCTCTCATATACTGTTATAGCCTCTCCGTCGGGTCTGGCCCTACTCCTTTAGTTTAGCCCTACCGCCTAGTTTTCCAACTCTGACAACTCGTCCTCCAGTTCTAATGTAACCGGTTCACCAAATTCTGAACAGGAACTCTCTCTGATTTGGACAAAATTCTCCGTGGAGTTCTACATCTACGTCTTAGTTGGGCTCTCTCCCTGTCTGCAACTCAGTTCAATTCTACTGTCCCTCTGTCTCTATCCGAATTCGTGTGAAGATGTTTCGATGAAGTGTCTAAAGTTGTCTGAAGTTCTGTGAAGTTGTCTAAAGTTGTCTCTTCACTCTTTCTGCCTGTAACTGTCTCAGACTCAGACTACCTACTCTCTGTCCCTCTGTATGAATGAGAATTGACTACCCTCACTGCCTGTCCCTGGTTACCTCTCTGTCCCTCTGTCTCTATCCGAATCGCCTATCTAAAGTTTTTGCCAACTGTCCCTCTGCCAAGTGTGTGTGAAGATGATGTGTCTCGAATCTACAATGTGTATTCTATTTATCCACTGGCAATTTTCTTTGTTTCTAAATCAGTCATTGTCCTTCTTTTGTAAAATTCTCACGGTCAAATCTGTTTAGTTGGCCTGGAAAACCCAGCTAATTTGACAATCGTGACCGGACAATCACCCAGACGTTCAAAAAAAAGAATACAATTAACCTCTCTGGCTCCAGGAAAGAAAACACAGGGCATAAATTTTCTTCTAGTTAAGAAGAAGTCTCCTTGCTAACATATCTGGTCTGTAATTATATGTTCCACAGCCCAGGTATATTGTTACCCCTTTGGTTAATTGAAAATACGTGCTTAGTTGCAGCTTGGGACTACGAATAAAGCAAGGGGAACCTAGTGTCATATTCCCTGCTACAGTACTATAGTTTTATAAAATACAGAAACAGTGACGATAAAAAGCAACGTTTCGACCAAAAGACCTTTATCAAGCAAACGACACAACAGGAGTGACGAATTATAGAGAATACTTACAAATGGACGATAACGGAAATATACAAATGTATCTAATGATTCATTAAAGTATTTTGGACATATAAAGAGACACGAAAGGCTGGAAAAAATCATCATGGAAGGAAGCATCCTGACAAATAGGAGAAGAGGAAGACCACAGAGAAGATGGATTTTTTCATTTAACTGATGATTTGAACATGACCACTGCAGAGGCAGGACATCTAGCCTATTAGAGAGAGAGAAATTCAGAAGGAATCTTAGAATGGCAAAGTTCTGCTCAAGATAAGATATTTGATGATGTAGTAAGTATAAGAGGAATCGAGTTATTTGAACGGCATGTAAGTTAGATGTTTGCACTAGAGCCCGGTGTTCACGTCTCGGTCCACTCAATTCTGCAGTTTGAATTCTGAAATCAAGGGTATTTCGGAATCATCACCAGAGCTACTGTGTTAGTGTTCATTTCAGTTGATGTAGTGCGACTGCATATGAAAGGGGAAGGGCGTCTGAAGTGTGAATTGGAAATGAGCAAGAACATTTTATGTGGGAGAAAGGGTGGCTGATGGTTAAGCAGGATGGGGTATACCGACGGAGACATCTCGTGTTCAAACAATAGGTAAAGTGAAAAAGCTGTTTGTGTTGCGGAAAATGTAAAGCGATAACCTGAGCATGTGTGGCGACAGTGTCAAACAAACGACCTTATTGGCTCAGCCATATACGATCTCTCAGCGTGTTCTCAGAAATTAAATTAAATGTAAGAAAATTGTTTTATTTCTGGGGACTAGTGGGGATGCTTGGAGTGTCGGCTGCATAGAACGAGTACTTATGGGAGCAAGAACTAGTGGGGATGCTTGGAGTGTCGGCTGCGTAGAGCGAGTACTTATGGGAGAAAGATGAGTGTCGACACTGTATGAAAGTGAGTTCTGATTGGATGGGAAGCGATTTGAGTGTCGACTGTAAGGGAGCAAGCCCATAAGGTTTACATTTTGAGTGTAGTTTAAAGTATGGCAAGTGCATATTGTGAACGCTTGAAGTGTCGGCAGAATGGGAACGAGCACATATGGGGATGCTTGAAGTGTAGCTAGAAAGGGAGCGAGCACATATGGGGATGCTTGAAGTGTAGCTAGAAAGGGAGCGAGCACATATGGGGATGCTTGAAGTGTCGGCATAAAAGGAGCGAGCACACGGGGGATCTTGAAGTGTCAGCTGAAAGAAAGATAGTACACATGGGGATCTTAATTATCTACTGAAAGAGAGCGAGTATAGATGGAGGAGCTTGATGTATCGACTGAAAGAGAGCGAGTATAGATGGGGGAGCTTGATGTATCGACTGAAAGAGAGCGAGTACAGATGGTGTAGTTTGATGTATCGACTGAAAGAAAAGCGAGCACACACGGAGAGCTTTTTGTATCGACTGAAAGAAAGCGAGTACAGATGGGGATCTTGAAGTGTCGACTGAAAGAAAACAAGTCCACATGGAGTAGCTTGAAGTGTCGACTGAAAGAAAAGCGAGAACACACGGGGAGCTTGATGTATCCACTGTAAGAGAGAGAGTACAGATGGAGAAGCTTGATGTATCCACTGTAAGAGAGCGAGTACAGATGAGGGTCTTGAAGTTTCGACTGAAAGAAAAGCAAGCACACAGTGCCACTACCAATCGCATCTCAAATGAGGGAGTACATATGAGTATACCCAATGCATCAACTTAAAGAAACTGAACACATATGGGGAAGTTATGTGTGCGTTGGCACCGATTCAATCCCCGTTTTCCAAAATACATCTTATGCACATGATTTATTTCAAACAAAATGGACACCACACTATATCAAACATTTGAGCACGCCATCTTGACAGTTTGTTGATGCCATTTCTAAGCTTCTGTTTCGTATTTCTAGTTTAATCATCATTATTCTACGTTTAAGTAAAACGTAATAGCCAGTGGGATGAAATGCTAAGCTATTTTATCAAACATGCAATTTCCCAAAAGCGATGTATTCATCCAAAACATGGTAATCTAAACCGGGATACTAATTTGTTATGTGACCGGTAACCAAAACATGGAACTTTACTGGTCATTTACGCAAGAGAGGTCAAGTAATCATAGCGTCTCTGACGTCATTGGTGGCGTGTCTGAGGTCGGACAACTACACGATAACATGTTATGGACATTTTGTTCATTTCTGACTGGTCTCACAGATTTTATGCTAAAATTAAACGTGCAGACTCCAGCTCAGACGGTGCAGTCGTGAAACTAAAGTTCGTTCCAAAGTTCGTGAACACACTAAGGTTTAATTTGTACGAAATCTACCTAATGCATAACAGTAATTGTTGCAATCAGTCTTATAACGACATTACGAATTTATGCCTAACTAATCGGTATTAAATTTGATGCAAAAAGCGCGTTTTGTTATATAATTTTGCATAAGCACATCAAAATGATGATCAAAGTTTAGAATTTACAGTAATACACAAAATTGTGGCGAATGTTTGCAAAGGCGTATCCCTATTACATATTATAAAAATCAATGTGACATTGTGAACGAATGATACCTTCCACTTCTATCTATGAAAATAAATGGTGTATGCATACGCCAATGACAATCGTTCGGATACAGTGTGAAATGATTGATTTCACGGGATTTCCGATTTTCACTTGCGCTGAATCGCATTTGGAGCACGTAAATGCATAATTGTATAAATACATCACTATCGTTCTTTTAAACTTCTATACATATACCAAATCAACATCACTGTTATTTTACTAATAACAAATAAATAAAATCTTATAGCACTAATAGTTTGGGTACGCAAAAAATACTTTAAGAATGTCGCCACTGTTATCTATAGAAAAATGAAAAAATCAATAATTTCGTGTCAAGCGGATGATTTTATATCGGTCGATAAAGATGTTCACGAATTTTGGAAAGAACTATAGCACATTTGTTGTGTTAATATTCAGACTCGTTATTCTATTCATCGCATGAATGTCAAGGGAAATCATGAAGCATGTGGGAAATTATTTTTATAAGATAAATTTAGATGTTGTTATGTCTTGTTAAGACGTTGATAACTTGACTTCCTGGCGTTGTGACAAACATTGTTCGGGAGAGGCTACAGAAGAAAAACATTCACATATGCATGCATGCTTAACGACTCTATGAGCATTATACAGAAGATCAAGACCTGTTATGTATGAAAGCAGTGGATGCAATTAATACAAAATACGACAATCCAGATACTTAACGTTTATCTTTGTCCAATGTTCTTCTGGGCTGAAGGGCAATGAGAGAGCGGATGCACTGGCGGGAAATGCTACGATCAAGAAAGGGTCTTCTATGGACAAAAGCAACACCATCAACGCTCTAAGAGAAGGCATACGCAGTGAAGATTTCAACGAAGAAGATAAAGAGTATTCTCTTTCTTGGTTGCGCAGGTTATGTATACTGATAGGTGCAGCAAGACGAGAAAACCACGAGAGAAACCCACAAGTAGATACATCAGTCAACACAGAACGGGAGTTGTTAGTCTAAACCATGGGTTCCCAAAGTGGGCGGTACGGCCCCGTAGTGGGCGCTGAAGCCTTCCAGGGAACGATAGTGTGTTGAGAAACATTTGGGGGGAGTTTTTTCGTGATTTTGCGATTAAATCTTAAAAATTTTAATTCTGTATTTTAATTCTTCTTATGCCCATCTTACACAATCCATTTTTTTTTTTTCATTAATTTTCTATTTCTTGTATTTAATCATTTGAAATTTGACCATGAATGACAGAAATATATATCAATTTTCTATGTCAAAGTGAAAATAGAGCATGTCTATATATGTATCTGGGGAGGAGGGGGCGTTGGCAAAGTTTTATAATGGGAAGGAGGGGGCGTTACAAAGTTTATGTCATGCAAAGTGGGCGGTGGGTCGAATACGTTTGAGAGTCTATGGTCTAAACCAGGGGTGGCCAACCTTTTCACCAGGCGGGCCAAATTTCAGAAATAATATTTCCTGCCGGGCCATGCACTTATTTTTTTTTTAAACAATTAAAGTAAACAGCAAGCGCGCTACAGCTTCGACCACATCGTCGCTTCCCAGTAGGTGAGATCGTGGTCAAACGCTTGCCTGGTTTAATGTATAAAACACCAAGAAATATATATATTTCTTTATGTTTGAAAAAAATAAAACATATCTGAGAATCAAACATATTAATTAGACAATTTAAAAATATTTAAAAGTGAGACATCTGACTTTGTTTGGCAGAACTAAGTGCATTAAAATTGATCTCGATTGATGTTGTCGCTACAACACGCCAACACTTTTTCCAAATGAACATCAGTAATTCGTGTTCTCACTTGTGATTTGTTGTGGTTCATGCGACTTAGAAGCTGTTCACAAGCATAAGTGTTTCCAAATAGCGAAACCATCGACAGAGCATGCTTGTAAAACGCAGGATTTTATCCTTGTCTAAATACGTTTTATAGAACTCTTCCAAACCAACTTGATGGAATTTCTCCTTTAACTGTGTATCACAACACATTTCACAATGTTCAATTTGTAATTTTCCTGGTAATAAATTCACGTCTACTGCGAATGATGTTGCAAATACACAAAAAGCACATGGTAGACAATAGATTCCCAAACTTTTTGGCTCTCCGCCCACCTTGCACAACATAAACTTTGTATCTCCCCTCTTCATTATACCAGTTTGCCAATTCCCCCACACATATATACATGCTCTATTGTCTCCTTGACATAGCAAATGATATATATTTCGATCGTGCATGGTCAATTTTAAATGATTATATGCATGAAATAGAAAATTGATGAAAATATGGTTCATGTAAGACGGGCAAAAGATGAAGTAAAATTGCAGAATTCAAATTTTAAATGATTATTCAATCGCAAAATCATGAAAATAATTTATTTTAAAATATTTATTACTAATTTCTTTTTTTTTTTTTTTTTTTTACAGATCCAGAAGCACTTGAGCTTTCAGCTCTTCGGCTCGGTGCCATGGACATCGTAGCCCTTCGGTTCGGTGCCACGAATACCGTGAATCTGGTGAACCTGTGGTTTTCTGCCAGTCCACGGAATTGAATCCATACTCACAGGAAGCTTGTCACCCGTAGTCCAACGTGCTACGAACACGCTGGACAGGCGGGCAATTTCTTCTTTAAGGAGCCATCATCAAGGTGCGTATCCCTTATTGGACGTTGCTCTCTTTGCAGCGCATTTGAAATTCACTCTGTCTATAGCCAGTTCACCCACTTCGTCGATGGTCATATTCATGGTTTCTTTAATATCTTGTAGCCATATTCTTCTTGGTCTGCCTCTGCGTCCTGGGACACTGCCCTCTAATATTGTTCTTTCCAGGCCATTGTGACAGTTAATGTGACCAAAGTATCTAATTTTTCTGTATAGTATGTTGTTTATCAGCCAATTCTCTTTAACATTTAGTTCTTTCAGGACATCAGTGTTCTTTCTTTTTTCTGTCCATGGTAGTCGTAGGATCTTTCTGTAGCATTTAGTTTTGAAGGACTGGATTTTCGTTCTTGTTTTTGTGTAATAGTCCATGATTAACAACCATAAGTAGCCACTGGAAAAATGCATGTCCTAAATATTATTAATTATAATATTTTGCTGGTGCTTTGCCACGTGTTCTTCATTCTGTTTAACTTCTTTAATCAGCCACCGACCCCTAATCGTCTGAACGTCTCCTAAATGCCTCTGAACCCACTATCGCCCCCCTCTAGAGAATTCAGCGCCTAATGGGGGAGAAGTACCGCCCACTTTGAGAACCTATGGTCTAGACACACTGAAATACATGCTTGGGAGGTGATCGAAGCAATTATGAACATGATGACCGACGTACGATGAAGATGATCCTCAAATGAACTTTGAACAATAATATGAACAATCAAATGAACAATGTTGTGATCCAATTTGTGTAGTATTTATTTGATGTTGGTTATGTCTATACGTACGACACGAAGGGTTGGAGACAACCATAATGGAAGGAAGCATTCCGGCAAAGCAAGGAAGAGGAAGACCACGGAGAAGATGGATTGAGGATGTAACTAATGATTTGAGGATGACGGCTACAGAGGTCAAACATCCCGCTTATGAGATAGACAAATTCAGAAGCACTGTTAGAGGGTCATAGTTCAGCTCAGGAAGGATATTCGGTTACAAGGGCCAGGTGAGTCGCCCTTTGATGTGTTATATCCGTGTTTATTTAGTGTGGGCTTGATATTGTCTATCCGTCTTTTTCTTGGTCTTCCCTTGACTCTAGTACCTGATCTCTTTTTATTGTATGATGTTATTGGTGATTGGATGTATTCCATTATACATGTTTTTTCAAACGTGAAAATTATTTCTATTTTCTCTTATTTGTTTTTGTTGTGTAACGTTAACAGATGCAGGCCATTAATACTGATAACGAATTGAACCTTAGGATGAGGGAGGAAGGGGAGCTAATGCTTTATTAACTTCACTCTAAAAACTTGCACTTGTCCGTGAGATGTGAAGGGCTGAATTAATGGGCTCTTAAAATGTGTGTGCTACATTTGGTGCTTGAGCCCGTGGTAATGTAGGATGTCTGAATTGTTTTCAATCCATTTAATTCTTGGTTTTCCTCATGCTCTAATCTAGAAACAGATCTTCTTCAATTTATAACACTCAGGGAAAGCTGCTTGTGCATTATTCTCGTAAGATGTTCAAACTACTTAATTTTTATTTTTTTCTTTCGAATAAATACGGTTCCAAAGAAAGTATCTGTGGAGATCTTCCTGTGATAATTTCAGCAAACAGCATTTTTGTTCTAAAGTCTTAAAGGATTTTTAAGTGAAGCATGGACATTTATTATGCAATAAATCCTTGTCAGTGGCGTTGAGGAAACGATTAATCCAATGTTATATAGATCCAATGCTTTTATACGGCAGTGAGTTATGGACAATGAGCAGACAAATGGTAAGAACATGTCGTTTCTCAGAAGAATGTTGAAAGTTCCATGGACAGCAGAAAGACCAATGAGGAGATCTTGTCGGAAACAGATTCATATCGAAATCTCATCAATTGAATAAGAAACAGACAATCAAGGTTTTTCTGACATATAATTATAAGGGACAGTTTAGAACAATTGGTTACAACAGGCAAAATATGGGGAAGAGAGATAAAAGGAGACAAAGGGACAAAATTTCGTACGTCTTGAAATCGTGGTTCTGCAATGGTTCGTTGACAGAGTTGAGGGATTGCACCAGAGACAGAAAGATGTAGAGAGAGATCTGATCGACTACGCCAACTGGCACAGCACTTGATTGATTAATGTACACTTAACAAGGTAGTGGAAAAACATATATCTGTTTTTGAATATAAGTGTTACAGAAGAGTCCTCCATATATCATGGACAGAGAAGAGAACAAATAGATCTATCCAGAAAGAACTCAAAATCAAAGAAAACTGTCTGATGCTAAAAATAAGTATTTGATAATTGAAGTATTTTAGACATAGAAGAGACACACAAGGCTGGAGAAGACAATCATGGAAGGAGGCATCCCGGCAAAGAGGAGAAGATGAAGACTACGGAAAAGATGGATTCAGGATGTAACTGATGGTTTACGCATGACGGTTGCAGAGGCGGGATATCTAACCTACGAGAGAGATAAATTCCGATGGACTGTTAAGGTGGAAAAGTTTTCCTCAGGACAAGCTAGTTGAGGATGAAAGGGTCTTTTAGTCTAATCTCAATGATGGTATACTCCTACTGCATCACGTCGTTTCAGAAGACGGGACTGTACGTGTCCAACGAACACAGCTTTGAGTACAGAGTAACCACCAGTAGATGTTTATATCTATATCTCTGCTGTTGGTCAGAGAAAGTCATTTACTTGTATCAGTATGCATAATTTATTTACCAAGAATGAGGACATTTCCTCGTCATGTAGATGAGAAATTGAGTGACTGATTGGTAGATTGAAAGAACCATCATCATTGCACTTCTCTGGGTAACCATGTGTGTTCCGATCTCTTTCTTACAAAGGAACATCTCAGAGACAGTGCACGAACTCGTAGCACCGGAGAGGGTCCCGTTGTAATTTTAGAAACGGTGAAGATATTTTTGTAGGCATTTTTTTTTTAATCTTTTCTAATGAATTTTCCCCGGGTAACGGCTTTTTATGATGCTCTTCTTGATTTTGAACTACCAAATGTTCTTTTACGTGTTCAAATGGAATACAGGACTTCTTATCTACATTCTATTGCCCGTTTCCGATAGAACTAGGAACTCGATCTCACCTACACTCAGATCAGGGGTCCCTAGAAAAATATCCCGATTGCTCCGCAAGGAAGCGAACCTGAAATGTTTAGCACGAGAGGCAAGCACATAATCTCTACGCCACAGAGACAAGACAAGGATAAAATTCCAGATTATTTTCTCATGAGCGTTTATAGATGGTCACATCAACTATTGTCTCAGTAATGATGTCAATGGTGTTTTCTAAGAAGCCACTTGGTCTGGTAGAATAAGCTATGGCCTACAGCTGATACGAAACTATCATTCACCTGTGTACGTAGAATTAAATTTAATAACTCAACCTATATAAGAACATGGGAAGTTACATCACTAGTAACAAAACATAAGAACATGGGAAGTTACATCAGTAGTAACAAAACATAAGAATATGGGAAGTTACATCACTAGTAACAAAACATAAGAATATGGGAAGTTACATCAGTAGTAACAAAACATATAAGAACATGGGAAGTTACATCACTAGTAACAAAACATAAGAACATAAAATGTTACATCACTAGTAACAAAACATAAGAACATAAAATGTTACATCACTAGTAACAAAACATAAGAACATAAAATGTTACATCACTAGTAACAAAACATAAGAATATAAAATGTTACATCACTAGTAACAAAACATATAAGAACATAAAATGTTACATCACTAGTAACAAAACATAAGAACATTGGATCTTACACCACGAGTAACAAAACTAGTGGACGAACGTACGAACAGACAGATAGATAGACAGACAGATAGATGGTCAACTTGTTCAATTTCGTCCACAGAATTCAGCCCGACATTTCTTGTTTCTCTCAGTAAAGTTAGTTTCTTGGTTTTCCTGTGGCGTCTTTTTTTCTGAAATATTTGTCTCGATCTTCAATTATTGTGTTTCTTTGATTGTTTCTTCAGAGTATATCCAACATAACTTCATTTTATCTTATAACAGTTGTCATTATTAGTTCGCTCATGTGGTGCCGGGCCCCGTAAGGGAAGCAATGAATAGTACCACTGCGACCTACAAGGCATGTAGTAAGAGGCGACTGAGGTAGGTGCCTAGGAAGCTACCTAGTACATATTTTTTTTTTCCGATCCAGAAGCACTTGAGTTTTTCAGCCCTTCGGTTCGGTGCCACGAACACCGTAAATCTGGGGAATCTGTGGCTTTTTTCTGCCATCCCCGCGGAATTGAACCCGCACACACAGAGGGATAGTCACCCGTAGTCCAACGCGCTACGAACACGCTAAGCAGACGGGCACCCTAGTACATAAAAGCGATGCACTAATCGGATGTGCTGACCTACTTGTAGACGTATAACTGGCACAATGTACCATCACACTTAGGAACAGATCATATACAAATCACAAAGCGTGGTTAACAAACGATCGATATGGAGCGTTCGGGGATTAAAAAAAATATCGGCTTTGTGATTCTATGATCATTTCTTCAGATTAAACATAACATAGAGAGCCGCGGTAGCGTAGTTGTTAGTAAATTCGCTACTTAAGGCTGGCGGTCTGGGTTCAACTCCGCAGTGCGCGTGGAATTTTCCCGACCACGATGGCTCTCAGGTCGACCCAGCCTCAACTGCATGCTCTGGGAAAGTAAAGGCTGCCGGCGTGATGCTGACCACATCACCCATCGTGTGCCGAGGGTCAATGAAAAATACAAGCCTAACACTGTATTGCCCTATATACCTACCACGAGGTATGAAACGGTTCCTTTACCTTATTTTTTTACTTGTATACATAACATAGCTCTATCTTCTCGTACAACAATTACTACTATTGGTCGACCACAGATATACTGATGAATAAAATATCCCTCAAGAAGAGTAACATAGCAAGATAGGAGAGAAAAGAGAGAGAGAGAGAGAGAGAGAGAGAGAGAGAGAGAGAAATAATGCACCAGCGGAGCTTTTTCCAGGAACCAGAGCATAAAAATTGATTCATTAAGTTGGCACGTGCGCTGTGTTCTAGTAACGAACCAATCATTGAGCGTTGTGATGGCAATTAATTAAACAGTCGCCCACGCTTTTTATTCTCAAATACAAAGGCACACACAAACACTCTCACAAATTCCCACTCTTAAACAGGGTTTAAAGACGAAAGATTGACTTCATTGCACTGGGTTTTCCCATATGGTTCAGTCCCTCACCGAAGAAATAGTATGCCACCTGCCGAGAGTATTGCACATTACATAACTTCGCAGCTCCGGCAACAATCCTAGTGTTCTATGTACAATAAAATGCACTCGAAAGCTGAACTGCAGGCCAAGATTCGAACCGACGACCTCGGAACACAAAGACAACAGATTAGCCACTTAGCCATACAGACCCTCTAGTGCCACTCTTAACAAAGACAAAAGCGCTGATATATTCTTAAATGTGACAAGCATACAGAATCTAGACAGAGACAAACATAGACACAGCGGACATAGACAACCAAGCTGAGTTCAAGCGTCCACAAGTAAAACTTTGAATACACACAAGCGCAATCTTAAAAGATTTCCATCGATGGTCTCTCTCTCTCTCTCTCTCTCTCTCTCTCTCTCTCTCTCTTCTCTCTCTCTCTCTCTCTCTCTCTCTTATGGGGTACGGATTAGCGTAATACATAAGAGTTCGTCTATCGATTCAGACATAAGATGGTTGTGGAGTTCAATCGAAGTTCCACAAGTGAGGAAAGAAATGTATCCCCCCTACTTCCTGCACACTTGGATGTGACTCTGCTGCGGTGTAGAAGTTAGGTGATCGTATAAGCTCATCATCATCATCAGGCGCCCGAGTGGTTACCGGGGCCCAAATTTGGGGTTAAAGAATAGAACCACTGTTACCTGCCACGCATGTCGTAAGAGGTTTGGCTGAAATCGGAAGCACGTGTCCTAAATGTATAGAATGCTATGCGTTTAGGGGCCTACCAAACCAATGTGCAGCGTATACACGTTATTGGCAAAAATCAGACATCACAAAGAGTGAATGAAATTGTTCGTAAAGAACGAACGCAAAGAAGAAGAAGAAGAAGAAGAAGAAGAAGGTGATCGTATCCGTTAAAAAGGTACAGAGGTTCGTTTTCTCGTGGAGTCGTCGGGTTATTTTTCCAGAGATCCCTGATCTCAGTGTAGTTATGATCGAGTACATAGTCCTATCGGAGACGGAAGATAAAACTAGGTCCTGTGTTCCTTTTTAACACGTAAAAGAACACTTGGCATTTCAAAATTGTGAAGTGAAGGCTGAAAAGTCGCTGTATGAAATGAAAAAAAATCAAATTATTACAAAATATGTTCACCATCTTCAATATTCTATTGGGGACCATCGTTAGTGCTACGGAGTTCATGCACTGACGCTGTGATCTTCCTGTGTAAGAAAGAGATTGGAGAACACATTGTTACTCGCCGAAGTGCAATGATGTTGGTACTATCAATCAATCAACACGCATTTTGTAGAAAAAGATATTCCAACAGTGAGGAGAAGAGGACGACCACGGGGAGAAAGGTTTCATGTAGTGACTGATGATTAGAGCATGGCAACAGCAGAAGCCGATCATCTAGATTATGATGATTTGAGCATAGCAACAGCAGAAGACGATCATCTGTATTATGATTTGAGCATAGCAACAGCAGAAGCCGATCATCTGGATTATGATGATTTGAGCATAGCAACAGCAGAAGCCGATCATCTAGATTATGATGAATTAAGCATGGCAACAGCAGAAGCCGATCATCTGTATTATGATTTGAGCATAGCAACAGCAGAAGCCGATCATCTGGATTATGATGATTTGAGCATGGCAACAGCAGAAGACGATCATCTGTATTATGATGATTTGAGCATAGCAACAGCAGAAGACGATCATCTGTATTATGATTTGAGCATAGCAACAGCAGAAGCCGATCATCTGGATTATGATGATTTGAGCATAGCAACAGCAGAAGCCGATCATCTAGATTATGATGAATTAAGCATGGCAACAGCAGAAGCCGATCATCTGTATTATGATTTGAGCATAGCAACAGCAGAAGCCGATCATCTGGATTATGATGATTTGAGCATAGCAACAGCAGAAGCCGATCATCTAGATTATGATGAATTAAGCATGGCAACAGCAGAAGCCGATCATCTGTATTATGATTTGAGCATAGCAACAGCAGAAGCCGATCATCTGGATTATGATGATTTGAGCATGCAACAGCAGAAGCCGATCATCTAGATTATGATGAATTAAGCATGGCAACAGCAGAAGCCGATCATCTAGATTATGATGAATTAAGCATGGCAACAGCAGAAGCCGATCATCTGGATTTTGATGATTTGAGCATAGCAACAGCAGAAGCCGATCATCTAGATTATGATGAATTGAGCATGACAACAGCAGAAGCCGATCATCTGGATTATGATGATTTGAGCATAGCAACAGCAGAAGCCGATCATCTGGATTATGATGAATTAAGCATGGCAACAGCAGAAGCCGATCATCTAGATTATGATGATCTGAGCATAGCAACAGCAGAAGCCGATCATCTGGATTATGATGATTTGAGCATAGCAACAGCAGAAGCCGATCATCTGGATTATGATGAATTAAGCATTGCAACAGCAGAAGCCGATCATCTAGATTATGATGAATTAAGCATGGCAACAGCAGAAGACGATCATCTGGATTATGATGAATTAAGCATGGCAACAGCAGAAGCCGATCATCTAGATTATGATGAATTAAGCATGGCAACAGCAGAAGCCGATCATCTAGATTATGATGAATTAAGCATGGCAACAGCAGAAGCCGATCATCTGGATTATGATGATTTGAGCATGGCAACAGCAGAAGACGATCATCTGGATTATGATGATTTGAGCATGGCAACAGCAGAAGACGATCATCTGTATTATGATGATTTGAGCATAGCAACAGCAGAAGCCGATCATCTGGATTATGATGATTTGAGCATGGCAACAGCAGAAGACGATCATCTGTATTATGATGATTTGAGCATGGCAACAGCAGAAGACGATCATCTGTATTATGATGATTTGAGCATAGCAACAGCAGAAGACGATCATCTGTATTATGATTTGAGCATAGCAACAGCAGAAGCCGATCATCTGGATTATGATGATTTGAGCATGGCAACAGCAGAAGCCGATCATCTGTATTATGATGATTTGAGCATAGCAACAGCAGAAGTCGATCATCTGGATTATGATGAATTAAGCATGGCAACAGCAGAAGCCGATCATCTGGATTATGATGATTTGAGCATGGCAACAGCAGAAGACGATCATCTGTATTATGGTGATCTGAGCATAGCAACAGCAGAAGACGATCATCTGTATTATGATTTGAGCATAGCAACAGCAGAAGCCGATCATCTGGATTATGATGATTTGAGCATAGCAACAGCAGAAGCCGATCATCTAGATTATGATGAATTAAGCATGGCAACAGCAGAAGCCGATCATCTAGATTATGATGATTTGAGCATAGCAACAGCAGAAGCCGATCATCTGGATTATGATGATTTGAGCATGGCAACAGCAGAAGCCGATCATCTGGCTTATGAAAGATACAAATTACGAAGGATTGTTTGATTGTTTGACCATCATTATTGCACTTCGGTGAGTAACCATATGTACTCCGATCTTCTTCTTACACAGGAAGATCTCAGCTGCAGTGCACGAACTCCGTAGCATCGGCTAGGGTCCCCGAAGATAGTAAAGATATTTTTATAGGAATTTTTATTTCTAATCTTTCTTTTCTAATGAATTTTGAACATGATGATGAGACCGAAGAAAAACAACAACTTCCTTATACTCAGCCGAAGCTAAACATCATCGATCCAGGACATGATGGGTTAATATAGGGTTAGAAAACATTGGGACAGCGTAAAACAAATTATGGGATAGGAAATAGAGGGACACAAGGAAAATAGAGAGACAACAGAGCACAATTACACTATGGCATAGAAGAGCGTCCCCAACTGGAATGATCATCATTGCTGAGGACAGAAAGTAGTGAAGATCCATAATCGTCAACGTCTTAGACTCATCAGCGCAGCTGATGATGATGATGATTATGGTGATGACATCAGCTTTACCAACTCTCAAATTTCTTCCATAAACGGACTCGGTAACAACCAATATAGTCCAGTTACGTGCTACGGTGGACTAGTCCTAGACAATAACAGGTCATTTTGGGCTCCTAGAAATATTATCTTGTGAAATTATTGACTAGTCTTAAACACGTGACTTTTAGTTCTTGACCGAAAATAATGGAGAAATGTGAATCGTTATCTCCAATTTATCGACTACTGTTTCTTTTATGTGAGCAGGAAACGTCTCATTAACAGACTTTGTGTATTCAGATAATTCATGTCTTTATTCAATCTTAGTAAACAGAACAGACGTCATGCACATACGGCGAACAACTACTTCTTCTTCTTTGTTGAACGCTCCATATCGACCACTTGTTAACCACTTTTTGTGAATTGTATGTCATCTGAGTTTAAGAGCGATTGTACGTTGTGAGAGTTATGCGCCAACAAGTAAGTCAGCAGATCCCATTTCTGCGACGCTTTTTATTAACTAAGGTAGCTTCCCAAGTCCCTACCTTAGACTGTAGGTAGCATTGTTGATGTTCTTTGCTTCCCTTGTGAGTCCGGCAACACACTGGCGAGCGAACTAATAGATTCTCAGTCTTCTTCAGCCGAAAGTGACACATCAGATTTTAAAACTTAGATCAAATGTGAGGACGTGAATTATTTAGTTCATATTTTAACGAAACAATCATACTTGATATATTTTAACGAAACAATCATACTTGATATATTTTAACGAAACAATCATACTTGATATATTTTAACGAAACAATCATACTTGATATATTTTAACGAAACAATCATATTTGATATATTTTAACGAAACAATCATATTTGATATATTTTAACGAAACAATCATATTTGATATATTTTAACGAAACAATCATATTTGATATATTTTAACGAAACAATCATATTTGATATATTTTAACGAAACAATCATATTTGATATATTTTAACGAAACAATATTAATTGATATATTTTAACGAAACAATCATATTTGATATATTTTAACGAAACAATCATATTTGATATATTTTAACGAAACAATCATACTTGATATATTTTAACGAAACAAATAAAATAGAAGCCGACATCATTGCTGTCCAACATGGTGCCAGCGAGACCCATTGTGCCTTCCAGCAGAATAACGCTAATGTCTTACATTATGACGTTCTAATTTAGCTTTTTTCAGAAAACACTATTTGTCTGTTTTTTCGAACCACTCCATGTCACATGACTTTTTTCGCTTTTGCAATATTGTTTTTTTTTAACCATTCTACCGTCTATTCCTCCTCGTACCACCCTCCCCTTCCCTACCCAACAGTTTATTTTTAACTTTAGAAAGCGTAAGCATCTCAACTACATTAATATTACTCTTTTTTATTAGTTGGAATAGTATTGCAATTATTGCACGTTTGTGTGTTACTTTAATTGTTTGTTTGTTTGTTTGTTTGTTCGCCTGTTTTCTAACACCCAGGAATCAGGGGTTTATTTCGACCGTTTTCCTGTTTTGAATGGTGAAAAGGGGGAGAATAAACTAATTTTCGGGAGTTTTTCTCCCCGATCTAGAAGCACTTAAGTTTTCAGCTCTTCGGCTCGGTGCCACGGACATCGTAACCCTTTGATTCTGTGCCATGGACATCGTAACCCTTCGGCTCGGTGCCAAGGACATCGCAATCCTTCGGCTCGGTGCCATGGACATCGTAACCCTTCGGCTCGGTGCAATGGACATCGTAACCCTTCGGTTCGGTGCCATGGACATCGCAACCCTTCGGTTCGGTGCCATGGACATCGTAACCCTTCGGCTCGGTGCCATGGACATCGTAACCCTTCGGCTCGGTGCCATGGACATCGTAACCATTCGACTCGGTGCCATGGACATCGTAACCCTTCGGCTCGGTGCCATGGACATCGCAACCCTTCGGCTCGGTGCCATGGACATCGTAACCCTTCGGTTCGTTGCCACGAGCACCGTAAATCTGGAGAACATGTGGCTTTTCTGCCAGCCCGCGGAATTAAACCGCACTTACAGGGGGTTTGTTACCCGTCGTCCAACGCGCTACGAACATGCTGGGCGGGCACTGGCTTTCGTTAAGACACAGGAACCTCCAACAACTTTAGGCGTATAGGGATATGCTCAATGTTGTGGTAGCTCATGGAGCCTGTAACTCCACAACAATCAGTCAGATGTGCCCCACTATATAAAAACGTTGGACAGCTGTAAGATATCTAGATGTCACAGACATATAAATTTACAGTAGAATAGTAGAATACTACAAAAGCAATGAGCAAATAAAATTACTAATGTTGATATACTCAAAGAGATACATGCACAGACAAAATCACAGTATCAACATAAAGAAGAGGACGTTGTCATATTTCTGAGAAACCGTGAAACAAATTATTATCCGAACATTTCCTGACATCTCAATTAGGTAACAGGGAAAGCATTGGGAAGTAAAGGCGGATGTAATATAACAAGGGCGACTCATCTGGCCCTGGAACGCAATGGATAGAGCTGATATTTTGAACGTCCTCATAGAGTGTGGTCGAAAAGAAGATTTTCATTTAAACCAATTTACGTCAACTACTATATTCAGAAAATAGATGAGACTGCAGTAAAACTATTTGACTGGCAAAACACGTAATCACAAAGTACTGTAGTTTTACAAATTACAAAAACAATGACAAAATACAGCAACGTTTCGACCAACACGGCCTTTATCAAGTAAACGAACAACAGGAGGGACAAATTTTAAAAAACAAATGGACGACCAAAACCAAACGTTTCTAATGAAAATCTGGAAATAAAAACGAAAATCTGGGAATAAAACGAATAACGAAATAATTGTAACATAAAAACACATATAAAAACTAGAAATAGAAGGGAAAGGGGAAAAATATGTTGCATGTATTCAAGTTATATATTTACTAGATTTTCCATTGTTTCTCTTCCGTTCTATTTCTAGTTTTTATGTGTGTTTTTGTGTTACAATTATTTCGTTATTCATTTTTATTCCCAGATTTTCGTTTTTATTTCCAGATTTTCATTAGAAACGTTTGTTCACGTGAACGCTGATGGAGATAGTGCGAAGGAGATCAGAGCACTTATGGACATGTCCGGAGTGCAATGAAAATATTCCAAACTGAAACTGGAACGCAAATTAAAGCTCCTACCCCTACGCTTAACGTCAAGAGTGGACAACCAATTCCACCATCCACCTGGAGAAAAACAATAGACAAGAGACAGTAGTAAAGGCAGTCGGCGTGATGTTGACGACATCCTCCATCGTGTACCGATGGTCAATGAAAAATAAGGACCTAACACCGTATTACTCTATATACCATGTAGTATAAAAAATGGTTCCTCCTCATTTTTATTTCCTTGTTGACAAACTGAAAAAAGCCCAATGAGGATGGGTGGAGAAGCGTTGTGGAGACAAGAAATGACTGAGAGAGAAGGTTCTGGGAAGAATAATTTCAGGCTTGGAATAGTGTAATGATCCAAATTGACAGTCACTACTTGGGACAAATATTTGTGGAGCCTTATGATGCTCTCAATTCCACCTCCCTTGCCTCTTATCCACTCCACCCAACTTTCCCCTGGTTGAGAATCTCTGCGAATTAAGAATTAAAACTCATTGCAATTTCGAAGCGTTTGGACAAGAACAATGCCAACTTCTCTATCCATCATCGGTTCAATATATCTCATGTTCCTCTAGCTCTTACTTACGCATTCTTTACGCATTCTTTACGCATTATGTTATTGTATTACTTTGATTAATGTATCTCTGCGACACTTATTCCCTTTTCTTACATACACATTCGTGTTTTCTATCTGGCTAAATCATCTCCCCATTGAGAAGCATCATTACCCATTTTGCTTCCTAAGATTATGCTTGTCTTACAGTGTGACAGACTCTATCTCAAGACTTGACAGACTCTATCTAACTAATCTCAAGACCTGACAGACTCTATCTAACTAATCTCCAAACTGCACTGTCTTCTTACAGAAAATCATAGCATATGATCAATTTTTTTGTTTAAATTTAAACAGTAGTACAATCCGATTCTGGCAATGCTACTCTGATACAATCCATATAATGTGAAAGGTCGTCAACGCAAAAGGTGGATCACATAAAAAATTAGCGGCAATGAACGACACCACGTAAGAAGCGCATTTAATAGCCCATTCAATAAATTTATTCTTATCAGTTATATGAGGACTATCATCATAGCACTCCGTCCATAGGTGCTCCAATCTCCGCCTACACAAATTCAGCAGTGTCCAGCAGTCCAACAGGCCAATTTAATTTTGATTAATCAATCTCTTTGCATATTTGGTAGGACGTTCTTTTCGGGCTGCATACATATCGACATCCATCTCTCTCAATCTGGTCAGCGAGTGGAATTCACAACCCTGAAACTCCTCTGTTCTAACGCTGTGTGACAAATCAGGATTAGAGAAAACGCAGAAAGAAGAAGAAGATAATATGATTCCCAAATGATTAATAATCCGGTGTCCTAAAACAATAATCCGTCTAACTTCTTATAAACAATCTGAAGCCATCAATCACTGTGTTCTAGATTAGTAATCATCATCATCATTCAATAGCTTGTCCTGATCAGAACGTTGCCACTCTTACAGTCTTTCAGACAGGAAAACCACGAGAGAAAACCCAGTAGATACATCAATCAACACAGAACGGGAGTTGTTAGACTAAACACACTGAGATACATGCTTGGGAGTTGTTAGACTAAACACACTGAGATACATGCTTGGGAGTTGTTAGACTAAACACACTGAGATACATTCTTGGGAGTTGTTAGACTAAACACACTGAGATACATGCTTGGGAGTTGTTAGACTAAACACACTGAGATACATGCTTGGGAGTTGTTAGACTAAACACACTGAGATACATGCTTGGGAGTTGTTAGACTAAACACACTGAGATACATGCTTGGGAGTTGTTAGACTAAACACACTGAGATACATGCTTGGGAGTTGTTAGACTAAACACACTGAGATACATTCTTGGGAGTTGTTAGACTAAACACACTGAGATACATGCTTGGGAGTTGTTAGACTAAACACACTGAGATACATGCTTGGGAGTTGTTAGACTAAACACACTGAGATACATGCTTGGGAGTTGTTAGACTAAACACACTGAGATACATTCTTGGGAGTTGTTAGACTAAACACACTGAGATACATGCTTGGGAGTTGTTAGACTAAACACACTGAGATACATGCTTGGGAGTTGTTAGACTAAACACACTGAGATACATGCTTGGGAGTTGTTAGACTAAACACACTGAGATACATGCTTGGGAGTTGTTAGACTAAACACACTGAGATACATGCTTGGGAGTTGTTAGACTAAACACACTGAGATACATGCTTGGGAGTTGTTAGACTAAACACTGAGATACATGCTTGGGAGTTGTTAGACTAAACACACTGAGATACATGCTTGGGAGTTGTTAGACTAAACACACTGAGATACATGCTTGGGAAGGAGATCGGAGCAAGTATAGATATGTCCGATGTGCGATGAAGATGATCCTAAACTGAACAATGAACAGACTTTCAGAATGTATCTCTCTCAAAGGACATATGTTCCACCTCTGCAGCCTCTTATTCTCAATATATCATTTAAATCTTCAATCCATCTTATCTGTATTTTTCATCTTCATTCTTATTACCTGGACGCACCATTGTGTCATTGTCTTCTCAAAATCGTCGTGTCTCTCTCTTTTTATGTCCAAAATATCTCAACATTTTCACAATCATATTTGTAACATCAGCCAGTTTTTCTTTGATTTTGAGCTCTTTCTGGGTATATCTATTTGTTCTCTTCTCTGTCTGTGTTTTATTTAACTCTTATTTTCAAAAATATGATGGGATTAGAGCCATCTGGCCGAATGGATTAGAGCTCGACTTCCATGCGAGAGACCCGTGTTCAATCCTCAGTAAGGCCAAGGAATGTTTTATGTTAGGAGCATGAAATAAAATTCTACACTGAACAGTTTCATGGTGACCAAACTAACCATGTGACATTACATTCTACAGGCCTATGTTCCCCTCTGTCCTATCATCATTATCTGGTGCCGTGGCGGCTGGCGTAAGCGATCATGGATTTCCACAAATCTCAACCTTGAATATTTGCTATCAATTCAGATGTTGACGCTCTACTGTGCCATGAAGTCAGGTTATCCAAAATTGTCTCTCTCTGTCTTGTCTACCCTCGATTTTACCAGTTGTTACAATGTGTTCTAAGCCCCCTCCTCCTCCTCAACCCCCTCCTATACTACTCTATAAAGCAGTACTACAGGCAGTAGTGAACGTGTTTTTGTATATATTTAAAAGCGCATATCAGCTTTTCCACTGACTTTATAAGTGTCCATGTTTTACATCCATACATTACCTTTAAGACTATTCATGCTCTAAGTATTTTTATATCTATTTATCCAGTAATCAGAAAAGAAATATGTCTGTGTTGAGATATGATTTTGGTTTTTTTCCGATACAGAGGCACTTGAGCTTTCAGCTCTTCGGTTCGGTGTCATGGACATCGTAATCCTTCGGTTCGGTGCCACGAACATCGTTAATCTGGAGAACTTGTAGATTTTCTGCCAGCCCGCGGAATTGAGCCGCACTCACAGGGGGTTTGTCTCCCGTCGTCCTATGCGGTACGAACACACTGGACAGGCGGGCGTTGAGATATGATAAAACCAATACAACATGTCTAGATGGTTGTCTATCTTATAATACGAAGTTTTGAAGTTTTTCAACTGCTACATGTTGAATACTATCACATCTATTCTAGAGAGTAACATTGAGACTGATAGTCTTTGAAATTATTGTATATCTTTAATATTTAGAAACACAGACATATAGTCAGGCAGACATAGATATAGGCAGACAAACTAACAAAGATACGAAAAAATAGACAGACGGAAAGATAAGTATATAGATTTGACTATATTATTCAAACTGAGTGTCTTGTGTTCCATAGATCATGTAATCGAATCCTGACCTCACAATTCTTTATGCGAATGTCGTTTTTAGAGATTGATAGAAGTGTTGTTGGAGCTACGGAGTTCGTGTCTTGTGTGATTCACTTGGTTGTTGGTTGTTGGTATGCCATTTCTGCAGAAGATGACCTAGCCATATGGGAGATAACCGCGGTTCTTCGTCGTTATATAAATCTGGTTGAATTCGATAGATGAAATGCACTGTTTGGTTCGATTATATAGTTGAATAGATATTTTGAGGAATGGATGGAGAAATTATGAATGAGGAAAATAGTTATAGATGTATATGTGGGCACATTATGTTATGTTATGTTATCTTACGCGATTGACCTCATGGTACATTGGGCAGTCCAATTTGTGCTTTATCCTCTGCTGCAGCAGTCATCCTAAAGTCCATTTGCTCACCTTAGCCATGAGAAGTGTTGATTAGTATACCTTCGCTCTCTACCACAAAGACGACACTGTCTGACATACCCAAAATTAACTCCTAATTCTCGCATATGTTCCAGTGCCTGAGACTTGTCCAAATCACATAAATGAGAACATACCGCATTGATGACACCGCTCTGTCCATACTTCTGCCCGCTTGAGTCGAGGCATTGTTTGCAAGAAAGTCAGCACGCTCGTTACCCTGCACTACAGCATGTCCAGGTGTGTACAGCCAAGTCATTTTCTTGAGATGTGATCTCCGAATGCTGTCTACCCATTCTACTAGCAGACTTCCAGGTTCACTTCTTTGAAGCCTATTCATCGAATCGTTTCATGTGGGCAGATTGGTAGACAGAGGAATATATGGGTTGATGATTAGATGAATAATTTAATGTGTGGGTGAATTCTTGGATGAATGAAAAAGAGGGCGAGTTTATAAGTCGGTGTATTTATAGATGAATAGGTGGGTGGATGAATGGATGGATGGATGGATGAATAAGTGGATGCATGAGTAGGTGGATGAATGGGTGGTTTGGATGGATGTGTGATTGAACGAATGGATTAATAGATTGATACATAGACTGTAGATGAGATGACAGACATATATATATATATTAAACTAGAGAAGAAACAGACTGGAAAACAGGCAGACAGACAGGCAAACAGCAGACCGGCAGGCAAGTAGTCAAATACACATACAGATGGACGGACGTCTGGTCAGACGGAAGGAAGGTGGGTTTGGTGGACGGACGGAAAGACAGACGGATGGAACGACACACGGACAGAAAGACCGACGGATGTAACAACAGACGAACAGCACGTAAAATGGATAGAAAGACGGACAGACAGACAGCTAAGCAGACAGACTGTTAGACAAACAGACAGACAAAAAGACAGGAATGCAGACAGACAGAGACGGATATACCGATGGACTGACGGATGGACGGACGGACAGACAGTCATATAGACAGATAAATAGATAGATGAGTAGCAACATGCCGTCAACAAAGTCTAGCGAGGTGAGTTAATGAGGGCTATGAGAACATGCCTACTTCAGAAATAAATGAAGATTGTATGTAACAACATAAGAATCAGCAGTCACGAATCGGAACAATATTTCGGAAACACAAACTGAGAGTAGCTGTTCTTATTAAATGTGATGCCAGCCTGCCTAGCGTGTTCGTAGCGCGTTAGACGACGGGTGACATGCCCCCTGTGAGTGCGGGTCAATTTCGCGGGCAGGCAGAAAAGCCACAGATTCTCCAGATTTACGGTGTTAGTGGCACCGAACTGAAGGGTTACGGTGTCCATGGCACCGAGCCGAAGAGCTAAAAGCTCATGTGCTTATGGATCGGGAAAAAAAAAAAAATTAATGTGATACTGAATTCTCCTATTTCTTCAATGTCAGCCTTACTGCAAGCTGTCCCATGTACTCACACACACCGGTTTGTGAATGTCAAACGCAGTTTGTTACACGGATCGTGAAGAATTGCTAATGAAGTAACAATTAGCATATATTACAGTTAAATCCGTTGTGAGTCATACAAAATAGATGTTTCTTTATTCTTTTCGTTGGCTTAAAAAAATATTGTCTTATTTTGAATATTATTATTTCTCGAAATTAGATGTCTCCGGAAAGTCTCAATAACACAAGAATCGACAGAGTAACGAATACCAGCATCAGAGAATGGGTTGGAACAAGACCATGCTTGAATTATATAGCGAAACAGAGAATGAAGTGGTTTGGCCACTTAGTAAGAAAGCGAACAGACCAAACTGCCTATGAAGCTTTCCATAACAGAATATCAGGAAGGAATGCGAGAGGAAGACCGAGGAAAATGTGGATAGATAACGTAGCTGAATTATGCCAGGGAACTAAGAAAACCATCACACAAGTTACCAGAGAAGCGCAAGACAAATATATAAAACCACGACACTGGGTTAACAACCCGGTAACAGTGTGCTGACAAAAGAAGAAGATTATTTATTCTACAAAATAAATTCCTCTGTTTTGTGTAGATCACATAGAGATCTTTCTGGATAAATCTATTTGTTCTCCTCTCTGCCCATGGTATACGAATACTCTTCTTTAACACTTATATTCAAAAACACAAATAAGTTTTCCTACTGTTTTGTTAAATGTCCATTCTTCACACTCTTGTGCTATTAATGGAATATGCATGCTATTAGTCTTCTTCTTCTTTGCGTTCGTTCTTTACGATCAATTTTAATCACTCTTTGTGATATGTTTGATCTTTGCCAAGAACGTGTATACGTTGCACATTGGTTTGGTAGGCCCCTAAACATATAGACTTCTATAGTCTGTCCATTAATTCGTGAGCACGTTTGAAATTGATTTTCTCGAAAACTACCTGTTGGATCTCAGTGATTTTTGCATGCAGCCTTAGAATATCCATGACACTAAAATAAAGCTAACCAGTAGTCCATAGATGCTACGGATTTTGCACATCGGCGAATTCCTTTGATCTTTTATGACAATTGCAAATACAGGGGCTCAAATTTTAGATTTTACAGTATCCTAGAATTTGTCCATGTCAATTCTATTCATAGGTGTATCTCCATATTAACTTGATAGGTCAAGTAATTAAGTGTGTTGCCCTTTATGTGCAATCGTGAACTTGGATACAATATGCAACAGTTAGTCCTCCCCTTCGGTCACCATTAGACCCCAGGGTGTCTTAACTTCACCACAAATTGTTTGATGGTAGACGCATTTGGATATGGAAATGTATACGTTGCTATTTCTCAGTCTGTAATCAAAATATGATTTGTATCATCCCGAATCTGATGATTCCATGAGGTTGATAATTGTTACTGGCTGGACAAATTGTAATCCATCTCGGTGCCAGTACTCGTCTTCCTCTCGGAGCACATGTTCAACACACTTCTTCCAGAACTGCATGTCTGTCATTGAGAAGGGACTCACGTGTCAGAACTTCAACATCACACATTTTAAACGTCCTGTTCTGTTCGGCAACTTGCCCTTTTACTTTAGCCCAGACAAGCTCTATCGGATTGAGGTGAGCATGATATGGAGGTAGTCGCAAAGACGTGTGGCCGTATTCCGCAATGATTTTGTCAATATGAAACACCTTTGTCTTATTTGTCATCCTCACCAGGTGCTCTAGCTCGGGTTTCAAATATGTATCATCGAAGCTGACATTTTCCTTAGCAAGCCAAGTCCTAATTTGATCTTTTGTATTTGATGCAGTTGGTACTTTGTCTTCCGCTGATACTGCGTTGTGATAGGATGCATTATCCATTACCAAGCATGATGGTCTGTTTAGAATTGGAAGTAGATCTTTCTCCATCCAGTGCCTGAAAATATGTCCATTCATTTCTGTGTGGTAGTCAGTCCCTACCGTCGGTACTTTTTGATTGGAAAATAAGTCCAGCGTCATGGACAAGACCTTCTTCACTGCTTCCTGCATGTGTTAGTATAATACGCTGGCCTTTGCTGCTTGGTATTTTCTTTTCTGTTCACCGTCTACTGATTGCCATTCTTTAGCATTGGTGTGGTGAGCATTGACCCAGGATTCGTCCAAATATACAATATCATAGCCTTGCCTCCGCCGCTCACCGATCTGCCTCAGGTATTTACTTCGGGCAGCAATTAAATGTGGCTTTTCACAAATAATATTCCTGCCGCCTATAGTTTTTCTGAAGGTGAAGCCGACGGCTCTTGCAATTTTCTATAGAGTATTTTTAGAAATGTCTATGCTGCAATCTGATTGCAGTTTTAATTTCAGTTTCCTGAGAGTAACAAGTTGATTTGTCGCAAACATTTTCAAGAGCTCCGTCTTATGACATCTATGTCAAAGTCGTCAATTGTTCTTTTCCTTCCTTGCTTGACATTAGTGCACTCTGTGTCCTGTTTAATCCATCGGGAAAAGGATTCTCTATTCAGACCAAGCGCCAGTTGCGTTCGTTTCTCAGGGTTATGAATATCGGTATAGTAAAACTGTAACCTTCTGCATTGTTATAAATGTGCACTTCAGACTCATTATGAATGTGATATCAATGTCAGTTTTGATAAGCCAACAAATATGATACAATAGCTTCATACAAATAGCGAGATACGCCTATAAATATACAATGGTATCCCAATTATAACGTCATATGCTTTCCGCTTTCAAAGTCGACTGGGTTAGGTGCACGGAATTCGTGAAACTCACGATATTTCAATGTTACCATAATGTATTTTAGAACAACGCGTCTGTGTACCGTAAATCTGTTACTATTGTGTACAATCCGGTGAGGTTGATTTTAATATAACCTGAAGAAGAAATATTTCAAACTACATCAAATTTTCTTTTACAAAAATATTTCTCTAGCGTCATGGATATTCTAAGGCTGCTTGCAAAAATCACTGAGATCCAACAGGTAGTTTTCGAGAAAATCAATTTCAAACGTGCTCACGAATTAATGGACAGACTATACATGTTTAGGACACATGCATCCGATTTCAGCCAACCTGCTATTAGTATTCTGATCTTTGTTTTCCTACCAGTTCTATTCGATACTGTCTTTAGTTGTTGGATTTTTTGCAAGGTCAAGTTTCTTCCTTTTTTTAATTTTCATCATCCCATTTTCATCTCTTGTAAACACCGAACCGAGGTATTCAAAACTGTTCGCATTTTCTTTTTTTCTCCATTTATAAAATTATCCTTTGTCATGTTTCTTTTATTATTTGTCATTTTGGTTTTAATGTCACATTGCGATATAGATTTTGTTTCTCGCTTTTCTATGGCACTTCCATTATTAATTTCTAAATCTCTTTTTTTATGTAGACAGCATCTTATTACTATTACTACGTCTAATATTCTAATACAACTAGTATTTCTACTCCTACTACTACTAATACTACTGTTGCTACTACTGCTGCTATTATTGCAATTAATAGAACTATTACCACTGCTATTAGCACTACTCCTGCTGCTACTAATACTATTACTATCACGACTACCACTGAAGAGAAAATCTGTTGCAGCTGTAGCAAACCGTAAGGTATAAAATACCTAACACTTCACATTTATAGCACCAAGTATGCGTCAGGTAGGAAGTCTATTTGCTTTCCTCACTTGTTAAAGGTTGTTGGGAAAATTTAACCCACATCCATTAAGCCAATGATTCGATAAGGTAACGCTTTACGCATTGATATATGCCTCCACACCCACAACTACTACTACTATTACTACTACTACTACTACTACTACTACTACTACTACTACTATTGATACTGCTGCCACTACTATTACTACTACTATTACTAAGACTATTACTACTACTACTAGTACTGATACCGCTGCTACTGCTGCTGCCACTATTACTACTAAATCTTCTTGTTTCCAGTTAAGCGTTGGGTTGGCGTTTGTACATCTTCTCTGAAAGAAATAAGCATGTTAGATTTTTGATGTGTTAGCTCCAAATAAATTTAGAATGGTTTTATTTTCTTTATTTGACCTCACCAGCTATGACCTGTTCTACTTGATTACACCTACCAGGAGCATAAGGCTCCGGTCGACATAACTCTGAGGATCATAAAGGCACGCAAACCGTCTCACCAAATCAAGTTGGCACATATTAAGCGGTTGCAGTGCACAGATCATTGAATTTTATTTATGTCAATCTTACAGCTAGCTTCAGCGGTTCTAAATGCTAGGAATGGTATCGCCTCTGCAGGCTGCAGACAAAACATAACAGTCTGAGATACTATATGCTATCAGACACAAGATTGGTACAGCCAATTTCTGTACCTAATGTCACCAACATCCGGTGGTGTCTCCATATCAAAGTTTGGCTGCACTTGACTTCTAACACCTCTTTTCTCTTGCCTTGATGTAGACCTTTTCCAGACTGTAATTTGTACATTTTTTAATCTTTCCGTGCTACGTGTACATCGGTCTTCCTCTTTCTCGTCGTCCTTAAATTTTCACTCGCTGTATCAATCTCTAGTTATACATCCTATTTAGATCTATGATTTAGTTTATTAAGTATTCCTTGTGTGTGTTTGTGTCATTAAAAAAATACTTATAGTCGAAACGTCTAATTTTGTTTAGCTTTATAATTTAGTTACATATTTTGCTTGCGTATGTGATACTATACATACGTGTTTTTGTCCTAAATAACCAATTTATTAAGTATCACCGCAGCCTTCCCACGGTTTTCTCCAAATGGGATCTGATACGGTCTGACCACCTCAGATTTGTAAGTATATGTACATCGCCTAATAAGGTTTAGATCAATTTGTAATGTCTCTTTATGCTTTCAAAATCTAGCTGCCCCTGTTGTACTAGCCAGAGCGTCCTAACGGGTATGCAACATACTCACTTTCTCATTGCAAATCACACAAATCACAAAATGTGGTTAACTTGGTTGATAATTATTAATTAATTAATAGCCGTCGATCGCAAGCAATGCTGACAACATCATCAGGCGAATGCTGCTGCAACTCTCTGGAGTGTGCGGGGGAAACTGTAGAGTCTAATCCTAGTACACAATCCCCTACCACAGGTGGGGCATACATGATCAAGGGTTGATAAGAACGAACACAAAGAAAAACATTTACTAAGTACCAACCAAGAAAGTTATATTCATTCATAAATCTTGAATTACTGACAATACTAAAATGTAAATTGTAGACTGTACAGTAACAATAATCAGGTACAAAGAACATCTTCTTGTTCTTTTCCACCATTTACATCTTTATAGACATTTTGGGAGGGACAGGGGACATGCAATGATTATGTGTGCGGTTGTTCTAACACACTTTGTAAGCTGTTATTCATTTTCTTAAGAATGTTCTTGATGTTGTCGCTCCATCTGTTTTTGATTATTAATTGGACATGTCTAAGAAACTTGAGAACACCTGATTTAACTTTCCACAGCCAGAATTGCATCGATTTCTGCCGGTGCCAATCTGCCATAAAAAAATATGCCGTTTAATTCATTATAAAATTATGAATGTGATGACAAGAGTGTAGGAAGCTTCTACTGATATGAACATCTCGAGCGTAAATATATATCGTTTGTATTTCACATTTGCATCAGCTTATTTTCATAGAACTGTGCAGATGTTGTGACCTGACAAGAATATATCAGCTTTAAGCATCACACGAGGCCCAGTTGAGGGTTAAAAAATGGGTCAGTGTTTCAAGAATACATAAGTTAAAAGGAATATACATCGCACTAGAAAATGTGTACACGTCTAAATAAATCAAATCTAGAAATAAATATTATAATATTTAACTCCAATGTTTAAGCTTCTTCTTCTTCTTTTGTCATCACACTGCTATCGGGTTGTTACCCAGTGTTGCGATTTTCTGTTTTTGTATGTCTTCTGCTTCTTCTACTTCTTTTGTCATCACACTGCTACCGGGTTGTTGCCCAGTGTTGCGATTTTATGTTTTTGTATATCTTCTGCTTCTTCTTTTGTCATCACACTGCTACCGGGTTGTTGCCCAGTGTTGCGGTTTTCTGTTTTTGTCCTGCGCTGTTCTAGTGACTTGGGTGATTGTTATTTTTGCTCTTTGAAAGGATTCTGTAATACCATATAACCACCTTTTTTCGCGGTCTTCCTCTCGCCTTCTTTCCTGGTGTTCTGTTGTAGAAGACTCCGTATACTGTGGAAATTGAATGCATTCTTATTAAGTGGCCAAACCACTTCATTCTTTGTTTCTCAATGTTTATGCAATTCTGCTGAATGGATCAGAAACATGCAAAATGACTGAAAATTAATAAATTGAAAATAACTGGTGTCTGCAGAATAGAGACACTACGATAATATGATAGAGTCACAAATGAGAAGAGTACGGAGAAAACAAAACAGATCTCAGCGCATCAAAATGGAAAGAAAAAAAACGTTAGCTCTGAATAGTATACACCTTGAGAAAACACAAAGTTTTCTTAAACGTACAATGAAAGCAACGGGAATAGAAGACTAAAAGTTTTCTTAAACGTACAATGAAAACAAAGGGAATAGAAGACTAAAAGTTTTCTTAAACGTACAATGAAAACAAAGGGAATAGAAGACTAAAAGTTTTCTGAAACGTACAATGAAAACAAAGGGAATAGAAGACTAAAAGTTTTCTGAAACGTACAATGAAAACAAAGGGAATAGAAGACTAAAAGTTTTCTGAAACGTACAATGAAAACAAAGGGAATAGAAGACTAAAAGTTTTCTGGAACGTACAATGAAAACAAAGGGAATAGAAGACTAAAAGTTTTCTGAAACGTACAATGAAAACAAAGGGAATAGAAGACTAAAAGTTTTCTGGAACGTACAATGAAAACAAAGGGAATAGAAGACTAAAAGTTTTCTGGAACGTACAATGAAAACAAAGGGAATAGAAGACTAAAAGTTTTTAAGACAGTGAGTAACGTTAAAAGAAAGAGCTGGAATGAGCTGCAAAAGATAACAAAAGATAGAAAGATAGTAAGTTTGCTCATGGCTTATACACTAACCGAGTTAAAAAGTTATAAAACAGGTAGAGACACCAAAAAAAGAAATGAGATTCTAATTCAGGACCACATTACCGATAGTCAACTATAATCGAGGAAAGTATTTTATTCTGGTACTAGATGCTGCTTAATGGTTAGTCATTCGTTTAGATACTTATTATTCTCCAGTCTGTTGTTAGTCAGTCAGTCAGTCAGCCAGCCAGTAAGATGGTTGGTTGGTTGGTTGGTTGGCTGGTTAGTTAGTTGGTTATTTGGTTGGTTGTTTGGTTGGTTGTTTGGTTGTTTGGTTAGTTGGTTGGTTGGTTGGTTGTTTGATTGGTTGTTTGGTTGGTATGTTGGTTGGTCGGTTGGTTGATTGGTGGTTGGATGGTTGGTTGGCTGTTTGGCTGGCTGGTTGGTTGGTTGGTTGATTGATTGATTGGTTGTTTAATTGTTTGGTTGTTTTGTTGGTCGGTTTGGTTAATTATTGATTTATTTATTTATTTATTAATTGGAACATCATCATTGCACTTCGGTGAGTAACTATGTGTGTTCCGGTCTCTTTCTTACACAAGAAGATCTCAGCTGCAAGTTCACAACTCCGTAGCACCGGCGAGGGTCCCAGATGTAATTTTTGAAGATGGTGAAGATATTTTTGTAAGAATTTATTTTAATCTAATCCAATGAATTTTACCCGGACAGCGGCTTTCTATTCTGCTCTTCTTAATTTGGAACTGTCAAGGGTTCTTTTACGTGCTCAAATTGAACACGGGGCCTACGTTTTGTCGTCCGTCTGCGATAATACTAGAAACTCGATCTTACCTACACTGAGATATTTATTTTTATACTTTTTTCCGATCCAGAAGCACTTGAGCTTTTCAGCTCTTCGGCTCGGTGCCATGGACATCGTAACCCTTCGGTTCGGTGCCACAAACACCGTAAATCTGGGGAATCTGTGGCTTTTTCTGCCGTCCCGCGGAATTGAACCCGCACACACAGAGGGATAGTCATCCGTAGTCCAACGCGCTACGAACACGCTGGGCAGACGGGCAAAGAGACATAAATAAAGAGATACAAATGAGTAGATTACGATGGATTGGACATGCCCAAAGGATAAGAACAGAAAGACGGCCAAAACATGCAATACCGTGAGCACTACATGGACAGCGTAAAATGAAGACCTAAGAACATACGAAGAACTTTTCAATAAGATCTCAAACCATGCATATGACTAGGCTTGAGGTAAAAGGAAAGACACAACATCGAATTGAGTGACGATTTCTTGTCTCTGTCTAATGTGTCATTTGTGCATCTTGATACTCTCAACATGCTGCGTAGATACTTCATCTCTGTCGTGACTAGTTTTCTTTTATCGTTTGATACCAGCGTCCAGGTTTGAGACTGATACAGGGTGTTCAAGATAATTGCAGCCCGTGAATGGAGTTAATCTGGCATATATGTATGGAAATGAGAAGGTTCAGTTATGACGTAGTATAGGTCAAGGTTGTGTGACGGTGTGTAATTGTAGTGCGGGAAGGGGCGATGAACAAATGTGACGTAGGACGAGCTAGTCAGAACCGGTTTAAATAGTAAATAAACAGAAATCAATTGGTACCTGGCAACTTTCGAATTGTCAATGGGTTTGTAATTATCTTGAACACCCTGTATAATAATGTTGAGAGAAAGATTGTCTTGTACATCGTTCTTTTAGTTTTCATGTTGACAAGCATCTATTTTAAAATTGTTGCTATTTGTCCTTTGGTTATGGTTTGTTTTATAGCATTTATCTTAGATTCCTTTAGTCATTCTTCCATTTGCTGAAAAAAAATGATTAACTCTTCTTTTGTCCTTCTCTGTTTTTTTTTTGCCGTTAGGTGTAGCAGGTTTTAACTAATGATCTGTGTCCAAGATAGTGCACGCTCAGTCGCTTGATATGCTGTGGTATTGTAGAGTTTCAATATGTCTGTAACTCCATCAATCGCACGCTTGCCCAGCGTGTTCGTAGCGAGTTGAACAGCGGGTGATAAGTCTCCTGTGAGCGCGTTTCAATTCCGCGGGCTGGCAGAAAAGTCACAGGTTCTACAGTTTACGGTGTTCGGGGCACCGAACCGAACGGTTACGATGTCCATGACACCGAGCCAAAGCTGAAAGATAAATTGCTTCTTTCTTTCTTTCTTTCTCGAATCCTGTATGCCTCACAGCGTCAGGTCAGGAAGAGATTTCTAAAACGGGCCCTAGTATGCGCTTCGTAGATAGTCTCTTTCGTCGCCTCTGTTATCTCTGAGGTCCATCTTTGCGTGGCCGGCCTTTTGCTTTGTACCCATTGTATCGGAGCAGCATTGCTCTTTGGGGTGCACTGTCTGATGGTAATCTGCTTACGTGACCGAACCATTTAATTTGTTGTTTCTTGATGAAGTCTAGTACTGATGTTGTACCCACTTTTTTTCCTGATGTCTTCATTTCTCAACCGGTCTCTTCTTGTTACACTCAGCATTCTGCGTAGACACTTCATCTCTGTTGTGACTAGTTTTCTTCTATCGTTTGTTGTCAGCGTCCAGGTTTGGCACTGGTAACATAATGTGGGAGAAAGATTGTGTTGAACATTGCTCTTTTTGTGTTCATGGTGACGTGTTTGCATCTTAAAATTGGCGCCATTTGCCCTATCATTTGGTTTGCTTTGTTGCATCTGTGTTGAATTTCATTAGTTATTCTTCCATTTGCTGAAAAAATGCTCCCAGGTATGTGAAATCTTTTGCTTGATTTGATTGCTTCTTGATCGAATAAATAAAAGAAATTATAAAAAAAACTACTCCATCAATCAATCTTTTTCTTGGTCTGCCCCTTCCTCTTGATGATTCCATTGTCAGGTTGTGTCGGGTTTATCCTCACCAATATTGACATAATAATAAGCCAATAAGCAGCTAGTACAGAAACACTATCTTATCGTTCAGTTCTCAAGCAACCAATGAAATTGCTTGCAGGCCCTATGTAACGTATACGGTACGATAGGAATTATTACTAACCAATGAGCACAGAGGAAAGCATAGGAATTCCGTGACAATATAACTAGAAAATTCTAGACTATCTGAAGCATTGATATACTCGAAACCGATGATTTGTGGGAAAAGTGATAGCCATTTCATCAAATCATGACACGCAATACCGATCCAGAAGCACTTGAGCTTTTAACTCTTCGGCTCGGTGCCATGGACATCGTAACCTTTCGGTTCGGTACCACGAACAACGTGAATCTGGGGAACTTGTGGCTTTTCTGCAAGCCCGCGGAATTGAATCCGCATTTACAGAGGGCTAGTCACCCGCAGTCCAACGCGCTACGAACATGCTGGGCACGTGGGCGTTGTTGTTTTTTAACGATGGAAGAATAAAATTCTGTTTACTTCAACCACAGATAAATGTCTATGTGTGTGTTGCAGAATGGCCAGGACGATTATACTATTAAAGAATATTAAGATCATAAATATATTGTTTGAATATTACACTATTAAAGGGTTTGAAAGCCGAAGGATTGACTTCATTGCACCGGGTTTTAACCCATACGGCTCAGTCCTCTCCGCAGAAATGGCACGCCACCTGCGGAGAGTATTGCACAAAGCACGAACTCCGTAGCTCTAGCAACAATCCTAGGGGTCTCTGGAAAAACTGCACTCGTAAACAGAATGGCGCGATCCGGACTCGAACCCACGAGCTTCGACTCACAATGCAAAGGGCTTAACCACTAAACCACAGAGACCCCCATTACACTATTAAGAGTAGGTCTATAACATTTAGTGGCAACGAGTAAAATACAGGGAATGAGAGACCGGCGAGGGCAGGGAAAATGATGTTAGATGGCCTGACATCGGGGTTCGATAATAGAACGACGTACTTGATTGATTGAATAATTACTTAAATTAATCAGAAGATTTAGTTAAATATTTTTTTGATGTCCAACTAGAATCTCTGTGGCGGTGAGGTAAGGTCACCTGTTGTTACAAAGGTACTTGGTTCGTTCTCCACGTTGAGCGATCGGAATTATTTTTCAGAGATTACAGGTCTCAGTTATGTTATGTTATGCTATGTTATGCGATCGACGATATGGCACATTGGACATTCCCATGCGTGCTCTGTCCTCCACTGTAGCAGCCATCCTAAAGTTCATTTGCTCAAAAATACCCATGAGAAGTTGATTAGTATATCTTCTCTCTCTACCACGAAGCTTACCTTGTCTGGCATGTCCAAACTTAACTCCGAATTCTCGAACTCGTTCCAGTGTCTGAGACTCGCCCATATCACATAAATGAGAGCTTACCGCATTTATTACTTCGGCTTTGTACAGGTCTCGGTGTAAGAGGCAACGAATCATTAGTTTGAAAAACTGAAACGGCTTAACTCCCACCCTATGTATGTCAGGATAAATGGACTAGCAAGGGGTAGGCTAAAGAGAACCAGCTTCGCAAAAAGTGCCAAAGCAATGACCCAAGACCACCTGGTCTTATCAAACTGTAAACTCAAATTGATACAGGCAACTGATAAGGCCCGCCGTGGAAGATCAATATGCCAGAATTAAGGGAATCAATCCCAGGTACTAGGTATACTTAAGAAAGGGCAGCAAGAAAACTTCGAAAGAAGAGAGGTTACCAAGAAAATCATAGAGACTGAGTACCCTGAAAATGAGTGGACACACGTGTATACCGATGGATCGGCAGTGGACGCAATCAGCGATGACGGAGGAGGAATAGTGCTTAAACTCTCAAAGAAAGTGAAAATCATGAAGTCGATTGCCACAGGCAAGTTCTCAAACAACTACCGGGCAGAGGCGCTAAGAACAGCAGCCGAAATGATCCTAGAGAGAAGAAGCGCCTCGCGTAACAAAGTCGTGATATTCACTGATGCTCTGTCGGTCATCACAGTATTAAAAAGCGCAGCCAAAACAGAACTCAGTGAACTGAAAGAGATCCTCGGTGTACTAGTAAACTCACTTAAACGTCCGGCCATTCAATGGATAACATCACACTGCAACATAAACGGTAACGAGGAAGCCGACATGCTAGCAAAAGCAGGTGGGCGACTACCGCAGACTGATCACGAGATCAGCTATGAGGAGGCTAGGACAACCATTGGCTGGCAGTACAACAAAAAATGGTCGAAAGACCACCCACAACACAACAGCAATTATGGGTACTATAGTCTGTCCCGTAGTGAACAAGTTGACATATTCCGCCTCCGTACCGGCCGTAACAGACTCCGGGCCCACATGTTTAACAAATGTAAAATTGACACAACTAGCCTGTGCCACTGTGAAAAGACGGACATGACGGCATATCATATACTGCAAGACTGCCAGCTATTAGCAGCCCAGAGAAAAGAAACTTGACCCGATAACACAGAGCTTCAGAGAAGCTCTACGAAGGGACGGAGCACATACTGCAAGATTGACAGCTGTTAGCAGCTCAGAGAAAAGAAACTTGACCCGATAACACAGAGCTTCGCGAGAAGCTCTACGAAGGGACGGAGCACATACTGCAAGATTGCCAGCTGTTAGCAGCTCAGAGAAAAGAAACTTGACCCGATAAACAGAGCTTCGCGAGAAGCTGTACAGAGGACGGGTCTCAAAAAGCAACAGTAAAATTCATGATAAAATTTGGTTCATCAGTCTAGGCGCGGATCGCGAGAGAAGAGAGGAAAAATCATTAGATTTATCAGAGGCGGACCAGCAAAAAAGAGAATAGGAAGACCACGGAGATGATGGATTCAGGATGTAACTGATAATTCGAACATGACGGGGGCAGAGACGTTACATCTGGTCTATGAAAGAAATTCCGAAGGGATACTAGAATGGAAAAGTTCTGCTTAGGACAAGTTATTTAATATTGATGATGTACCACAACTGTAGCGTCCCTGACTAACATAGTTTTGCCGGACCGATCAATTCTGGTACGACCAACAGTCATTTGTGCACTTAAGTTGCCGATTATCAATCTCTAGATGTCGGTGAGGAGCTAATGTAAAAGCAGCAACTTTGGAATATTGGTGGTCTGTTGTACAGACAAATCTTATAGCATTAACAGCTGTGCTTACACTACGTCCTGCTCGTGGCTACTTCCTTTGATCTATATCAGCTTGACCAGACTTTAATTGAGCAGCATGTTTCCAGGCTCAACACGTAAAGTTGGTGTATGGTCTTGGTTAGTGCCAACTCAAAAAGACTTGCACTGTCGTGTCTCCTTATTTAATTGCTTCTGTGGTGCCGCACACTAATAAATCATGGAAAGAACTGGAAGGGATGGCAGGAGAGAGGAAGAGCTGGAAGAAGTTTGTTAAAGACCTGCGCTTACCTGGGAGTTGAGAGGTGAAGAAGGGTGCCACACATTTATCCATATGGGTGATAGTGCTACACTCATATACGTGTATTCATATGAATACGATTATGATACTCCTATATTTACACATATGAATACGAGTATGATACTTCTATATTTACACATATGAATACGATTATGATACTCCTATATTTACACATATGAATACGAGTATGATACTCCTATATTTACACATATGAATACGAGTATGATACTCCTATATTTACACATATGAATACGAGTATGATACTTCTATATTTACACATATATTCATATGAATACGAGAATGGTACTCCTATATTTACACATATATTCATATGAATACGCGTATGGTACTCCTATATTTACACATATATTCATATGAATACAAGAACATTACCCAGAAAGATGGAAAGTTAGCTCATTTTTGTTTTGTTTCCCTACTGTTCAACTTTTCTATTAACCATTAACGCGTTATTACTATTTGTACTTAAAATCTTTAGGGACTCAACCTGGCGACCACCTCGATTCAATTTCCTTGAGACAACAGATCTTAAACACGCTAACGTCTGGACATTTCTTTTATACATTCCGAGAAAATATGGGTTGCCATCTTCTGGCCCAGGGGTCTAGAAAATTGGCAACTGCTTTTAGAAGATGTTAAACGTCGCTTAACTCTCCCTGCAAGCTCCTTCTTGTGCCCAATTTTTGGAAGTGGCTTGATCTTTTGACTAGAACAATGTCTAATAGCTTCTAGACTACCACATGGGAGCACTCAAATATTCGATCTTTTCTTGTCAGTTTTCTTTAATTTCGGTCACGGGTAAATTATCTTTCTTCTTCTTCTAGAACGCTCCATGTTGATAACTTGTTAAACCACTCTTTGTGATTTGTATGTGATCTGAACCTAAGAGCGAGTGTACGTTGTGCCAGTTATGCGTCTATAAGAAGGCCATTTAATTTCAGTGACGCTTTTTATTTTCTAGAGTAGCAGCCTCTACCTTAGTTGCTTCTTACGATATGCCTTGTAGTTTGCAGTGGTACTATTATTTGCTTCTCTTGAGGGCTCCAGTTTTGATCTTGTGACTAGGCTAATATATAATATCTTCTAGACTACCATATGGTGATGCACTAAAAAATTCGCTATCGTTTCTTTTTATTGTTTCTTGTTTTCCGGTTTCCTTCAATCTCGGTCACGTGTATACTATCTTTCTTCTTCTTCTTCTTCCTACGCTCCAGATCGAAAACTTGTTAAACCACTTTTTATGATTTGTATATGATCTGAGCCTAAGAGATATTGTACGTTGTGCAAGTTATGCGTCTATAAGAAGGCCATCACATCCGATTTCTGCGACGCTTTTTATTTACTAGGGTAGCTTCCTTAGACCCCTACCTTAGATGACTCTTACAACAAGACGAAGATCTTCAAAGAAGAAGACGAGGAATGAAATGAATTCTTAGCCTTTAAAAGCTTTTTTTTTACTTATTTACTTTATATTTATTTTCATTCATTTTTCTTTTTAACTAGTCAGCATACATACAACATGGATTGATTGATTGATTGATTTATTGATTTCTTGATTTCTTGATTTCTTGATAGGACACTCATCATCACACTTTGGTGAGTTTGATGCATAATTCCAATATCTATAGTAAATATAACTTCATCTTGACACGTTCCATTTTACCGAATACGCAACAGACAAGAACAGTAGCGTTTGGAAGAAAGCCAGATATATATCAGAAATGTGTATACGTCAGTAAGGTCACGTAGGCGTCGTTATCAATATTATACGAAGTGAATTCGAATCCTCGATCTTCGGAACGTAAGGGAAATGGCTTAACCACTAGGCCAGAGAAATCCCCTGGTGCGGTTCCGATTCGAACGAATCATATAGATATAAATTATAAATATGCTGAATTAAATATTGCTATATTTATATTTTTCCCGATCCAGAAGCACTTGAGCTTTTCAGCTCTTCAGCTCGGTGCCATGGACATCGCAGCACTTCGGTTCGGTGTCAAGAACACCGTAAATCTGGAGAACATGTGGCTTTTCTGCCAGCACGTGGAATTAAACCGCACTCAGAGGGGGCTTGTCACCCGTTGTCCAACGCGCCACAAACACGCTGGGCAGGCGGGCTATTGTTATATATCTATATATATATACAAGTGAATTAATACACATATATGTATACAAGTGAACACCTCTGCTGCCGGTCATAGAGGGGCACTCATTTGCCCTGACGACTACAAATGGTTGTCCAAGATGGAGAATAGCTCCACATGTGGATGTGGAAGGCAAGGGGTAACCACCACATTATTTTCCCAAGAAAAATTAAAGAATCAACACGAACAGATTACAGTGAAAATAAACTGACTTCATTGTTCATTGTTCATTTGAGGATCATCTTCATTGCACATCGGACATGTCCATAATTGCTCCGATCTCATCCCAAGCACGTATCTCAGTGTGTTTAGACTAACAACTCCTGTTCTGTGTTGATTGCTGTATCTACTGGGTTTTCTATCGTGGTTTTCCCATCTTGCCGCATCTATCGGTATGCACAACTTGCGGAACAGAGATTGAGAATACCCTTTATCTTCGTCGTTGAAATCTTCAGAGCGTATGTTTTCTCTGAGAGCGTTGATGATGTCGCTCTGTCCATAGAAGACCCATTCTGAATCATAGCATAGCCCGTCAGTGCGTCTGCTCTCT
This sequence comes from Arion vulgaris, assembly GCA_020796225.1. NCBI lineage: Eukaryota > Metazoa > Mollusca > Gastropoda > Stylommatophora > Arionidae > Arion > Arion vulgaris. Next base: position 16,293,601 of record CM036772.1, read on the forward strand.
CATTGCCCAAACCCCAGCGTGACCCGGGACAAAGATGAAGGTAAGTATCTGGATTGACGAGGTTTGTATTAATTGCATCCACTGCCTTCGTACACAACCGACCTTGATCTTCTATATCATGCTCATAGAGTCGATGAGCATACATGCGTGAGTGAATGTATGCGTCTGTAGCCACTCCAGGGATTTTGTCACCGCCACTACCTCCATAGTCATGCTTCTGGTAGGTGTCGTATATGCGCCACTTGCCTCTTTGATGACTTTTCCGCTCCCTCTAGCCGTACAGTCCCACGCACTTCGACTGTGCCGAATAACAGAACCATCTTTATGGCACGGACAAGCTTCAACATCTGAGATAATAGCAAATACCAGAGACAGAGATTTGTGGAGATCCATGATCGCCTACGACAGCCGGAACGGCACTTGATGATGATATATATATACATACATATATGGGTGAGTGTGTGCGTGCGTGTGTGTAAAAATGGAATAGGTTAAAGCGTATTTCAATATATATCAACTTGACCCAACGTGCCCATATCGGTTTCCGTGACATCAGAACTAAAAATGCCTACATTTCGTGCTTGTGTCAGGCGTCTGCCACATTCATATTCATTTCGCATATGATATACGGCTTGCATCTTTTGATTGGTTATCCTCTCCTTCGTCTGTCCAGTATCTTGTCCGCCGCAAAGCACTTTCCTATAGAATCATATCGTTTTATAGTCTAACATAGTTTATTATATATATCTATGAGCCTGTGTAGCTTAAGCAGTAGTCAGTTCGATTACAACTCAAACGTACCTACTTCGCTGCGGGCAATTTTTTAAGCAAATTCATTACCGTGAGATGTTTACGAAAGGTAAAAATAAACCTCACCGTTCAGAAAGCAATCGCAGACTACTGAACGTATAAGTAGTGCCTAGAAAATCAATGACTCGTTTACTGTGGTTGATGGTTACATCCTCGAAATGATATGCCACGATTTTCATTTCATAGATATATATATATATATATATATATATATATATATATATATATATATATATATATATATATATATATATATAGTGCGACTTTCCTTAGATGTGCACTCACTGAAGTGAGGATCTCTGCGATAGAGACAATGGCTGCGGTCATGGACCAGTATGGTCACTGCCAGGAAGAACAGCAATGACAGACTACATTCCAAGAAAATGCCTAGATAACCCTAACAGTCTGTTGCTACACATAATAATAATAATAATTCCTCTCGTACCGTTATACGTTACATAGGGCCTGCAAGTAACTTCTCCATGCCGCTCTATCCTGGGCAACTCGCTCAATCTCATCCATGGAACTGAGACCGATACCTCTTGCCTCTCACAGCAAAGTTCGTTTCAGGGTCTCCTTAGGTCGACCTCTCTTTCTTAACCCTTTGCATCCTACTTCAATGTCTGCTTTGATATTCGTTGATCATTTCCTTCAAGGTGTGTCCAACATATCTCCATCTTCTCTCTCTTATAACAGTTGTCACTAGTGGTTGACCAGACATGTCTCTAATTTCATCACTTCTCCTGAATTCGTTCCATTTTATATTCAATATTTTTTCGCAGACATCTATTTTCAAATGCATTCAACTTGCTTTCTATATCTTTAGTCATTTTCCAACTCTCGCTGGCATATGTTAGGATTGATACAACATTTGAATTGAAAATTCGTAATTTAGTTTTAATACTATATAACTTGCAGTTCCATATTTTATTTAGACTTTTAAAAGCTGATGTTGCTTTGCCAATTCGTATCATAATTTATTTTTAACATTTCCTGTGAAATCAAAATTGCAACCGAAATAGTTGAACTGCTCTGTTATTTTTATCATTTTAGACTCTACACATAAGAATACGAAAATTAAAGTATTTTGGACATATAAAGAGACACGAAGTGCTGGAGAAGACTATCATGAAAGGAGGCACGCCGGCAAAGAGGAGAAGAGGAAGACTACGGAGAAGAAGGATTCAGAATGTAACTGATGATTTGTGCATGACCGCTGCAGAGGTGGAACTTCTGGCCTATGAGAGAGAGAAATTCCGAAGGACTGTTAAGGTGGCAAAGTTCTGTTCAAGACAAGCTGTTTGATGATCATGATGACTTACCGCAGTTAAGAAAAACAATTCCCCATGTCTTTTAGGGCTTATGATATAAAATGCCGGCCCCCTTCATATCCCTATGTACTAGTGTGCAGAAGGTAAGAGGGACAATTCAGTTCTTCAAGTGTTGAGCGTCTTGTGCGAGTATTGAACCCACAGTCCGTTTGAATGCTACTCGACAGGAGAAAGCTTACGCATTACGATAATCCGTCCCACACTTCTTACTGCATTTACTGAAGCTATTTCTTCTTCTTCCTTTTCTTCGTCTTCTTCTTTTCTTCTTCTTCATTTTCTTCTTCTTCTGTTTTTCTTCTTCCTTTTCTTCTTCATCTTCTTTTTCTTCTTCTTTTTCTTATTTTTCTTCCTTTTCTTTTCTTCTTTTCTTTTTCATCTTCTTTTTCTTCTACTTCTTCATCTTCTTCTTTTTCTTTTTTTTATTTTTCATCTTCTTTTTCTTCTTTTTTCTTTTTCTTCTTCTTTTTCTTTTTCTTTTATTCTTTTTCTATGTCTTCTTCTTTTTCTTCTACTTATTCTTCTTCTTTGTCTTCTTCTGTGTCTTCATCCTTTTCTTCTTCTTCTTTTTCTTTTTCTTCTTTATCTTTTTCTTCTTTTTCTCTTTCTTTCTGTTCCTTTTCTTCTTCTTCTTTGTCTTCTTCTTTTCTTCTTTGTCTTCTTCTTCTTTTTCTTTTCTGTTTCTTTTCTTCTTTTCTTCTTCTTTTCTTTCTTCTTCTTCTTTTCTTTTTCTTCTTCTTCTTTTCTTTCTTTTCTTTTTTTTTCTGTTTCTTCTTCTTCTTTTTCTTTTCTTTTCTTTTCTTTTTTCTTTTTCTTTTCTTCTTCTTCTTTTCTTTTCTTCTTTTTCTTTTCTTTTTTTCTTTTCTTTTTCTTCTGCTTCTTTTATTCTTTTTCTTCTTCTTCTTCTTTATCTTCTTTTCTTCTTTTCTTCTTTCTTTTTCTTCTTCTTTTTCATTTTCTTCTTCGAATGCTCCATATCGATCACTTGTTAACCACTGTTTGTGATTTGTATAACGATCCTAGCCTAGGAGCGATTTTGCGTGGTGTCTGCTATGCGTCTACAAGTAGGCCAAAACATCCGATTTCTGCAACTTTATTTTATTTACTATGGTAGTTTCCTAGACCCCTACCTCAGTCGCCACTTATAACATACCTTGTTTTATATATATAGTAGATGTGGCTGGGTGTGTATCTGTACTTCAACCTTACGATGCTATTATATACATTTCATTGTTACTATCCTAGCTAAATACAGAAATGTTTCTGTGTATCCGTAAGCAAACAAAAGTTCATGTACCAAGCGGATGAACATTTAATAACCTCAACCATGTTCCGTTGAACGATTACAATAACACAACACGCGACACATCTATCAGGAGACCAGCTTTAGGGATTACTAGTTTACATTCTCCAACGTCCAAGTTCTTCTGTACTGGCCCAATACGTGCATCTCACTCTCCCGAAGTGACGGGCAGCGTGCCAGGAGTCATACTAGACGATATTGATCGATATGGAGGATTGGCGTTAGTTACAATTGGGATTGGTGAAGCTATCTCTATCTCTCTCTATCTCTCTCTATCTCTCTCTATCTCTCTCTATCTCTCTCTATCTCTCTCTATCTCTCTCTATCTCTCTCATTTTCATTTATTCACACTGGCTGAAATCGGATGCATGTGTCCTAAACGTGTAGAACTCTATGCGTTTAGAGGCCTACCAAACCAATGTGCAACGTATACACGTTCTTGGCAAAGATCAAACATATCACAAAGAGTGATTAAAATTGGTCGTAAAGAACAAACGCAAAGAAGAAGAAGATTTATTCACAAAGGTATATAGAGCTTATCACTAACTAAAAATATATATTATTTGATAAAACTGAGGCCTTGTTGAAGGTACATAATGATAAAAGGGGGGGCCTTGTTGAAGGTACATAACGCTGAAACTGTTCCTAACTACGTCAGATTTTCATAGCTGTTTTTCTTACAAAGTCAATGTATTAGATCTGAGTTGTTAGTCTTAATTCACGCCATATTAACCTGGGGAAGCTTTGGAGGTCTCAGTGGCTAAGCTGTTCGCCTTGTGTTCTGAATATCAAGGTTTAAATCCGTTCTGTTCATTGGTACATTTTTATCATATATTTTAAGACTGTTATCGTTGCTCGTGTTTGTGTAAAACCTCGTCAGATGACGTGCTATTTCTACGGAGATATATGGGAACATATGGGTCAAGCCATATGGGAACAAACTAGTGCATTGAAGTCAATTCTCTGTCTTTAGACCCTTCAGTCCCTGTAAGCCAGTGGTTCTCAAACTGGAGTCGCGACCCTTTGGGGTCGAACGACCATTCACAGGGGTCGCCTAAGACTATCAAAAACACATTTTGTTTTATATAATTAGAAATATATATTTCACAATATATAATTACATATTAATCTTGTGACTAATCACTATGCTTTAATTATGTTCAATTTGTAACAATGAAAATACATCCTGCATATCAGATATTTACATTACGATTCATAACAGTAGCAAAATTACAGTTATGAAGTAGCAACGAAAATAATTTTATGGTTGGGGGTCACCACAACATGATGAACTGTATTAAAGGGTCGCGGCATTAAGAAGATTGAGAACTACTGACGTGAGAAATAAAGAAAATAAAAATCATTGAACAAATGTCACAACTATGATGCAGAAATTCAGGCAATCAAGGTGGCAACTGAAAAACTGTTGAATACCAGACCCGATCCTCAACCTGTTGTATTTTTGACTGATGCAAAATCAGCACTCCAAGCACTTCAGTCCAGAAAATTGCCAGGTCTACAGACCCTACTGTCTAAATTGTCCAAGCATCGCAGGGTCGTCTTGCAGTGGATACCCTCTCACTGTGGAATACCAGGAAATGAAACAGCAGACCGATTGGCCAAGGAAGGTGCTGCAGGAGAGCAGCCGGATATGCCAGTTACCTACCACCAAAAGAAAAGGATGATTAAATCAATGAGAAAGCCACAAATACCAATACAAGACGATTACTATAATATGAGCAGATTGGAACAAGTTGTTATTCTGCGCCTTAGAACAGGACACAATCGGCTCCGCAGCCACATGTATACAAAATTCAAGATTGGCAATTCAGCCATGTGTACATGTGGACAGGCAAACCAGACTGCAGAGCACATACTTCAAGACTGCCCCGAATATGATACACTGAGGCAAACTCACTGGCCTAACGAAATAACACTCGACATAAAACTACACGGACCTCTGTGTGAGCTACAAAAGACAGTGAAATTCATACAAGAGACAACATTGAATATATAGACAATATTTCAAGCGAACGAAAGGAAGGAAGGAAGGATTGAACAAATGGTCCTAATTTCTTCATTTCTTATAAGGTGATAAGATTTATTGTTGGATCCAAATTTATACAGGTCATCGTGAATCTGGTCAATAAGGTTTGTAGTTGGACTTCTCTGTGTGTGACCAAACATACATCAATTGTAAACTGAATATTCCTGATAACAACTTTCATTATCTTGCTTTTAGCTTTCAATTTTGGATTGTCTGTATCGTGGAGATAGCGCTCTCAACTCTCGTTCCAGATGTACTAGGTTCGGTTCAAAGACACACTCAAGAACTTGATAAAATCCTTTGGCATAGATGTCGACAAATGGGAAAGTGTTGCTCAAGACATTTCAGCATAGTGCATACTTTTTCAATACAGTTCTTCGGCCTTCGAGGCAGGTAGAACAGCAAGTATGGAACAAAGACGTTAACATAGAAAGACAATAAAACTTCCCACAAGTACAAATATACCTTGCCCACACTGTACAAGAACATTTCAAGTCCGCATCAGGCTCACTAGTCATCTACGCACACACAGACAAACATAACGCAACAACATTCCCTTGGATTAAAATTGTGGGCATCATCACCCGTGATGGACGAACATCACTAGGTTCGTTCTGTGCGTGAAACATTCGGGACATTTTTCTAGTGCTTCTTGAGCTAAATGTCGGTAAGATCGATTTCCTAGTGGTATCGGAGATGGAAGATAACAGTAAGTTCCTTTTTCAAGTTAAGCGTGAAAGAATCATTGGAAGTTAACATATTTAAAAAGTAGTTAGCAAACGTACAGTCGAAAAAAAGTTATTTAGTACATATAAATAAATGTATCTAGACGTTTTAACCATTTTCAAAATTACGTTTGGGACATTGCCTATGCTATAGAGTTTGTGCACTCCCGCTGAGATCTTCCTGTGTAAGGATGAGATCCAAGCAAGCATGACTATTCACACAAGTGCAATGATAATGATATTATCAATCTAACAATCATTCAATCAATTAATTAATCGGACTAGACTAAACAATCTCTCGTCTGATCGTGTGAATAGACAGCTTCTGTAGATGATAAAACAATTGGGATTCAGCATTATGTAACAATAGAATGAGAAATAGAATAGAATAGAATGAAGCACTGATGTCCTGAAAATACTCTCTCCCTCTCTCGCGATCGTTCTTTTTCGGCCCTTTTATCATTCTTATTGTGATATATAAACAGCCTTGGCCAAGAACTTCTGTTTTACGTCACATCTTCAGTACCATTAGGACCTCTGGTGCTTGTCCTTCGGTGATGTGTCCGATTTCAACCAGCGTTTACTGGGTTCGCTCTCCGTCAGCCTTTGACTGTCTCCAGCCGACCTGCAAGGCAGCCGGTTCTGAAAGAACTGAATGTTAAAGACAATTAGCTGATAAACAATATACTATACAGACAAATGTGATACTTTGGCCACATCAAGCACCACGATGACCTGAGAGAACAATATTGGAGGGCAGGGTCCCAGGACGCAGACCAAGAAGAATGTGGCTACAAGATATTAAAGAAACCATGAATATGACCATTGACGAAGTAGGTGAATTGGCTAGAGACAGAGTGAATTTTAGATTCGCTGCAAAGAGAGCAACATCCTATAAAGGACACGCATCTTGATGATAAGAATGAGAAAAGAACATGTCAATTTATTAAACAAAAAAAAATGAGCAAACTATATTGCAAAAAATAAACTACGCACAACTGCACTTGAAGCTAACAAGGTCAGCTTACTGCCACAAATCGATAATGAAACCACAACTGAAAGTGCATATCAATAGCTTGATGTAGACATTCTGGAAGGAGACAGACAACCTGCGGGTGTGGAACGATATTCTTGCTGGCGTCAAATCGAATTTGTATGGGTAATATTGCATACAAAGGTATTTTTTTTTAAACGTAACGCTAATTCTAATGTTTAACAAATTTCAGACCTGCATACACAAATTACATGTTTATATATATATATATATATATATATATATATATATATATATATATATATGTGTATATATATATTAGAAAGTAACAACAAAAGACTGAGCCTGAATATTAAAAAAAAAAAGAAGTTAAGATTATCTCAAAAAAGCAAAATTTGACAAAATGTACCATCGCAATAAATGGAAAGGAGATGAGACAAGTACATCAATTTAAATTTCCCGGAGTCCTGATAACATCAGATGCAGATGAGAAATGAAGAACGCAATAGTGTAGGCCAGAGCAACTTTCGAGAGTATTCTTCTTCTGCGTTCTCACTAGATTGTGATTTAAGGTTCTCTAATAAAGACAGCCGTCTACCTCAGATTATCAGCCACGCCATACAGTTTGTCTTGGATGCTAGTATAAGTGGGCCACCTCTTTCTTCTCAAGTTTGCATACTGGGGGCAGTTCTGTGGGATATAATTCCTATGATTTCTGCTTCCCGTTTGTGCCGACCTCTTCCCGCAGTAAGTTTTGGCCACCCTCGTGATGGTAGATCTGACATTCTTACTGCGTGGTTAAATCTCCGAGGCAGATTGGCGTCCTTAGAATCCGTTATCCCATTCCTCATTGTGAGGGGTCGTTGCACCATGTTATGCGCCTTACGGCCTGATGCATCCGTTTTCTGCAAGCATTTGTTTCTGGTTAGCCTTCCCTAGCGGACACGTGCATCCGTTTTAAACCAAACCTCCTTAGCCGCCTCCTACGACATGCGTGGCAGGTAACAGTGGTTCTATTCTTTACACCCCAAATTTGGGCCCCGGTAACCACTCGGGCGTTTTGAGAATATGAGAAGTATTATACGCAACAAGTCACTGTCAATTGAGATCAGAATGAGAGTTATACAGTGCTACAAATAGCCTTTTCTGTGTAGACAGACACAGATAATCAAATGATAGGACAAATGGCGCCAATTTTAAAATGCAGACATGTCACCGTGAACACAAAAAAGACCAATGTTCAACACAATATTTCTTCCCACATTATGCTATCAGTGACGAACCTGGACGATGACATCAAATTATAAGAAAAACTAGTCACAACAGAGATGAAGTGTCTACGCAGAATGCTGGGGGTAACAAGAAGAGACCGGTTGAGAAGTGAAGACATCAGGAAAAAGTGGGTACAACATCAGTACTAGACTTCATCAAGAAACAACAAATTAAATGGTTCGGCCACATAAGCAGATTACCAACAGACAGTGCACCTCAAAGAGCAATGTTGCTCCGATACATAGGATACAAAGCATAAGGTCGACCACCCAAAAGGTGGACCATAGAGATAACAGAAGTGACTAAAGACACTATTTATGAAGCGCACACAAAAGCTCGTCTAGAAATCTTTGCTTATCCTGGATCTGTGAGGCAAAACAGGATTGGAGAAAAGAGAAAAGAAAAGGGCAAAGAGCCAATACTGACACACGGATGCGAGTCATGGACAGTAAACAAATAGTACTTTAACAAAATCAGGTGGACAATCTTGGCAGCAGTTGTCAGTGTTCAAATGTCAGTACAGTCACTGCCGAGTTTGGTGTGCACAGCAGTTGTCAGTGTTCAAATGTCGGTACAGTCACTGCCGAGTTTGGTATGCACAGTAGTCAGTGTTCAATGTCAGTACAGTTACTGCCGAGTTTGGTATGCACAGCAGTTGTCACTGTTCAAATGTCGTTACAATCAAAGACGAAGCTACTGTGTATGTTAACTGACTCTTGCACTTTCAGCAAGATAAAAGTAATGAAGTATCCTTTGAGCTATGAGTAAATAGTTATTGATTTTAATCAGGTATTTTTGAGTACATTTTCCTTCCCTAGGGCAAATTGGGAAAACTATTACAGACATTTGGTTTTTTTTTTGCAGAAACCCTGAGGCAAATACATCTATTTCAACGATTCTTCAGCAAAACACTGCATTATATTTTATATTTTAGTTTTCAATATGATTGAGTAACAGATATGTTTAATCTATATAAACGAGTAGCGTTGTACAAATAGAACTGGATGCTCTGTGGGGCAGAGTGAGGAGTTTGTTTAATCAGCAAGCCACTAGTGCCATCAGTATGCTTACTCTTCAATTCAAGTGCAAATTAAGGAAGATCCTTGAAGAATATGGCGTCTAGTGACAACTATTAGGTAACATCATGGCCTTATATCAAGATAGCCAGAGTACAGTAAGAACAACAGAACGAATGATCGACTAGTTCTCCATTACATCAGGTGTTAGACAAGGTTGTGTTCTCTCACCACTACTCTTTATTGCATGTGTGGATACAATAACTCAAGAGTCAAATTCAGATAATGATGAAATAAATGAACTGTTTTTGTGCAGATGATCAGTGACTGATACATCAAAATGAACAAAATCTACAACATCATATTGACACCCTGAACCAATATTGTATAAATCTTGACATGAAAATCAACAACACTAAAACAGAAAAAAATGAATGTATGAAGAAAACATAATGAACAATAGAACATGAAGAATAATCCATGTCAATTTCACTACAATCAACTAAGTGAAAGAATTCAAATACTTAGGAAGCATATTCATAGAAGGACTAGATGGAGAGATAGCGGCTAGAGTGTAAAAAGCAAATACTGTAACCTACCAGCTAGTCCCATTGTTAAGACACACAAATATTTCACTGACAGCTAGACAACAGATGATCAAGAACATTTTCATACCTACTCTGTGTTACCGGAGACAAACATGAACAATCAGCAAAGCGCATTCACAAAAAATAACATGTGAAATGCGCTGCCTGCGAAAAGTTACCCACAACATCAGAAAAGACAAATTCACTAACATCAGCATAAGAGAGAAAGTTAGCACAGAACCTTGCTTGAATTACAATGACAATATAATATCGGGACAGAAGACGAGAGGAAAACCACGAAAAAGATGGTTAGATGGCATAGTAGAATCCTGTCAAAGAGCAAAAATAACAATCACCGAAGCCACCAGAACAGGGCAAGACAAAACAGAAAACACACGACACTGGGCAACAACCCTGTAGCAGTGTGGCGATACTGGGAAACAGCCCGGTAGCAGTGTGTCGACACTGGGCAACAACCCGGTAGCAGTGTGACGACACTGGGCAACAACCCGGTAGCAGTGTGACGACACTGGGCAACAACCCGGTAGCAGTGTGACGACACTGGGCAACAACCCGGTAGCAGTGTGGCGATACTGGGCAACAGCCCGGTAGCAGTGTGTCGACACTGGGCAACAACCCGGTAGCAGTGTGACGACACTGGGCAACAACCCGGTAGCAGTGTGGCGATACTGGGCAACAGCCCGGTAGCAGTGTGACGACACTGGGCAACAGCCCGGTAGCAGTGTGACGACACCGGGCAACAACCCTGTAGCTGTGTGACGACACTGGGCAACAACCCTGTAGCAGTGTAACGACACTGGGCAACAACCCTGTAGCAGTGTGGCGATACTGGGCAACAGCCCGGTAGCAGTGTGACGACACTGGGCAACAACCCGGTAGCAGTGTGATGACACTGGGCAACAGCCCGGTAGCAGTGTGACGACACCGGGCAACAACCCTGTAGCTGTGTGACGACACAAGAAGAAGATATAATTGAGTTACAGATATGAATGATCTATATCATGGGTTCCCACAGTGGACGGTACCGCCCCCCAGTGAGCACTGAAGCCTTCCAGGATGGGGGGTGATAGTGGGTTCAGAAGCATTTGGGGCGGGGGGAATTTTCCGTGATTTTGCGATTGAATAATCATACAAAATGTGAATTTTGCATTTTAATTCATCTTATGTCAATCTTACACGATAAATTTTTTCATCAATTTTCTACTTCATGTATAAAATCATTTAGAAATTGACCATGTATAACAGAAATATATATCAATTTTCTATGTCAAAGTGGGGGGGAGGGCAAACTGTTAAAATAGGGCGGGGGTGTTACAAGGTTTATATCGAGCAACGTGGGCGGTGGGTGGAAAACGTTAGGGAATCTGTGATCTACATGAATGAGTAGCGTTCTACAAGAAGAACTGGATGCCTGTGGTGCAGAGTGAGGAGCATGTTTAACCAGTATGCCACGGGAACCATCAGTATGCATACTCTTCGATATATATTGGTTGAGACTGAGCACCTATGGGTCTGCCCGGTGTGCAATGAGGTCAGTTCAGTAACAAGTAACCAATAACAGTTACTGTTTTTGTTATTCCATTACATTTAAATCTTGTTGTCAGGTTACACTCAAACACCAAAAGCTAAAGCAGGTGAGAGAATTCAAATACCTCGGAAGTATCTTCACATCTGATAGTAGACTGGACAGAGAGATCGAAGCTAGAATCCAGCAAGCCAACAACATTACATACCAACTTACTCCAATCTTGAAACACACAGCAATTCCAGTAGAGACTAAAACACAGGTTATAAATGCAATCTTCATACCAACACTGTGTTACCAAGACCAAACATGGGCACTGACAACAGATTAAGGAAGGAAAAATTACCACCTGTGAAATGAGATGCTTGAGAAAAAAAGGTAAATAAAACAAGAAGAGGCCATATAAGAAATGTGGAAATCAAAAGAACAGTCGAAACAACACGTGCTATTAGATTCATTGAAAAACAGAGACTGAAATGGTTTGGCCACTTGGTGAGAATCAACCGAATACACCAGTTGCAAGAGCGTATAACCTGAAAATGGAATCATCAAGAGAAAGGGGCAGACCAAGAAAAGATGTGTTGATGGAGTTACAGACATCTTTAAACTCCACAATACCACAGCAAATTAAGCGTCAGAACATATACCATCTCTAAAACCGCTCATCAGTTAAACCTGCTACGCCTAACAGCAAAAAAAAAGCAGAGAAACACAAAAGAAAGAAAGATACTCAAACAGGTAAACAAGGGGTTTCTGTAGCGTAGAAGCTAGTTGCTCGCCTCTCGTTTAAAGGAACGCTTTCTTGTGAAGTCTTCTGGATATTTTTTCAGAGATCCCTAATCTAAGTATAGGTAAAAATCAAGTTTCTAGTCCTACCGGAGACGGACGATAAAACGTAGGCTCCGTGCTCAAGTTGAACATGTAACAGAACTCATGGCAGTTTAAATAGGCAGAAAATCAAGTTGGTAGACAGCTGACAAGGCAAAATACATTTTCTTTTAAACAAACTGTGAATGACTACAAAAACGTATTAAAAAAAAGGAACCCTTTCATACCTGGTGGTATATAGGTCAATACACTGTTAGGCCTGTATTTTTCATTGACCGTCGGCACACGATGTGTGATGTGGTCAGCATCACGCCGGAGGCCTTTACTTTCCCAGAACATGTCTGGTAGCCAGTTGAGGCTGGGTCGTCGCGGTCGGGAAAATTCCACGCACACTGCGGGAGTTGAACCCAGACCACCAGCCTTGTGAGCGAGTTCACTAACAACTATGCTACAGCGGCTCTCACAAAAACGTATTACCATCATCTAAATTACACCAGGGAACCTCGACGGTGCTATGTAGTTCGTGTACATATCGCTGAGATTACCCTTATAAGAAAATGATCGGAGCACAGATGGTTACTCACCGAAGTGCAAGGATGATGATAACATCAATCATTCAATCCATATTTATATCTAGGACACAATGGATACAAATCAAAAAGCCGACCACGCAAAAGGTGGATCTCAGAGAAAACAGAGGCGACGAAATGCTCTGTTTTTGAAGCGCACACAAAAACACGTTTTATAAATCTCTTTTAATTCTGACGCTGTGAGACAAAACAGAATTAGAGAAATGGAAAGCCATTTTTCTATGATTTTGATTTATTTCTGGATATATCTTTTTGTTGTCTTCTTTGTCCTTTGTATACAAAGGATAGATATATATTTTTATTGTATACAAAGGATAGATATATATTTTTATTGTATACAAAGGATATATATATATATATATATATTTATGTAGTGGTCTCTGTGGCGTATAGGTTAGGTACTCGTCTCTCGTGTCAAACGTACCAGGTTCGCTTCCTCGTGGAGTCATCTGGATATTTTTCCAGAGATCCCTGATCTCAGTGTAGGTGAGATCGAGTTCCTAGTCCTATCGGTGACTGACGATAAAACATAAGTCTCGCTTTCAATTTAGAGGACGTAAAAGAACCCTTGGCAGTTCAAAATCGAGAAGAGATTACTGGAAAGGCGCTGTCCGGGCAAAATTCATTAGAAAATATTTGAAAAATAAAATTCCTACAAAAATATCTTCACCATCTTAAAAATAACATCGGAACTCTCACCGATGCTACGGAGCTCTACACGGCAGTTGAGGTCTTCCTTTGTAAGAAACAGATCGGAGCAGACATGGTTACTCAATGAAGTGCAATCATGATGGCCATATCAATCAATCAATCAATATATATATATAAGGATTGGCAAATAGAAGTATGAGAAATAAGTACTAAATGAATCAAGAGACGACTCCCTGTCTGCTGTACAATGACGTGTGATGGATTCACCAACTCAGAGATCCGACCACCCTACAGAATTACCACTCCCGAATAACGCACCCTCTGGATCAATACAAGCAATGATGTAACCACACTTGAAACAGTTAAACATAGAACTCAGCGTTACATTTTTCCACCTTAAATCGAACCTTCACCATTCATTCGCTTGCTCATTGATTTACTGACTGGTATTCGCTCTCTAACCACCAGTGCAGGGCCAGGTTCCGCCAGATAATATACAATGAACAAACTTGGGCTCGTGACCTGGAAAGTTGGTTCTGATATTACCTTAAAAGGATATGCAAAGCGTCCATTGAAGTATACATCTGATTTCCAGCGGCGTTACCATTGAAACAGAGATCGGATACATGGAGAGTACAAATGAAATAAATTCCAACAGAATTATGTGAAAGCACTCGTCAGATCATTTTTTTAAATCCACAACGATTTGTTTAAAATACATATGTTATCGGTTCCTTTTCAAAATATATTTTGTCTGTTCCTTTTAAATACATAATTTCTAGGTTCCGTTAAAAATAATTTGTTTAGCCTTGTTCAGCAAATTAGTTATAAAGTTAGTATAACAGTGAGTGAGTGAGTGAGTGAGTGACCCTGTGCGTGACTGAGCGAGCGAGTGAGTGAGTGAGTGAGTGAGTGAGTGAGTGAGTGAGTGAGTGAGGTAAGTGAGTGAGTGAGTGAGTGGGTGGGTCGTGGGTGGGTGAGTGAGTGAGTGAGTGGATGAATGAGTTAGTGAGTTTGTGAGTGAGTTTGTGAGTGAGTGAGTGAGTGGAGTGAGTGAGTGAGTGAGTGAGTGAGTGAGTGAGTGAGTGAGTGAGTGAGTGAGTGAGTGAGTGAGTGAGTGAGTGAGTGAGTGAGTGAGTGAGTGAGTGAGTGAGTGAGTGAGTGAGTGAGTGAGTGAGTGAGTGAGTGAGTGATTATTTAGTGGGTAGTTTCGTTGATTTGTTGGTTGACTGGTTTATTAGTTGGTTGGTTAGTTAATTGGTTAGTTATATAATTGGGTGATTAGTTGGTTGGTTGGTTAATTAGTTGGTAGTTGGCTTGTAAAAAAAAAAAAACAGACAGCATTGCCCTTCAGCTTACCCCACGATCTCCCCTACTCCTTTACCTTCTCCTCCTCATTTCTATTATCTTTTAACAGATGACAAAATGAATACATCTTGTCAGTTTCAGTTATACACAAATCTCTTTCGTTCTCTCAGAGGATCTCTGCAGACCGTTCGTGTTTTACTTAATGTTAGGTTTTCAAGATCCCAAAGTTACGTCATCGTTATTTGATTGACAGACTTTGATAGATCTATGCACGTGACCACTATCGACATCAGATATGTCAACATTAGACCGTTCTTAAGACAGGATGTCAGAGCGCTCATTATTGTGAGTCTATGCGTGTCCAGAACAATGTATTCATACTTAAAATTGGAGACCTCAGGCGGCTATAACTGTAATCCACTCATATCACAGTCAATCGTTTTGTACCTTGCGAAATGTGGATTAATTGTTGGACAAAATATATGACATATTTAGCTTGATCCCAGAAAGCCAGTACAGAAAAGTGACATTTTTAGTTAAGTCCCAGATTGTCAACAGAGAAAGATCTTGTATAAAGAAGATTCTAACCGATATCACTCGTCGGTTGATATTCTAAGAAGTGGGAGGAGGGAAAGGGGTATGACAGCAGTCTCGTGATATTGTGTACATTTGACTTTAAGGAAGTGTTCTGTTATTTTATTCTGTTAGTGTGATTAATCTATATTTGAATATACAAAAAACAAACATAATATCAACTGACAAGGCACAAGACTCACCTAACATCCAAATAAACAATGAAGAACTTAAACGTGTAAAGAGCTACGAATACCTGGGCTCAATAGTCAACAATATCGGCAAGTGATCCAACGAGATCTCAAGAAGATTGGCAATAGTAATCAGGAAATCAAACACTATGAAGAACATGTGGCAAAGCACCAGTAAAATATTAAAACTAAAATTACTGAGAACATGCATTTTTCCAGTGGCTACTTATGGTTGTAAATCATGGACCATTACACAAACAACAAGAACGAAAATCCAGTTCTTTGAAACTAAATTCTACAGAAAGATCCTATGAATACCATGGACAGAAAAAAGGAAGAACACTGATGTCCTGAAAGAACTGAATGTTACAGACAATTGGCTGATAAACAATATACTATACAGAAAAATTTGATACTTTGGCCACATCAAACGTCACGATGGCCTGAGAGAACAATATTAGAGGGCAGGGTCCCAGGTCGCAGGGGCAGACCAATAAGAAGATGGCTACAAGATATTAAAGAAGCCATTAATATAACCATAGGCAAAGTGGGTGAACTGGCTAGAGACAGAGTGAATTTCAGATGCACTGCAAAGAAAGCAACGTCCTAAAATGGACAAGCACCTTGATAATGAGTGTGATTAATAAGTGCTATTTGCTAGATTGGAAGGAAAGAAATCCTTCTATAACGTCTCCTTCCGATTGATGTTATGTTTTAGTTTGGTCATATATATGTAGAACACCTCTGTTCTTCTTCTTTGCGTTCGTTCTTTACGACCAATTTTAATCACTCTTTGTGATATGTTTGATCTATGTCAAGAACGTGTATACGTTGCACATTGGTTTGGTAGGCCCCTAAACGCATAGACTTCTACACGTTTAGGACACATGCATCCGATTTCAGCCAAACCTCCTTAGTCGCCTCTTACGACATGCATGGCAGGTAACAGTGGTTCTATTCCTTACACCCCAAATTTGGGCCCCGGTAACCACTCGGGCGACACCTCTGTTCAAATGTTATCTATCGCCTATCAAAGAAGCCTAACAGATTTGGTTGAGGTTCTATATTTTATTTAACTGTTAGAAGATCTTTTTGTTGTGGATTGAGCATGTTGTTTTGATACTTTCTTTGTTAAATTATTTTGTTATGTTATGTTAATTTATTTGATCGACGTCATCGCACATTGGGCATTCCTGTGCGTGATCCGTCCTCCGCTGCAGCAGCCATTCCAACGCCCACTTGCTCACTGTACCCATGAGAAATTGATGAGTATACCTTCTCTCTTTACCACGAAGATGACACTGTTTGATATGTCCAAACTTAACTCCTAATTCTCGCAAATCGATACAGTGTCTGAGATTCGCCCAGTATATGACATTTTGAAAAACTATCTTCTTATATTCTGCCAATATTCTCAAAGTTATTTGTTGATTTTTTTGTGTTCGTTCTTATTGATCAAGCTAAAAACTCTTTGTGATCTGTGTAGTTTGCGCGGAGAACGTGAGTACTATGCACCACCTAGATCCCTACGAAATGTATAAGAGGTACATCCCAAATTCGGCCAAAGTCTATGCATATTCTTCAACAGGAAACTCATTTTTTCAGGCTAGTAACTGAAATATTTTACAAGCAGAAAAAAATCATACTTTGAAGTACTACATCTGGAGTTATACTGTAGTATACACTGTGTAAGACACAGTCGAGTGTCACTAGACAAGCACTTGAATGGAACCCGCAAAAAAACGGGAAAGGGGACATCCTAAACAAACCTGGCGACGGAGTCTTCTTGAGGAACTGAGGGATGCTGGACTATCATGGAAAGCCTTACAGAAAACAGCCAAAGACTGGGAAAATTGGCGAACAGCTGTTGAGGCCCTATGCTCCACGAGAAATGAAGAAAAAAAAGTCAAGTCGTGATATTAGATCTGAATTGTCATAGGAAGGCCTTCAGAACTGGCTCTTGCCAATTGTCAAAGTATGAGATCGTTAAAAGCACAATGGTTAGTGTACTTGCTTTGTAGATGAGTAATCTAACGTTCAAAATCTTTAGTTGTAGCAGAATTCCGAACCAGTTGAGCGAAGATATCTGGCTCAGAAGTGTTTTGAATATATGGATCTAATGACTAATATGCTTTGAGTAAAACATGAAAACAAATGATTTCATAATCGTTCATAGACTATAAGCCTAAGGGATATCAACTAGTATGTACTATTTTCTCCCATAGTAACACACAGGCGAAATGATATTTTTTAATAATGATATCACAAGAGTTGTCATTTCTGACACAGTTATCTGAAGCCAAAACGATGCAACTGTCATATACCCTCTCGTGTTTGGTAACATCGTGCACGAGAATCGATCGAGTGTTTGCATACATTGAGGGGTGAAAGTGTAAGTCGATATATCTATATTTTAGAGAAAGTATCGAACGTTGATCCCCAATCTCAAACAGTATTTTGAAGTTGTAGAGTTTTTTTGTGATTTACGTTTCCGTAAACACAAGCTTTCATAAGAGGTAAATAGATTATAAAATATTGTTCTAGTAGTACCGCCATTTTCAGTTTCAATGTACCACAGAACTGTGCTACTAGATAGTAAATAAATTCGAAGCTCTGTCGGTGATTGTAAAGTCTAATATGGTGGAAGAGTGTCTATCATAATTGTCACAACGAAATGATGAGGTTAGGTCTCATGAGATTGGACTTCATCTTGGAATAAAACCTCATTTCCTTTGCTTGTTTGATCCCTGAAAATGCGACACTCCACTACGAACGTTTATTTCTCTATAAACAACTGTCTCTGGCCACTCTTTTCCATGTGGATGTGTTTGTGTTAAGAACCTTCAATTTGCGTGTCTTTTATTCATCATCAACTTTTTTACGAGTGACTCTGTTGATGCGTCTGTCGGCTCTATCATTGAAAATAGAAAAATATAACAGCAAAGTCTATCAACAACAACAAAAAAGTATAAAATAACAATAGTTCGAACTCATAGAGCGTAGAAAACGAGAAGAATGTTTCGTGGGTCACTGTAGCGGGAAGTTTAAGTGCAAGTTTCTCGCTCTAAAGGTGATAGTTTCGTGGGTCACTTGTAGCGGGAAGTTTAAGTGCAAGTTTCTCGCTCTAAAGGTGATAGTTTCGACCCCAGCATGGAGTGATCAGGATATTTGTCCAGAGATCCATGTTCACAATCTGGATGGGATCGATGTAATTTTTTATCTAAGACGGACGGCAAAACGTATAACTCTTGGCAGTTAAAAATCGGTAAGCGTAGGCTGCATAATCGCTGCCCGGGCAAAAAAGGGTTAAAATAAAATTACTACAAACATATTTCATATCTTCAAAATATCATTGAGACCTTCGACGGTGCTACGGAATGCGTGCACTGTCGATGAGATCTTTCTGTGTAAAAATGGTTAATTGAAGTGCGACGATAATAGTCATATGAATTATTCAAGCATAGAAACACTGTTCCATACATATTTTTCTATGCTGTTGACAATATCAAAAATAACATTTTAAAAAAGCGAAAATTTATCTGGCAAACACACACGGTTATTTTGTTGTTGGCTGTTAGCTTATTTATTTGTAGCTGTTTTATGTCGAGGATTGGTGGTGGAAGGGGCAACTGATAAATGGAGCACGCGTATTGATGTTTCCAGTTGATTGTACTAGGAAGATTTGTTAAACAGATAAGCGAATGTTTGGACATGTAGGTTTGCAGATAGGTAGATTATTAGATATGTATGTGGGTAGGTATTTTGCTAGGTAGGTAGGTAGGTATGTAGGTAGGTAGGTGGGTGGGTAGGCGGGTAGGTGGGTATGTAGGAAATGTATGTAGGAATGTAGGTAGGTAGGTAGGTAGGAGATAGGAGGCTAGCGTGGGTAGGTGGAGTGGAGGAGGTAGGCAGGCAGGAGGTAGGAGGAGGTAGGTGGGTGGAGGAGGAGGCAGGCAGGTAGGTAGGAGGAGGTGGTGGTGGTAGGTGGCAGGTAGGCAGGAGGCAGGCGGGGCAGGCAGGCAGGAGGCTGGAGGAGGTGGGGAGGCAGGCAGGCAGGGGAGGAGGTAGGTAGGAAATGATGTAGGAATGTAGGTGAGGTAGGTAGGTAGGTAGGTAGGTAGGTGGAAATGTATGTAGGAATGTAGGTAGGTAGAGGTAGGTAGGTAGGAAATGTATGTAGGAATGTAGGTAGGTAGGTTGGTAGGAAGGTGAACAGGTAGAAATGTTGGAAAGTAGGTAAACAGGCAAAGAGGCATGCAGAACCCAGGTAAACATGACGATAGACAAATAACTGATAGAACTTCTGTAAGAAACTTCTGCCTTTAGCACATAACATAACTACCTACCTGTTGGAACAGTTATGTCTGATGCAACTTGTCCTACATCCGATATCGATTCACACAAGTATCACGCTTGAAATGTTGACTAGGCGATACTCCAATGTTCAATTGATACTTGATTTTCTGTTGTGTATCTTCTTCAATCTACTGTATGGTTAGAATTCTAGCTAGTCCTGGCAGTTAGAGAAATGGTTAATCCTGATGGTTAGATGGTTAAATGTTGGATGCCTGTTGGAGATGTGGAGAATTATAGTGATGTTAATGGTTATATTGATAACTGGTCGTGTTGGTTAGTGAGCTATATAATTATAATGAAATAATTAGTGTGCTAGCTTAGTGGTTAGATGGTTAGCGAGATAGTTGATTCTGGTAGTTGGATTGTTAGAGATCTAGCTTACCCTGCTAATTAGATGGTTATAGAGCTAGCTTACACTAGTGGATAGATGGTTATAGAGCTAACGTATTCTGGTGGTTAGATGATTAGATAGATATCTTATGCTGATGGTTATATGGTTAGATTGATATATTATCCTGCTAATTAAATGGTTAGAGTACTCGATAATTGTGAACTCGCTTCGCAAGGCTGGTGGTCTGGGTTCAGCTCCCGCAATGCGCGTGGAAATTTTCCCGACCGCGCCGGCTCTCAGGTCGACCCAGCCTCAACTGGGTACCAGACATGCTCTGGGAAAGTAAAGGCGGCTGGCGTGATGCTGACCACATCACCCATCGTGTGACGACGGTCAATGAAAAATACATCCCTAACACTGTATTGACCTATATACCACGAGGTATGAAAGGGTTCCTTTTTACTGGATAATTTACTGGTTAGGTAGATACTTCTAGTAGCTAGAGAACTAGATAATCTACCTAGATGGAGAGGATGGGACTAATCCTGCTGATTAGATAATATATCAGAAGAGATGGTGTGACAGAGTGGAAAACACAGACCTGTGCAGGAGAGCAGGGTAGGAACCAATGGTGACCTAGGTTAGTAGAAGAAAAACAGATGCAGGGTTGACATCCAGCGCAGGACACAGCCGAGTGTCAATAGACAGGTACTTAAAGGGAAACGGAAAAGGGAACTTGCAAAGCAAAATTGAAGACGGAGTCTTGAGGAACTTAAAGTTGCTAGACTATCATGGGAAGCCACAGAAAATGTCTAGAGACCAGGAAAATGGGAAACAAACTGCTAAGGTCATAGACTCAACGATAAGCGGAGAAACAAGAAACGCCGGGTGCAATGATGTCAATCCTTTGCGTTTTGACCCTTTTGTTTCTGTACACCTATGAATTTCTTATCGATATAAGGAAGACTGCAGTAGCGGTATGTAGCATAGGCCAAACATGTAGAAAAAAATTAACCTTGTATCCTTTGCTTAATAAAGGCTCTTTGATCGAAACGTCGTTGTAACTTGTTTCTCCCTTTGCAAAACTATATGACTCTGTTTTTATCTGTTCCAACTATGCATTTCTTCTAAAGTTATCGTCTATGCTCTCCGTTTATTCCTGTTGTAAAACTTGCGCTTTGTAGAGGAAATGTGTATACCAGACAATTAGCTCAAAATATAGGGATAAGTAAGTCAATGAACTAGATCTTAGTCTATGGTTTATTAAAATGGTGGTAGATATCACCCAATCCATCTAAAACCTCATATAAGTATAGAGAAGAAATGTGCGTACATAGTATATATATATATCATCTTCATCAAATAGCTTGTCCTGAGCAGAACTTTACCACCCCAACAGTCCTCCGGAATTTCTCTCTCTCATAGGCCAGATGTCCTGCCTCTGCAGCCGTCATGTTCAAACCATCAGTTATATCCTGAATCCATCTTCTCCGTGGTCTTCCTCTTCTTCTCTTTGCCGGTATGCCTCCTTCCATGATGGTCTTCTCCAGCCCTTCATGTCTTTTTATATGTCAAAAATCTCTCAATTTTTTCTTTCTTATTTGTAGAATCAGCCAGTTTTCTTTGATTTTGAGTTCTTTCTGGATAGATCTATTTGTTTTCTTCTCTGTCCAAGATATACGAAGGACTCTTCTGTAACACTTGTATTCAAAAGCACATATATCTTTTTCCCCTGCTTTATTAAATGTCCATGCTTCACACCCATACGTTGCCACTGGGAATTTGCATGCTCTTAGTATTCTGATATTTGTTTTCTTATCAGTTCCGTTCCATACTGTTTTGAGTTGTTTAATGTTTAGTATATATATATATATAATTAGTTCTTTACTATATGGAGCAGAAACATGAACAGTCTACTCAAGGCACAGAAAAAGATGTAACATATTTCACTTGTTTCCGCAAGATTATGAACATCAGGGTGGTACGACCAGATAACCTGTAGACAGGTAGACTGTTCATACCAACTCTGAAGTTCTGCGGCGTGCAAACAAGCCTTCCATCATGAGCATGCTCAGCAGCAGAACACTAAGATGGCTAGGGCACTTGAGAAGAATGGACAATTGCCGCAACCAAAACAAATGTTGTTCTGTGAACTTCCGGAGGGGAAGAGGCACCAAGGCAGACTACTACTCAGATATAAGAATGTCTGCAAGACCTCGATGAAAATATTTTCTATCGGTCCCAGCAAATGGGAAAAATTCTCTGACGACATAACTGTCAAAAGAGACATTGGGAAAGGGCGCAGTCTTTTGAAAAGAGACTTAGGGATGAGCTGAAAGACAAGATAGATAAGCGAAAACTCATATGTTGTCACAGTAAAACACCTGTTACTTTGTCTGTATAGACGAAAAAGGCAATATATATAGATATATATATATCATTAGTATCAGTTGCTATAAGAAAGATGAGATGGTAATATGTTGGGCATACTCTGAGAAGACATAATCAAGGAACCATAAAGACAGACATTGAAGTGGTAGGCACATAGTTCAAGAAGGAAAGGAGGCCCTTAGGAAACCCTGAAACGAGACTACTGAGATAAACAAGAAATATTGGACTCAATCATATAGAAGAGATTGAACGAGTTGTTCAGGATAGAGCGGTATAGATACATTGTTTGCATGTCCTGTATAACGTGTAACAGTGCAAGAAAGTACAATATATATCTAAACACTTTGTATGATTATCTATTTAGACTTAATTGACCTAGAATTGAGACAATTACCTTTCTGTTTCTGCGAACACAAACCACATTATTAGCTATAAAACGGAGCCATCACACGACCTAGGCTGACATTCGAAACACTTATCCTGTCACAAGGCAGACCTCAATTTACATGTTTTGTACTTGATACTGTCTTCAGCGTACTTCATAAGCCTTATCTGACAGTTCATCATTTAACACAGGATGGTGTCCTTGCACAAGAATACCGTAAATTGTGCACAGAATTACACAAAATATAACACACAGAACAAGACTAAATTTAACACACAGAAATGTGTCAAACTAACATACCAACTACGACACACAATTCCAGGAAAATTCCGTGAAAATTAATGAAATGAGTAATCTAAATGATAAATAGAGTCTGGAACGAGCGAGAGAACAAGGGTGGTAGAATATGGAAGAACTAAACTATTCCAGTATTAAGTTAAACATGGGACGGGTGGGTGAAGGCTGAATTGAAAAGCAGGCGAGCAATGCACACAGTCAGGCTTCCAGCCATTCATTGATCCAGCTAAGACGACCAGGAGTGAGATATAAAAGAAAAGAGGGGGCTGGGGTGAGAGAGACATAAAAGATGAAAAATTCGATCCGAGGTTCTTTTACATGGGCAGGACATCGCGAGCTGTCGCGTGCGTCTGTTGGAACCAGACCAGTCACAGACTAGCAAATTTATCATATCATCCATTCTTGATCACGTGAATCAGAATTTTTTCATCAGTGTATATTATTGTACTATTATTGTACGAGTATACATCGATTATTTGAAGTATTTCATTTTTTTCTATTCTCATTGTCTTCATAGGGGGCGTCTGTAGCTTAAGTGGTAGTGAGCTCGATCACAACCCAAGCGTACCTGGTTCAAACCCCGCAGCAGGCAGTTTGGAAGCAAATTCGTTTCCGTTGGATTTTTACCGATATAATTGAGGACTACAGTAAAACTATGTAGCAATAGCGAAACACATAAAAACAAAGGCCTTTTGATCGAAACGTTGCTGTGTATTGTTATTGTTTTTGTATTTTGTAAAACTACAGTACTTTGTTTTTACGCGTTTCACCATTGAATTTTTACGAAAGGTAAAAATAGACGTCACCGTTCAGAAAGCAATGGCAAACTACTGAACGTATAAGTGGTGCATATAAAATCAACGACTCGTTGACTGTGAATGATGGTAACGTCCTGTAAAGGATATGACACGATTTTCATTTTCATTGTCTTCATTATCTTCATTATCTTCATTATCTTCATTATCTTCATTGTCTTCATTATCTTCATTATCTTCATTGTCTTCATTATCTTCATTATCTTCATTGTCTTCATTATCTTCATTGTCTTCATTATCTTCATTATATGCAACTTACACCAACCATATTATTTTCATTATCTTCATTATCTTCATTATATGCAACTTACACCAAGCATATTATTTTCATTATATTAATTAATTAATTAATTGATTAATTGATTGATTGATTGATTGATTGATTGATTGATTGTTTGATTGATTGATAGGACCATCATCATTGCACTTCGGTGAGTAACCATATGTGGTCCGATCTCTTTCTTACACAGGAAGAATTTAGCTGCAGTGAACGAGCTCCATAGCACTGGCAACGGTTTCTTGTGTCATTTAGAAGATAGTAAAACAGTGTGTAGGAATTTTACTTTTTTTTTTTGCTAATGAATTTCTAGATGCCAGAAGGCAAACGAAGTGATATACCAACTGTCACCACTATTGAAACATCCAAGCATTAACATGGTAGTCAAACGACAACTGATAAACTACATATTTATTCCAACTCTTTGCTATCAGTGCCAAACATGACCCCTGACTAAGACACAAGAAATAAATATTACAACATGTGAAATGGGATGTATACGAAAAGCTGTCAATGTTACAAGGAGAGATAGAGTGAGAAACGAGAATATCAGAAGCATTGTTGGTACTATACCCTGCATACAGTACATCGAGAAGCAAAGAATCAAGTGGATCGGCTATCTAATGAGAATGGAACCATATTTACTACCATCACGTGCCTACAATAATTGACACTCAGGGCGCAGAGCAAGATCAGGCCAAGAACACGATGGATAGATAGCATATCAGAATCCCTACGAAATCATGGACTGACAATGTCAAGCGCAACACTCATGGCACAAGATAGAAACTAAATCTCCCCAGGACGCTTCAAGGCAAATGTGCTTAAGATAAAATAAGATAATGACATTCTAATGAAAATTGTCTTCATTGTTGTAACTTACACCAACCGTCTCAGTTTAATTACTATCTTGTCGTTGACATTACTACTCATTATCATTATTATCATCAGGTGTCGTTCAGACTAGCGTAGGCGATCATGGATCTCCACAAATCTCTGTCTCTGGTGTTTGCTATCATTTCAGATGTTGACGTTCTTCCGTGATATGAAGTCAGGCTATCCAAAATTTTCTCTCTCTGTGTTCCTCTGTCTCGTCTACCCTCGGTTTTACCGGTTGTCACAATGTGTTCTAAACCCCTCTTCCTCATCACATGTCCAAAAAATGATGACTGCCTCTTTCTTATATTGATGATAAGCTTTCTCTGTGTCTTGACCTCATTCAACACCTACACATTAGTCATTTTAGCAGCCCATGGGATTCTTATCATTCTTCTGTAAAACCATATCGCTGTGGCCCTCAGAGATTTTTCGATCTGTTTTTTGTATTGTCCATGACTCGCATTCGTACGTCAGTATTGCTTCTATGTAGCCTGCGTTTTTCCCTAGGCAACATATGGTTGTGAGACATGGAACATTGACAATGCGGTAGAGAAGATCATTAATGCCTTTGAATGTAATTGTTACAGAAGAGTATTTAGAATAGCATGGACAGAGCAAAGAACAAACGTTTCTGTTCTGCAACAGGTTGATATTAAAGAGAGCATAAAAACAAGGAACATTAATTATTTCTGACACATCAAACGACATGAATGCTTGGAGAAATTAATTTTAGAAGGAATGGTGTCTGGAAGAAGAACGAGAGGAAGACCTAGAAGACGATGGGTGAAGAATGTCATTGATGATCTGAGAATGACTGCTGCTGACGCTGGCCAACTTGCAGAGAACAGAGAGTTTTTCAGGAATGCTGACATGGGAGCCAAGTTCCTGAAGGGACAAGCTACTTGATGAAGAGCACTGTATAACTCTCCCTCTGATCTAAACTGACAATAACTTGTTGCATATAATACTTCATTACTGCTACCTACATCAAACAACACGTTTGGATTTATACAAGTTTTATTTATCTCATTACTCATCGCATTGTGACGCATTGGTCGGAAACTTATCATTTCAAACATCACACAGAACCATGCCAGAGACGGTTGTGGTAAACAAAAGGATTGAAATTCTTAAATTAATTATAGAATAGTGAAACACTGAAGGGTTGTAAAGGGTTTTGAAAATAAAGGATTGACTTCATTGCACCGGGTTTTACCCCAAATGGTTCGGTCCCTCTCCGTAAGAAATGGCACGCCAGAAAAGAATGAACTCCATAGCTCTAGTAACAATCCTAGGGGTCTTTGGGAAAAAATGCACTTGTGAACAGAACGGCACGGTCCGGATTCGAACTCATGACATTCGACTCGCAAGGCAAAGGGCTTAACCATTTAGCCACAGAATAGTTGCAAACAAGTAGGAATGTGTTAAGCACATCCTCCTCGTGAAACAAATGATAAAATGCTGACAATACTTTTTCGACCGAAGAAAACTAAACCTAAGTTGGTTTGTGTGTTTGTTTGTTTCTTTGTTATGTAGGGAATAAATGTCTCTTTAAGCCATGTCACACTCGTTCAACTCAAGAACGAACCATGTTTTGGTTATATCAGAGTGTGTAGGCCCACAAACATGACAAATAAGAATTGACTCTTTTCAGAGAATCCAAGTATTAGGAATAAGCTGATTTCACAGATGAAGACCATCTTTATATGATGGGAAACAGTACGAGAGATGGGAAACAGTTCGAGAGATGGGAAACAGTGCAAGAGATGGGAAACAGTGCGAGAGATGGGAAACAGTTCGAGAGATGGGAAACAGTGCAAGAGATGGGAAACAGTGCGAGAGATGGGAAACAGTTCGAGAGATGGGAAACAGTGCAAGAGATGGGAAACAGTGCGAGAGATGGGAAACAGTTCGAGAGATGGGAAACAGTGCAAGAGATGGGAAACAGTGCGAGAGATGGGAAACAGTTCGAGAGATGGGAAACAGTGCAAGAGATGGGAAACAGTGCGAGAGATGGGAAACAGTTCGAGAGATGGGAAACAGTGCAAGAGATGGGAAACAGTGCAAGAGATGGGAAACAGTGCGGGAGATGGGAAACAGTGCGCAAGTGGGTAACGAGATGCATCAGTACTTTCGCAAAGTGTTTGCATTATTGGAAATTTATGATGACCCTGGTCCAGAGGAGAAAATGGAGATTAGTCAAGGATGCATTGCGAAAAAAGGCAGTCGAGTGTCATTAAACAAGTACTTGAGTGGAATCCACAAGGGAAACGGAAAATGGGGCACACTAAATAGACCTGGGTACAGAATCTTATTGAAAAATTCGCCCGAGTGGTTACCGGGGCCCAAATTTGGGGTGTAAAGAATAGAACCACTTTTACCTGCCAAGCATGTCGTAAGAGGCGACTAATGAGGTTTGGCTGAAATCGGATGCATGTGTCCTAAACGTGTAGAAGTCAATGCGTTTAGGGGTCTTCCAAACCAATGAACAACGTAATACACGTTCTTGGCAAAGATCAAACATATCACAAAAAGTGATTAAAATTGGTCGTAAAGAACGAACGCAAAGAAGAAAGAAGATTACAAAATTAAATGATGTCGAATTATCAAAAAAAGCCATAAAGAAAACGGCCAGAGACAGGAAGAAAGTAAAAAAAAAACTGTTGAGGTCCTATGCTCCACAAGGAAAAGAGAGGAATAAGTAGGTGATAAAACAATCGAACAACATGATCAGATATGCGCTTGACTGAACCACACATGGGAAAGATATGCTGGGACAAAAATAAGAAGAACACAAAAAGAACAACTAGTTGATGAGAATATCAGATAGCTCAAACTTGTAGACATTGAAAGAAAATGTCATTACAAATATTTTAGTAGAGATCGATATGGACACCAGAGGATAAACGAAAACGTGGAAGATCCAAAGCAATACGGAGGAGAACAAAAGAACAAGAACTGAAAGAAATGAATCACAGCTGGAACTCAATGTAGAGGACAGCCAAGTACAGAGAAGACTGCTGCGCATTTGTTGATGTCCTAAGTGCTAATGACATCACAGGCTGGAGAGAGAGAGAGAGAGAGACATAGTTCCACTAAAAACAAGAATTTGTAATAGCAGTTGTAGTAGGAGCAGTGACAGCAATGATGTTGGTGGTGGTAGTAGTAGTAGTAGTAGTAGTAGTAGTAGTAGTAGTAGTATTAGTAGTAGTAGTAGTAGTAGTAGTATCAGTGATAATATTAGTAAAAGTAGTAGTGGTAGTAGCAATAATAGTACTGTAAGTGATAATAGTAGTAGTAGAAGCAACAGTAACGATATTAGTAGTAGCAGTAGTAGTAGCAGTAGTAGTAGCAGTAGTAGTAGCAGTAGTAGTAGCAGTAGCAGTATTAGCTTCATTAGCAGTAGTAGTAATAGCAGTTGTTGATTAGTAGTCATTTTAGCATTAGTATTAGTCATTGTAGCAGCAGTAGCATTAATTTTAGTAGTAATAGTAGCAGTAGCTGTAGTAGTAGCAGCAGTAGCGGCAGCAGCAGCATTAGCAGTAGTAGTAGTAGTAGCCACTTAATAGTAATTATTGTAGTAGTAGTTATAGTAGTAGTTAATATAGCAATATACCCTACGACTACGATCGTGCTACGCAGAGGTGTGTAGAACACATTAGTAACATTAACAATATTATATATATATATATCCTCTTCGTGTCCCGATTGACACAAAAGACTTCCACAAGAGACTTCCACTGTTGCCGTTCTGCTGCCTTTCTACCAACCGACTTCCACGCCAAGCCACACTCCTTCAACTTTCTCTCTCCACCGTTCTTCTCCATGTTTCCTTTGAACGTCCAGGCCTTCTCTTCCCAACCACTGTCCATCTGAGAGCTGTCCTAGCCAATGACCCCTCCCCCTTTTCCTGGCACATGGACAATATTACACACACTAATTTATTAGCAAATTAAATGGTTCGATGACAGAAGCAGATTATCAACAGATGTTCGGCGTCTCAAATGGCAGTGTAACTCAGAAACAGTGCATACACAGCATAAGGTCGAAAAGTGGACCACAGAATTAACAGAGGCAGTTAAAGACACAATGTACGTAACGTACACAACAGCCGGCTCTAGACATCTCTTATTATCCTGACGCTGTGAGACAAAATAGAATTAGATAAAGACAAGACCAGACTAACATCTTTCAAACAATGATCATGGTCTGGTGGAAAATATTGATACAGAACTGTCTATGAGATAATGCTGGTTGCTATAAATAGATTTCAGCTGATCTAAGAGTCTGTACTTGAGCATTAGTAATTTTCCAACTTTCTTTTTCCTCTTCTTCTTTTCAAACATATTCTTTTCTCCAATCCTTTTTTTGTCTGACAGCCCCAGGATAAGAAGAGATTTCTAGAACGAGTCCTTGTGTGTGCTTCATAAATAGTGTCTTTTGTCGTCTCTGTTATCTCTGATGTCCACCTTTTGCGTGTCCGGCCTTTTGCTTTGTATCAGAGCAACATTACTCTTTAAGGTGCACTGTCTGTTGGTAATCTTTTTATATAGCCTAACCATTTAATTTGTTGTTTATTGATGAAGTTCAGCACTGATGTTGTACCCACTTTTTCCCTAATGTCTTCATTTCTCAACCGGTCTCTTCTTGTTACACCCAGCATTCTGCGTAGACACTTCCTCTCTGTCGTGACAAGTTTTCTTCTAGCATTTGATGTCAGCATCCAGGTTAGGCACCGATAGCATAATGTGGGGAGAAAGATTGTGTTAAACATTGCTCTTTTTGTGTTCATGGTGACATGTCAAATAATATCGTCTTCTTTCTTCCTCTTCTCCAATCCTGATTTGCCTCCCAGCTTCAGGATTAGAAGAGATTTCTAGAACGAGCCCTTGTCTGCGCTTCATAAATAGTGTCTTTCGTCGCCTCTGTTATCTCTGAGGTCCACCTTTTGCGTCAAACAATATGATAGGTAAAATGAAAATGTCTTTCCTTGGAACTTGATTGGTTTGTCCGAATCAGATCGAGAAATAAAGTCTTTGTAAAAACATGTTATCTTTTTAATGTCTTATTTTCAATGATAATTTTACAATCAATCAGGTGATGTTTCAGCTGTTTTACAATCAATCAGGTGATGTTTCAGCTGTTTTACAATCAATCAAGTGATGTTTCAGCTGTTTTACAATCAATCAAGTGATGTTTCAGCTGTTTTACAATCAATCAAGTGATGTTTCAGCTGTTTTACAATCAATCAGGTGATGTTTCAGCTGTTTTACAATCTGTTCAATCTTATTGCAGAATCTGAGATTCTGGTGTTCTTCTTCTTCTTCAAACGCACCACATCGACCACCTGTCAACCACTCTGTCTGATTTGTATGTAATCTGAGCCCAAAAGCGATTGTACGCTGCGCCAGTTATGCGCCTACAAGTAGGCCAGCACATCCTATTTCTGCGCTTCTTTTTATTCAATAGGGTAGCATACACGGCGCCACACGGGCAGATTTTCAGCTATAGATTTCTGAAAAGCTTTACAAACGCAAATGACGAATCCAAGAAACAGAGATAAAGTGTTTACGACGAAGTCCATGTGTCACAAGAAGAGATGAAATCAGAAAAAGAGGGAATCTGTGCAGTTGTTACAATATATACATAAACAACAAGTCAAATAGTTCGGACACTTATCAAGGTTACCACAAGACAGTCTCCCACAAAGAGTACTAGCACTCAGATACAACGGAAACAGATTCAGAGGACGACCACGAAAACGATGACTCGGCGGAATATCCGAGGCACTATATTCCACCAAGGGTTGCCAATTTGCCTTTTTAAAGCCAGAAACGAGAAATTTCTAATGAAAGATTATGGAAGGTTACATCACTTCCTGCTTTGCTCTTTTTCCCGCCGCGGATTATGCAATGCATTCCTATCTGTTTTTATTCGTTTGTAATTTCGCAATGAATCTAACTATGGCTACAAAAAAATGTAAACAATCTTATGACAGTAGTCGTAAATGTAATACCAATTGGGAAAAGGTTTTTGTATGGGTGAAAAGATCTTCTGATTGTTCACAAAATGCGTTCTGTAAATTATGCCACTGTACCGTTGTGCATAAAGCCTGTAGCCTCACTGCACATGAAAAGTGAGAAAACACAGACAGGGACTCCATCAACAGGACAGAATACACTTCAAGGGGAGAATTCGCCTAGTAAATTATAATAAGGTTAAGGCAGCAGAACTTCAAGTGGCTGTATGTGTGGCCTGTCACTGTTCCATCAGTTCTGTCGATCATCTTAGTGAAATAATGATAGGTCATGAACAAGGGAGCACTTTAGAGCACATAAGGTTGCACAGAACAAAATGTCCTTGTTTAATAAAAAAACATAATTTCACCATCAATGAAAGATGATCTCATTGTTGACTTAAAGTACAAGAAATATGACTTAATGAAAGATGATCTCATTGTTGACTTACAGTACAAGAAATACGACTTAATGAAAGATGATCTCATTGTTGACTTACAGTACAAGAAATAAGACT
This sequence comes from Arion vulgaris, assembly GCA_020796225.1. Lineage (NCBI taxonomy): Eukaryota > Metazoa > Mollusca > Gastropoda > Stylommatophora > Arionidae > Arion > Arion vulgaris. The sequence continues at coordinate 16,325,635 of CM036772.1, forward strand.
TAATTATAGATGAATCTACTGACACTTCAACACAAAAGCACTTGTGTATTTTGGTTGGTGTTCTTCAACACGAGTCATTTAGAGAGCTTACCACCTTTGCTCTGACTTACTTAATAACTCCAGTTTGTAATGCTGTTATTTAGAGGCTGTTCTCTCTTGTATCATCAGTCAAAACAAAAGCTAGAAATAGAACGCAGCTGCAGCTTCTTGAGGCTATAGTGAGAATAAGAACAGAACTGCTCTTATTTAACAAATGTTGCAAGGATTTTACTGCCTCCCTAATATGGACTGCCTCCCTAATATGAACTGCCTCCCTAATATGAACTGCCTCCCTAATATGAACTGCCTCCCTAATATAGTAAAGAACTTATCTACTGATAAAGTGTATGGTGCTGGTTTCAGTGGTGCTGATAGTGATGACCATGATTTGGAGCTCTTATAATGATGTTGGGGAGTATGAAATAGCACTGTTTTCCTCCTGGCTTTTTTTTGGCTTTTTCTGGTCAGTGTTTGACTTATTTTCTCAATTTTAAGTTGGCAACCCTGATTCCACCTTGTGCAAAGCGCATAAATAGTCTCGCACCAAGTGTCTCGTTTTATGGCCTGACTCCGAAAGACAAAATAGAGATATAAAATAGATATATAAATAGAATCAAGTAAGGTTTCATCTGTTTTAGAATCAGTTCACACTTATTGCATAATCTATTTTCTGTGTCGCTTGTGAGCTGTCGGGGCTTGAAAGGGGAGAAAAGACTATTTGACAATATGTACCTGCCAAGCATGTTGTAAGAGGCGTATACCGAGGGTAGGTAGTGGGACTGGCTACCTCACCCGTTAGAAAAGGCAAGCTAAAACCACATCAACAATCATGGAAAGTATAACTAAAAGAATTTACAAGAGATGTTCAGAGAGAGGAAAAGGCTGGAAGAAGTTTGTTGAAGACATGCGCTCCGATTGGAGTTGAAAAGTGACAAAGAAGAAGGCTTATGTGTATCTTTACAAACGCAAATGATCTCAATTTTGTTTAATGGGAAGGCATACCGGAATTAGTTGAACTGTTTACACACTGTCAACAGGAAAATATTAGCACCATCATTTGAAAGAGAAGCTGGAGATGGATAGGACAAGGTACGTCCGAAAAACTGTCATTGTCTTATCTATACCTGGGTTATCGTGGAAGACTTTCTGTTGTCACATCTATACCTGGGTTATCGTGGAAGACTTTCTGTTGTCACATCTATACCTGGGTTATCATATGAGACTTTCTGTTGTCACATCTATACCTGGGTTATCATGGGAGACTTTCTTCTGTTGTCTCATCTATACCTGGGTTATCATATGAGACTTTCTGTTGTCTCATCTATACCTGGGTTATCATGGGAGACTTTCTTCTGTTGTCACATCTATACATGGGTTATCATGGGAGACTTTCTTCTGTTGTCACATCTATACCTGGGTTATCATGGAAGACTTTCTGTTGTCTCATCTATACATGGGTTATCATGGGAGACTTTCTTCTGTTGTCACATCTATACCTGGGTTATCATGGGAGACTTTCTTCTGTTGTCTCATCTATACCTGGGTTATCATGGGAGACTTTCTGTTGTCTCATCTATACCTGGGTTATCATGGGAGACTTTCTGTTGTCACATCTATACCTGGGTTATCATGGAAGACTTTCTGTTGTCTCATCTATACATGGGTTATCATGTGAGACTTTCTTCTGTTGTCTCATCTATACCTGGGTTATCATATGAGACTTTCTGTTGTCACATCTATACCTGGGTTATCATATGAGACTTTCTGTTGTCACATCTATACCTGGGTTATCATATGAGACTTTCTGTTGTCTCATCTATACCTGGGTTATCATGGGAGACTTTCTGTTGTCACATCTATACCTGGGTTATCATGGGAGACTTTCTGTTGTCTCATCTATACCTGGGTTATCATGGGAGACTTTCTGTTGTCTCATCTATACCTGGGTTATCATGGGAGACTTTCTGTTGTCTCATCTATACCTGGGTTATCATGGGAGACTTTCTGTTGTCTCATCTATACCTGGGTTATCATATGAGACTTTCTGTTGTCTCATCTATACCTGGGTTATCATGGGAGACTTTCTGTTGTCACATCTATACCTGGGTTATCATGGGAGACTTTCTTCTGTTGTCTCATCTATACCTGGGTTATCATGGGAGACTTTCTGTTGTCTCATCTATACCTGGGTTATCATGGGAGACTTTCTGTTGTCACATCTATACCTGGGTTATCATGGAAGACTTTCTTCTGTTGTCACATCTATACCTGGGTTATCATGTGAGACTTTCTGTTGTCTCATCTATACCTGGGTTATCATGTGAGACTTTCTGTTGTCTCATCTATACATGGGTTATCATATGAGACTTTCTGTTGTCACATCTATACCTGGGTTATCATATGAGACTTTCTGTTGTCTCATCTATACCTGGGTTATCATGGGAGACTTTCTTCTGTTGTCACATCTATACCTGGGTTATCATGGGAGACTTTCTGTTGTCTCATCTATACCTGGGTTATCATGGGAGACTTTCTGTTGTCTCATCTATACATGGGTTATCATGGGAGACTTTCTTCTGTTGTCACATCTATACCTGGGTTATCATGGGAGACTTTCTTCTGTTGTCTCATCTATACCTGGGTTATCATATGAGACTTTCTGTTGTCACATCTATACCTGGGTTATCATGGGAGACTTTCTGTTGTCTCATCTATACCTGGGTTATCATGGGAGACTTTCTGTTGTCTCATCTATACCTGGGTTATCATATGAGACTTTCTGTTGTCACATCTATACCTAGGTTATCATGGGAGACTTTCTGTTGTCTCATCTATACCTGGGTTATCATGGGAGACTTTCTGTTGTCACATCTATACCTGGGTTATCATATGAGACTTTCTGTTGTCACATCTATACCTGGGTTATCATATGAGACTTTCTGTTGTCTCATCTATACCTGGGTTATCATGGGAGACTTTCTGTTGTCTCATCTATACCTGGGTTATCATATGAGACTTTCTGTTGTCACATCTATACCTGGGTTATCATATGAGACTTTCTGTTGTCACATCTATACCTGGTTATCATATGAGACTTTCTGTTGTCTCATCTATACCTGGGTTATCATGGGAGACTTTCTGTTGTCACATCTATACCTGGGTTATCATGGGAGACTTTCTGTTGTCACATCTATACCTGGGTTATCATATGAGACTTTCTGTTGTCACATCTATACCTGGGTTATCATATGAGACTTTCTGTTGTCACATCTATACCTGGGTTATCATATGAGACTTTCTGTTGTCTCATCTATACCTGGGTTATCATGGGAGACTTTCTGTTGTCACATCTATACCTGGGTTATCATGGGAGACTTTCTGTTGTCTCATCTATACCTGGGTTATCATATGAGACTTTCTGTTGTCACATCTATACCTGGGTTATCATATGAGACTTTCTGTTGTCACATCTATACCTGGGTTATCATATGAGACTTTCTGTTGTCACATCTATACCTGGGTTATCATGGGAGACTTTCTGTTGTCTCATCTATACCTGGGTTATCATGGGAGACTTTCTGTTGTCACATCTATACCTGGGTTATCATGGGAGACTTTCTGTTGTCACATCTATACCTAGGTTATCATGGGAGACTTTCTGTTGTCACATCTATACCTGGGTTATCATGGGAGACTTTCTGTTGTCACATCTATACCTAGGTTATCATATGAGACTTTCTGTTGTCTCATCTATACCTGGGTTATCATGGGAGACTTTCTTCTGTTGTCTCATCTATACCTGGGTTATCATGGGAGATTTTCTTCTGTTGTCTCATCTATACCTTGGTTATCATATGAGACTTTCTGTTGTCTCATCTATACCTGGGTTATCATGGGAGATTTTCTTCTGTTGTCTCATCTATACCTTGGTTATCATATGAGACTTTCTGTTGTCTCATCTATACCTGGGTTATCATGGGAGACTTTCTTCTGTTGTCTCATCTATACCTGGGTTATCATGGGAGACTTTCTATTGTCTCATCTATACCTTGGTTATCATATGAGACTTTCTGTTGTCTCATCTATACCTGGTTATCATGGAGACTTTCTGTTGTCTCATCTATACCTGGGTTATCATATGAGACTTTCTGTTGTCACATCTATACCTGGGTTATCATGGGAGACTTTCTGTTGTCTCATCTATACCTGGGTTATCATGGGAGATTTTCTTCTGTTGTCTCATCTATACCTTGGTTATCATATGAGACTTTCTGTTGTCTCATCTATACCTGGGTTATCATGGGAGATTTTCTTCTGTTGTCTCATCTATACCTTGGTTATCATATGAGACTTTCTGTTGTCACATCTATACCTGGGTTATCATGGGAGACTTTCTTCTGTTGTCACATCTATACCTGGGTTATCATGGAAGACTTTCTGTTGTCTCATCTATACCTGGGTTATCATATGAGACTTTCTGTTGTCACATCTATACCTGGTTATCATATGAGACTTTCTGTTGTCTCATCTATACCTGGGTTATCATGGGAGACTTTCTGTTGTCTCATCTATACCTGGGTTATCATGGGAGACTTTCTGTTGTCTCATCTATACCTGGGTTATCATATGAGACTTTCTGTTGTCTCATCTATACCTGGTTATCATGGGGATTTTCTTCTGTTGTCTCATCTATACCTTGGTTATCATATGAGACTTTCTGTTGTCTCATCTATACCTGGGTTATCATGGGAGATTTTCTTCTGTTGTCTCATCTATACCTTGGTTATCATATGAGACTTTCTGTTGTCTCATCTATACCTGGGTTATCATGGGAGACTTTCTGTTCCTGATTCAGATGCATGGGCGTCCACATACATTTTTCCAGGAGAGGACAAACTGATTTTTTTCAAAATTAAGCTGGCAGCTTACTACATGGAAAGGGAGAAGACCAGATTTGCACAAAGCTGTGTTATCAAAAAAGTCATTTTTCAGGGAGTGACACTTGTACCCTCCCTGTCTTAACGGATAGTCGCCCATGTTCACAGTTTTGTGTTTGTCCCTCATTTCATGGATCATCTGAGACATTTTATGTGACGAACAACTCGTTTTTAGTTTATGTAGCTACACCATTTTTTATAATTATTCCATATTCTGACCTCTCTCCTTTGACCTGTCACTCAATTATTCCATAATCTAACCTTCTCTCCCTTTCCCCTATCACTTAAATACTTCACAATCTGACCTCTCCTCTGTGACCTGCCATTTAATTAGTCCATATTCTGACCTCTCTCTTTTGACCTGTAATTTCATTGGTTATTGGTTACTAAACTGACGTCATTGCACTCCGGGCAGATCCATAGGTGCTCAGTCTCCCCAAACAGATATCGAAGATTATGCATACTGATGGTTCCCGTGGCTCGCTGATTAAACACATCTCTCACTCTGCCTCTCAAGCATCCAGTTCGGCTTGTACAGCAGGTAACTCCAAACTGCCTAAATCGCTTGATCGATTCAACATCGATTTTAGTGTCCTCATCCAGCAGACAGTCGCGAAGAGACCGAAGAACATCCCCATTATCCATCTTCAACTCCCCAACAATCGATGCTGTTGATGCAAGCCTGTCCGCTCTCTCATTACCGTAAACGCCCGCATGCCCAGGACAGTATATCCAGGTATGCCTCTGGAGGTTAGAAACTTCTATAGACAACATCCACTCATACCGAAACCTGCCCATCTGGATCTTGTGAAGCATCGACTGAGAGTCAGATACAACAACGGCCCCAGTAAATGAAGTCCCAGAGAGCCAATAGAGGGCAGCAGTAACGGCATCAACCTCCGCCCTCATACTAGAAGCAGTTGTCCTGTATGCCCCACTTCGCTCTGCAACAACCCTACCATGCACATTATCTATGAAACCCCAGCCGGACTTTTCACCACGATGAACCGACCCAGCGGTATATACAACATCATCATCCCTTGCATTATCTTCTATCAGCATTTTAACTCCAAGATCAGCCATCTGTTTGTAATTTAATTAATTATTGGTATGCTTAAAATAAAGATTTGAGAACTGAGAGTTTCGGTTCTCTCTCTCGCGATCACCGCCCAGACCGATGTACAAGACATCTCCATAAATTTTATTCATGTCGAAATCTGATTCATGCAGCCTTAGCATTGGTGTCTTTTACGTTACATCTTCAGCAAAATTTAGAGCTCTGGTGCTTATCCTTCGACGATGTGTCCGGTTTCAGCCAGCGTTTACTCGGTTCGCTCTCCGTTCTGTAGCTATCTAGTGTTTTTTACAGTGTGGGGGTAGCTAGTCCCACGCCCAACCTCCTTAGTCGCCTCTTACGACATGCATTGCAGGTAACAGTGGTTCTATTCTTTACACCCTTATGTGGGCCCCGGTAACCACTCGGGCGTGTTTCGGTTCAGAAACACCGTTTTCGTCATAAACTTTTTATTCAAATTGTATCTGCATGATACTGGATTTAGTAGAAGCTAACATACTACCTACTATCATTCTATACGACACCCTCATTTAGTTGCAATAACTTGCTAGGAAGTACTTCCGTATAACGTATCAATATCTTGTCTTCCTTCTTATTTAGTTCTATGTTTTAGATTATTTAGTGTCCGTGATTGTATTTGTTCTCTTAATTATTCATTTTTTCTTGCTTATGTAGTACTGTACATACCTGTCTTTATCAAAACCGCAACTAGACAAGGCTATGCGGTATATTTTCACAGTAAGATGCAAGTCTTCGAAACTCCGCCCCTTAAATGTTTTTTTTTTAAATAAGCTTCAATTGTGATTTTGATCTTGCTGCTTATGCCGCCCTCCTTACAGTCCGTCTGATGCGGCCGCCTATCTGTATCATAGCATGGCACGACCCTGCCCCTAGATGCAAAATCTAACATTTATTTCTCAAATTTGGCACGGGCGGTTGCTCTCAGACTGCTATTATTGTGTTTTATTTTACTGTCAGGTGTTTTGTTTTGGTGCTCATTTTCAGAACGAGACTTACGTTTTATTGTCTATCTACAATGAAAACTTATAATAATTGAATAAGTACTGGGCCTCACTCATGACAACTCAAACTAAAGAGATTTAATATGTAGTAGAATGAGGATATGAGAGGTCATCTATTGGGTGTATAAAATATACCTCGTGACAAGCTATGCGATCACCCATGTGGTGCCGGGTGCCACAAAGGCACTCAAAGAATGGTATCACTGCGGCCTACAGGGCATGACGTAAGAGGTGACTGATGTAGGACCTAGGAAAGCTACCCTAGTAAATAAAAATCCTCGCAGAGATCGGATGTGATGGCCTACTTGTAGGCGCATAACTGACACAACGTACAATCGTTCTTTACATTCTTCACGCATTGAGAGTCTTTCCGAACAGAGGAGTTTCATTGCTGTGAATCGCACTCGCTGACCAGATTGAAAGAGATGGGTGTCAATATCCCACTCGCTGACCAGATTGAAAGAGATGGGTGTCAATATCCCACTCGCTGACCAGATTGAAAGAGATGGGTGTCAATATTGGTGCAGCCCGAAAAGAACGACATACTAAATATGCAAAGAGATTGATTAATCAACATCGAACTGGCATGTTGGGTCGCTGGACGCTGCTGGATTTGCTGAGGCGGAGATCTGAGCACCTATTGACATGTCCGGAGTGCTATGATGATAGTCCTCATATAACTGATAACTGACAATCGCTCTTAGGCTCAGATCACATACAAATCACACAAAGTGGCTAACGAGTGGTCGATATGGAGCGTTCGAAGAAGAAGAAGAAGAAGAGGTTATACGATATCAAAGTCTAAAGGCGAAGAAGCTACTTTATTTCATCGGGTTTTCCCTAATGGCTACGTTCATCTCGGCAGAAATGGAAGCCACCTGCCGAGAGCGTTGCAGAAAACACAAACTCCGTAGCTTCAACAATAATCGTAAGATTTTCCGGGAATAAATGCACATTTGAACTGAACCCCGCGATCCGGAATCGACTCCACAACCTGCATGACGCAAGACGCACGTCTTAGTCACTTTGCCGCATAGACCTTTTGATGTGGAAAGTATGCAGCTTTAATGTTATATTTTATGTTTAGTGTCCTCAAGACGCACCTCTTAATCACTTTGCCGCATAGACCTTTTGATGTGGAAAGTATGCAGCTTTAATGTTATATTTTATGTTTAGTGTCCTCAAGACGCACCTCTTAATCACTTTGCCGCATAGACCTTTTGATGTGGAAAGTATGCAGCTTTAATGTTATATTTGTAAACATATGAGTCATAACCATAGGGGTTGGGCAGTTATCTCACTACACAATCTCAACCTGGATAATCAGAAGATCACATTTATTGTGACCTTTCTTCTTTGACTTGTCTATTAATTACTCCATGTTCTGACCTCTCACCTTTGACATGTCATTTAATTATCAATAACACCTCGGCAACTCAGAGCCATGAATCATGACACAATTTCTATTTGTGCTGAATAATCTAAACTTATTTCTCAAAAAGAATTCTGTTGAGATCAATACTTGACGGTGACAGATGAAGACAAACAAGGCTCTGCCAGCCTTATACTGATGATGAAAGAAATATAATTGATTAATTCATTGATTGAATGATTGATTGATTGATTTATAGGGCCATCACTATTTCACTTCGGTGAGTAACCATGTGTGTTCCGATCTCTTTCTTATACAGGAAGATCTCAGCTGCAGTGCACGAACGCCATAGGGCGAGGGTTCCCGATGTAATTTTGAATATTGTGAAGATATTTTTGTAGGAATTTTATATTTAATATTTTCTAATGAATGTTGCCCGGGCAGCAGCGTTTCAGCCTGCTCTTCTCGATTTTAAACCGCCAATGTTTTTTTACGTGCTTAAATTGAACACGGGACCTACATTTTATCGTCCGTCTCCGATAGGACTAGGAATTCGATCTCAACTACACTGAGATCAGGGATCGCTGGAAAAATATATAGTTGACTCCACGAGGGAGCGAACCTGATACATTTGGCGCGAAAGACGAGCAACTAGCCTCTACACCACAGAGATCCCAAAACAAATATACTGTACGTTCTCAACACTGTATTACACAATATATCATCTAGTATGTAAACTAGTTCTTTATTTTATTTGTTTCCTTGATGTCGAAATATAGTTCCCTATCGTTGAGATACGTCGATTCCCTGAAGATGCCACAAATAGGTTAAGAACCGTTAGAGTCAGGACGTAACGAACTAGAGAACACTTGCCAGAAAAGATTATATATGCAAGCAGAAACTGTTGCGTGCGAGCAGTAAGTCTAGCGGGATGGGCAAATGTGGTCAGACTGAATACATTTCCTATTACTTCTTTAAGACGGATTTGACGTCACTCGCTCGTGCAAGCTATACATAGCAACTTGAATGAAATATAGAGATCATTTTTCTTTCTTTACCATTCGCTCGTGGTCCACAACATTGATCTTTGGCTTCTAGATTTTCTAGATATAACATCACGAACCAAAAAATCTGGCATAGTTAAGTAATGTATTCTAGGAAGTGTCCGTGTGTCACTCCTTATATAAGCCATTCAATATTTTTGTTTATAAAGAAAATTAAAGGGAAAGATCAAAACGAAACGTAGATAAGTTAGAATAATGAGGTCATTTCTATTTTTATGATATCAGAAGAAACAATCTTGGAGGAAGTTTTGAATCCTTTTATTCTGTTTGAAGATGAAAGAAATAAATATCAGACGTGTAGACACATATACACAGCGACACAGACAGACAAAAAGGATGAGAATATAGGATGTATAGCCATAAATGCGGACTGTTGGACTGATATATTAGTAAAATAGAAAGACAGTCTGGCACATATACAGGATTTCAAACGGACAGAATGAATGATAGATGGATTTCTTTGCAACAACAGACATTTATCGACAGAATTGAAGCATCTATAGTGCACAATTAAGTACGCTGCATTATAAATGTAAATGGGGATAGAGAGGGAAGATCAAGGGAGAGACTAGACAGGAATGATGCATGCAAGTCGCTCAAAGACCGCCTGTTGAATGATGCCATTAAAATCAATGCAATATTTACACTGATACAGCAGACATTTGAAATGATAAATGGCGCGAATATTATTAGGAATCTAAGAGGATGACTGCTATGGTATAATAATAATAATAATAGATGTCCATCGCACGCGATGATGATAACAGCAGTAGGCGTGTGCAGCTGCACCTTTCTGATGTGTGCATAGGTGATTGTAGAGTTCAATCCTAGAACACAATCCCCTACCACACGTGGGGTATACATGATCAAGATTAGGCATGTGGGTGTTGTGTGTTTCGGTTTTTTTTTCGCTCAGTTCTTCTTCTTCTTCTTCTTCGATCGTTCTAGGCCTGTTTTAATCATTCTCATTGTGATATATAAACAGCCACACATCAGAACGTGATGTACGTGCACCAGCCTTCAGCACCTATTGGAGCCCAGTTGCTTATCCTTCGGTGGGGTGTTCGTTTTCAGCCAGCTTTTGATTTACTAGGGTGAGCTTTACCTAGGGTACGATCAGCTTTGCCGTATTTTTGGGCTTTGTGATCTACGCCGGGACAGTGAGTTACGCTGTTTATGCCCGTTCTGACTGAGAAATATTTCTCGGGGCTTGTAAGCTTATCCTCGGACGGCGTCTTACTCGTATAAGACACCGTGTAAAGTATCGGCCTTCGCCAATGTTCAGACCCGAACTTCCTGTCTGGTCCGTACATTGTCGGCCTTTCTTTACCGTACATTTTGAGTTTGATCCGGAGAAGGAACATTCTCAGCCTTTTCTAGACGCGCATTGGTACGTGGCAATTTGCAATTAACCTCGAAAGCACTGGCATGGGGCCGAGTACAAACAATGTAGAGGGTCATTTCAGTCGGCACTATCAGCGTAACTGTGGATTTTTCGCTCGCCGCCATCACCCGCCCCGGTTATTCCGGGGATGTTAGTTACGACTGCAATCGAACCTTGCCCGGTTGCCCCAAGTCTGGCAGTCCCGTTAGGCATCACCAACCTCAGTTCTTCCGGGGATGTTAATTTTTTATCGCACAGTACCTTGCACGGTTTTCCCAGGGCGGGTAGTTTCGTTATGCACTAAACGCAACTTGTTCTTTTGCGCTCGGCAAACCTTGCCCAGTACATGTGTCTGCACCAGGCTACCAATGCGAGGTCAGCTGCAATCTTCTCTCGCACCAACACGAGGGTAGACTTTTATTCGTTACGGTCCTGTCGTATTTATTCTTGCCGACGGGCTGGCAATGTTTGCCCCCTCATCAGGGCTTCGAGCTTCGCCCTACGTGGGCATACGTTTGGTCACTGGATGCACCTCTCATCCATGTCTGAGACGTTTCGTTGCTGTTTCTTTGCGTTCAGGGACTTGGGCAATATCTTGTTGGACATCGGTCAGGAGATTAGTGCATTTTGTTTGTGTGTATCTTTATCGTGTTTCCGTACTTGCACTGCTACCACTACCAGTAGTTTTCTCTCCCGATCCCTGCCCCTCTTAGCCAGACCGGAACCATAGTCTGTTTCCAGGGTCACCGCGTGGAGGTTGGGGGCAGGGTCTTGGTTAGCGCGCCCCTCGCTAACCCTGGCTCATGTTACCACCATGACCTCATGAGCCTTTGACCCCTTTCGCTCAGTTCGTTTTCTCTGTGTCTCAACGGCACGATGATTCTCAGCTATGCGAGCTCATCTTGTGAGCGATCATGCGCCATGGATTCCCAGCATGTGGAGTCTATATCGAAGCAATACAGAGATACTTTAAGAATGTCTTTAACGTGTTTTTGTCTGTTCACCAGCAGTACGCCTGTACTCTTCAAGCTCGCCATACATCAATTGTTTTGGGATGCTTTTATCAGGCAACCGAGCAACTTGACTGGCCCATCTCACTTAGACTTTCTGTATGGTAGGGTATATATGTAGAGTGGAGGTAATGTGCCCATCTCTCGCTCCAAGGGTACTCAGTTCGTTCCCCTCACAATACGATCACTAAATGTTTCCAGAGATGCCTGATCTCAATGTAGGTGAGATCGAGTTTCTATTCCTATCGGAGACGGACGATGCCATCTTCTTCTTCTACTTCGAACGTTCCATATCGATCACTTATTAACCACTCTGTGTGATTTGTATGTTATCCGAGCCTAAGAGCGCCTTACTTTGTGTCAGTTATCACAAGTAGACCAGCACATCCGATTTATGCGATGCTTTTTATTTACTAGGGTAGCTTCCTAGGTCCTACATCAGTCGTCTCTTACGACATGCCTTAGGTCGAAGTGGTACTAGTTCTTCTTCTTTGAACGCTCCATATCGACCACTTGTTAACCACTCTGTGATTTCCGGTGATATAAGCCTAAAAGTGAGTGTACGTTGTGCCAGTTATGCGCCTACAAGTAGACCAGCACATCCGATTTCTGCGATGCTTTTATTTACTAGTGTAGCTTACCTAGGTCCTACATCGGTCGCCTCTCACGGCATGCCTTGTAGGTCGCAGTAGAGCTTATTTACTCTCCTTTCGAGCCCTGGCAAGCAACACACGGCAGAGTAAAATTAGCAATGATAGAAGAGACAAACCAGGAAGTTAATTATGAACATAGTTTATCTATTTGTAAAGTAAAATTAGCAAAGATAGAGAGACAAACCAGGAAGTTAATTATGAACATAGTTTATCTATTTGTAAAGTAAAATTAGCAAAGATAGAGAGACAAACCAGGAAGTTAATTATGAACATAGTTTATCTATTTGTAAAGTAAAATTAGCAATGATAGAAGAGACAAACCAGGAAGTTAATTATGAACATAGTTTATCTATTTGTAAAGTAAAATTAGCAAAGATAGAGAATCAAATAAGAAATGTAATTATCAACACAAATAACAAAACAACATTTTTAACTTCACTATCGAATTTACAGTAAAATAAACGTCCCAAACTTCTGTAACATACAAATTCTATCTCAGTATCTGACAGTTTGCTAAAGACCATTTTTAAATACTAGATGGCAGAATTTGAAAGCCAAAATTTGAAAGCCAGGATGAAATCTAGAAATTGTAGAAGAATATCAAGTGACTAACACGCGGCATCATCATGTCAGTGTAGTAGCAAGCGAAATACAAACGTTATTATTGATCAGCTAAAACCAACCCAGTGACAACTGTTATAAGAAAGAGAAGAGGGAGATATGTTGGACACACCTTGAGGAGAAGTATCAATCCTAACATATGCCAGTGAGAGTTAGAAAATGACTAAAGATATAGAAAGAAAGTTGAATGCATTTGAAAATAGATGTCTGCGAAAAAATAATGAATATAAAATGGAACGAATTCAGGAGAAGTGATTAAATCAGAGATATGGCTGGTCAACCACTAGTGACAACTGTTATAAGAAAGAGAAGATGGAGATATGTTGGACACACCTCGAGGAGAAATGATCAACGAGAAATGGGCAAGGTTCGATTGCAGTCGTAACTAACATCCCCGGAATAACTGGGGCGGGTGATGGTGGTGAGCGCAAAATCCTCAGTTACGCTGATAGCGCCGACTGAAACGACCTTCTACATTGTTTGTACTCGGCCCATGCCGGTGCCTTTCGAGGTTAGTTGCAAATTGCCACGTACCAACGCGCGTCTAGAAAAGGCTGAGAATGTTCCTTCTCCGGATCAAACTCAAAAATCTACGGTAAAGCAAGGCCGACACTGTACGGATCAGACAGGAAGTCCGAGTCCGAACATTGGCGAAGGCCGATACTTTACACGGTGTTTTATACGAGTAAGACGCCGTCCGAGGACAAGCTGACAAGCCCCGAAAAATATTTCTCAGTCAGAACGGGCAAAACAGCGTAACTCACTGTCCTGGCGTAGATCACAAAGCCCAAATATACGGCAAAGCTGATCGTAAAGGCGTAGATCCGAGCCGACATAGTCGGCAGAAAGGATCGTACCCTAGGAAAGTTCACCCTAGTAAATCAAAAGCTGGCTGAAACCGGACGGGCTGGCCTAGTCACCATGGGCGCACAATCGTCCCGACGTAGATCACTCCGTTCTTGCCAGTGGGCCAATTATACATCACAATAAGAATGATCAAATTGGGCCATGAAGAACGAAGAAGAAGAAGAAGAAGAAGAAGAAGATCAACGAATATCAAAGCAGGCATTGAAGTGGGACGCAAGGGGTTCAAGAAAGAGAGGTCGACCTAAAGAGACACTGAAACGAACTTTGCTGAGAGAGGCAAGAAATATCGGTCTCAGTTCCATGGATGAGATTGAGCCAGTTGCCAAGGATAGAGTGGTATGGAGAAATTACTTGCAGACCCTATATAACTGTACATGAGGAATTATTATTATTAAAACCAACCTAGGAGTGTCTAGCAGAACGGATTAGATCGTGGCACCGACGGGAACGAAGGGGAGATCGTGGCACCCACGGGAACGAAGGGGAGATCGTGGCACCCACGGGAACGAAGATGAGATCGTGGCACCCACGGGAACGAAGGGGAGATCGTGGCACCCACGGGAAAGAAGATGAGATCATGGCACCCACGGGAACGAAGAGGAGATCGTGGCACCCACGGGAACAAAGAGGAGATCATGGCACCCACGGGAACGAAGAGGAGATCATGGCACCCACGAGAACGAAGAGGAGATCGTGGCACCCACGGGAACGAAGGGGAGATCGTGGCACCCACGGGAACGAAGATGAGATCATGGCACCCACGGGAACGAAGATGAGATCGTGGCACCCACGGGAACGAAGGGGAGATCGTGGCACCCACGGGAAAGAAGATGAGATCATGGCACCCACGGGAACGAAGAGGAGATCGTGGCACCCACGGGAACAAAGAGGAGATCATGGCACCCACGGGAACGAAGAGGAGATCATGGCACCCACGGGAACAAAGAGGAGATCGTGGCACCCACGGGAACAAAGAGGTGATCGTGGCACCCATGCGGGAGACCCATGTTCAATCCACGGTAACTCCACGGATTTTTGTCTGTTGAGGGCGTACATGAAAAATCCTAACCTGAACATCTTCGCGGCGACTGCACTAAGCATGCGACCTTTAAATTCTTCAGACTCACGTCCTACCTGTCCTACGCCGCCCTAAAATACGGTACTACAGACAGTAACGACAGGTTTTTTTTAAACAGCCAACCTTAGATACGGAGACGGCATATGTTTCATTATATCTTGTCGTCTGTTATGTAACTGTGCAACTTTTTCTTCTTTGCGATCGATATTTTAATGACTATATCGTTAGACGTGTCCTTATGATGAAGTCGACTATTGTCTGAAGCTCATCTCTGGTGACATTTAGTTTTAATTGTAGTATTGGGTTGTAGGGCCATCATTCCTTTCTAGGGAGAACATACAGGGGACAGTATTACATGACGTGTTCTGTGGTTTGCTCAGCGGTACCACAGGGACGCAGAGGGGGATGCGGATAATCGTAACCTGTGTAGGTTTTTGTTCAGTCTGTTTTGTTCTATCCTGACAGTGCAACTATCTTCCAAGGAAATAATACTAATGTCTCTAGACAAAACTAAAGCAAAACATACAGTATTATGAATATTATTCAGCTGCATATATCTACAACCTCTTCGTGTCCTGTCTAACACATCAGGCAAACGATTTCCATTGTTGCCGTTCTGCCACCTTTCTACTAATTGTTTCACATGTCATACCACAATCTTTCAACTCTCTTCCATTTGAACGTCCGTGCTTTCTTTTCCCATCCGCTATTCATCGGAAAGCTGTCATAGCCAATGTCCCTACTGAATACGACATCATATATGGCCAAACCACCCTCCATCTTTGTCTTTTAACTCTTAAACATTCATAGGCTTTTAACTCTTAACACGCGCATTTATTTTCTCAATTTTTAAGCAGTTAATTCAAGGGAAGTAAAAAATAATTTTTAAAAAGGGATCTCAATTCTCTCTCTCTCTCTCTCTCTTTGCCTTTTACCCGGTTGGGCATAGGCCCTCAACCAACTCATGCCAAGTCTTCCTATCTCTAGCTATCTCCTGGAATCCCAACTACTCGTCAATAAATAAACATATATACGAGGGTGCATTGAAAAGTAATGTCTCCAAGTCCATAACTTTGTTAATAGTGTTCGGAGGCAATTGACACCGATATCAGAATAAAGTATATGTAAGTGTGTTTTCAGGACAGTAAGTGTCAAGTGTCTGGAATGTTGCGCATGCGCACAACATTATCCAAGATGGCGTCATACATGGAAATTCGGTTGAAGCAAAGAGCTGTGATTGAATTCTTGACGGCCGAAGGTTGTGTTCCCATCGACATGCATCGGAGAATGAGAGCGGTATATGGTGACGCCTGTGTGGATGTGAGTACAGTTAGGAGGTGGGCAAGGACTATTAAAGGCGACAATCCAGCGACGATGACCTTGCATGATCAGGCTCGCAGCGGACGACCAATTACAGCAGTGGATGAACAACACCAAGCTCGCGTGGACGAGCTGATCCATGTCAATCGCCGCATCAAGCAAAAAGATGTCGCTACAATGAAGAAACTACGGGCAAGACTGCTACGTGTTCGTCCTTGAAAACACGCAGTCCTTCGACATGACAATGCTCGTCCACACACCAGTAGACAAACAGCGGCAGCATTAGAGCGTCTCAATTTTGACGACATTTTAGCGCACCCACCATATAGTCCCGATTTGGCACCTTGTGACTTTTTCCTATTCCCAAAGCTCAAGGAACATCTCAAGGGAAACAGATATGCTTCTGACGAGGATGTGGCAGCAGATGTGCGTACCTAGCTTCGTGAAAAATCATCAGATTTTTTCTTCGACGGGATGCAACAACTAGTTCGATTTTGGCGTGTGTGTGTGGAACGTGGAGGTGACTATGTCGAAAAATAATGACTCTAGTGTGTAGTGGACATCTCAAGCTTTCTAAAAATGTATGTTTCATTTGTAAATTATGTATATTAACAAAGTTATGGACTTTGAGGCATTACTTTTCAATGCGCCCTCGTATATTATTATATACTAAATTGAAGAAAACTGGACAACCCAATAGAATAACAAGGTTGAAAAGTAGTATAAGTAAAACAGTAGAAATAAAACTAGAAAGACTTCTTATAAGGAAGCAACTCTATGGCGCAGTGTGCGGCTAATAGTATGCAACGGACTTACGCCGTGGCGCAGTGTACGGCTTAAAGCGTGGAAAGAGTTAAGGGTTTTTTGCTATTTTGAAGGCCTGCTTTATTGCTAGAAGCCATTTGTACTCCATGAATTGAAAAAGGGGAAGTTATATATGGTTTGAAAGCTAATTGAATGTACTATCAAGATATGTGGTTTTAATATCAGTGTCATGTAACATGTTTTATCAGTGGCCTAATTATGCTAAAAATAGGTTTTCCTTCAAATTTCAAATAATTATAGTCACAAAGAAGGACAAAAATAAGTATGAAACAAATCATGAAAACTAGTAACAGTCTCTTGGTACCTTCATATATATACACAACATTGTTTTGTTTGTTAAGTAGGGGATTAAAGCCTCTTTAAGCCGAGGCACACCCTTTCAACCTAAGACGAACCTTTTATTGGTTATATCAGAGCGTGTAGGCCAACAAACATGACAAATAAGAATTAACTCTTTCTTTTTTTTTTTTTTTTATTTATTCTTTTTTTTATGGGGCCCGTCCCAGATGTGCCATACCAGGTGGACCCCGTACAACGGAACGTGAAAACTATTATAAACTATCAAGCCCCATCAATCCTTCGATCGATGGCACTTCTAGTTTTGTACAACGGTAGCCATGTGGCACTTAATGAAGGCTTCCGACCTTCGGCTTCGATCAAATGGGCACTAGTTCTGTAACACAAGCTGATATCTTTGTAAACCCATATAATGAGCCACGTGACAGATATCAAGCGAACAGATACTTCACTTTGATCTTAGTCAAAAGGCCGAGAAGCGGTAGAATCCAGTATTTAAATTATCAATTTAGATATTCAAACATGAAGTTGTTTGGACAATATATAAGGCAATAATCAGGAAATTTGTAACTTCTAAATATTTCCATATTTTGGAGACACCAATTAATAAATAATAAATAAATAAGAGAAATGATGCAGAACTGGTCTAGTAAGCAGCCCATAAAGAACTAACACTTATAGTCTTGATTAGGACAGTAATCTGAGTCATTAGATGCCATTTTATGTGAGATTTGTGAGAAATGTGAGATTTTTACAAGCGCAAGTGAAAACACGTCTGCAGAGATTATCTAAAATGGCGGCCGATCGGAAATGTCGGTGTAATAAAAGAATGCTCTTACCACTGAAGTCGGAGAAGGTTCGCTTGAATTGTTAGGGGCACCGTAGAAACGATAAGTAGGTTTTCACGCAAAAATCAGTCAGATGCGCCATAAAAGGCTCCCTGACTAAGCATGAATTCATAGTGGACGAAAACAGAAGAAGAAGAACAAAAAGCATGATTTATTTTATTTTTTTTTCGATCCAGAAGTACTTGAGCTTTCATCTCTTCGGCTCGGTGCCATGAACATCGTAACCCTTCTGTTCGGTGCCACGAACACCGTAAATATGGAGAACCTGTGTCTTTTCTGCCAGCCCGCAGAATTGAACCCGCAATCACAGAGGGCTTGTCTAACGCGCTACGAACACGTTGGACAGACGGGCATGATGTAATCAACGAGATCAGAAGTCTTAAAAATAAATAATATATTTTCTTTAACATTTATTATGGTAATATCTGTTTTGAATTATGTCACATATATTATACGCATTTAAATGCATAAATAATACACAAATATGGCTAGTTCCAGAGTCATGTAGCCATATCATTTATAAATGAGATTTTCTTATTACCCGAACGTTACAGTGTTAATAAATGGTTTCATATAATGCAGCCCAGGCAGTACATTCGTTTTAGAAGATTGTCATTTTCAATTGTATTTGTATTTAATATTTGTCAGATTTTTCTTAGACATTTATTTTGAAATGTCTCCAACATGTCTCTAGTATGATGTTGTTGGGCATTTTCCATCACTCAAACAGTAGTACTGAACAGCATCTGGTTCAGTATCATAGCGTATTAGCAACAATAAGTAGGGGCTGTAGCTCACTTGGTAGAGCGCTCGCTTTGCATGTGAGAGGTACCGGGTTCGATCCCCGGCAGCTCCACTAATTTTTTTTCGGTACGGGCATTTTTTCCATAGCTCTATTTTAGATCATTGACTCCACTCCTCCTCGACGCCACTGACAAGGATTTAATTGCATAGTATGTTTTTCATCTCCTGAAAAGCTGATTTCGTCCGAGCTATTCTGATTTTTATTTCTGATGTGAAATAATGAGGCACCCAGATATTTCAATCTATGAACTTGTTTAATTCCTTCGTTTCTAATTGTTGTATTACAAAGAGATTATCTAAGAGATTATCATCACATCCTCGTCATCTTAAAAGAAATATGCGAACCAGATCAGCTCGGAAAGGCGAAAGGGTTAAATCATAAATAAAAGTTAAATCAAAACTATAGTTTTAGGATATATGAAATATTACATTTTAAATAAATTTTGGATAAACACACACCCAAAATTAGGTCAGAAAAAGCTTTGGGGGTTGTTTTACCCAAAAATGTATTTAAAATGTAATTTTTAATATATCCTGAAAAGCGTGTATAATATTTTAGATATTAGAATTGCTCACCTGAGAGTGAAAACAGAATTCATATTCATTAGTTTCAGAGCCTTAGGGATTTGAAATTTTGTTTTTAGCTGCCATTTTGTATTGTTTCCATGGCAACGCTTTGACATATTTTTGTAAACTAACCTTTTTCTACTCTTCTATGTCATAATCTCTCAAAATTGTTATACAAATTCTACATTAATATGAAAACAACGAAAACAATTTCTTGACCCTCATACCCCGACTCCCTTTTAAATCAGAAATAAAAGTTAAAACAAAACTATCTTCAAACAGAAATAAAAGTTAAAACAAAACTATCTTAAATCAGAAATAAAAGTTAAAACAAAACTATCTTCAAACAGAAATAAAAGTTAAAACAAAACTATCTTAAATCAGAAATAAAAGTTAAATAAAACTATCTTAAATCAGAAATAAAAGTTAAAACAAAACTATCTTAAATCAGAAATAAAAGTTAAACAAAACTATCTTAAATCAGAAATAAAAGTTAAAACAAAACGATCTTAAATCAGAAATAAAAGTTAAAACAAAACTATCTTAAATCAGAAATAAAAGTTAAAACAAAACGATCTTAAATCAGAAATAAAAGTTAAACAAAACTATCTTAAATCAGAAATAAAAGTTAAAACAAAACTATCTTAAATCAGAAATAAAAGTTAACTAAAACTATCTTAAATCAGAAATAAAAGTTAAAACAAAACGATCTTAAATCAGAAATAAAAGTTAAACAAAACTATCTTAAATCAGAAATAAAAGTTAAAACAAAACTATCTTAAATCAGAAATAAAAGTTAAAATAAAACTATCTTAAATCAGAAATAAAAGTTAAAATAAAACTATCTTAAATCAGAAATAAAAGTTAAACAAAACTATCTTAAATCAGAAATAAAAGTTAAAACAAAACTATCTTAAATCAGAAATAAAAGTTAAAATAAAACTATCTTAAATCAGAAATAAAAGTTAAAATAAAACTATCTTAAATCAGAAATAAAAGTTAAAACAAAACTATCTTAAATCAGAAATAAAAGTTAAACAAAACTATCTTAAATCAGAAATAAAAGTTAAACAAAACTATCTTAAATCAGAAATAAAAGTTAAAACAAAACTATCTTAAATCAGAAATAAAAGTTAAAACAAAACTATCTTCAAACAGAAATAAAAGTTAAAACAAAACTATCTTAAATCAGAAATAAAAGTTAAATAAAACGATCTTAAATCAGAAATAAAAGTTAAAACAAAACTATCTTCAAACAGAAATAAAAGTTAAAACAAAACTATCTTAAATCAGAAATAAAAGTTAAATAAAACGATCTTAAATCAGAAATAAAAGTTAAAACAAAACTATCTTAAATCAGAAATAAAAGTTAAAACAAAACTATCTTAAATCAGAAATAAAAGTTAAATAAAACGATCTTAAATCAGAAATAAAAGTTAAAACAAAACTATCTTAAATCAGAAATAAAAGTTAAACAAAACTATCTTAAATCAGAAATAAAAGTTAAATAAAACTATCTTAAATCAGAAATAAAAGTTAAATAAAACTATCTTAAATCAGAAATAAAAGTTAAATAAAACTATCTTAAATCAGAAATAAAAGTTAAATAAAACTATCTTAAATCAGAAATAAAAGTTAAAACAAAACTATCTTAAATCAGAAATAAAAGTTAAACAAAACTATCTTAAATCAGAAATAAAAGTTAAATAAAACTATCTTAAATCAGAAATAAAAGTTAAATAAAACTATCTTAAATCAGAAATAAAAGTTAAATAAAACGATCTTAAATCAGAAATAAAAGATTCATATAGATATTTTCTATCTTGAAATAGTACGAGTAGACAAGAAAGTCATCTTGTATCAGTATCCCATAATGTGTTCATCATCTTTCAATGTCATTGTCTACAACTATTCTTCACATTTATTCAGACTTCTGATTTTCTCTCCCTCGCCAACTCTTTCATCGACTCTCCCTCCATCACTCTTATTCTCATTCCTCTCTCAACAATCTCTTTCTTCAACATCCTCTATCTCTACCTCACATTGAACCTTTCTCTCAACCAAGTTTTCTCTCTATTACTTAAAAGAAATCACCTCCTCACTTTCTCTATATGTTTTACTCTCACCCCATCCTGGTCTCTCCTTTTCTGTCTCTCTCACTTTCTCTAACTCTTTATTTCTCTTTCTACCTCTCTGTCACCCATTCACACTTTCTCTCACCCAAACTATCTATTTCTTACACACAATCACTTCTTGACTGTCTCTATATTTGTGATTCTCTCTATCACAGTCTCTCTTTGTATTTCTCTCTCGTCCTCTCACTCGTTATCTGTTTTTCTACCTCCCTCTCTCACCCCCCATCCCCAGCCCTCAAACTTTAACTCTATCACCATCTTTCTCTACTATATTTCTATCTCACACTGAACATCTCTCTCTCACCCAAACGTTCTCTCATTTCTACCTCACACTGAACATCTCTCTCTCTCAAACGTTCTCTCATTTCTACCTCGCACTGAACATCTCTCTCTCTCACTCAAACGTTCTCTCATTTCTACCTCACACTGAACATCTCTCTCTCTAACTCAAACGTTCTCTCATTTCTACCTCACACTGAACATCTCTCTCTCTCACTCAAACGTTCTCTCATTTCTATCTCACACTGAACATTTCTCTCTCTCACCCAAACGTTCTCTCATTTCTACCTCACACTGAACATATTTCTCTCTCACTCAAACTTTCTCTCATTTCTACCTCACACTGAACATCTCTCTCACTCAAACTTTCTCTCATTTCTACCTCACACTGAACATCTCTCTCTCACCCAAACGTTCTCTCATTTCTACCTCACACTGAACATCTCTCTCTCACTCAAACTTTCTCTCATTTCTACCTCACACTGAACATCTCTCTCTCACTCAAACGTTCTCTCATTTCTACCTCACACTGAACGTCTCTCTCTCTCTCTCACCCAAACGTTCTCTCATTTCTACCTCACACTGGACATCTCTCTCACTCAAACTTTCTCTCATTTCTACCTCACACTGAACATCTCTCTCTCTCCCAAACATCTCTCTCTCTCACCCAAACGTTCTCTCATTTCTACCTCACACTGAACATCTCTCTCACTCAAACTTTCTCTCATTTCTATCTCACACTGAACATCTCTCTCACTCACCCAAACGTTCTCTCATTTCTATCTCACACTGAACATCTCTCTCACTCAAACTTTCTCTCATTTCTACCTCACACTGAACATCTCTCTCACTCACCCAAACGTTCTCTCATTTCTACCTTACACTGAACATCTCTCTCTCACCCAAACTTTCTCTCATTTCTATCTCACACTGAACATCTCTCTCTCACCCAAACTTTCTCTCATTTCTTCCGAAAAAAATCACCTCCTCACTGTCTCTATATTTGTGGCTCTTACACTTTCACGGTCTCTCCTATTTTTTTTCTCTCTCTCTTTCTCTCTCTCTCACCCTCTCACTCTTTATCTCTTTTTTTACCTCTGCCCTCTTCACACTTTAACTCTGTCCCAATCTTTCTCTCCTGCTCTCTATTGCCCCTATTGTGAAATTTGTCTCACTCAAGAATCCATTATTTAGAAGAAAAGATTCACGGACACAGCTCTGAGATACTCGGCCAAGATATCTATCTCCACGCCACGTGATACTGTTTATTCAGTGACTCATCCTTGCAATCTATCCGGATTTTTTTAAACCATGTCTGAAGATTCGTATTTAGGTAAAATTTAGATATTTGCACAGATTTAGCTCTTCTTCTTCTTCTGTTTTCATAGCACTAGTCATGTAGGATAGCAAATGTGTGTGCAGGAAGAAGTATACTCCAGTCTTCTCTCAATCTAACTGACGGAATGTTGAATTAAAAACTGCCATGTAATAACATGACATGTAATACTGTGATATTAATGTCATGTTATTTAATATCGTAACATTTAGTATCGTAACATTTAATACCGTAACACTTAGTATCGTGATATTCTATATCGTAACATTTAATACCGTGACATTTAATACCGTGACATATAATACCGTGACATTTAAAATGGCAGCATAAAATTCTGTAACAGCTAATTATGTATATTAAAAACTCGAACACACGTAATTTCTACAGCCTTTTACATCTTCCTTTCTTCTTAATTTCTAAACATGTTGTGTCTCACAACGTCAAGATAAGAAGAGATTTCTTAAATGCGCTTTTATCTGCACTTCATAAATAGTGTTTATTCCTGCCTCTGCTATCTCTTAATTTCCTCTTTTACGTGGACGGCATTTTTCCATTGTATCCACTATATCAAAGTAGCATTGTTCTTTGAGGTCGACTGGCTTTACCTCAGTCGTCTCTTAAGAAACGTCTTGTAGGTTACAGTGGTACTATTTTTCTTCCTTGGAGCCCGAGTAACACGCGGGAGAAAATACATCATGAATTTGTTCTTCTTCTTCTTCTTTGCGTTCGTTCTTTACGACCAATTTGTGATAAATTTGATCTTTGCCAAAAACGTGTATACGTTGCACATTGGTTTGTAGGCCCCTAAACGCATAGAATTCTACACGTTTAGGACATGTGCATCCGATTTCAGCCAAACCTCCTTAGTCGCCTTTACGACATGCGTGGCAGGTAACAGTGATTCTATTCTTTACACCCCAAATTTGGGCCCCAGTAATCACTCGGGTGATTAATTTGTTAACTACAATTCTCTTGTATTTGAAGATCATTTGTAGGAACGATTAATTCTCTAGTTTACCTAACTGCACGAACTTTCATAGTCTTTTCTCTAATTCTGTTTTGTCTCACACTGTCAGGACAAAAAATCCTCATAGTAAACTTTCATAGTAAAGACGAAATATGAATTCGTCGCTTGAACTACTGTGTTTAAACTTTCATTCAACTGAAAGAGACTGTGCACCTATGGAACGTCTTAAGTACAAATATATCAATTATGTCCAGTTTTCAGATTTAGTACGCAATGTTGAAGTGTTTTTCACTTCTACTTTTATTTCGTTTTTAGTCACATATTTTCATTTTAGGGCAATTATGAATTTATTGTTGATTCTATATGTTCTGTGCCGTGTAAGAAGTGCATTCTTTACTTCTGTTGTATCTTTTGCTTGATAAAGGCTTGTGGTCGAAACGTTGCTGCATATTGTTATTGTTTTTGTATTTTTTAAACTACAGTACATTGTTTTTACGCGTTTCGCCATTGCTACATAGTTTTACTGCAGTCTTCCCTTACATCTATAATACAAAATGTTGGACAATTTCTCCCTTCCCTGTCCGCATCCCCCTCACAATCCAATTTTATTTTCTTCCTTTCTCTAACCTATACATATTTTGCGAGAAACTGCCCATTTTATGCAAAATTGTTTCGCTATTGTCAGCACTTTTTGCTCTCAGAACTGCAGTTCCGGAGATAAAAATGGAAAATCCCATTAATATATTTATGCAAACCTTATCATGTAATGTTGCTATATCTCGCTCGGGTTTTGTAGAGTGCATGATCTTGTTGTATATATGCATTCAGATAATGCTTATGTCCAGCTTGAAACCGAATTACATTCGTCATGTATGTGGCTATCTGTTTCAATTTAACGTACAACAACATAGGCTGTTGGATAGGACACACATTGAGAAGACCGACTGGATGCTTTGCAAGACATGCACTATTTTGGAACCCGTAGGGAAAGATGGGAAGGACCAGACATACCTGGAGAAGAGAGCTGGAGGTTGATATTAAAAGGATAGGTAAAACATGGAAAGAATTGGAAGGCATGGTAGCAGAGAGAAAGGCTGGAAGAAGTTTGTTGAAGACATGTGCTCCGTTGGGAGTTGAAGAAGAAGAACATAGGGTGTGATGACCAAGATTGATTGATTGATTGAAAGAACCATCATCATTGCACTGCGGTGAATAACCATGTGTTCTCCGGTCTCTTTCTTGCACAGAAAGATCTCAACTGAAGCACAGGCGAGGTCCCCTGTGTAATTTAGAAGAACGTCCTACGCCAGCCGAAACGGCACTAGATGATGATGATTTTAAACATACAACAATTTGTATTTACTTGCCTTCATTTTTCAATGCTGTTTTTGTCTGACGTATTTTATTCTTTATTACCTACCTACATCTACTATCTAATGTTAATCACAATTTACAGATACTGAAATTGAGGTAATTGTCATTGGGTTTTATTTTCAATCTCCAATAGGACTAGGAACTCGATCTCATCTACATTGATATTAAGGATCACTGGAAAAATAGCCAAGACAACTCCACACGAAAAGCTAACTGAGTATTTCTGGAGCGAGAAGCGAGCAACGTACTTTCACACACCTTCTTCGTCCCTCTTCTGCGTTCTCACTAGATTGGGATTTCGGATTCTCTAATAAAGGCAACTGACGTCTCTAATAAAGACATTCTTACTACATGACTAAATCGCCAAAGGCAGATTGGCGACCGTAGAATCTGTTATCCCATTCCTCATTATGAGGGGTCGTTGCACCATGTTATGTGGGGTCGTTGCACCTCATTATGAGGGGTCGTTGCACCGCCTTACGGCCTGGTGCATCCCTTTTCTGCAAGCATTTGTTTCGGGTTAGCATTCCCTAGCGGACACGTGCATCCGATTTCAGCTAAACCTCCTTTGTCGCCTCTAACGACCTGCGTGGCAGGTAACAGTGGTTCTATTCTTTATACCCCAAATTTGGGCCTCGGTAACCACTCGGGCGCTTTCAGACACCCGAGACCTCTCATATTTAGAACAATAGAAAAGTGATGATGTCGACGAAAAGCCGAAGGATGACATTTTCAAATAAAACTTAATATATATAATAGCAGTGTCCTGTGAGTGTTACACTAATGAGTGCAGGAATATGACCCACAACATCATACATAAGTTGGATATATTCCAAAATAAATGTTTTACAAAACTCCTGCAAATTGTCTAGCTAAATACAATGATAAATATTTGGTAATGACAAATGAAATGTTTTCGACACTCACAAAATGTGCATCATTGGAGGATATCACTATTGTCTATTCCCAGGTGGAAGATGTATTTGGCTGTCCACTCTTGCCGTGGGAGCTTTAATTTGCGTTCTAGGCCCAGATGAGCCGCCCTTGTTGTGTTGTATCCGTGTTTATGTAGTGTGGTCTTGATATTGTCTATCCATCTTCTTCTTAAGTCTTCCCTTAGCTCTAGTACCCGATCTCTTTTATTGTATGCTGTTATTGGTGGTTGGTTATATTTCATTCTCATTAAATGTCCAGAACACTGCATTTGTTGTCTTTCGATGTACTCGGTGCATGAAGTTATGCCCACTCTCCTTCTGATGTCCTCATTTCGTCTGTCTTTCCTGGTGACTCTCACTGCCTTCCTCAAGCATTTCATTTCCCACGTGGTGAGCTTTCTGTGATGTGTTGCTGTAAGAGACCAAGTTTGGCACTGGTAACAAAGTGGAGAATATCACTAAAAGATCAAAATGGAGGTGGACTAAGCATGTATGTCATATACCAGGAGGAGCAATGAATAGGACAGCTCTTTGATGGACACAACAGATGGAAAAAGAAGGCTTGGGCGTCCAAATAAAACATGGAGAAGAATTGAATAAAGAGAGTTGAAATATTGTGACCTGACATGGGAAAACAACTAGTAGAAAAGTGACAGAACAGCGACAATGGAAATCTCTTGTGGAAGACGTATGTGTCAACTGGGACACAAAGAAGAAGCAGAATACAAATTTATCACTCAGAATATTAACTCTTTCTACGCCAATCGTTACACACTGTGCCACAGCGTATATCGTTGAACACCAATTGCCGTACGATTTGTTTTGATTTGCACCATTCGATTTGTTTTGTTTATACTTCTAGTTTATTCTACTTTTTTACTTCTATTACTTTTTAACCTTGTTATTCTAATAGATTGTTCAGTTTTCTTAAAATTTGTATATAATAAAATATATATATGTTTATTTATTGGTGAGCAGTTTTTTCTAAAAATGCTTTTTTGCCCCCTCTTGAATTAACTGTGTACAATTGAGAGAATAACTGCGTACAGAAAAAGTTAATATACAATCAACGTTTTTTGGGACATGTGAAAAAGTAACACATTTGAAGTACATGTGATAACATGAAAAATGAGAAGGTGTAGCCTAGAAAGGACAACACACCAGATAAACATCTTAATCACCTTGCCATAGACATACCCAGTAATGAACAAAACACATGAAGAAATGAAATACTTATCATTTAATAGTTTGTTATAATAATGTCATATAATATTTGCAATAAATCAAAGATTTGTATCCTAATATACACATATGGTTATACCATAACACCTATAATATAATAATATATGTATCATATATGGACCTGTGGTGGGCCATAGAGATATGGTTTTATAGAACCATGATGAGAATCCCATTGACTGCTAAAATGACTAATGTGGAGGTGTTGAATGAGGTCAAGACACAGAAAAAAGATTATCATCAATATAAGAAAGAGGCAGTCATCATTTTTCAGGCATGTGATGAAAAAGGGAGGTTGAGAACACATTGTAACAACTGGTAAAATCGAAGGAAAACGAGACAGAGGAAGTCAAGGAGAGAAAATTTTGGATAGCCTGACTTCATGGCACGAAAGAGTGTCAACATCTGAGATGATAGCAAACACCAAAGACACAGATTTATGGAGATCCATAACCGCCTACGCCAGCAGGCATGGCATCTGATGATGATGATCTTAGGCAGGCAGCAAAAGGCTTGCCAAATAATTTTAACCGGCCCCAGAGGTGTATCGAACTTTATACACTTCGTCCTATTATTTATTTAATTCTGTATCGTGATTACCCTGAGTTAATCTCGATAATACATTGCACATTACAGTTAGCATTACATAGCAGACAAAACTGGTATATATTTAGATTACTTAGCAAATTAATTGTTATTAGTTTCTGTGGCATAGTGGTACAATACCTGATAGGTCTAAAGCTGAAAGATTGACTTCATTGCACCGGGCTTGACCCCATATAGCTCAGTCCCTCTCCACAGAAGTGGCATGCCACCTGCCGAGTGTACTGCACAAAGTACAAACTCCATAGTTTCTGCAACAACCATAGGGGTCTCTGAAAAAAATACATTTGTGAACAGAATGGTGTGGTCCGAATTCGAAACCATGATCTTCAAAACACGAGACAAAGGCTTAACAACTTAACCACAGAGACATAAGAAAATAATACTAAGTAAATAATGTTTGCACTCTAAATGTCTGTATTATCTAAAAATTGAGATTTATCAACATAAATAGACATCATTGTTTAGTAACAATGAGTAATATAAAGTGGCAGAAATGTAAACAAGAAAAACTATAATAAAATATAAAGCTAGATTCAGAATTATAGACAAATACTTGAATAATATCACAATATAATAAAATTATACATTCTCATACAAAACAATAATAAAAATATGAAGTGTCAAAAGTATCAATATGTTATCATATCATAAATATCAAAGTAAATAAAGCAAGTAATACTTCAATAAAAATAATTGATTAAATAAACAAATGTTACAATTGAAGGGCTTATTGAATAAAGGGCCTACCACACTCTTCCATCAAAATGAGGTTTTTGTTCATAATAAGTTATCAGTTATATGAGGACTATCATCATAGCACTCCGGACACGTCCATAGGTGCTCCGATCTCCAGCTCAGCAAATCCAGCAGCGTCCAGCGACCCAACACGCCAGTTTGATGTTGATTAATCAATCTCTTTGCATATCTAGTATGTCGTTCTTTTTGGCTGCACCAATATTGGCACCCATCTCTTTCAATCTGGTCAGCGAGTGGGATTCACAGCCCTGAAACTCCTCTGTTCGGAAAGACTCTCTCAATGTTCATAATATGATAGCTGGAACCATGTAGTATGTACAATCAAAAGTTCTTTGTTGTTGGAAAGTTCCAAAATTTGTATTTGTATTATTGAAGAACAAGCAAGAACTTCATATTTGGTTAAACACACTCCTCACTCTGAAAATCAAGCAACCAGTTCTAACTGTACAATGGGAAATTCCAAACTCCTTAAATCGCTGGAACGATTCAACATCTATTTTAGTGTCTTCATCCAGCAGGCAGTCGTGAAGAAACCGAAGAACATCCCACTTATCCATCTTCAATTCTCTGACAATCGATGCTGTTCGTTCAAGCATGTCCGCTCTCTTGTTGCTGCAAATACAAACATGCCTAGGACAGTAGATCTATATAAACCTCTAGCGGTTAGTAACTTCAATAGATGACATCCACTCATTCAGAAACCGGCCATTTTGGATCTTCTAAAGCATCGACTGAGAGATACAACAACGACCCAAGTAAACAGAGTCCCAGAGAGCCAATAGAAGGGAGCAGCAATGGCCTCAACCTCCATTCACATACTGGAAGTAGTTGTCCTGTATGCTCCACTTTGGAATCACTAAGTTATACAACCTACATGAAGTCAAATATGCATGCTTCACTTCTCGGAACAGTGAACAAAAGTGTCACTTCATAACCTCTTGGGATTGAAAAATCAACCAACTAACCTTCCAATGTTACATAAGTGATATAGTGTAATTCTTTTCTCCTATCCTGTTTTTATCTCACAGCATCAGGATAAGAAAAGATTTCTAGAATGGGTTTTTGAGTGTGCTTCATAAACAGTGTTTTTATCATCTGTTATCTCTGATGGTCCACATTTTGTTTGGACAGCCTTTTGCTTTGTATCCAAGTAGCATTGTCTTTGAGGAGCGCTGTCTGTTGGTAATCTGCTGATGTGGAGAACAATTAAATTTGTTGTTTCTTGATGTAGTTTAGTATTGATGTTGAACCCACTTTGTTCCTGATGTCTTCATTTCTAAACCAGTCTCTTCTTGATACTCCCAGCATTCTGTATAGACATTTCATCTCTGTTGTTTGTGACTTAGTTAGTCTTTCCTCTTGGGCCTGTGGGCGCGCATAGGGCAGAGGTCATAGTTCTCCATGTCTCGCGGTTCGTTGCTATCTGTTTTAGGTCTTTAATGTTTACTAGGCCCATCGTTGAGCCTTCTCTGGTGATGGTTCTACGCGAGTCTCTCTTGGTCTTCCTCGTTTTCTTTTCCCTCTGGTGTCCATATGAGGGATTGGTAAGGGAGTCTTCTCTCATCCATTCTAAGTGTGTGGCCGATGTAGTTCCAGCGGCGCTTTCTTATAAAATTTGATACATTTTCTTGCTTGGTCTCTTGTCTTATTTGTGTATTGGGTCTGAAATCTGACCATTTGAGGTTCAATATTCTTCTAAGACATTTATTCTCAAAGTTATCTAATTTTCTTTCTAGAGCGTTTGTTGCTTTCCAACTCTCGCATCCATAAGTTAATACTGGAATCACACAAGAGTTAAAGATCTTTAATTTTAAGTGCTTGCTGAGTGAATTGGACTTCCATATATTTGACAATTTGTTAAAAGCACTTGATGCCAATGCGATTCTGTGTGGAATTTCTGGCGCTGTATCCCCGTAGATGTCATCATACTCCCTAGGTATGTAAAACTTTTGACTTTTTCAAGAGTGTAGTTTTTAGTTGAATATTTTCTGGACTGCTGGTAAGGTCAACAATTTTTGTTTTTGTGGTGTTGATTTGGAGACTAATTTGTCCTGAGATATTTTGGAGGTTTGTTTTCATTTGAATATCCTGATGTGATGAACTCAAAAGGGCTATATCATCGGCAAAATCAAGGTCTTCTAAAATTTTATCAACCCACTTGATGCCCATATTTGCGTTATTGGTGCATTTTCGCATGACCCAGTCAATTGCTATTCCAAAGAGCATTGGCGATAAGACGCAGCCTTGTTTCACTCCTGTTTCCACTGGGAACCAGTCAGTTACCTAAATCTGTTCTTACACTGCAGCGATTCACTGTAGAAGGATTTTATGATGTTGATGAATTTAGCAGGAAACCATAGTTTTTGAGTAGTTTCCAAAGCGTAGGATGGTGAATACTGTCAAACGCTTTCTGAAAATCAACAAAGTTGATGATTAAATTTGATTGAAATTCTACGAACTCTTCAATGATTACTCTTAGTGTGAAGATGTGATCTATGCATGCTCGTTTTGGTCTAAACCCTGCTTGTTCTTCTCTTAGCCTTTCATCTATAGACTTTTCAGTCTCTCGAGTAACATGCTACAAAAAGTTTTCCTGGCACTGACAGTAGGGTGATCACGCCAGTTATTACAATCAGACAAATCTCCTTTTTAGGTAATTTGAAAATAATACCATCTTTCCACTGTTGTGGTGGGGATTCATTTTGCCAGATTTCATTTATCAGTTGGAGTATATGTTGTAAGTTGTTATCATCTGCTGCTTTGAGCATTTCTCCAGAGATGTTATCATCACCAACCGCTTCTAGTTGTTTCTCAATTTTTTAATGGCAGATTTCAACTCCTCCAGTGTGAATGGCTCGCAGGAAGCTTCTAGTGTGGGCATGGTGATTTCTTCCTCTAGGTTGGGAACAATCTCTGGTTTGTTTGTGACTAGTTTTCTTATATCATATCAGTGTCCAGGTTTAGCACTGACAGCATAATAACGCAATTAATATATCAAAATTAACAATGCATACATCAATATATTACACAAAAACAAGCAGAAATATCGGAAAAGTATTTTTAAAATATGAGAATAGCAATATTATTTATATATATATATTCAGAGCAATAATAGAAAAATAACATGAGATGCAATTAAGATCAGTATCTTTACTTTATATGTGTTATGTACTCGGAGGAGCATCCTGCCGAATGGATTAGATCATGGCTCCCATGTTGGAGACCTGTGTTCAGTTCATGGTAAGGCCAATGATTTTTTTCTGTTGTGGGCATAGATGAAAAATCTTAACCCAAACAGCTTTGTGGCAACTGTACTAGCCATGCGGACATTAGATTCCTCAGGCTCTTGTCCCACCTGTCCTACACTGCCCTAAAAAGTGGTACTACTGGCAGTAATGACAGCTTTTATATAAAAAGAACTGAATGGTTTCAAGACAAATTTGAAATATCATCTACAATAAATATATAAACATACAAAATATTTTTTGCCTAAGAACAGGCTCAACCATCACATGCACAGAATAAAGCCTGCTCAGACTGCACAGTGTGCATGTCAGACAGTAACGCATACCCAGAGCACATCCTGCAGTCATGTCCATTATACATACACCAAAGAAATGAAACATGGCCTCATAAATGAAGCTTACAGAGCAAGCTATGAGGAACTCCAACTGACATGCAGCTTCATAGAAGCAACCAATCTCATGGTTTAGTCCAGCATATGAAACCGAACGCAAAGCAAGAAAGAGAAGAAAAGAAAGATTACTTCAGAAATTGATCCTATAGTCTGTCCATTAATTCGTGAGCACGTTTGAAATTGATTTTCTCGAAAACTACCTGTTGGATCTCAGTGATTTTTTGCAAGCAGCCTTAGAATATCCATGACGCTAGAGAAATAATTTTTTACCAAGAAAATTTGATGTAGTTTGAAATATTTCTTCTTCAGGTTATATTAAAATCAACCTCACCGGATTGTACACAATAGTAACAGATCTACGGTACACAGACGCGTTGTTCTAAAAATACATTATGGTAACATTGAAATATCGTGAGTAAACAACAATTTCACGAATCCCGTGCACCTAACCCAGTCGACTTTGAAAGCGGAAAGCATATGACGTTATAATTGGGATACCGTTGTATAGTTATAGGTGTATCTCGCTATTTGTATGAAGCTATTGTATCATATTTGTTGGCTTATCAAAACTGACATTGATATCACATTCATAATGAGTCTGAAGTGCACATTTATAACAATGCAGAAGGTTACAGTTTTACTATACCAACACTTCCGTAGGGAATCTAAGAGAGGTCATCTATATTGCGATATTCATAACCCTGAGAAACGAACTCAACTGGCGCTTGGTCTGAATAGAGAATCCTTTTCCCGATGGATTAAACAGGACACAGAGTGCACTAATGTCAAGCAAGGAAGGAAAAGAACAATTGACGACTTTGACATAGATGTCATAAGACGGAGCTCTTGAAAATGTTTGCGACAAATCAACTTGTTACTCTCAGGAACTGAAATTAAAACTGCAATCAGATTGCAGCATAGACATTTCTAAAAGTACTCTATGGAAAATTGTAAGAGCCGCCGGCTTCACCTTCAGAAAACTATAGGCGGCAGGAATATTATTTGTGAAAAGCCACATTTAATTGCTGCCCAAGTAAATACCTGAGGCAGATCCGTGGGCGGCGGAGGCAAGGCTATGATATTGTATATTTGGACGAATCCTGGGTCAATGCTCACCACACCAATGTTAAAGAATGGCAATCAGTAGACGGTGAACAGAAAAGAAAAATACCAAGCAGCAAAGGCCAGCGTATTATACTAACACATGCAGGAAGCAGTGAAGAAGGTCTTGTCCATGACGCTGGACTTATTTTCCAATCAAAAGTACCGCGGTAGGGACTACCACACAGAAATGAATGGACATATTTTCAGGCACTGGATGGAGAAAGATCTACTTCCAATTCTAAACAGACCATCATGCTTGGTAATGGATAATGCATCCTATCACAACGCAGTATCAGTGGAAGACAAAGTACCAACTGCATCAAATACAAAAGATCAAATTAGGACTTGGCTTGCTAATGAAAATGTCAGTTTCGATGATAAATATTTGAAACCCGAGTTGTTGCACCTGGTGAGGATGACAAATAAGACAAAGGTGTTTCATATTGACAAAATCATTGCGGAATACGGCCACACCTCTTTGCGACTACCTCCATATCATGCTCACCTCAATCCGATAGAGCTTGTCTGGGCTCAAGTAAAAGGCCAAGTTGCCGAACAGAACAGGACGTTTAAAATGTGTGATGTTGAAGTTCTGACACGTGAGTCCCTCTCAATGATAGACATACAGTTCTGGAAGAAGTGTGTTGAACATGTGCTCCGAGAGGAAGACGAGTACTGGCACCGAGATGGATTACAATTTGTCCAGCCAGTAACAATTATCAACCTCATGGAATTGCAGATTCGGGATGATACAAATCATATTTTGATTACAGACTGAGAAATAGCAACGTATACATTTCCATATCCAAATGCGTCTACCATCATACAATTTGTGGTGAAGTTAAGACACCCTGGGGTCTAATGGTGACCGAAGGGAGGACTAACTGTTGCATATTGTATCCAAGTTCACGATTGCACATAAAGGGCAACACACTTAATTACTTGACCTATCAAGTTAATATGGAGATACACCTATGAATAGAATTGACATGGACAAATTCTAGGGATTACTGTAAAATCTAAAATTTGAGCCCCGTATTTGCAATTGTCATAAAAGATCAAAGGAATTTGCCGATGTGTAAAATCCGTAGCATCTATGGACTACTGATTAGCTTTATTTTAGCGTCATGGATATTCTAAGGCTGCATGCAAAAATCACTGAGATCCAACAGGTAGTTTTCGAGAAAATCAATTTCAAACGTGCTCACGAATTAATGGACAGACTATAGATCCATTTTATACATATTGCAATGAGTTTGCATATAATTGTTTCAACTTTTCATCCAACTGATGTAGTTATTAGCCTGACTAATGTAGCCTTTCTTCTGATTGATGTAGCCTTTCTTTTGATTGATGTAGCCTTTCTTTTGATTGATGTAGCTTTTTTATTCAATTTAATATTTTATCCATTTGATGCAGACATTTATTCAATTAATGTAGCTTTTAATTCACGTTATCTAGCCTTTCTTCTGACTGATGTAGCCTTTCTTCTGATTGATGTAGCTTTTTTATTCAACTGAATGTTTTATCCAACTGACAAAGTTTTATCATTTGCTTGACAGTTTTGCATCTCAGCCTCACAGTAGGTACCCTTGCGCTTGCTTTGAATCCCTGTGCAATCAATGTAGTGTGTATTTATACCTCATCGCTCAGACCTCCTTATGCTGCCTGGGCTCACCAGGGGAGCAAGGAATAGTAACACTACGACCTATAAAGCATAAGAGTCGACAGGTTGGGGCCTAGGAAAGCTACCGTAGTAGATAAAAAGCATCACAGAAATCGAATGTGCTGGCATACTTGTAGGAGCATAACTAGCCCACCGTACAATTGCACTTAGGCTCAGATCACATACAAATCACACAGAGTGGTTAACAAATGGTCGATACGGAGCATTCGAAGAAGAAAGAAAGGGCGCGACATCGATAACAGCAAAAGAGTCATCGCTTTTCTAGGCACCACTTATACATTCAGTAGTTTACTTTTGCTTTCTGAACATTGATGTCAATTTTTACCATTCATAAAAACACATGAGAACGAATTTGCTTCCAAACTGCCGGCCGCGGAGTGTGAGCTAGGTATACTTGGGTTGTTATCGAGCTCCATATCGCTTAAGCTACAGACGCCAACATTTACTTTTATACAAACTCTATTACACATGCAAAACTGTAAAAACATGATCCAAGAAAACACACAAATGAAATTTTTAAATGTCATACTTTGCACTGCACATCTTGTGTGCACACACTTTTCATTGCATAATATTTTTGCACAAACAAAAAAAAGTGTCAGATTTGCAGCAGGACAAGATCTTAAACAAAAGAGTCCACATGAAATTAATGAAAAATTTATAAAACAGTAGCAAATATAATGCGATACATATCATATAACAATGAGCACTCAATAATAAATAACTGGTGGGTATGAAAGACACAAAATGATCAAAACACTTTGTTTAACTGCTCATAACACAATTAAATGTACAAAACAAAGTTATGGTAATTTTCCTGAAAGCTGAATATAAGATTTCATGTTATTTAAATGCAGAATTGGAATGTTGTATTATATAATTGTGTCGATGCATCAACATTCAGTGTAATGAGAATTCAGAGTACCGTTTATCTCTGTTCGGACCTGAAATGTACCACTTAGCCATTTGAACCCAGGCCACATTAAAGCATATTTCACAGAGCTTCCGAGCAAAAACAGCATAAATCAAAGCGATATAACAAGACTAGATAATTTGACACAACTAAGTGCTCTATAATTTATTAGTGCCTACCCTAGCAATGCAAGCATTCTTACAAACACAACCAGCGCTGGTTGTGATCGAATAACGCTCGTATTGCTAGGCTAGGCAATGGGTGCTATAAGAAATAAGGGTAAGTGGTTCGAATCCTATGTTCGATCATTTTTTTCGGAAGCTCCTAATACTTGTATACTATCTATTTATTGCTAATATTCATTGCTTTCGATGCTTCACCTAGGTTCCTTAAAAAAAAAACTCCTTGTTCTCATTCTTTAATTTATTATTAACTAGCCTAATCATCTCCCATTATTTCTGCAATAGACCAAACTGTATTAAATGTACTTAATATACTACATCCCTACGCTTAACGGCAAGAGTGGACAGCCAACTACATCTTCCACCTAGGAATAGACAATAGAAAATATACTACATGGTTCACGACCTATATACTCTATCGACCTGTATTCTCATCTCCAGATTGTAAGAATCCTAGCTTGAACATCAATCAATTCAAATAATTCATCTTCACCTAAATGATAATCTGATTAACATTCAATGTCTGTATGAAAATAATCCAAGTCTAATTCATCTTTAGAGCCATCCAGTACAAGTTCAACAGCTTGTTCTGTTGTTATCTTTTAAGAGAGGCAATTTCCTAAATAAATGGCAATTTCCTAAATAAATGGCAATTTCCTAAATTTTCAACAAACCAATTTATCATTGAAAGACTTAAAAAATAACATTTTAGCTGTAACAAATTTTCACACAAGCATTGCAAGACAGGCACTGTTTTGGAATGAGCAGGGAAAAAGAAGTAGGGAAAAGACTAGACATACCTGAAGAAGAAAGCTGGAGACTGATATTAAAAGGATAGGTAAAACATGGAAAGAAATTGAAGGGATGGCAAGAGAGAGGAAGAGCTGGAAGAAGTTTGTTGAAGACCTGTGCTCCATTGGGAGTTGAAAGGTAAAGAAGAAATTTTGATATCTGTATTCCCCATCTTGCTAAACTAAATAGTAACATGTCAGTTGTGCTTGATGTCAAATTTGTAAACAATTTATCTTTGAACTGCAACAAATAACAAAGAGGGTCTTGTCAGAGAACTATAAAGTAGTATGTCGGGGGTTAGGAGATGTTTGCATCTGAAATAAATATATTGGGATCTCTGGTTCTAAGGGTTAATAAGTACAAGACCAGAATTCAACCTCTGTGTGTATAAATCTAAATGAAACTGTGGACCAACATTAACACAAGCTGGAGACATCGCAAAATAATTGTTCACCAGCAGGATCCATCAAATTTTATGGCCAAATAGGATAGGATATAAAGATCTTTTAACACAAAAACTGCATCATTGAAGACAAGAGATACATTTTCGTCAGCGATGAATAGAGTTCACTGATTAGCTACTGAATTGAAGAACGGATTGTGGCGGAATTAAATTTAAGTCCCATTTTCCCATTGCAGGTGTATGTATAAATTCAGCTGCAGTTTTCTTAATTATTAACTCTTTCCACTCGCAGTTATTTCCTCAATTTTTAAGCAGTTAATTCAAGGGAGGTAAAATATTTAAATATTTTTTTTAAAAACAATCCTAACTACTCGTTAATAAATAAACATATATTTTATTATATACTAAATTGAAGAAAACTGGACAACCTAATAGAATAACAAAGTTGAAAAGTAGTATAAGTAAAACAGTAGAAGTAAAACTAGAAAGACTTCTTATAGGGAAGCAACTCTATGGCGCAGTGTGCGGCTAATAGCGTGCAACGGACTTCCGACGTGGCGCAGTATGCGGCTTAAAGTGTGAAAAGAGTTAATAGATTTTTATGAGTAATATACCATTTTGTAGGTTAATTAATTTTCTTTAAGATAGATCTAAAACAAATACGCAGTGGCTTCCATAAGCCGCTGGGAGCGAATCAGTTAAGAAGGATTGGGCATGTATGTTGTATACCAGTAGGAGCATTGGCTAGGACAGCTATCCGATGAATAGTGGATGGAAAAAAAAAAAAGGCATGGATGACCATATGAAGCACGGAGAAGAAAATATGGGAAAAGAGATAAAAGATGGTAGCAATACATGGGAAACAATTGGTAGAAAGCAGCAGAACGGCAACAGTGGAAATCTCTTGCAGACACCTTATGTGTCAAACGAGACATAAAGAAGAAATAGATAGATAAAACATATTAGTAATAGAGGAAGTATACACTGTTAATCGATTTTATGGTTACTATTTTCTTTGTCTCTCGTCAAGTTCAAGCGGTCAGAGAAGGTGTGTTGCTTTCCTACCAGATATAATGACCACTGATTACTTAGTCCACCTCTGGTCATGTGAGTTGTAGAGAGTTTGTTGCTGCCCTACAAGAAACTATCAGATTGTATCATCTGTCTCTGGTCATACAAGTTGGTGATAATTTTTTGTTGTCTCCAAGCACTAACAGACATAATAACCAGAGCTTGCTCCATCTGTCTCTGGTCATACAAGTTGGTGATAATTTTTTGTTGTCTCCAAGCACTAACAGACATAATGACCAGAGCTTGCTCCATCTGTCTCTGGACACGGAGTTAGAGAGAGTTTGTTGCTGCCCTACAAGAAACTATCAGATTGTATCATCTGTCTCTGGTCATACAAGTTGGTGAGAATTTTTTGTTGTCTCCAGGCACTAACAGACATAATGACCAGAGCTTGCTCCATCTGTCTCTGGACACGGAGTTAGAGAGAGTTTGTTGCTGCCCTACAAGAAACTATCAGATTGTATCATCTGTCTCTGGTCATACAAGTTGGTGATAATTTTTTGTTGTCTCCAAGCACTAACAGACATAATGACCAGAGCTTGCTCCATCTGTCTCTGGTCATACAAGTTGGTGATAATTTTTTGTTGTCTCCAAGCACTAACAGACATAATGACCAGAGCTTGCTCCATCTGTTTCTGGACACGGAGTTAGAGAGAGTTTGTTGCTGCCCTACAAGAAACTATCAGATTGTATCATCTGTCTCTGGTCATACAAGTTGGTGAGAATTTGTTGTTGTCTCCAGGCACTAACAGACATAATGACCAGAGCTTGCTCCATCTGTCTCTGGTCATACAAGTTGGTGAGAATTTGTTGTTGTCTCCAGGCACTAACAGACATAATGACCAGAGCTTGCTCCATCTGTCTCTGGACACGGAGTTAGAGAGAGTTTGTTGCTGCCCTTTATGAAACTATCAGATTAGTTAGTTAGTTTGTTCCTTTCATTCTAAAGACGGCACATAGGGCAGAGGTTTTAGATCTCCAGGTGATACGGTTCATTTCTAGCAGTTGGAGATCTTGTATGGTTTTACATCCCAACAGTTTACTTTCTTGTAGGACTGTTCTTTGAAGAGTGGTCTATCAGATTAACAATGACGCATATCTTCATCAAACCTCTGTTCCTGAACAAATGAAGCTGGCTCTGTTTTTCAGTGTTTGTAGAAATCAGTGTTTCCGTTTCATTGATAAACAGTTGTCTAGAGAAAATTATCAACAATTTTATGAAGCAGTTTGGAGTTACCCGTTGTACAAGTAGAACTTGATGCCTGAGGGGCAGAGTGAGGAGTGTGTTTAATCAGCAAGCTATGGGAACCATCAGTATGCATAGTCTTCGATATCTGATGGGGGAGACTGAGCACATATGTGTCTGTCTGAAGTGCAATGACATCAGTTTAGTAACCAATAACCAATATGTGTCTGCCTGGAGTGCAATGACATCAGTTTAGTAACCAATAACCAATATGTGTCTGCCTGGAGTGCAATGACATCAGTTTAGTAGCCAATAACCAATATGTGTCTGCCTGGAGTGCAATGACATCAGTTTAGTAACCAATAACCAATATGTGTCTGCCTGGAGTGCAATCACATCAGTTTAGTAGCCAATAACCAATATGTGTCTGCCTGGAGTGCAATGACATCAGTTTAGTAGCCAATAACCAATATGTGTCTGCCTGGAGTGCAATGACATCAGTTTAGTAACCAATAACCAATATGTGTCTGCCTGGAGTGCAATGTCATCAGTTTAGTAACCAATAACCAATATGTGTCTGCCTGGAGTGCAATGACGTCAGTTTAGTAACCAATAACCAATATGTGTCTGCCTGGAGTGCAATGACATCAGTTTAGTAACCAATAACCAATATGTGTCTGCCTGGAGTGCAATGACATCAGTTTAGTAGCCAATAACCAATATGTGTCTGCCTGGAGTGCAATGACATCAGTTTAGTAACCAATAACCAATATGTGTCTGCCTGGAGTGCAATGACATCAGTTTAGTAACCAATAACCAATATGTGTCTGCCTGGAGTGCAATGACATCAGTTTAGTAGCCAATAACCAATATGTGTCTGCCTGGAGTGCAATGACGTCAGTTTAGTAACCAATAACCAATATGTGTTTGCCTGGAGTGCAATGACATCAGTTTAGTAACCAATAACCAATATGTGTCTGCCTGGAGTGCAATGACATTAGTTTAGTAACCAATAACCAATATGTGTCTACCTGGAGTGCAATGACATCAGTTTAGTAGCCAATAACCAATATGTGTCTGCCTGGAGTGCAATGACATCAGTTTAGTAGCCAATAACCAATATGTGTCTGCCTGGAGTGCAATGACATCAGTTTAGTAGCCAATAACCAATATGTGTCTGCCTGGAGTGCAATGACATCAGTTTAGTAACCAATAACCAATATGTGTCTGCCTGGAGTGCAATGACGTCACTTTAGTAACCAATAACCAATATGTGTCTGCCTGGAGTGCAATGACATCAGTTTAGTAACCAATAACCAATATGTGTCTGCCTGGAGTGCAATGACATCAGTTTAGTAGCCAATAACCAATATGTGTCTGCCTGGAGTGCAATGACATCAGTTTAGTGGCCAATAACCAATATGTGTCTGCCTGGAGTGCAATGACATCAGTTTAGTAACCAATAACCAATATGTGTCTGCCTGGAGTGCAATGAGCTCAGTTTAGTAGCCAATAACCAATATGTGTCTGCCTGGAGTGCAATCACATCAGTTTAGTAACCAATAACCAATATGTGTCTGCCTGGAGTGCAATGACATCAGTTTAGTAACCAATAACCAATATGTGTCTGCCTGGAGTGCAATGACATCAGTTTAGTAACCAATAACCAATATGTGGCTGCCTGGAGTGCAATGACATCAGTTTAGTAACCAATAACCAATATGTGTCTGCCTGGAGTGCAATGACATCAGTTTAGTAACCAATAACCAATATGTGTCTGCCTGGAGTGCAATGACATCAGTTTAGTAACCAATAACCAATATGTGTCTGCCTGGAGTGCAATGACATCAGTTTAGTAGCCAATAACCAATATGTGTCTGCCTGGAGTGCAATGACATCAGTTTAGTAGCCAATAACCAATATGTGTCTGCCTGGAGTGCAATGACATCAGTTTAGTAGCCAATAACCAATATGTGTCTGCCTGGAGTGCAATGACATCAGTTTAGTAACCAATAACCAATATGTGTCTACCTGGAGTGCAATGACATCAGTTTAGTAACCAATAACCAATATGTGTCTGCCTGGAGTGCAATGACATCAGTTTAGTAACCAATAACCAATATGTGTCTGCCTGGAGTGCAATGATGTCAGTTTAGTAACCAATAACCAATATGTGTCTGCCTGGAGTGCAATGACGTCACTTTAGTAACCAATAACCAATATGTGTCTGCCTGGAGTGCAATGACGTCACTTTAGTAACCAATAACCAATATGTGTCTGCCTGGAGTGCAATGACATCAGTTTAGTAACCAATAACCAATATGTGTCTGCCTGGAGTGCAATGACGTCAGTTTAGTAACCAATAACCAATATGTGTCTGCCTGGAGTGCAATGACGTCAGTTTAGTAACCAATAACCAATATGTGTCTGCCTGGAGTGCAATGACGTCAGTTTAGTAACCAATAACCAATAAGAATCAGAAAGACAGTTCAGAATAGACCACATCCATTTCCACTCCAAATTCTTTAGCCCAGGGTTCACTGAGTGCATTGATAAAATCTACAGTGCTCTGTCGGCTTGCCAAGGTTATGTTCCAGCATGTTGAAACTCCTTCTGTCTCATTGAAGAGTTCCAATCGAATTTTCTTCATTGTGGCTTCACATACTTCCTGTTAAGATTTGAGAAGAAATTAACAAATGAGAAGAAATTAACAAGTGATCAGAAATTAACAAATTATGAGAAATTAACAAATAATGAAAAATTAACAAATTATGAGAAATTAACAAATTATGAGAGATTAACCAATTATGAAGAAATTAACAAATTATGACAAAGTTACCAAAAACCAGAAAAACAGAGTCACCAACAACTGCATAAGAAAGAAAGTTGGCACAGAACCTTGCTTGAATTATATTGAGAAACAAAAAATGAAGTGGTTTGTCCACTTAATAAGAATGCATCCACAGTGTAACCTCCAACTGTAAACTCCACAGTATACAGAGCCTTTTGCAACAGAACATCAGGAAAGAATGCAGGAGAAAGACCACTCAAAAAGATGGTTAGATGGCATAGATGAATCCTGTCATAGAGCAAAAATAACAATCACCCAAGCCACCAGAACAGCACAAGACAAAAACAGAAAACCATGACACTGGGCAACGACCCTGTAGCAGTGTGATTACAAAAGAAGAAGAATAACAAATTAGGAGACATTAACAAATGATAAGAATTTAACAAATGATAAGAATTTAACAAATGATAAGAATTTAACAAATGATGCGAAATCCAGTAGTGTCCAGTGGCCTCAAATGCCAGTTCAATGTTGATTAATTATATTGGTTGTTCGTTCTTTTTGGGATGTAAAAATTGAGCCCTTTTATGCGTCTCATTATAGAAATGTTCAGGGACTCTGTTGTTTCATCAGTGCAGCGCTTGCATGATAGTCCTCTTCCCATTTTACTCGGAGCATCATTGCCTATTGTGGTATACATTTTGAAGGCAATCTTGTTATATGGCTGAACCATTTGTCCAATTGCCTTTGGATAAATAAATGATGTAGCACCCATTTTGGACCTGATGTACTATTTTTTATTTTCTCTTGTCTTGATGAAATGAAAATCGTGGCATAATCGTTACAAAACGTAGCCATCAACCAAAGTAAATGAGTCGCTGATTTTCTAGGCACCACTTATACGCTCAGTAATTTGCCATTGCTTTCTGAACGATGAGGTCTATTTTTACCTTTCGTAAAGATCCCATGGAAACGAATTTGCTTCCAAACTTGCCCACCGTGGGGTTT
Organism: Arion vulgaris; assembly: GCA_020796225.1. Lineage (NCBI taxonomy): Eukaryota > Metazoa > Mollusca > Gastropoda > Stylommatophora > Arionidae > Arion > Arion vulgaris. The sequence goes on from CM036772.1 coordinate 16,369,819, forward strand.
GAACCAGGTAGGCTTGGGTTTGTGATCGTGCTCACTACCGCTCGATCTACAGACGCTCACCTTGTCTTGATGCATTGAGTATTTTCCTCTTGAATCTTATTTCTGTAGCTGCAGAACTTGTTTTTTGTTGCTTTTCAGATAGTTACACAAGCACAATTATTTTTCTCCAACTCTTTCAACTGCATAGATAGTGCTCATGAAATAACAAAAGTGAAGATAATATTAAAATAAATAAACATACCACTGATGCTATGTTGCTGACTTTCTGCCTCTCTAGCACAGTGAACTGTTTGCCAACTGTTTCCTCAGTGATTTGAGCTTGCAGACGAGGTTGAGGCCATTGGTGATTGGTAGATACAAGGCAAACATCGCTGGTTGTAATAACAAAACTTACAGAGAAGTTTTTTTGGTTGCCTATTTAACAAAGAAATATACAGGAAAGTTAATGTTTTCTAATCTGTGATCAAGGGGAAGTAAGTGCTTATTAATCTGTGATAAAAGGGAAATAATAACGTATCTATTTGTGATATTCATTGTTTATTTGAGAATATGAGCCCGCGTGTCCAACGTGTTCGTAGTGCGTTGGACTGCGGGTGACTAGCTCTCTGTGTGTGCGGGTTCAATTCCACAGGTTCCCAGATTCACGGTGTTCGTGGCACCGAACCGAAGGGTTACGATGTCCATGGCACCAGCCGAAGAGCTGACTGCTCAAGTGCTTCTGGATCCACACAAAAAAATTTGAGGATATGACCTACTTGTAGGCACATAACTGACATTGCGTACAATCGCTCTTAGGCTTAGATCACATACAAATCACAGAGTGGTTTAACAAGTGGTCAATATGGAGCGTCAAGAAAAAAAATTATTTCAATGGGTAAATGGGGAGCAATGTTACATTCCATACAGGCCTCCGTGTATCACGGAGAACAAAAAGATCTGCATAGAAAGAACTGAAAATCAAAGAAAACTGGCTGATGCTACAAATAAGAAAGAAAAATATTGAAGCATTTTGGATATATAAAAAGACACAAAGAGTTGGAAAAGACCATTATGGAAGGAGGCATCCCGGCAAAGAGAAGAAGAGGAAGACCATGGAGAAGAAGGATTCAGGATGTAACTGATGGTCTGAGCATGATGACTGCAGAGGGGACAACTGGCCAATGAGATAGAAAAATTCCAAAAGCCTGATAGAGTGGCAAATTTGTGCTCAGGACAAGTTATTTAATAATGAATGTTACATTTGTTAAGTTTGTTAACAGAACAGACATCACTATGATCTGGGACGACCAACTGGTACTTAGTCTTTTTTAGAAGATGGCAAAGGGTATGCAAGCTGATAGTTCCCCTAGCACGCTGGTTATTACAAACATCTTCGCAGAGGTTTCTACTGACTCATGTCACATTTTTATGTCAAATTATCAGAGTTCCAAAAAATTATCTTATGAGATGCATGACCTTTCACAATATTCATCATCTCTATCTATATTTTCTTCATGTTCCATTTAACACATAAGATTTTCACCGTTGCAATTCTGTTAAAGACTTTACATACCTAGGGAGTAATTTTTCAGCAAACGGAATGATAACTAACGGAATGATAACTAACGGAATGATAACTAACGGAATGATAACTAACGGAATGATAACTAACGAAATCCAACATAGATGCAAACAAAGGAAATCAAATAATAGGACAAATGGCACCAATTTTAAAATGCAAACATGTCACCACGAACACAAAAAAGCATTGTTCAAGACAATCTTTCTCCCAACATTATGCTATCAGTGCCTGGACACTGACATTAAATGACAGAAGATTAGTCACGACAGATACAAAGTGTCTACCCAGAATGCTGGGATTTACAAGAGGAGACCAGTTCAGAAATGAAGACATCAGGAACATAGTGGGTTCAACATCAGGACTGAACTTCATCAAGAAACAACAAATTAAATGGTTCTGCCACATAAGCAGATTACCAACAGACAGTGCTCGTTACTCTGATACAGTGGATACATAGCAAAAGGCCGGCCACGCAAAAGGTGGACCTCAGAGATAACAGAGACGACAAAAGACACTATTTATGAAGCGCACACAAAAGCATGATCTAGAAATTTTTTATCCTGGCACTGACTAACGATGAGACTAAGACTGTTCCTAAAAACTAAACATTACAGATACAGTCATACAAAAAAATACCTAACTACGAAGGAGTTATTTCAATTTTGAAATATAGAATCTATATGTTTCTTCTTGACAGATCAGTATTTCTATTATCTGTTATTTATGTCTTCAGAAAGAGGCACACACAATATTTTGCAATATAGAAATGGCAATAGTTTCAAGAAAAGATTAGCCTTTGTTTTAAAGTGATACCTCGCTCAATGAATCCCATACAATAGTGCAGCATCTTCTGATCAGGTGTGACCTTTGACACAACATCATGATCAAGGTTGTTCAGTGTTGTAGGGTCAACATCTTCATTGACTACCACGTGAGAAGCAATACCATGAGACACAGCATACTTTGCCAGATTGGCTGAAAGTAAGTTAAAATATAGTTTTGTTAAAAATGTATGGGAAAATTAATTGGAACTAAACATGTTGAACATTTGAATGCAAAAACATACAAGACAAAATAAAAATATAAAAAGCTTTAAAAAACAATTAATTGTAAATGAAAAAAAGGCTTACAAACAGTCAAACATTTCATCATCATCATCATCAAACAGACTGTCCTCAGCAGAACTTTGCCACCTTAACTGTCCTTCGGAATTTCTCTCATATGTCAGATGTCCCGCCTCTGCTGCCGTCATGCTCAAACCATTAGTTACATCCTTCTTCTTCAAACGCTCCATATCAACCCCTTGTTAACCACTCTTTGTGAGTTGTATGTGATCTGAGCCTAATTGTACGCTGTGCCAGTTATTCGCCTACAAGGCCAGTACATCCGATTTCTGCAACGCTTTTTTATTACTAGTGTAGCTTCCCTAGGCCCCTACCTCAGTCACCTCTTACTTGTAGGTTGCAGTGTTACTATTCTTTGCTTACCTTGCAAGCCCCAGCAAGACATGGACAACAAGAACAACAATAAAGATCCCTTCACATTCACCAAAAAAATAAAACTAACAAACTTTAACAAAAATAAACATCCAAATTTAATATAAATCTCTTCTTACTGTGCAACATTTCAACAAACTGGATAGTTTTGTCTCTGTTTCGTGTGATAAAAGTGTAACTGGAGCAGTCTGTAACAAACTCTAGTCTAAAACTCTGTCCACCGAGCCCAGTGTCTATGTAGCGTAGTTCTGGAATTGGTTGAATTTCTACACAGTGCAGCCACTGATCAGGTGCTTGACTGAAAATAGCAGAGAAAAGATGTCATATTTTTAGGGAATAAAAACATGTTATCAGATACAGATTAAGTGGAGGAAACTTTAAGAAATGGACAGGTTACAGTCTGGCAGTGTGCAACACCAAGGCGAAAGACAGAGGATGCTGGAGATTCATTGCAGCCAACCTTCGATGTGGAGACGGCACCTGATGATGATATCAGATACAGATTGCGAATGTAACAGGTGGTTATAAATAACAAATGAAAGAGATAATAAATTATCTATATATATATGTAAGAATCAGTTGAATGTAATTGTATCTATGTCTGTTCCCATGGTTTCAAGATACCTGGATATCCTATGGACTTGAAATTTGGCAACAGGGTAGCTTTCAAAGATAGGAAAATGTATTGGTTATTGGTTACTAAACTGACGTCATTGCACTCCAGGCAGACCCATTGGTGCTCAGTCTCCCCCAACAGATATCGAAGAGTATGCACACTGGTGGCTCGCTGATTAAATACACCTCTCCCTCTGCCTCTCAGGCATCCAGTTCGACTTTAACAACGGGTAACTCCAAACTGCCTAAATCGCTTGATCGAATCAACATCGATTTTAGTGTCCTCATCTAAAAGACAGTCATGAAGAGACCGAAGAATATCCCCTTATCCATCTTCAACTCCCCAACAATCAATGCTGTTGATGCAAGCCTGTCCGCTCTCTCATTACCGTAAACACCCGCATGCCCAAGATAGTATATCCACGTAAGCCGCTGGAGGTTAGAAACTTCTATAGACGACATCCACTCATACCGAAACCTGCCCTTCTGGATCTTGTGAAGCATCGACTGAGAGTCAGATACGACAACTGCCCCAGTAAATAAAGTCCCAGAGATCCAATGGAGGGCAGCAGTAACGGCCTCAACCTCCATCCTCATACTAGAAGTAGTTGTCCTGTATGCCCCACTTCGCTCTGCAACAACCCTACCATGCGCATTAGCCAAGAAACCCCAGTCGGACTTCTCACCATGTTGAACCGACCCATCGGTATATACAACAACATCATCATCTCTTGCATTATCTTTTATCAGCTGCTTAACTGCGAGATCAGCCTTCCAGCTCGTCTCTTATGTCCATTTCCCTTCTCTCATCTACCTCTTCTTTTGTATGCATATTTTGTTGACTGGTCCTCCAGCAGATCAGGAAGATGTAAAAATTATAAAACCAGACTATTGGTTCATCTCTATATCTAAATTCCAACTTAACAAAATGGCCATGACAACAAAAAAAACGAAGTGTTGTATTCATGTCTCAACATGCCGATAACATGTTAAAGTTATGAGGACTATTATCATAACGTATTTTAAACACATTTGCTTAGAGGTGCATGTAGAGTAGTTGATAAGCGCCCCGTCTACCATGCGGTAGAGCATGTCTTCGATTCACGCTCAGATCAAAGGTTTTTTTTAAACACATCTCAAGCTCAGGTCAAATTTTTTTTTTAAACCACATTGATAAGTTTATAATCTGAATAAATTCAATTTGTCAATTGTTATTTTGCCGACATTGAGGGGACGGTGCATGTTTCTTTATTATGCTCTGTCTCGCACTGTTTGGGACTTTAAAATTTAGGAAATAATGCAATTTCGTAGATCTATCGAAATTAATAAAGTTAGAGAATGAGAAAAAATGAAAAATGAAGGCCAGAAACATGGAGACAGAGGAGGAAAGATTAGTTATTAGGCTTGACTACAAGTGTCGGAGGAGTGTAAGGCGATTGATGAGGAAAGTAAAGAGGAATGACTTGGAAGATCAGCAGAAAAGGATAACAAATGTAACTGTAACAGTGTTGAAATATTACAACTAGATTTAAACTAAATTCCTAGTGCGAAGAACAGGTAGAACTACTAGTAGATTATAAGTGTAATAAATAAAACAAGTTATGATAAATGTAACAGAATGATAAATGTAACCAGTAACACATGTTACAGAATGATAAATGTAACCAGTAATACATGTTACAGAATGATAAATGTTATTGTAAGCTCATTATAAAGAGAGTTTGTAGCACATAATGTAATATATCTTGACAACAGGTGAAATATTGATAAGACAGAATTTTGATATGGCAATGGATGAGCATTTGGTTTTCAAATCATACAGAAAAGGGCTGTATGTCCCAAACTATATGTTCTACAAGTGGGGAAAAAGATTGACCCTCCTAACTCCTGTATACTTAGTAATAGAAATGCAAAGTGACAGGCACTTCTTACACTATGGTCTGCAAAGGTTACATGACTATTCAGACAGGATGACAGAACGAAGTGCATCTTTAATCAGCAAGTCATAGAAATCATTAGTAAGTATGTATTAATGACACCTGCTGGGAAGACTGAACACCAATGAGTCTAGCTCAGAGGGATATCACATGGTCCCATAATAAATATCACAAAATGATCACGAAAGAAGACATTAGACAGCATAGCAGCACAGCATGGACTAAACAGGGAGTCTTGATAGCCTAATGGTTATCTGTTATATGAGGACTATCGCCCGCGTGCCCAGCGTGTTCGTAGCGCGTGGACTACGGGTGACTAGTCCTCTGTAGTGCGGTTCAACTCTGTGGACTAGCAGAAAAGCTACAGGTTCCCAGATTTACGGTGTTCGTGGCACCGAGCCGAAGGGTTACGATGTCCATGAAGTGTTTCTGGATCGAGAAAAAATAAAATGAGGACTATCATCATAGCACTTCAGACATGTCCATAGGTGCTCCGATCTCTGACTCAATAAAGTCTTTTTCTTGATCAGTGCTGGATTACTGATGACCGTGAACACCTTGTGCACTGAGTCTTTGGACAAATATTACAAACATAGATTGTCCGTCTGATTACCTGTGATCGTCAGAATAAATTTTTAGAATATAAAATCTTGAAGAAGCCATCACTAGAATTCCTTCATACGGTTTCTGTACAATGTACTGTATGACTTCACCCTGAATTACAGAAACAAAAGCAAATATAATGCTAATGAGTAAAATACTGGAGAAAAAACAAACAAGAAGATCCTTCCATCCTTCATTTCGTTTGACTAAAATATTGACTATATATTCAATGGTGTTTCTTGTATAAACTTTTCATTGTCTTTTGTAGCACACTCAAAAGTCTGTAGTTTTCTGTCCAGTGTTGTTTCACTAGGCCAGTGAATTTGCCTCAGTATATCGTATTTGAGGCAGTTTCAAAGTGTGTGCTATGCAATCTGAGGTAGCTGTCCCCATGTGCACATGACTGAATTGCCAGTTTTAAATTGTATATACATGTGGCTGCGTAGTCGATTGTGACCTAATCTAAGGAGAAGAATGACAACTTGTTCTAAAATCTGCTCATTTTTATAGTCATTCTGTGTTAGTAGGCCTATTGTTAGCTTTTTGGATTTATTTCATCTTTCTTTTGGTGATTTGACTGATCTCAAGCAGTACCTTCATTGGCTAGTCAGTCTGCAGTTTCATTTTCTGGTAATCTACAGTGAGAATGTATCCACTGCAAGATGACCTTGTACTTTATGCATAGTTCAGACAGTAGTTCTGTGGTCATGCTAGATCTACAGGTCTATGGTCATGCTAGATGGTAAGTTGTGTGGTCATGTTAGACGTTAAGTTATGTGGTCATGCTAGATGTTCAGGTCTGTGGTCATGCTAGATGTTAAGTTATGTGGTCATGTTAGATGTTCAGGTCTGTGGTCATGCTAGATGTTAAGTTATGTGGTCATGCTAGATGTTAAGTTGTGTGGTCATGCTAGATGTTAAGTTATGTGGTCATGTTAGATGTTAAGTTATGTGGTCATGTTAGATGTTAAGTTATGTGGTCATGTTAGATGTTAAGTTATGTGGTCATGCTAGATGTTAAGTTCTGTGGTCATGTTAGATGTTAAGTTATGTGGTCATGCTAGATGTTAAGTTGTGTGGTCATGCTAGATGTTAAGTTCTGTGGTCATGCTAGATGTTCAGGTATGTGGTCATGCTAGATGTACATGTTTGTGGTCACGCTAGATGTCTAGGTCTGGGTTTGTGCTAGATCTTCAAACAAATTACAATGGCGTAATCTATTATCTTTTCAAGATCGAGCTGGCAGTCCCATCAAGCTTTTGTATCAACGCTATACTCTCTGGTCAGATCTGATGGTGTTGATCACAAGCTGGTACAACAGAAATAACAGCAACAACAATAATACTAATAATAGAGACAGCATCAATAATAAACAACAATAGCAGCAATAACAAAATGGTATCAGAAACAGCAATAGTAGAATCAACAACAGCAGTAGCAGAAGTATGAACTGAATTTTTTGCAATTTTAGCTTAAAAGGTCCAAAGGTGAAGGATTGACTTCACTGCACCAAGTTTCCCCATATGGCTCCGTTCCTATTGGCAGAGATGGCAGGCCAATTGCCGAGAGAACTGCAAAAAAGCACAAACTCTGTGGCTCTGGCAACAATCCTAGGAATCTGACGTAAAAATTGCATATGTCTTGGTCCAGATTGAAACCCACGACCTTCAGTTTGGCAGGCAAATGACTTAACCACTTTGTCATCAATCAATACCCCAGAAGAATTTATCTCAAATAACAATGGAATCTTACCTGCAATTTGCACACAAACCCCTCGTCTGTTCCAAATAAAGACATCATCATGTAGAGAGTAAGACGATGGTTGAGATGATGAAAAGCATACTTAGGGATAACATCCTGATCGTTTTCCTCATCAATATCATTACCTTCATCTACAACAGAATCTGAGCCTGGCAACGCAACATATGTAGTAGTTGTTGTAAGTGACGACAATTTTTGGGAAGGTGGTTCTTCAGAGGTAGTTTCTGATACAGTTTGAGAATCAGAAACTAAACTGACAGTACCTATAGCAGCATCTCCAGTTTTAGATGGAGTAGCAGTTGAAAGTGATAATTGTTTAGAGAGTGATTTTTTTCTTGTTGATGACATCGGTTCTCTAGGATGATCATAAATACTAGTGAGATCAGGGGATGAACTGCTGTTGGAGTTAAGCACAACAATGGTACCACCTGCTGTGGACTCGATGTCTTCTGCGTTGACTGTTTCATTAATATCATTATCATGTGAAATGTTATCAATTATATTTTCTGGATTGTTCATTGAGGTCTCATACACACTGGAGACCATACTACTGCAGATGCTGGAGCTCAGTGGAGAAACAATAGCGTTATCAGATTTCTTGGAATTTGTTGCTAAATCATCCCTGTCTATAAGTGCGTCTTCTGAGAACTCAGGAACTGATGAGCTACGGGTGTGCATAATGGTAAGAGTATCTAGATTTGTGTCTGAAGGTACTGTTGGGATCACTGCTATGCTTGAGCTGCTTTCTGATCGCTTGAGGCCTGTCCGTATATCAGTTCCTTCTACTGAACTAGCACTAGCTTTTTTATTATTACCCAGAGATGACCTCATGAATGTTGAGATACTGACACTCCGTCCTTTACTACTGCTGTATGAGCCGGCACCGAAACTTTCTTGTTCTTCCAGATATTTCCCTTCACTAACTAAACTGTTGACGATATCTTCCATAACTGCTAGATTGTTGTGAATAAAGGTCCTTCTCGGCCCAGACTGCATGTTTTCTTCATCTTTTTTCTCAATTCTTTCATCATCAAAACTACTCACTCTCCGCTTAATGCTGATTGGTCTGGTAGGTTCATCCATACTATTTATAATCCCGCTCCTGTACTCCCCATCAACTAAAATCTTCTGTCTAAAATCGATAACTCCAGATTCTTGCGGATCAAATACCCGGGAATGTGATTCTTTAATAGATTCCCGCCTAACAAATGCCTTGCTGCCTCTTGTTGAAGAATCCCCGAGCAAACTAGTGGTCATATCAGTAGAATGAGAGGATGTCTGGATAGTTGTCATTGTATTTGGAGAGAAGTGGTCCTCCACACAAACAAGTTGATCTTCTGAGATTTTATGTTCTCCCTAAAATATAAATGAGAACATAAATGACAAATATATGAACAGAAGCACTTGTTCTTTACAAAATTTGAGTATATCTTTCTTTCTATCTAAGGTTTTGTGTCTTTGTGATGAGGTATATTATGTTCAGTAAAGATATTTGGATGGTGTTCAAGAACTCCAACTTGGTAACTTTGATATCGTCACGGTGAATGGGAAAACAAATATAATGTTTAGATTATATGTGGTTGTAGTTAATAGTATCGCTTTAGACAACAATGATATGATGGCATCTTCTACAAGCAAATCCCTCAAGCTTAAAGGTTTCGGAAACTACTGAAGAATTCCATTTTAGAAAGTAAGATACTATTTTGAAACTTTTGAAGTCAATATGCAGCAGTTCAGCTCATTTAAAAAATTTCATCTTTGTTTGCTAACCCCCGGGAATTATGGGATTATTTCATCCTTATTCCTATATTGGAGGGAGAGGGGAGAGGGGGAATGAGGAATTGTACCTGGCTTTCTTCAAGACCCCGAAATGTCCAACAACTCTAGGCGCGTAGTGCTACGCTTAGTGCTGCAGGAACCTCCATAGTGCTATGCTTAGTGTTGCAAGAACCTCCAACAACTCTAAGTGTTTAGTGCTATGCTTAGTGTTACAGGAACCTCCAACAAATCTAGGCGTGTAGTGCTACACTTAGTACTGCAGGAACCTTCATAGTGCTATGTTTAGTGTTGCAAGAACCTCCAACAACTCTAAGTGTTTAGTGCTATGCTTAGTGTTACAGGAACCTCCAACAAATCTAGACGTGTAGTGCTACACTTAGTACTGCAGGAACCTTCATAGTGCTATGCTTAGTGTTGCAAGAACCGCCAATAACTCTAGGTGTGTAGTACTATGCTTAGTGTTACAAGAACCGCCAATAACTCTAGGTGTGTAGTACTATGCTTAGTGTTACAAGAACCACCAATAACTCTAGGTGTGTAGTACTATGCTTAGTGTTACAAGAACCGCCAATAACTCTAGGTGTGTAGTACTATGCTTAGTGTTACAAGAACCACCAATAACTCTAGGTGTGTAGTACTATGCTTAGTGTTACAAAAACCACCAATAACTCTAGGTGTGTTGTGCTACACTTAGTACTGCAGGAACATTCATAGTACTATGCTTAGTGTTGCAAGAACCGCCAATAACTCTAGGTGTGTAGTACTATGCTTAGTGTTGTGGAGACTCCTACACAGGCACAGTCTCTAAAAATTTGATAAAATTTGCTAACGACTAGCAATTTTTCAAGTTCTTGAAATAAAAGATGTTACATTTTTTTTTTTCAGTACAATGTTGTTAGTTTTACGAATGGGGCAAACACCCGCATCCACAGGTCTTTGCCTTATCGATGAGGCAAAAACCAGCACAGTATAGATGTCTGGAAAGTACAATTCTTTTGATTATAAAATATATTACAGGTTCCATTTGCCTGTGTGTTGCCGGGTCCACTAGGGAGCAAAGAACAGTAACACTGCAACCTACAAGGCATGTTGTAACATCCGACTACGGTAGGGACCTAGGGAAGGTACCCGAGTAAATAAAAAGCGTCACAGAAATCTGATGCGCTGGCCTACTTGTAGGTGCATAACTGGCACAATGTACAAACACTCTTTGGCTCCAATCACACACAAATCACAAAGAGTGGTTTAACAAGTGATCGATATGGAGCGCTCAAGAAAAGAAGAACAGGTTCCATTGCCACACACATGGTAGGTAAGTGACTAGACTACATCCACAAGATGTTTCATAAAATACACACAAGTAATTTTCCATAAATCTTTTTTTTTAAACCGTGCCTTCCTTAGAATGACTTTAGAATGGTCTACTTGTTAAACAAGTGTTTAGGTTCTTTATGTTCCAGACATGCTTCAACTTATATAGGTATGAGAGAGACACATGTCCCATATAGGTTAGGACTTATAAATTTCATCTCATATTGCTTGCAAAACTAGAACTCAGTGTCATAACTCTTCTGTAAGTTAACACACACAAAAAGGGTACAACACATTTACTTACAGAACCTAATATAGCAGATCTGCCCATCTTGGATGGAGCTACAAACGCACTGTTTCTGTCTCTTGTCATAGTCACACCAGGCAACCTTGGCTGGCTGTCTTTCATCCTACTGTGGTAAAAGAAAGCAGAATTACCTTCATTAATATTGTCTAATGGGATGGAAAGTTCTTAGAACATTCTGGACAGAGAAAAGAACAAACATAGACATCCTAACGGACCTGCATATCAAGGAGCATTTGCTCATAAATAACAACACGTCCCGGAAGATAAAATATTTTTGCCACATTAAACGACAGTGATTTGGAGAGAATGGTAATGGAGGGCATGGTTCCTGGAATATGAGACAGGAGATGACCAAGATGAAGGTGGCAGCAGGACATCAAAGATACATGGAGTCCCCCATTGCACACTACACTTATAGTTTTTGAATCAGCCATTGTACACTATGCTTAAAGTTTTAGAGTCACTCATTGCACACTACACTTAAGAGTTTTGGAGTCACCCATTGCACACTACACTTAAGAGTTTTGGAATCCCCCCATTGCTCACTACAGGTAGAGTTTTGGAGTCTCCAATTGCACACTATACTTGGAGTTTTGGAGTCTCCAATTGCACACTATATTTGGAGTTTTGGAGTCTCCAATTGCACACTATACTTGGAGTTTTGGAGTCTCCAATTGCACACTATACTTGGAGTTTTGGAGTCTCCAATTGCACACTATACTTGGAGTTTTGGAGTCTCCAATTGCACACTATACTTGGAGTTTTGGAGTCTCCAATTGCACACTATACTTGGAGTTTTGGAGTCTCCTGGGTATGAAAGATATCTAGAAACAACTTGAAGGCACTACACGTGTAATTTCTTGGCATTTCTAACGAATCCATCTATCTATATTCTCTTTATGTCCCGTTCGACACATTAGGCTTGCACTTACTCAGCATTTTTCTTGCTTAAGCTAGCTGGTCTCTTGATCTGCTCCATGTAGCTTCCTGATGATGATGTGTATGATCCTACAGGTGTTGATGCAGCTGACCTGACAGTGGACGAAGGCTCAAGTTCAATAATAATAGAACTTCGACATTTGGGACATATAAGTGTTGTTTTACCTGTAGAACAAGAGTGGATACAGAACAAATGTTTAGAAGCAAACAGTAACTTTTATGAGTTAGCTATAAAAAATGTCTAATATTTAATATTTGTGGTTGGTAGTAAAAGCAGTAGTAGTAGTGGTCATGGCGGTGGTAGGATGGAATAAAATCGTCAAAATAGAAAGGCAGTAAAACTTCCCACAGGTGCAAGTATACCTTGCCCACACTGTACAAGAACATTTCAAGCCCTCATCGGGCTCACTAGTCATCTACGCACACACAGACAAACATAACGCAACTACATTCCCTTGGATGAAAATTGTGTGATCATCACCTGTGATGGACGAGCATCATCAGTAGTAGTAGTGGTAGGTGTAGCGGTGGTGGTTTTTGTAGTGGTGGTGGCAGCTGTGGTTGTTATGGTAGTAGTAGTGGTGATAGTACTTTGATATGCACGAAAGGACAGAATACACAACACCCACATGTCTAGCTTTGATCATGTATGCCCCACCTGTGGTAGAGGATTGTGTTCTAGGATTGGACTCTACAGTCACCTCTGCACACACCAGAGATGTGCAGCAGCACACATCTGAGACTTCTGTCATCATCGCTTGCGATGGATGGCTATATATGGAGTGGTGATAGTAGCAGAGGTAGCTGTGGTTGTGATGTTGGTAGGAGTTGTGAGGGTTTTAATATTGGTGATTAGCCCGTTTGCCCAGCTGGTTCGTAGCGTTGGACTACGGGTGACTATCCCTCTGTGTGTGCGGGTTCAATCCCACGGGATGGCAGAAAAAGCCACAGATTCCCAAGATTTACAGTGTTCGTGGCACCGAACTGAAGGGTTACGATGTCCATGGCACCGAGCCAAAGAGCTGAAAAGCTCAAATGCTTCTGGATCGGAAAAAAAAAAAATATTGGTGGTTGAGTAGCAGTGACTGGGTAATAGAGTTGTGGTAGTGGTAGTGTTGTGGTGACTAGTAGTATTGAGTAGCTATAGAGCAGCACTGTCTGTTTTATTAACCAATAAATCCTAATTATTCTTTACATTAGCGACTGATTAATTAACTGATTGAGCCATCATCATTGCACTTTAATAAATAACCATGTGTGCTTCGGTCTCTTTCTTACACAGGAAGATCTCAGCGGCACTGCACAAGCTCCTTAGCAATGGATTCCAGATTTCCTTCCATGACCTTTGGAACACAAGGCAAGAGCTTAACCACTTATCCACAGATACCACCCCAAAGTTCCTCTATGGAAAAAGAAAAGAAGAAAAGCTTGTTCTCAAAACACTGTTGCTGAAATGTCCTGTTTTACAAAACATCTCCCTGACATCCTGATCAACGAGACAGATGTGAGCTCACAAAGAAGTGTGTCTGAAGTGGGAATTAATCCAGATCTCTGTTATATGTCAAAAAAGCCAACCTCAAATGATACTACTACAACTAATACTAGTCAAGATATAGATGGTGTCTATGCAGAGTTCTGGGAGTATTAAGAAGATCCTGGTTTAGGAATGAAGACATCAGTAAAAAAAATGGTTACAAAATCAATACTGAGCTTCATCAAAAACAAACCGCCCGAGTGGTTACCGGGCCCAAATTTGGGGTGCAAAGAATAGAACCACTGTTACCTGCCACGCATGTCGTAAGAGGCGACTAAGGAGGTTTGGCTGAAATCGGGTGCAGGTGTCCTAAACGGTAGAAGTCTATGCGTTAGGGGCCTATCAAACCAATATGCAACGATACACGTCGTGGCAAAGATCACACATATCACAAAGAGTGATTAAAATTGGTCGTAAAGAACGAACGCAAAGAAGAAGAAAAACAAATTAAATTACCACATCAGCAGAATATCAACAGACAGTGTGCCTCAAAAGGGTAATCGGATGCAGTGATGCAGGTAATGCAAAAGATGGATCACAGAAATAACAGAGACAGTGAACGACACTATGTAGGAAACGCATATAAAAGTCCATTCTAGAAATGTCCTCTTATCCTGGCGCTGTGAGGCTCATCTTATCCTGGCGCTGTGAGGCTCATCTTATCCTGGCGCTGTGAGGCTCATCTTATCCTGGCGCTGTGAGGCTCATCTTATCCTGGCGCTGTGAGGCTCATCTTATCCTGGCGCTGTGAGGCTCATCTTATCCTGGCGCTGTGAGGCTCATCTTATCCTGGCGCTGTGAGGCTCATCTTATCCTGGCGCTGTGAGGCTCATCTTATCCTGACGCTGTGAGGCTCATCTTATCCTGACGCTGTGAGGCTCATCTTATCCTGACGCTGTGAGGCTCATCTTATCCTGACGCTGTGAGGCTCATCTTATCCTGGCGCTGTGAGGCTCATCTTATCCTGACGCTGTAAAGTAAAACAAGATTAGAGAAGAAGAAGAAGACTAATATTCTAAACCTTCTTGTTTCTAGAAGAACAAGAGACAATAACTGTTGTTCTTCACAAATTTTATTCTAAGCCTTCAACTCTACCCATGACACTCCAACCCTCTATAACCTCATCTTCTACTGTTCTTCACCAGGTCCAGCTATTCTTTGCCGCCTCCCCTCTTTCCCTGTGGGTTTGATAAATGGATGTCTTGTTATATTGTGTTCCTCTTTCCTGAGGGTGTGCCCAATCCATCATCCTTTTCTCTCTAATCTTTGGTTATATACTTACTTATTCCTCTTCGCTCCTCGTGGAGTATAGGGCCTCAATAGTTGTTCTTCACTTTTTCCGGTCTCTGGCTGTTTCTTTATGGTCTCTCAGGTAGTTGAGCCCCTTCAGTTCCTCAAGAAGAGTTTGTCTCCAGGTCTCTTTAGACCATCTCCTTTCCCATTTTCTTTGAGGGTTCCACTCAAGTGTTTGTCTAGCAACACTCAACCGTCTTCCATTTTTTTTTTCCCGATCCAGAAGCACTTGAGCTTTTCAGCTCGGTTCCATGGACATCGTAACCCTTTGGTTCGGTGTCACGAACACTGCAAATCTGGGGAATCTGTGGCTTTTTCTGCCATCCCGCGAATTGAACCCGCACACACAGAGGGATAGTCACCCGTAGTCCAACGCGCTACGAACACGCTGGGCAGACGGGCAACCGTCTTCCGTAGAGTATGTCAATCCTCCACCATTTTCTCCTCTTAACATGGGTTATCATGATATATTTGGCAATATAGGTTTCTATTTTATTTATCTCTTCTGCAATTCTGTATTTGTTCTCCTTTGTGACCTCTCTCAAATATTTCTACCAATAAATAATACTTAAGTCTCACTCATAAGCTCTTGGATAGATTCCAAATCCTTGCTACTCCCTGAAGTAGGCAACTGGCTTCTCTGCTGAATCATCTCCGACTTGAGAAAAGTTCGGTTGCACTTGAGACACTGTTATAAACACAATAATAAACATTTACTCACAGTGATATATGTAATAACACAATTATAGAGAAAATGGGTTTTTTTATACCACATGGCATATAGGGTAATACGGTGTTGGGAACGTATTTTTCATTGACCGTCGGCACATGATGGGTGATGTAGTCAACACCTTTATTTCCCAGTACTTTTCCTGGTACCCAATTGAGGCTGGATCGACCTGAGAGCCTTTACAGTCTGAAAAATGCCACGCCCACTGTGTAGTGTGCTCACCATGCAACCATTACAGATGTGTTTCTTGTAAGTTTGCTAAGTCTGCTATCTTACAAAACTTAAATTCCTTAAATTGACAATTGGTCAAGGCTGCAATACACTAAGCACTAGGAGGCACTACACTATTGCTAGGAGTCAATACAGTACGCGCTATGAGAAAAAAGTGCTAGGAGCCACTACACTATGCGCTAGGAGCCAATGAACTATGCACTAAAAGTCTACACTATGTGTTAGGAGCCAATACACTACACGCTATGAGAAAAAAAGTGCTAGGAGCCACTACACTACGCGCTAGGAGCCAATACAATACGCACTAAAAGTCAATACACTATGTGTTAGAGCAATACACTACACTACATTACACCATGTAGTGAAAAAATTCAAACCTGCATGACAACCATTGACTGTGCCTTCTCTTGATATCCTCTAGAGTCCAAGAATGGCTGGAGGTGTGCACGAATTATCTGAAATATAATATAGATCACTCATTGATGAAACTTGTACATCCTCCCCACATATCTTCAATTTACACTTAGTGACTTGTAACCCTGATGAAGTCATTTTGAGCCACATATTGCTTTTGTTGATTCTCTTGTATCCTTGTCTTAGGAAAACTGCCTGTTAAACATATTTATTTGTATTTATCCAAACTTACAAATACAATGTAAGACCAGTCATGGTAGAAGAAATGACTGATGCCAGACACGCATGTTCACAAGTGGCAAATAGTCAAACAAACTCCAGAAATTATATGTCTGCTACAATTTAGTCAGTTTCATATCAAACGACTAAGAAGTTGTGGAACAAACAGTGATGCTTCCCCAACAGTATGTTATGAGTTGTTTGTTTGTTGAGAATCCCATTGAAGAAGAACCCTTCCCTCTTTCCATAAGTAACTGCTGTTTAAATGCTGTCAATATTACAAGATAGGATAGATTGAGAAATGATAACATTAGAAATGTCATTGGAATCAATACAAGACAACTACAGTAATATGAGCAGATTAGAACAAGTTTTCTGCTCCTTAGAACAGGGCACAATCGACTCCACAGCCATGTGTATACAAAATTGAAGATTCAAATTCAGCCATATGAACATTCTTCTCAGCCTACAGAAAGCATACTTAAAGACTGTCCTGAATATGATATACTGAGGCAAACTCACTGACTTAGTGAAACAGCACTGGAAAGACAACTGCACGAAAAAGGCTAAAATAAAGTCAGTTAAAGTTTATACAAGAGATAACATTGAATATATACACAATATTTCAAGAAGATGAAAGGAAGGGAAGAAACTAGGTTTTATCCATGCTTGGTATTAAAGTTTGAACACTATTGGATTGAAGATTGAGCTTGGATTGAAGTGGCAAGAAAAGAGTAGCATGAGGTTTGAGTAGGCTCATCAATCAACATGGAACTGGTATGGTTAGTGGCTGGATGCTGGTGATATTGAGGAGGAGATCAGAACACCAATGGACATGTCTAGGGTGCAATGTAGATACTCCAAACTAAAATAACACAGATGTACACATGTCTGGATATAGGTGTTACAGAGGAGTCCTTCATATGTCGTGGATGGAGAAGAGAGCATGTCCCGAAAGAACTCAGGGTCAGGGAAAGCTGGCTAATGCTGCAAGTGGGAAAGAGAAGGTTGAGGTGTTTTGGACATATGAAAGGACACGAGAGGCTGGAGGGAGGATGGACCATCGGGAAGGAAGGCATACTGAGAAGAAGAGGACCACAGAGAAGATGGATTCAGGATATAACTGATTGAACATGACGGCTAAAGAGGCAGGACATCAGGCCTATGAAAGAGAGAAATTCCAGAAGACCATTGGGGTGGCAAAATTCTGCTCAAGACAAGCTATTTGATGACACGTGTCTGTGTGTTTATTACAAGATATGAAAAGCCTATAGCGAAATTGGTAACACTGCACTAATAACCACACACAAGGGTCTCTGTGGCTGAGTGGTTAATCCCTTTGCCTTGGTCGAAGGTTCGATTCCGGACCGCTGCCTTCTGTTCACGAGTGCAGTTTTTCCAGAGACCCTAGGATTGTTGCCGGAGCTACAGAGTTTGTGCTTTGTGCAATACTCTCGGAAGGTGGCATGCCATTTCTGCGGAGAGAGACCGTGCCATATGGAGTCAAACCCAGTGCAATGAAGTCAATCCTTCTGCTTTTAAACTAATAACCACACACTGTAGAAATTCTGAGGTTCAAGGCTAGCTTGGATACAAAATTCTCAGTGTGCACCTCTGAAGTCGGAGTAAGGCTCAGCTGAATGGCAAGGCACCCGTGTGGAAGTAAAGAATAGTACCTGATGTAGGACTTAGGAAGCTACCCTAGTAAATAAAAAGCATCGCAGAAATTGGATGTTCTGGCCTACTTGTAGGCGCATAACTGGCACAATGTACAATCACTCTTAGACTCAGATGACATACAAATCACACAGAGTGGTTAGTAAGTGGTCGATATGGAGTGTTCAAAGAAGAAGAATGGCAAGGGGCACTGGTGATAAGGAAAGCAAGCTTTACCGCATTAATCAGTCAGAGGTGCCACGACTACATCTGAATTTCTAGCAGACAAACATAAACAAAATTACAATATATCACTTACCTTGCCATCTGTGGTATCTACTACATAGCATCTGTTCTGCTTATCTTTCCTGACATAGTCAAACTTCAAGTCCAACTGCAAATATTCAGTTCTTTCATCTTGTTTACTGTTTCCATTTATCAAATCCTCATCTGAAACTGCCCCATTCATATCAAGTTTTGTATCAGAATGTTCCCCCAACACCTGGTCCGATTTTGCAGTGAAGACATCATTTGTTTTTTTCACAATTTTCCACTTCATGTCTATCAGACTGGCAAGCTCAAGCTTCTCCTTCACCTTTCCAGTGACATCTTTCTCCACTAAATATGAGGCTGTCAGTGTCATTATTATCATTTCATTGTCTTGTAAAGGGAGCGTAGCAAACATTGACTCTGCCACCTCTTCCTTCTCTACTGTAAAAGGAAAAAACAAAACTAATTACTTATTCAAAGTTTATTTTATATTTTTTTCAAATATTATCTTTGTAACAAATTAATCGATTTCTATGAGAATTCATTTTCTCTTTTCAACTGTAAAACGTTAACATAGCTTAGTGATAGTGAGCTGCTCTTTTTGTGTATTAGTCTTCTTCTTCAAATGCTCCATATCGACCACTTGTCAATCACTCTGTGTGATTTGTATGTGATCTGAGACTAAGAGCAACTGTAGGTTGTGCCAGTTATGCGCCAAGAAGTAGGCCAGCACATCCTATTTATGTGCTGCTTTTTTATTTACTAGGGTTGTATCCCTAGGCCTACATTAGTCGCCTCTTACGACATGTATTGTAGGTTACAATGGTACTATTCTTTGCTTCCCTTGCGGGCCCCGGCACCACATGGGCGTGTGCATTAGTGAACAGTGTTCAACTACCAACAGCACCAATTCTCTAATCACCAATCTAGCCCGCGTGCCCAGCGTGTTCGTAGCGCACTGTACTACGGGTGACTAGTCCTCTGTAAGCGTGGGTTCAACGCGGACTGGCAGAAAAGCTACAGGTTCCCCAGATTTACGGTGTTCGTGGCACCGAGCCGAAGGGTTACGATGTCCATGACACCGAGCCGAAGAGCTCAAGTGCTTCTGGATCGGGCACCAAAAAAAAAATCACCAATCTAAAAAACAGAGTTAAAGGCAAAGAATTGACTTTCTTGGACCAGGTTTCCTCATATCATTCAATCCCTCTGAACATTACAGTTCCAGCAACAACTGAAGAAAATGCACCTGTAAACTAAACCATACAGTTTGAATTTAAACCCATGACCCTTGGAACAAAAAGGAAAACAGCATAACCACTGTGCTACAGTGACCTTTCTACCGATCTTAAGATCAATGCCCAGTTTTTAATTAATGGAGCATTTGGAATCATCGCTGGAGTTACTTAGTAAGCATTATGTCAATGACGCTTTCAGACACATAAAAGCTGGAAAAAATCTCCGTAAATGAAAGAATTACTAACAAAACACCGTTTGTAGAAGTTATTAATAAACATCTTTAAAACAAAACTTACATAAAACTGATGAGTTGCTTGAGTTTGTCTCCGTTTCATTCAAACATTTATGTGATTCGGGTGTCAAAGAACTGTTAAGGTCACTTGTAGACTTCTTTGAAGATGCTTCCCCTTCAGATTTGACTGAGGACACAATGTCAACATCCCTTGATAATGATGCTTTATTTAGTGAGATTTCATTTGAAGGTTGAGACACAGTCTTCGATGTTGAAATAGGTTCAGTAACATTGACCTGGTTAGTTGTATCAAAGTTTGTATTGGAAGAAGTCTGGTTGCTGGCTTCAACTACAACCGTGTCTATGTTTGCTTTCTCTTCTAAGACAGGACAAGATGATGACAACTTTTCATCGATAAACTTATCATTTTCAACATTGTTGTTAAAAGTCTCTGCAGATTTTAGAGATTTATTTTCCTCGATAAATCCAGTTTGAGTCTCAAATGCTGAAAAGTTTAAACTTGTGTTTGGATTCTTTCCTCCATCACTGTCATCAGTTGAATGATGACCTGCTGCTAATCTTGCAATGGCGGCCATGATTGGATTGTTAGCGTCACTCATTCTTGAGTCTGTCAAATATAAATCGTCATCAGTCGGAGACCCATCCTTCCTGAGTTGGTTGTCTGACTCTGACTTGCTGTCTTCATTCTTCTTCCTGCTGCTCATGTCATAATTGATGTCTGAACCATTAATACTTTTAGATCCAATAATAAATCGTGGACCACAACAGTTTTCTGACTCTGTGTTTTCTGACTCGATATTTTCAGCCTCGGCATCGGATAACTCAGATGTGAATGAGGCCAGATCTACTTTCTTCTTGTTGAAAACATCCCTGTCTTTAATTGCCTGTTCAGAAAAGAAAAAAGTAGGAAAGGTTAAATCTGTGTTAGAACTTTATGCAAAGCTGCTTTCTTCAGTTATCAGAGAACTATCATCATAGCACTGGATATGTTCATAGGTGCTCCGATCTCCGCCTCAACAAATCCAGCAGCTGGAACTACCACGCCTACAACGGCCTAACACGCTAGTTTGATGTTGATTATTCGGTCTCGTCGCATATTTGGTATGCCGTTATTTTCTTTTCCTGATCAAATGTGGTAGACAGGGAATAATAGATTGTTTGTTCAACTTATTTCTGTATGTTTCTCTACCAAACATATTTGTGCCTGCATCTGTACTTTGTAAAACTTTTTTCTGTCTTTTTCTGTACTTTGCCCAACGTATGTCTGTCTGTTTCTGTACTATATCACACTTAATTTTGCCTGCATCAGTATTTGCAACTCTTTTTTTTCTGTTTCTGTACTTTGCAACACTTTTTTTTGACTGTATCTATGATTTGTCCAACTTATTTCTGTCTGTATTAATGATTTTTCCAACTTATTTCTGTCTGTATCATTGATTTGCCCAACTTATTTCTGTCTGTATCATTGATTTGCCCAACTTATTTCTGTCTGTATCATTGATTTCTCCAACTTATTTCTGTCTGTATCTATGATTTGCCCAACTTATTTCTGTCTGTATCTATGATTTGTCCAACTTATTTCTGTCTGTATCAATGATTTGTCCAACTTATTTCTGTCTGTATCTATGATTTGTCCAACTTATTTCTGTCTGTATCTATGATTTGTCCAACTTATTTCTGTCTGTATCAATGATTTGTCCAACTTATATCTGTCTGTATCTATGATTTGTCCAACTTATTTCTGTCTGTATCTATGATTTGTCCAACTTATTTCTGTCTGTATCAATGATTTGTCCAACTTATTTCTGTCTGTATCTATGATTTGTCCAACTTATTTCTGTCTGTATCTATGATTTGTCCAACTTATTTCTGTCTGTATCAATGATTTGCCCAACTTATTTCTGTCTGTTTCTATACTATATCAAACGTATTTTTTCTCAGATCTGTACTTTGTAACTCTTACTTTTGTCAGTTTCTGTACTTTCTAACCCTTGTTACTGTATTTTTAAATCTTTCTTGCTCTGTGTTTTTATTCTTTTATCTGAGCAACTTCAAGTGATAAAATGCTTATTTAATACAAGAAAGAATAAATTTACTTTAACATGTATGGGAGGTCGAGATTGAAATATCAAAATATCATGTTTGCAGTCCTTTCTCTTGATGGTCGCCAGTGTGTTGCCGGGGCTTACAAGGGGAGTAAAGAATAGCAACACTGTGACCTACAAGGCATGTTGTAAGGGTAGTGGCCTAGGGAAGCTACTCTAGTAAATAAAAAGTGTCACAGAAATTGGATATGCTGGAATACTTATGAGTGCATAACTGGCACAATGTACAATCGCTCAAATCACAAAGAGTGGTTTAACAAGTAGTCGATATGAGGCACTTGAAGAAGAAAAAAGAAGATGTTTGCAGTCCTTGTCTTGATGGATGCAGGTCCATGCCCATTTGGGTACGTCTATTTCTTCAATGTGGATATAGATATCTTTCATGACAAGAGAAAACACATAACAGAAATCTTGGACCAGCAAAGGTCTCTCATACCTAAAGACTACTGTGTGAGGTGACAGGTCAATCATCAACAACATGATCCTGGTAGGCTGACATTAAAAAATGCCTGTCCTGCATAGTTTACGGCAGCGCTGTCCAATGCAGTGTCCACAGGCTCCATGGCAAAAGTGTGATACAACCTCAACGCCCTATTTTACTTGACGCCATATTTTACTCCTCTGGCTTCAAGGTTAATCATAATTTTTTTTATGTATTTCTGAATAATAGTATGATTCAGTATATTCGTAAACACAGTAAAAAAAAAATTAACATGTGATCAGGATTAAGTTTCCATAATTTATTATTTTTTAAATATTACTATTAACCCTTTCGCTGCTACATACTTTCCGAAGACGGATTTAAAAATAGCTACTCTTTGTTTCTAGGTCACAAACGTGAATGTATGCCTATAGCAGTGATAATAGAAATGTATCACGTGTTAATACGTCTTTAGCAGTGAATGGGGAAAAATGTCTATACACGTCCTTAGCAGCTTATTACTTTATTATTATAATTAGTATTATTATTGCAAGTGTTACATGGGGCCCAAGCCTCCACCGTCATTAGTCAGATGTGCCCCAATATATAAAAATGTTGGATAGCACTGCTGCCTTAGAACATCTGGAGGTTGAAAAAACTGCAGAGTGAAAGAGTTAAAAAATGGGTCAACTATAGCCATTCTGAGATGAAGAAGAGAAATAAACTAACCTGCAGCCAATTTGGTCCATAACTTTGTCTGATTTCCTCAATCTCTCTCTTGGTTTTCATAGCCTCTTCCTGTTTGGTTTTTAACTGCTGCTTCAAAAATTGAGGATGTGGTGATGACCCTAGAAATTTATGATAAAGATATGCAATTTATGTGAAAATGTAACCAAGATAAAAGCCGTAAGATATTTTATTCACATTTTAATGCACATTTCAAATGAAGCAACAATCTGTTATTTTTATACTTATTCTCTGTTACATCACTTCTACCCCGGGATGTAGAGGTCAATCAGAGAGTATGACATGATTCTATCTGCTGCCTCTCTTCTACTCTAGAGTGTAGGTGTCACCTAGAGAGAACATTCTCAGAATCATAACTATCTATCCTCTACCCTGGGATGTAGAGGCCAGTCAGAGAGTATGACATGATTCTATCTGCTGCCTCTCTTCTACTCTAGAGTGTAGGTGTCACCTAGAGAGAACATTCTCAGAATCATATCAGCTATCTATCCTCTACCCTGGGATCCAAAGTTCATCTAGCAAGAACAACACATGAACTTATTAGATGTCTCTCTTCTACCCTGTCATGTAAGAGAGCATCTCCGGAGAACATCACATGGTCCGATCAGCTATCTCTCCTCTACCCTGGGTGTACAGTTCATCCAGAGAGAATATCACATGATCCTATCAGCAATCTCTTTTCTACCCTGGTTCAAGCCTTGGACCTTCAGTGACTGTTCAGTACTGTCCTTCCATCACACTTGTATCTGCTTAGAGGTCTTAAAGTGTCTCAAATGTTTCAATATAGGCAACACATGTAGGGATCACCAGCGCAAGATCGCCAAATGTGGTGCTATAACACAAGAGGAACTCGCAAAGCTGATAATCCTTGTAGTGTTGAGGAATCGAGAAAACAAGCTGCACAAAAAGACAAAACAAACAACACCCGTATATCTACTGCAAATATCAATTTGCAAAATATTACTTGTGTAAAGAGGTTCTGGACAGACAAGATCACTAAACATCAACTAGCCTTGTACATTATATATAATAAAACGTGTTGATTACAAAGTACAATATGACGGCACATACAAACACAGAGACACGCTTGTACCTGGGGTCACATCCCGACTAGAGGAGGCATCTCCTGAGCGTTCCATATCCATGATCTCAGTGTTTCTAGCTTTGAGCTTCTTGCGTTTGCCTTTCTTTTTGCTTTTATAGGACACAATACTATCTGAGCTGTAATTTAATCAAATTAACAATAAAATAACGAAACAACATATAAACTTTCGCATAAAATAGAACTAATAAGTAAATGATTACAGTTGGTTAGTTACTGAATCAACGACACAGCACTATGGGCAGACACATAGGTGCTCAGCCCTGTACATACTAATGGTTTCTGTGGCTTGCTAGTCAAAAACACTCCTCACTCTGCTCCTCAGGCATCCAGTTCTAAGTGAACAATGTGTAATTTCAAATTCCTTAAATCGCTGGATAAAGTCAACATCAATTTTAGTGTCCTCATCCAACAGACAGTCATCAAGAGACCAAAGACCATCCCCCTTATCCATCTTCAACTCTTCGATGATCAATGCTGTTCATACAAACAT
Organism: Arion vulgaris; assembly: GCA_020796225.1. Lineage (NCBI taxonomy): Eukaryota > Metazoa > Mollusca > Gastropoda > Stylommatophora > Arionidae > Arion > Arion vulgaris. The sequence goes on from CM036772.1 coordinate 16,394,832, forward strand.
GCCCGCTCTCTTATTGCCACAAACACTTGCCTGCCCAAGACAGTAGGTCAACATAAGCCTTTGAAGATTGGAAATATAGATGACATCTACTCATACCACAACTTGCAGTTATCACATTTTAAGTTTAATTTATCTTCAGATTCATTCAAAACACGTTCAACAGTTTGTTCTGTTGTTATCCTTTTAGAGAGACCATTTCCAAAATTGTCTGCATTTCTATCCATCATGAAAATATTTAACTAATTACCTTACCAGCACAAAAACATATCACACAATGTGTCCACCATCTTGCCCGACCATGTAGAACATGTCGGTTGTGTTTAACATCCCATTTGTATACAATTTATCTTCGACCACCAACAAATAACGATGGAGTCTTCTCAGGCCGATATTTGTGGACATTGGGATATGCAATGTTTACATTTAATATTGAAATATCGGGATCACAGGTTAATATAAGAAAACAAACCTTTCATTCTCTGTACCTATACCAGAAGATGGTGAGACACCATAGTCACTGTCTGGATTGTGGTTTCTAAACCCAACAACACTCTGAGTAGACATGTGAGTAGTTTTGACTCTTGTGAACTCGGCTTTCTGTGATGATTTGATTAGAAAATATCATTATTAGATCATTAATAATTAACATAAGAAGCAAATATGTTAAACTGGTTAGAAACGAGGGGGTGATTAACTCTATATGTCCAGTCGACGCTCCCAGCGTAGAAAACAGTTCTCTCATTATGCCAAAACACGCTGCCAACGGCTAATTTGAGTCCATGCACGTTTGTTTTACTGTTCAGCTACTATACGTCCGACACTGTTTTTGTTTACAGAATTCAACGGGCAGATAACTACCATTTCATTCATATACTGTACAGCATGGTAGAATTTATTTTCGAATTTTTAGTAAATAGTTTTATTCGCAAATATATTATTCCTGTTGTGAAAAAAGGGAACTTTCATGTGAAAAGTTTAGTTATAAGATGTTGTTTCGTCCTCCACGTCGATAAAGTGCCGAACAAGACATGGATTTGTTCCAAAGTTCAAATAAACACACACAGTGTTTCATGTTTATGATTTCACCGACAATGATGGAGAATTCAGCAATGGCTAAGTATTGATTCAATTTTGAAAGTCGTAGTAGTTACTCTGAACATGAAATACAACAATAATTTACTAAATAAATACTGATTTACATATATAACTATTTATTATCAGATTGTTCAGAATTTAATTCTGCATATTTTGATACCAACAGTATAAATCTAGCTTACAAAGAACTTAAGTTATAGGCATATTTCCAAGATCATTCCATATTGAAAAATTTTGCTAGAAATGTGTTCTGGCAGAGTGTGATTACCCCAAAAATTTTCGTGGACATAAAGAGTTAAGTGAAATGAGGAGTGTCTGGCTGAATGGATTAGAGCGCGGCTCCCATTTTCAATTCATGGTACGGCCAAGGATATTTTTCTGTCGTGTGCATAAATGAAAAATCCTAACCTGAACAGCTTCACGGCGACTGCAGTAGCCATGCTGCCATTAAATTCCTCAGGCTCTCGTCCCATCTGTCCTACACCGACCTAAAAAGCGGTAGCCTACTACAGACAGTAACGACAGTTTTTAAGTGAAGATTGGCTGCATTGGATCTCAAAACTTTTCTGTCCCAAGCCATGTAAGTGTTCTTTGTTCCCCTGTTATAGGATGTCTCCAATTAATAAGGTGCTAGGGGGTTTCTGTGGTGAAGAATTGGCCTTGCATCCATAAGGATGTAGGTTTCAATTCATCTTTGCAATTCGGTTCACAAATCATTTTTGGGAGATCTCTAAAATTATTGATGCTTTGTGCAACACCCTCTGCAGATGATGAGCTATCTCTGCCGATAGGGATGGAGTCATATGGAGAAACCTGATGCAATGAAGTCAATCCTTCACCTTCAGACCTTTTATTCTTCTGAATTTGTTTCCAGATCTGCAGTCTTCTATTACTATATGTCTCTAAGATATACTTCTTCTACTTCTTTGAACGCTCCATATCGACCACTTGTTAACCACTCTTTGTGATTTGTATGTTATCCGAGCATAAGAGTGATTGTGCGTTGTGCCAGTTAAGCACCTACAAGTAGGCCAGCACATCCGATTTCTGCAATGCTTTTTATTTACTAGGGTAGCTTCCTCAGTCGCTTCTTACGGCATGCCTTGTGGGTCGCAATGTTACTAGTCTTTACTCCCCTTGCGAGCCCCAGCAAGACACGGGCGGTCTAAGATATACGTAACTAGACATTTCTCCCAGCCTTTCATCGTTTACTATTATCTTCAATGCCCTTGTCTCTCTTGTTTTGTTTATTACCATAGTTTTGGTTTTCTGAATATTAATATCCAGGACATATATTTTACCTTTTTTAATAGTCCTTGCAGTTTTTGCTTATTGTCTGTTAATATCACTTTAACATGCACATATTGTAGATTATTTATTAATTATCCATTGTTGTTAAGTCCTGGTCTTATCTTATCTTAACCACATTTGCCGTGAAGCGTCGTGGGGAGAGTTAGTTTTTATCTTGTGCCAGGTGTGTTTTGCTTGACGCTGTCAGTCCATGCCTTTGCAGGGACTCTGAGATGTTATCTATCCATCGTGTTCTTGGCCTGCCTCGACTCTGCACCTGAGTGTCGATTATTATAGGCACGTGATGGTAGTAAATGTGGTTCCATTCTCATTAGATGGCCGAACCACTTGATTCTTTGCTTCCGATGATTGTATGCATGGTATAGTACCAACAATGCTTCTGATATTCTCGTTTCTCACTATCTCGCCTTGTAGATATAGTGAGAAATGAGAATATCAGAAGCATCGTGGTACTATACCATGCATACAGTACATCGAGAAGCAAAGAATCAAGTGGTTCGCCATCTAATGAGAATGGAACCACATTACTACCATCCGTGCCTATATAATCGACACTCAGGGCGCAGAGCACGAGGCAGGCCAAGAACACGATGGATAGATAACATCTCAGAGTCCTGGGATCCATTCTATTTGTTTGAATTTCTTTTCCTGTTTAAAAATATAAGGGTTTAAAGCTGAAAGATTGACTTCATTGCACCGTGTTTTACCCCATACGGCTCCGTCCCTCTCCGTAGAACTGACATGCCACCTACCGAGAGTATTGCACAAAGCGCAAACTCTGTAGCTCCGGCGACAATCCTAGAGGTCTCTGAAAAATGCACTTGTGTCCAGATTCAAACACACGATCTACGGATAGCAAGACAAAGGCTTAACTACTTAGACCATTTTTTTTCTGTATAGGTGTTGAAACAGGCAAGGTGACAGAACACATCTCTGTCTCACTCCTTTTTTAATGTCAATATGAATAGTTTTTACCCCTTTTTATTGTTGCATCTTGTTTTCAGTAAAAGTTGCTGATCATTCTGATGTCTTTCCCATCCAAGCCTATCTCTTTGAGCCACACAATTAGTTTAGTTTTCATGTTAAACTCTGTCAAATTATGATATTTATAAACAAAAACAAACAAGTCAGAACCAGGAAATACTTACTGAGATCTCTGATGCTGTTAGTTTTCTTTTATCTAGCTCAAACTGAAAGTAAACAACATATGAGTGTTAAGTCAATAAGGAAGTTACAAATGACTTTGAGAAAAAAACTAAATGACATACAAACTTGAAAACTATGTATTATTACACTTCCCATTGACTGATTGCACTATCATTTATAGCACTTCAGTGAGTAAGCATGTTTGCTCCGATCTCTTTCTTATACAGGAACATCTCAGCACGAACTCCGTAGCACGCGAGTGTCCCGTGTGATTTTGAAGATGGTGAAGATATTTTTGAAGGAATGTTATTTTTAATCTTTTTTAATGAATTTTGCCCAGGCAGAGGCTTTCCAGCCTGCTCTTCTCGATTTTGAACTGCCAAGGGTTCTTTTACATGCTCAAATTGAACACAGGACCTAAGTTTTATCATCCGTCTCCAATAGGACTAGGAACTCGATTTCACCTGCACTGAGATCTGATATCTCTGTGAAAATATCCAGATGGCTCCACGACAGAGCGAACCTGGTGCCTTTGACAAGAGAGACGAGCACCTAACCTCTACGCCACAGAAACCCCCCACTTACACTTCCCAGTTATTTCTCAACATAATTTTCTTTGGTTATCAGTTATATGAAGACATTCATCTTAGCACTCCGAACATGTCCATAAGTGCTCCAATCTCCATCTCAACAAATCCAGCAGCCCAACACCTCAATTCGATGTTGATTAATCATTTTTTTTGCATATTTGGTATGTCGTTTTTTTTGGACTGTACCAATATCAACATCCCATCTCTCTCAAACTGGTTAGTGACTGGGATTCACAAGATTGAAACTTCTCTGTTCGGAAAGACTCTCGTAATCTCAATAATCTCCATGAACTTTGATACACTTTGTCATAGCTCTATCACTGTTACAAAATCTGCAGCATAAAAGTCTTGTATCTACTATATTAGCCACATTGGCATGTCACAAATCTTTGTCAACAGTACGTTGTTTGTCGCCAAGGATATTTTGTGTGATACAAATAGATGGAAGAAATTGTTTTTTGCTAAATCTGAGCTGGGATGTAATGTTAATGTTCTCTCTCTCTCTCTCTCTGTCTCTCTCTCAATCGTTCTTTTTCGGCCAATTTGATCATTCTTATTGTGATATATAAGCAGCCATTGCCAAGAACGTGTTTTTACGTCACATCTTCAGTACTATTTGGAGCTCTAGTGCTTGTTCTTCGGTGATGCGTCTGATTTCAACCAGTGTTTACTGGGTTCACTCTCTGTTAGCCTTTGACTGTCCCCAGCCGACCTGCAAGGCAGCAGGTTAAGTGAATGTTCAAGAAGCTTCTTTATTCATTTCTTTGCTAATACATAAATTCTACCCCCTCCCCTCCCCCAACAAAACGCATTTGGCAACAGGCTGTTTTTGGTGGAGCATTTTTCCTTGAGCACAGTTGCCATTTCTTACCTGTGAATGAACCTGTAGGGCCAAGCATGGAAAATGAGCAAAGCGCAGTCACAAAAATAACTACATGTGAAATGTGCTGCTCATGGAAAAGATACCAACAACACCAAAACAGACAGAGTCACCAACATCAGCATAAGAAAGAAAGTGGACACAGAAACCTTGCTTAAATATATTGAGAAACAAAGAATGAAGTGGTGTGGCTACTTAATAAGAATGCATCCAAACTCCACAGTATACAGAGTCTTCTACAACAGAACATCAGGAAAGAAGAAAAGAGGAAGACCACAAAAAGATGGTTAGATGGCATAGCAGAATCCTGTCAAAGAGCAAAATAACAATCACCCAAGCCACCAGAACAGCGCAAGAGAAAAGAAACCACGACACTGGGAAACAACCTGAAAGCAGTGTGTCGACAAAAGAAGAAGGAAGAAGATTGAGCCTACAGAATCTAGCTTCTGCTCATCATCAAATAGCTTGTTCTGAGCAGAACTTTGCCACCCTAACAGTCTTCCCGAATTTCTCTCTTTTCTAGGCCAGATGTCACACTTCTGCAGCCATCACGCCCAAATCATCAGTTACATCCTGAATCCATCTTTTCCATGGTCTTCCTCTTCTCCTCTTTGCTGGGAGCTCCTACTACCTAATACCAAAACATCCAGTTAAGTGTTTAAGGCACATAATGACACTTACCAGCTACCGTTTTTAACTATCCTATATCAGTTTGTAATATACTTACTGACTTCTCATATTCCCTGGACACAAACCTACTCTGTCTCTGAAATGTTTCGATATATGACACTGTGTGCTGAGAATCCCTGTTGCAAGATCGACAAATGCGGTGCTGTAACAACACAAGAGGAGCTCGCATAGCAGAGAATCATCGTGCCGTTAAGCCACAGAGAAAACGAGCTGCACAAAAAACAGACCCCACAACACCTACATGTCAAACCATGATCATGTATGCCCCACCTGTAGTAGGAGATTGTGTTCTAGGATTGGACTCTACAGTCACCTCCACACACAACAGAGGTACAGCAGCACACATCTGAGGCTGTTGTCTGTTGTGTTATTATACAGCTATTATTATTCACTTGTAGGATGTCACTGTAGCATGTATATTCACCTGGCCAGATCAGAGGTTGTGTTCGCTCAGCAGCTCTCTATCCTTCCGTCAACTACCCAAAAAGATATCCTTAGGAATCCGATTAACTTTCACGAGATATGTGTAGAGTTCAGAAAAGAATGATTCATAATGAAATAATTACCTCCAGAGTAGCGGCTTGCCTGGCCAAACTTGCAACGGTTAATTGTCTATGTAATTTGTGATAAAATATAGGATTACCATCCAGTTGCAACTGAAAATAAAATGGATATACCAATTATGAGACAAAAATATAACTAAAATATTTTGCGCTAAATAGAATATAGACAAATTGGAATATTCTTCCTTCTTTTTCTCTCATCTTGTTTTGCCTCACAGCAACAGGAAAAGAAGAGATTTCTAGAACGGGCTATAATCAGTTTTCAACAGTCCCCAACCACTTTCAATGCAGGTGTGAAAAAGCTTTGCTAATATCTGGATTCCACAAGAGATAACAAAAATGACTGACTTAATGTATGTAACACCTCTTTCATCTCATTGTCTGTATTTTACTTCTTGCCACAATGTTGTATCTTGATGTGTCCACACACAAGGCTATCCCAAAGTGTCTCCTTGATGTGTCCACACACAAGACAATCACAAAGTGTCTACTTGATGTGTCCACACACATGACAATCACAGTGTCTCCTTGATGTGTCCACACACATGACAATCCCAAAGTGTCTCATTGATGTGTCCACACACATGACAATCACAGTGTCTCCTTGATGTGTCCACACACATGACAATCACAAAGTGTCTCCTTGATGTGTCCACACACATGACAATCACAAAGTGTCTCCTTGATGTGTCCACACACATGACAATCACAAAGTGTCTACTTGATGTGTCCACACACATGACAATCACATAGTGTCTACTTGATGTGTCCACACACAAGACAATCACAAAGTGTCTACTTGATGTGTCCACACACAAGACAATCACAAAGTGTCTACTTGATGTGTCCACACACAAGACAATCACAAAGTGTCTACTTGATGTGTCTCCACACAAGACAATCACAAAGTGTCTACTTGATGTGTCCACACACATGACAATCACAAAGTGTCTCCTTTTTGTGTCCACATACAAGACAATCACAAAGTGTCTCCTTTTTGTGTCCACACACATGACAATCACAAAGTGTCTCATTGATGTGTCCACACACATGACAATCACAAAGTGTCTCCTTGATGTGTCCACATACATGACAATCACAAAGTGTCTCCTTGATGTGTCCACATACAAGACAACAATCACAGTGTCTCCTTGATGTGTCCACATACAAGACAATCACAAAGTGTCTCCTTGATGTGTCCACACACATGACAATCACAAAGTGTCTACTTGATGTGTCCACACACAAGACAATCACAAAGTGTCTACTTGATGTGTCCACACACAAGACAATCACAAAGTGTCTACTTGATGTGTCCACACACAAGACAATCACAAAGTGTCTACTTGATGTGTCCACACACAAGACAATCACAAAGTGTCTACTTGATGTGTCCACACACATGACAATCACAAAGTGTCTCCTTTTTGTGTCCACATACAAGACAATCACAAAGTGTCTCCTTTTTGTGTCCACACACATGACAATCACAAAGTGTCTCATTGATGTGTCAACATACAAGACAATCACAAAGTGTCTCCTTTTTGTGTCCACACACATGACAATCACAAAGTGTCTCATTGATGTGTCCACACACATGACAATCCCAAAGTGTCTCATTGATGTGTCCACACACATGACAATCACAAAGTGTCTCATTGATGTGTCCACACACATGACAATCACAAAGTGTCTCATTGATGTGTCCACACACATGACAATCACAAAGTGTCTCCTTGATGTGTTCACACACATGACAATCCCAAAGTGTCTCCTTGATGTGTCCACACACATGACAATCCCAAAGTGTCTCCTTGATGTGTCCACACACATGACAATCACAAAGTGTCTCCTTGATGTGTCCACACACATGACAATCCCAAAGTGTCTCCTTGATGTGTCCACACACATGACAATCACAAAGTGTCTCCTTGATGTGTCCACACACATGACAATCCCAAAGTGTCTCCTTGATGTGTCCACACACATGACAATCACAAAGTGTCTCCTTGATGTGTCCACACACATGACAATCCCAAAGTGTCTCCTTGATGTGTCCACACACAAGACAATCACAAAGTGTCTCCTTGATGTGCCCACATACAAGACAATCACAAAGTGTCTCCTTGATGTGTCCACATACAGGACAATCACAAAGTGTCTCATTGATATGTCCACATACAAGACAATCAAAGTGTCTCATTGATGTGTCCACATACAAGACAATCAAAGTGTCTCCTTGATGTGTCCACATACATGACAATCACAAAGTGTCTCTTGATGTGTCCACATACAAGACAATCACAAAGTGTCTCCTTGATGTGTCCACACACATGACAATCACAAAGTGTCTCCTTGATGTGTCCACACACAAGACAATCACAAAGTGTCTCATTGATGTGTCCACATGCATGACAATCACAAAGTGTCTCCTTGATGTGTCCACACACATGACAATCACAAAGTGTCTCCTTGATGTGTCCACATACAAGACAATCACAAAGTGTCTCCTTGATGTGTCCACATACAAGACAATCACAAAGTGTCTCCTTGATGTGTCCACATACAAGACAATCACAAAGTGTCTCCTTGATGTGTCCACATACAAGACAATCACAAAGTGTCTCCTTGATGTGTCCACACACAAGACAATCACAAAGTGTCTCATTGATGTGTCCACATACATGACAATCACAAAGTGTCTCCTTGATGTGTCCACATACAAGACAACAATCACAGTGTCTCTTGATGTGTCCACATACAAGACAATCACAAAGTGTCTCCTTGATGTGTCCACACACATGACAATCACAAAGTGTCTCCTTGATGTGTCCACACACATGACAATCCCAAAGTGTCTCCTTGATGTGTCCACACACATGACAATCCCAAAGTGTCTCCTTGATGTGTCCACACACATGACAATCACAAAGTGTCTCCTTGATGTGTCCACACACATGACAATCCCAAAGTGTCTCCTTGATGTGTCCACACACATGACAATCACAAAGTGTCTCCTTGATGTGTCCACACACATGACAATCCCAAAGTGTCTCCTTGATGTGTCCACACACAAGACAATCACAGAGTGTCTCCTTGATGTGCCCACATACAAGACAATCACAAAGTGTCTCCTTGATGTGTCCACATACAGGACAATCACAAAGTGTCTCATTGATGTGTCCACATACAAGACAATCAAAGTGTCTCCTTGATGTGTCCACACACAAGACAATCACAAAGTGTCTCATTGATGTGTCCACATACATGACAATCACAAAGTGTCTCCTTGATGTGTCCACACACATGACAATCACAAAGTGTCTCCTTGATGTGTCCACATACAAGACAATCACAAAGTGTCTCTTGATGTGTCCACATACAAGACAATCACAAAGTGTCTCCTTGATGTGTCCACATACAGGACAATCACAAAGTGTCTCCTTGATGTGTCCACATACAAGACAATCACAAAGTGTCTCCTTGATGTGTCCACATACAAGACAATCACAGTGTCTCCTTGATGTGCCCACATACAAGACAATCACAAAGTGTCTCATTGATGTGTCCACATACAAGACAATCACAAAGTGTCTCCTTGATGTGTCCACACACAAGACAATCACAAAGTGTCTCATTGATGTGTCCACATACATGACAATCACAAAGTGTCTCCTTGATGTGTCCACATACAAGACAATCACAAAGTGTCTCCTTGATGTGTCCACATACAAGACAATCACAAAGTGTCTCATTGATGTGTCCACATACATGACAATCACAAAGTGTCTCCTTGATGTGTCCACATACAAGACAACAATCACAGTGTCTCCTTGATGTGTCCACATACAAGACAATCACAAAGTGTCTCCTTGATGTGTCCACATACATGACAATCACAAAGTGTCTCCTTGATGTGTCCACATACATGACAATCACAAAGTGTCTCCTTGATGTGTCCACACACATGACAATCACAAAGTGTCTCCTTGATGTGTCCACACACAAGACAATCACAAAGTGTCTCCTTGATGTGTCCACATACAAGACAATCACAAAGTGTCTCCTTGATGTGTCCACACACATGACAATCACAAAGTGTCTCCTTGATGTGTCCACATACAAGACAATCACAAAGTGTCTCTTGATGTGTCCACATACAAGACAATCACAAAGTGTCTCCTTGATGTGTCCACACACATGACAATCACAAAGTGCAAGATTCAGGGTTATCTGTGACATAGAGGTTAGGTGCTTGCCTCTCGTTCCAAAGGTACTTGGTTGTTTCCTCATGGAACCATCAAGATACTTTTCCAGAGATCCCTGATCTCTGTGTAGGTTAGATAAAGTTCCTAGTCCTATCGGAGAAGGGTGATAAAACATGTCCCATGTTTAATTTGAGCATGTAAAAGAACCCTTGGTAGTTCAAAATTGAGAAGAGCAGGCTGGAAGGTTGCTGCCCAGGCAGAATTAATTAGAAAAGTTTAAAAATAAATTCCCTTCAAAATATCTTCACCATCTTCTAAATTACATTGGGACCCTCGTCGGTGCTACTGAGTTTGTGCACTGTCGCTGAGATCTTCCTGTGTAAGAAAGAGATTGGAACGCACATGGTAACTCACTAAAGTGCAATGATGATGGTCTGTGTATATGCAGGATGTGGATGATACTTTAAATGTAAATTCTTGTTTTTCTTTACCATGGCATATGTTGCTATATGGCCACGCATTATCATGCAGCAACGGCATACCTGAACTGAGCAAGTAGCAATGTTTTGATCTGATTACCCGGGTCCAAGGAATTCTCAAGCAGCATCTTTGCATAATTTAGGAAATGTAGAAATGTAATGTACTAGGATTGGATCTTTACAGTGTCAGAAGAAGTCCAGCACTAATTTACAAGTCAACTGCACTGCACAGAACTTTGTTTTCTGTTATGATAGATATCGCTACAGCAAACTGGCTCCTTTTTTTCTCTGGCTGGAAGCAGTAGACTATGAATCTTCTTCTTTTCTTCCACTTTTGTCGTCACACTATTACTGGGATGTTGCCCAGGATCATGGTTTTCTGTTTTTGTCTTGCGCTGCTCTAGTGGCTTGGGTGATAGTTATTTTTGCAATTTGACAGGATTCTGCTATGCCATCTAACCATCTTTTTTGTGGTCTTTCTATCACCTTCTTCCCTGATATCCTGTTGTAGAAGACTCTGTATACTTGTGGCATTTGTAGCTTAAGCAGTAGTGAGCTTGATTACAACCCAAGTGTACCTGGTTCAAACTCCGCGCTGGGCAGTTTGGAAGCTAATTTTTTTGCGTGGGTTTTTACAGATAGGTGGTGCCTAGAAAATCAAATACTTGTTTACTGTGGTTGATGGTGATGTTCTGTAAAGGATATGCCACAATTTTCATTTTCTTACTTGTGGACTAAGAAACATCAACATTAACTTTAATCTTCAGAATATCATCGCCCTTCAGTATCATAACGTCGTAAAAATGTTTCACACACATCTGTGAAATGGTTTTTTCAGACAGGAGGTTGTTCTGGTACTCAACCTAATCGTAACTTAGTGGTGCTGCAAGAGACAGTGATTTGTTATACATTAAAGTGCAACTTAACTAATCTGTTAAACACTAAAAGTCAACTAAACTAGACTGTTTAACTATCAAGAGATCTTCTTCTTCGAATGCTCCATATTGACCACTTGTTGAATAACTCTTTGTGATCTGTATATGATCTAAGACTAAGAGCGATTGTACGTTGTGCCAGTTATGTGTCTACAAGTAGGTCAGCACATCTAATTTCTACGAAGATTTTTATTTACTAGGACAGGTTCCCTAGGCTCCTACTTCAGTCGCCTCTTATGACATGCCTTGTAGGTCACAGTGTTACTATTTTTTTCCTCCCTGCGGGCCCGCAACACATGGGTAAGGCAATAAATCAACAACGGTAATTCTGTTTCACTAAATCAATAAAGACAATGAAAAAGTCTGATCAAAATTAAAAACGGCAATTGAACTTACTTGCTGAAGTCTTATCAAGAAACCTAGAGGACCTAGATCATGATGATCACTGATGCAATTTTCTCCCAAATCTAGTTCTTGCAAAGCTGTTAGCACCTCTAAGCCTGTCAGAAAATGATAAGTTACGCAGCAAGAGTCAGAAATAAATAACTGAATTTGAGAAAACAAACACAGCTTTAAACAGTTATTGGTTACTGCACCGAGGTCACTGGTGTGATAATATTACAAACGAGGAACTCAGAGAAAGAACTAAGCAGATACCAGTGGAGAAAGAGCTAAGGAAGAGATGCTGGTGATGGATAGGACACACAGTGAGAAGACCGACTGGAAGCATTGCAAGACAGGTAATGTTTTGAAACCAGCAGGAAAAAAGGAGTAGGGAGAAGGCCTAGACATACCCGGAGAAGAGAGCTGGAGACTGATATGAAAAGGATAGGTAAAACATGGAAAGAATTGGAAGGGACGGCAGGAGAGAGGAAGAGCTGGAAGAAGTTCATTGAAGACTTGTGCTCCGTTGGGAGTTAAAAGGTGAAAAGAAGAAGAACCGATGTCAGAGCACTCCCAGGCAAATCCATAGGTGCTCAGTCTGCTCTTCCCCTCCCTCAAACAAAGGGTATGCATACTAATGATTCATGTGGCTCACTGGTTAAACACACTCCTCACTTTTCTCCAAAGACATCCAGTTCTGCTTGTTAAAAAGTTAATTGCATATCCTTTACAGGATTTTGCTAATCAACCCCAGCTTTTTAACGCTGTTTGTGATTTTTCTAGGCATTATTATGTTCAGTAGTTTGCCATTGCTTTCTAGCCGGTGGTGCCATCGTCCTTTTGTAAAAATCCATGCGAAACAATTCGCAATCAAACTGTCCGCAGTGTGATTGGAACTCACAACGTCGGGATTAATAGACCGAGTCACTATCCTCTAGGCCGTTCTGCTTGTACAACATGTAATTCAAAACTTCTTATTCAAAATCAACTTTACTTTCCTCATCCAACAAATGTTCTGCAAGAAACTGCAGAACATCCCCCTTATTCACCCTCAACTCCCTGACAGTCAATGCAAGTTTATTCGCTCTCTCATTGTCACAAACAAAAGCATGCTTAGGTTCAGAAATTCTACCAAAGTTTCTGGAGGTTAGAAATCTCAACAGACGACATCCACTCATACAGCAAACTGCCACTTTGGACATTCCGTACAAATAGATATGTCATTTAATAAATCAAACAGTATGGCTAGCTAATGTTCAGTTGATATATAGAAAACTTATTTTAAAATATTATTTTCCATGCTCATTCTTCGTAGTCTGAGATGGGGGGATACATTCAGAGAATGAGAGATTGTCAATAAGACCTCCATTTTTCGGTCTTCCTTGGCTCTGTTACCTATCTCTTATTTTCAGCAAAGATTGGTCTTGCAAGTTGATCACTGTCATGGATTGTACTTTTTACCACTTTAAAGCACACCTTTACATACTATCGTCTACAAAGACAGGAAGGTGACGAGCAAAAATACAATTATCGTATGCATTTTTGATACAATAAAATAAACAGTACACATAATTATTTCGATAGAATTACCAAAAAACTGTTATCACAACCTTCTGCACAAGACAGGCAACTGGATGATGATGAGTCTGCATAGCACAATGGTAGTGCTCTAGAATCCTCTACCAAACATATAGTTTAATTCCCTATAGAGCAAACTCCCTAGTCTACACAGTTGAAAATCAGTTTTTAATTGTACTAATTTCTAAGAAAAAAATGCACGCAAGTGCTGTGATTCCATACCTTAAAATAGTTGCTGAAAGAGATTGGGCACCTACTAAAGCACAATGATGAAACATTGTTTGTTCCAGTAAATTGTTACAAACAAACAAATTTATTGAAACCCAAAGATATTGACAAAAAACTAAATTACCGTTCACATTGTCCAAGTTGTTCCCGCGTAATATCATACAAGTCAATGATGCTCGAGATCTCAAAGAAACAGATGGAACGTGTCTAAGGAAGTTGTATGCCAGAGTTATACGTTGAACATCTCCAAGATACTGAAAAAAGATTGTTGTAACATTAGTCTATCTGTTGTCTATTGTCTTTCCCTAGGTGGATGATAGAATTGGTTGTCCACTCTTGCCATTAAGCATAGGGATGGGAGCTTTAATGTGCGTTCCAGGGCCAGATGACTAACCCTTGTTGTGGCATATTCATGTTTATTTAGTATGGTCTTGATATTGTCTATCAATCTTTTCTTGATCTTCCTTGGCTCTAGTATCTGATCTCTTTTTATTGTATGCTGTTATTGGTGGTTTGTTGTATTCCATTCTCATTAAATGTTAAGCAGTTGATAGAAGATAATGCAAGGAAAGATGATCTTGTTGTATATACAGATGGGTCGGATCATCGTGGTGAGAAGTCCGCTGCGGTTTCCCGGCTAATGTGCATGGTAGGGTTGTTGCAGAGAAATGTGGAGCGTACAGGACAACAACTTCTAACATGAGGATGGGGGTTGAGGCCATTACTCCTGTCCTGCATTGGCTCTCTGGAACTTCATTTACTGGGCCCGTTGTTGTATCTGACTCTCAGTTGATGCTTCACAAGATCCAGAAGGGCAGGTTTCTGTATGAGAGAATGTTGTCTATAGAAGATTCTAACCTCCAGAGGCTTACGTGGATATACTGTCCTGGGCATGCGAGTGTTTACGGTAATGGGAGAGTGGGCTGGCTTGCATCAATAGCATCGATTGTTGGGGAGTTGAAGATGGATAAGGGGATATTCTTCAGTCTCTTCGCGACTCTCTGTTGGATGAGGACACTAAAATCGATGTTGAATCGATCAAGCGATTTAAGCAGTTTGGAGTTACCCGTTGTTCAAGTCGAACTGGATGCCTGAGAGGCAGAGTGAGAGGTGTGTTTAATCAGCGAGCCACAGGAACCATCAGTATGCATACTCTTCGATATCTGTTGGGGAGACTGAGCACCTATGGGTCTGCCTGGAGTGCAATGACGTCAGTTTAGTAACCAATAACCAATAAATGTCCAAACCACTGAATTTGTTGTCTTTCAATATATTCGGTGCATGAAGTTATGCCCACTCTGCTACTGATATCCTCGTTTCGTAGTCTATCTTTCCTGGTGACCCTCACCACCTTCCTCAAACATTACATTTCATATGTGGTGAGCTTTCTGTGGTGTGTTACTGTCAGGGACCAAACTTGGCACTGGATTGACACAAGTCCCTACAAAAACATGGTTCGAACTTCATGGCGATAGAACGGAACAAAAATGAACATCTACTGACAAACATCTAATGTTTCTTTAATATCTTTTCTGTCCGACACTTATATTATTATTATTACTTCTTCTTCTGCATTCACCAGCTATGAATTCAAGAGTAGCCTGGTATGGCGCTTGGGACTGATTTTTGCATGAAAGCCTGCTTACCGTATTATTGGTTTCTTTGCTATACAGGCAGGCCTTCTCCAACTTCAGAGGTATTATTATTATTTAAACAAGAAGAAAAAATCCTTACCTCTAGAAATCTGTTGCATGTTTCTAGTGAATTGTGACTAAGATCAATCATCTCTACATGTGGCAAAAGACGCTGAAAAAGAAAATAGTAACAAATTTTAATGAAAATCACGTTTGGTTAACAGAACCGACTTCAAAGAACTTTAAGCCAACCTCATCATCATCAAGTAACTTGTCCCTTCCAGAACTTGGCTCCCATAACAGCAGTCGTGAAAAACTCTATGTTCTGTGCAAGTTGACCAGCGTAAGCAGCAGTCATTCTCAGATCGTCAATGACATCTTGCACCCATCATCTTCTAGGTCTTTCTCTCATTCTTCTTCCAGGCACCATTTCCTTCAAAATTATCTTCTCTAGGCACTCATGTCATTTGATGTGTCCAAAATATTTAATTTTCCTTGATGTTATGCTCTTCAATAGCCAACTCTCTTTAATATCAAGCTGTCGCAGAACAGAAGTATTTTAAGCCAATCTATAGGTACACAATTATAAAAACAGTGGGTCTCTGACAAAGTGGTTAAGGCAATTGTCTGTCGTTATGAAGGTTGTGTGTTACAATCTGGACCAAGTCACATGAAATTTTTCCATGAGACCTCTAGAATTATTGCTGGAGCAATGAAATTTGTGCTTTGTGCAACAATCTCAGCAAATAACAGGCTTCTGCTTATTCGAACGCTTCAAACCTACCACCTGTTAACCACTTTTTGTGATTTGAGTGTGATCTGAGCCTAAGAGTGATTGTACATTGTGCCAGTTATGCATTCACAAGTATTTCTGCAACGCTTTTTATTTACTTGGATAGCTTCCCTAGGTCACTTCTTATGACATGCTTCGTAGGTCAGTGTTACTAATCTTTGCTCCCCTTGCAAGCACCAGCAACACATGGGCGGATGGCATGCCATTTATGCTGGCAGGGACGGAGTCATATGGATAAAACCCGTGCAATTAAGTCAATCCTTCACTTTAGACGCTCTAATTATAAAAACATTGACATCTAAAAGGAAATTTATGCCGACAGGGACAGTGCCATATGGGATACAACCCAGTGTCAATCATTCACTTTATACGCTCTAATTATAAAAACACTGACATCTAAAAGGAAATTTATGCCGACAGGGACGGAGTCACATGGGATACAACCCGGTGTCAATCCTTCACTTTCATCATCATCAAGGTGCATATCCTTTATAGGACGTTGCTCTCTTTGCAGCACATCTGAAATTCACTCTGTCTCCTGCCAGTTCACCCACTTCGTCGATGGTCATGTTCATGGTTTCTTTAATATATTGTAGCCATCTTCTTCTTGGTCTGCCTCTGCATCCTGGGACCCTGCCCTCTAGTATATCCTTCACTTTAGACCCTCTAATTATAAAAACATTGACATCTAAAAAAGAATTAATTTCCATACCATAAAGTATATTGAGGAATACAGTATTAGGAATGTTTTTTTTATTGGCCATCAGCACATGATGAGTGATGTGGTCGCCATCAGCACATGATGGATGATGTGGTCGCCATCAGCACATGATGAGTGATGTGGTCACCATCAGCACATGATGGATAATGTGGTCACCATCAGCACATGATGAATGATTTGGTCAACATCACGCTAGACACCTTTACTTCCAAGTGCTTTTCTGACCCAATTAAAGCTGGATCGGCCTGAGAGTTGTTATAAACTGAACAAAATTATACGTCCACTGTGGAATTGAACTCAAATCATGCACCTAAGAAGTGAGTGCCCAAGTCACTATGCTATTCCGGCTCAAGTCTAGATATATTTATTTTGTGAGCAAGCAGGACAACTCCCTATTCACACAAACAAAAATATATTTCGAAATTTGTATATGTGTGAGATGAGTTTGCTGAAGGCTTTTTATCATATTTTTGTTAATACTAGTATTTGAAAATTGTTTAACATTTTTAGAAAATGTAATTATATTCAAAATTACTAATATCCTTCATTTGCATATCCGCCGAGTGGTTACCGGGCCCAAATTTGGGGTGTAAAGAATGGAACCACTGTTACCTGCCATGCATGTCGTAGGAGGCGACTAAGGAGATATGGCTGAAATCGGATGCACATGTCCTAAACGTGTAGAGGCCTATGCGTTTAGGGGCCTACCAAACCAATGTGCAACATATACACATTCTTGGCAAAGACCAAACATATCACAAAGAGTGATTAAAATTGGTCGTGAAGAACGAACACAAAGAAGAAGAAGAAGATTTGCATATCAATCACATTGGGGGTCTGTGGCTAAGCTATTTGCCATGAATATTGAAGGTCATGGGTTTGAATCCACACTGCAAAGTTTTGTTCACAAGTGCATTTTTTCTAGGATTGTTACAGAGTTCATATTTTGTACAATACTTTTGGCAGGAGCTGTAAAATTTATGTGGAGAGGGACCGAACCATCTGGTGAAGCCCGGTGCAATGAAGTCAATCTTATGTCTTTAAACAGTTTAGAGATTGCCCGCCTGCCCAGCGTGTTAGTACGCGTTGGACTGCAGGTGACTAGCGCTCTGTGAGTGTGGGTTCAATTCCGCGGGCTGGCAGAAAAGTCACAGATTCCCCAGATTCAAGGTGTTCATGGCACCGAACCGAAGGGTTACGATGTCCATGGCACCGAGCCAAAGAGCTGAAAGCTCAAGTGCTTCTGGATCGGGGGAAAAAAACAGTTTAGACCTCCCAAAATCAATGTATCTAATTAGACATCAATTGTTAATGTAACTGCTGTTTCTTTTTTTCCCTCCAATCCTGTTTTGCCTCACAGCATCAGAATAAGAAGAGATTTCTTGCAAGGGCTATTGTTGGCGCTTCTTAGACAGTGTCTTTCGTCACCTCTGTTATCTCTGAGGTCCACCTTTTGCGTGAATGGCTGTATGTGTTTAATAATTGGTGCAAGTGGAGCCATCTGGAAATTTTTCCAGAGATCCTGATCTCAGTGTAGGTGAGATTGAGTTCCTAGTCCTAGCAGATAAAACATAGGTCCGGTGTTCAATTTGAGCACATAAAAGAACCCTTGGCAGTTCAAAATCAAGAAGAGCAGACTGGAAAGCCGCTGCCTGGGCAAAATTCATTAGAAAATATTTTAAATAAAATTCCTACAAAAATATCTTCACCATCTTCAAAATGACATCAGGGACCCTTGCCAGTGTTACGGAGTTCGTGCACTGCAGCTGAGATCTTTCTGTGTATAAGAAAGAGAACGGAGCACACATGGTTACTCAATGAAATGCAATGATGATGGTCCTATCAAATCAATGTACAGAATAGGAATGATGTCTTACCAATGAGTCATCCAACGCTGATATAGAGTTAAACATGAATGAAACAAATTTCAGCTGTGGCCATATGGAAGGTGCAGTCATATCTCCACCACAAAACTCCAGCAAATCCTGCCATATTGATAAACAACATCATTAAATCAAATAGTATCTTACATTTTAAAAAGTGTCAGAGTTGTTCTAGACAATGCCTCTACTGACATATAGACGTACCGCCGAATCCCCATCCATCTTTGTTTTTTAATGATAGTCTCCAATAAAGCAGTTTGTAAATTTGTGAAACAAATAAAAACAAAGTACTGAGTTTTACAAAATACAAAAACAATACACATCAACATTTCGACTAAAAGGTCTTTCTCAAGCGCAAAATATACAACAGAAGTGAAGAAATTCACTTCTCACACTGCCCACAACATATAGAATCAGACAATATATTCCTCATGGCCCAAAAATTAAACATGGCAAGTTAAATAAATACAAAAAATGATGCAGACTTTTGTCAACAGATGTCTTCAGCGTATACTCTCAGACTGATAGGGTAGGATAGAGTTGCAAACATAAACCTGTGGATATGAACAGGACAGGAACCCATGATGACCCAGCTTGAGAGGAGAAAATGGCGATGGGTCAGACATACCCTGGGGGAGACACATTCAAATGTCACTAGAAAAGCTCTTGAGTGGAACCCACAAGGAAAATGGAATGTTCTAAACAGATCTGGAGACGGAGTCTGGTGATGAACTAGACTATCCTGGGAAGCTATTTTTCTTTCTTTTCTCCAATCCTGTCTTGCCTCACAGTGTCAGGATAGGAAGATATTTATAGAACGAGCCCTTGTGTGCGCTACATAAATAGTGTCTTTCGTCACCTCTATCTCTGAGGTCAACCTTTTGCATGGCCGGCATTTTGTTTTATAGTCATTGTATCAAAGCACCATTGCTCTCTGAGCTGCACTGTCTGTTGGTAATCTGTTTATGTGGCCAAACTATTTAATTTGTTGTTCCTTGATGAAGTTCAGTACTGATGTTGTACCCACTTTTTCCTGATGTCTTCATTTCTCAACCGGTCTCTTCTTGTTACCCCAAGCATTCTGCATAGACACTTCATCTCTGTCGTGACTAGCTTTCTTTTATCATTTGATGTCAGCGTCCAGGTTTGGCACTAAAAACTGGGAAGCTATAAACCGGGAAAAGTGGCAAACAACTGTTGATGTCCTATGCTCCATGAGTAACGGAGAAGAATAAGTAAGT
Source organism: Arion vulgaris (assembly GCA_020796225.1). NCBI lineage: Eukaryota > Metazoa > Mollusca > Gastropoda > Stylommatophora > Arionidae > Arion > Arion vulgaris. The sequence goes on from CM036772.1 coordinate 16,415,191, forward strand.
AGTAGTCCCTCGGCTCTTCATTCTAACAACAGTAAAGATGCATCATTGGTTGCTGTGTCCTCATCAAACAAGTAATCACTAAACAACTAAAGTATGTCTCCTCTTATCTTATTTAATCTCCAACAATCTTCTTCTTCTTTTGTAATCAACGTCAGCTATGTTACTAGTCCTGCATGTGTCATGAATAGGATGAAGCAACAGAGGTTTTTGTTGGTCCTCCCCAACTTATTTGAAAGGATTGATCTCTTAGATCAGGTTTCTGTTCTTTGACTGGCAAGGACAGGATGGTTTTCAATAATCTGAATAAATGTGCTTTTGACACAAGCTTGTCTACTCTCTGCAAACATCAAAATACTTCTTTTCTCTAATCCTCTTTTGCCTCCTACCGTCAGGACATGAAGAGATTTCTTAAACAAGTGCATGTGTACACTAAATGCACGGTGTCTTTTCCTCCCTCTGTACATGATAACTGCAGATGTAAAAAAAAAGTCTTGAAGATTGAAAAAGAAAGTCAATTTTATACTGTGTGGTACACTGGGGAATATGGTGTCAAGTCTTCATTTTCTTTGACCAATGGTACATGATGTGTTATGGGGTCATCAAACTGTGAAGGTTGGAAGCTTGTGTATAAGACATCTACTCATATCTAAACCTTTGTTTTCTGACCTCTCAGAGCATGGACTAACCTTAACTTTGTCTACACTTCTGTACACTGTGATGGAAATGAGAGCACCCCGCACTTTGTGTAAACCTTCCACCATATGTATCGGCACTTTCTGAAGACTAAGACAGGTCAGGTTGCCAAAACGATGAAGAGAAATTGGTGAGCTAAGGGTACCTGAGTAACGAATTAACTGGGGAAAAAAAGCAAAACAAATTTCAAGTATACAAATCTGTAAGAATTTTTTGTTTTATTGGTAGAGGCTGTCAATTTATTTGATATTATAATTTACATAATGATAAAAAGAATTGAATATAACAGGTCTGACAGGTTCAAAATTATTGATAATTAATTATGTTGATACCAATTTAATGTCATGGCTTGTGCCAGATACATTTACAATACCGATTCCCATTTTAAATTTAGGATAGCAACCCAAATTTGATGATTCCCCTTTGTATCTTATGGACAAGACCCCATGATGACCCAGGTTGAGAGGAGAAAAGAGCAATGGGTCAGACATACTCTGTGAAACCTCCAAATTTAACCTTAATTCATGCTTCTATTTGGTAGGCAGCAAGGATCCCAAACTGGATTTAGAACAGGCAAGTGGAATTGATAGGCAGATATGTGCAGAATATGATAATTTGTTGAAAAAACCTAAAATCTAAGCACATATTTTTTTACTCTGCATAAGTCTGCATGACCTCACCTAGATAGTAATACATAATAATTCATAATAAAATGGGATTGCAACCCAGTGTCGTGATCTTCTGCATTTGTCTTGAGCTTCTCTGATGGCATGAGTGGTGGATTTAAGGATTTTTTACATGACTGTAGCACACCATTCATATATCTTTTCATTTGTCTTCCTCTCACATTTTGCTCCGATGTTCTGCTGTAGAAGGCTTTTGAGACAGTATGGTCTGGCTGCATTCTTGCTAGGCAGACAAGCCATTTCATTCTGTTTTTTAATATAAGTCAAGCATGGTATTGTTCTAACCTTCTCTCTGATGTTAGTATTTGTGGCTGTATCTTTCTTGTGTTGGTGGTCTTTCAGAGAGCTCATATTTTTTGTGAGTGAACCATTTTAACACAAGAACATTGTTCAACACAAAAGAGCAATGTTCAACACAATCTTTCTCCCACATTATGTTACCAGTGCCAAACCTGGTCACTGACAACAAATGATGAAGAAAACTAGTCACGACAGAGATGAAGTGTCTACGCAGAATGCTGGGTGTAACAAGAAGAGACCGGTTGAGAAATGAAGACATCAGGAAAAAGTGGGTACAACATCAGTACTAGACTTCATCAAGAAACAACAAATTAAATGGTTCGGCCATGTAAGCAGATTACCAACAGACAGTGCACCTCAAAGAGCAATGCTGCTCGATACAATGGGTACAAAGCAAAAGGCCAGCCACGCAAAAGATGAACCTCAGAGATAACAGAGGCGATGAAAGAGACTATCTACAAAGCGCATACAAGAGCCCATTTTAGAAATCTCTTCTTGACCTGACGCTGTGAGGCAAACAGGATTCGAGAAAGAAAGGAACATTGTGATATGTTACAGCAAAGCTGTGATATGTCAGTCCAGCACATTCGATTTCATCATAATGGTTTTTTTTGTTTGGGTTCCATATCACAGTTGTTCCAGATGGGACATTTTGTAGAAATTAAATTAATTTTCTAGATCTTCCATTTGGTTCAGAGTTAAACGAGTAAAAGAACCATTTTCAATTTTCAACTGACAAGTGTTCTTTTACTCGCTCAAATTGAATACACAACCTAATTTTATCATCCATCTCCAATAGAACTAGGAACTCAATCTCATCAACTCTGAAATCAGGGACCACTGCACAAATAAACCAGATCACTATACATGGGAGGCCATTCAAGAACTTTTGGAGCATGAGGCCCCTACAGTATTTACCACAAAGAGACACACCAATCCTATTGAGCCAGTTGAAAGTGACAGCATCAAAGCACATACATAGTAGCTAAACTGATGATTTCATGAAAATCAGATGTAATGGAAATTGAACATTGTTCAGCGTAACAGATCTACGCCGGCTCTTTAACTCTTTCCATACCTCGAATGTTACAGGGTTCTAAACACAATTGTTTCTTCTTCTTCTACATTCTCACTAGATTGGGATTTCGGATTCTCTAATAAAGGCAGCCATCTGCCTCAGATTATCAGCCACGCCATACAGTTTGTCTTGGACGCTTATGTAAGTGAGCCACCTCTTTCTTCTCAAGTCTGCATACTGGGACAGTTCTGTAGGATATAATTCCTATGATTTCTGCTTCCCGTTTGTGCTGACATCTTCCAGCAGTAAGTTTTGGCCACACCCGTGATGGCAGCCTAAATCTTACTGCGTGGCTAAATCTCCGAGACAGATTGGCGACCGTAGAATCCGTTATCCCATTCCTCATTGTGAGGGTCGTTGCACCATGTTATGCGCCTTATGGCCTGGTGCATCCGTTTTCTGCAAGCATTTGTTTCAGGTTAACAATTCTTGCGGACACATGCATCCGATTTCAGCCAAACCTCCTTAGTCGCCTCTTTTGACATGTGTGGCAGGTAACAGTGGTTCTATTCTTTACACCCCAAATTTGGGCCCGGTAACCACTCGGGTGACACAATTGTTTTATGACACCAGAATTTTATCACAACAATGTTTTATGTTTACATTATTTGCAGTAGGTATCATATTGCTATCTTCTTTTCTCTATCCAGTTTTGTGCCTCACAGCGTCAGGATAAGAAGAGTTTTCAAGAACGGCTTTTGTATGCGCTTCATAAATAGTGTTTTTCCCTGTCTCTGTTATTTCTGAGGTCCACCTTTTGCATGAATGGCCTTTTGCTTTGTATCCACTGTATCGGAGTAGCATTGCTCTTTGAGGCTGTTGGTAAACAGGCTTTGTGGATGAACCATTTAATCTGTTGTTTCTTGATGAAATTCAGTACTGATGTGGTACCCATTTTTTCCCTGATGCGTTAATTTCTAAACCAGTATCTTCTTTATACTCCCAACTCCTTTATACTTCTGCGTAGACACTTCATCTCTGTCGTGACTAGTTTTATATTATTATATATATTTTTTTAAAACTATTATTATATTGATATTTATAGCTACAGTAAAAATGTAGAAAGTTTTGTAAAAAAAAGATAAAAACTACTTTATGTGAAAAGCCACTATAGTGGCTGATGCGTGTATTTGGCTCACATTTGTATGCCACTGTAGTTGTTCATGGTATGGACTGAGTTAAATAATTGTTTAAGAATAGTAACCTTCAGACTTGGTGTGCTAAGCATGAAATCCTTGATGAATTGAATATGCCTGCTCCATTCTGCTTTTGCTTCATATGCTTCGTGTTGAACTCTCAGTCTGCTTGAAGGGGGTAAAATGGTTCTGTTGTTTGATGGCATCTCCAGTGTAATAATATCATTCTCTGAGACACTGTGGCGCCGACAATCAGTATTGAGTTGAGCCAGAACCTCTGTGGTAAGGGTGAAGGTGGAGCTGCCATTGAGTACTCTGTCCCTGGATTTGGAAAAAGGAAAAATGGTTTACTTTTTTAGCACTGAATCTGAATAACACATTTCAGAGTATCAACTATTTGCACTATGCCATCTTCATGTCGTCTTTAACCTTTTTCATACCTCAAGGTACATTGGGTAATACGGTGTTGGGCCTGTATTTTTTAATTGACCATCGGTAAACTATGGGTGGTGCGGTCAACACCCCGCCGGCCGTCTTTATTTCCCAGTACTGTTTCTGGTACCCAATTGACCCTTCTTATTAACCTGTGATCTGTAAAGATTGGAAAAATATTCCACTCTTATTGTAGAATTTAACCCAGACCACCCACCTAAGAAGTGAGCTCACTAACAACTACGCTACTGTAGCTCTCTCTTCATGTCCTAATTGACAAATACAGCATTCAGAAGTGATCTCCATAGCTGTTCTACTGTATTTCTACCCATATCAATACACATTTTCATTCCATTTTCCACCATCCTCCATGTTTCCTTTGGTAGGCCTCATTTCATGCTTCCATCAAGAAGCTTTTATTGACAAAGTGTCTAGTAACATGCTGCGCATAAATATCTAAGACATCTCGATCCTCACCCTATGATTGTAGTTGCCAGTTTGTTTTTAGTTTTTTCGTTTGGCGGCTATGAATTCAGGCGTAATAATGAGTCTAATAAAGACGCCTCTTACTGATTTGTGCGCAACGGCTTGTGAAAAACAAGATACTAGACTTATGTTCCATTGGGAACACTTAATTGAAAAACTAATATAAATGTTAGTGATAAGTTGCAGCCTTTATGTTCCATTAGGAATAAAAATAAGTGAGAGAGAGAGAAAAGTGTACAACCAATCCAAGGCATTCAATAAGAATAGAATAACAGTATACCTTCATTTCTTAATAGTGTGGACAATTTCTTCAAGCCTGAATTTTCAGTCCAAGGGTACAAGCTACTGTTGTTGTTTAATGAAGTTGATGATTTTGTAGTCATAATTGAATGTTGACTGATACTGTTGACTGATCATTAACAGAAGAATGAAGAAGTGACTTCTGACATCAAATCTGTGCTTTGCATAATCTGCAATATTTCAACATTTGCAATTAGTGTTAACTTGCTCTGAATTATTAGGTATATAACTTAATAAATAGTGGGAAAATGCAGAATAGAGTGAGATTTGAAATTAGTAGCTGTATTCTGTCGTGCATTGAGAAGCACATTGCACAGAGGTTAGTGTACTTGTTAAGTAGACCTGTGGTTCTAAGTTCAAAATCTCCAGATGAAGTGAGATTTTTATCAGATCGTAATGGCTCTCAGATTGACCAGGCCTCAATTGGGTACCAAAGAAACACTGTGAAACAAAGGCAGAAAATGTGAAGTAGACCATATTAAAAAGTGTGTGCCAATTGTTTATTTTAAAAATGTGGCCTAACACTGAAATCCCTAATATACCACATGGTATGAAAATGAGTTCTTTACTTATAATTCTACCTTGCAGCAATTATCAGAAGGTGAAAAAGTTATGGGAAACATCCACGTGATGTTGATTGACATATTTTCTCTATCTACCATACACAACTAAAAAACAGTATGGAATGGAACTGACAGGAAAACAAAAATCAGAATACTAAGAGCATGCATATTCTCAGTGGCAGCATATGAGTATGAAGCATGGATATTTAACAAGGCAGTGGAAAACCATATATGTGCTTTTGAATATAAGTGTTACAGAAGAGTCCTCAGTATATTAAGGACAAAGATGAGAACAAATATGTCTATCCAGAAAAAACTCAAAATTAAAGAGAACTGTCTGATGTTACAAATAAGAAAACTGAAGTATTTTGAAAATATAAAGAGACATGAAGGCTTGATGAAGACCATTATGGATGGAGGTATCCTGGCAAAGAGGCAGACCATGGAGAAGATGGATTCAGGATGTGACTGATGATTTGAGCATGATGGCTGCAGAGGAGGGACAACTGGCCTAAGAGAGAGATTCTGAAGGACTGTTAGAGTGGCAACAGTCTGTTCAGGACAAGCTATTTGATGATAACCATGCAGCTAGGACTGGTGTTCTTGTCTGAGTTTAACCCTTATTTAAACCTGACTGTTCAATATCTCTGATTCTGTTTTCATATATGTAAAATAAAAGTGCCTGAGAGATTACTATATTCTTTATATTATCTGACATTCTTCCTTATGGCCAATCAGATATAACATTTGACTACAGTATTAGTTTACATTGTCTGAGAACAAGATAAGTCATTTATACAGATGGGTCAGTGATTTGAGATGCGCAGAGCTCATGGTATGATGGGTTTTCACTGCTCAAGTCAGAGGGGATGTTGTGAAGAAAGACAGTGGTAGTTTTGCCATGACTGCAGGCAGTCTCACTATGTATTGAAATCATGACAGTAACTAAAGGGATGTTCTGGCTGGAGTCACATACTTTTATCCATGGATGTTTTCTCAGTACAAAGTAATTTTACAAAGTACAAAAAGATTATACAGAGACGTTTCGACCAAAAGGCCTTTATCAAGCAAAGGATACACCAGAAGGGAAGTAATGTACTTCTTTTAAGTTATATGGCAGAGATTTGGACAACACATCTCAAACTCTAACGGCCCTAAAATGAAAATGATGTATTGTAGTCACAAGACGTGTGTATTAATGTATGCTAAAGATAATAATCGATAATAATGTTTGTTGTGATGATCGCCGACTCGTATTTCTGTTGTCATACTATGAAATAATGGTATTCTCTTCGATTATCAATATATTTGATCTATTGTTAACTTAATATAGTACCGTAGTACGTAATATGTAGGTATCGTATTCAATACAAGTATATAATAGTATAATAAATAATACAGTTGTGTAATGTAAATGTTGAAAAAAGTTGGTCAAACTGTCCTGGCACAGGACGTACGAACTCCTTACCTCGCAAAATGCTACCTACTCAACGCATCTACTTTGTGACTCTTTACTGTTACTGATTGATAGTTTAAGAGTTATACTCTCATTAACTGTCGGTGGAAGACACGAGTCACAACTGATATCTTGGGACCAAATAAAACATGAACAATACGATTACTAATGACTAGTAGGCAATATTAATAGCTGCGCGATAAGATATGACACAAATACTAACCTTTAACAAGTAAAACTACACATAAAGTAAAACTCGCATAAGTCCGAGATGTGTCATGTACGTCGTACACGTCTATCTGCCAGTTTGCAACTGCAGAAACAAACTGCTATTTATTTTTTTATTGACGAAACGCGTAAAAATAAAGTATTGTAGTTTTACAAAATACAAAAACAATAAAAATACTCAGCAACGTTTCGACCAAAATGCCTTTATCAAGCAACGGATATAATAGAAGGGAAGAGATTACCTTCTTACACAATACAGAACATAAAGAATCGTAGAATAAATGATATTGTGTTTTATTCTAACGTATAGTATACTACTATGGAACAACAAATTAAATGGTTCGGCCACGTAAGCAGATTACCATCAGGCAGTGCAACCCAAAGAGCAATGCAGCTCCGATACAATGGGTACAAAGCAAAAGGCCGGCCACGCAAAAGATGGACCTCAGAGATAACAGAGGCGACGAAAGAGACTATCTACGAAGCGCATACTAGGGCCCGTTTTAGAAATCTCTTCCTGACCTGATGCTGTTCGGCTGTGAGGCATACAGGATTCGAGAAAGAAGAAGAAGTATACTACTATAATTCTTTGAGATAAAAACTATTTCTTTAGACAAAACTTACTATATGTGTTCAAGTGATATTCATATTTTAAAATATCAAAAGAGGTCAGATAGTCTAAACATAGAAAAATTATGTGGTAAAATAACAAGCAATTTCTATTACAATTGGTTTTTGCGTACCGCTTGATATGGCTCCTGGTCAAGTATTTCACTGAAACACAATAAACAAATAGCACGTGATGGAGTAGGCTAAAAATAACCAGTGTTAAAATGGGGGAAAATAAACGATTTCGAATATCTCCAGTGGCGTAGCTAAGGGGCGGACCGCCCCGGTGACAGCATATGGAGGGTGACACTATGTCACCTCCAACAAAATTTTTCAGCCAGGCTAAGGTGCGAAAATAGTCTGAAAATAGAATTGTGATAAAAACCCAACCAACACAGGAAATGTGACCATTATGACGTCACATATTTCGAATTTGAATCTATAAACCGTCGAAAATATTGTCTGAGCGAGTACAGCTCTTTTGGTGAGTCATTTTTCTTATATTTTTATTATAATCTATTTCGAACAATGTTCGAAATAAATGACGACCATGGCTTTGTCGAATTATATGAAAGAACGTCGATAACAGCATAATATCAATGGAAGCTGTCGAAAGACGACAGCTTCCATTGATATTATGCTGGGCATGTACAGTCCGCAAGATGCAAGGATGTACATTTGATAAAGCAGTTGTTTACCATTTACAAACTACAATGGACATTTATGAAATTTTCGTCAAATTTATAGGACTAAAAACAGAAAGTAAAATATAAATAAAAGAACTTTTTAAAAATCTCCTTTTGCTAATAGACTAAAAAGCAGGTAACTTCTTGGAGCTTGTTGAATTGTTATCTCACTACGATGTAGCGTTAAGAGAACATCTTGTCAGACTCCAGGAAAGAACAGACAGATTGTCGGATCTGGCTGTTCTGTCCATTGAACACGAGCTTACAAGACAAATAGATTTTGACGATGTCATTGACCTGTTTGCCACAATGGAAACAAGAAGACATTCCTTCTAGGACTATAGTGTCGAAGGACATTTTTTTGGTCTGTGCATTGCCGTGTTTTGCATTTAGATGTTCTAAAAGTGAACAGTTGCATTTAAAAAATCTTTGGATTTGAACTATTTGTTTTGTGGTATTGGATTCGGATTTTGTTTTGGATCATACATGTAAGCAGTAACGTACCGGTCAGTAGAGTAAAGTAGAGCCTAGAGGTAGAGTATGTATGAAAATTTAGCTCCAGTTAGCCGTCCATCGCAAGCGATGATGACAACAATCTCAGACGTGTACTGTTGCACCTCTCTGGTGTGTGCAGAGGTGACTGTAGAGTCCAATCCTAGAACAGAATCCCCGACCACAGGTGGGGCATACATGATCAAGGTTAGACATGTGCGTGTTGTGTGCTCTGTCTTTTCGCGCTGCTCGTTTTCTCTGTGACTCAACAATACGATGATTCTCAGCTATTCGGGTTCCTCTTTTGTTGTTACAGCGCCACATTTGGCGATCTTGCGCAAGGGGTTCCCAGCACGTATTGTCTATATCGAAGCATTTCAGAGACACTTTAAGAGTGTCTTTAAAGCGTTTGTTCTGTCCACCAGTTAAACGTCTGCCCCTTCAAGCTCGCAATACATCAACTGTTTTGGGATGCGTTTATCAGGCATTCGAGCAACGTGAAAATTTAGCTACACCTAACCATTCAGCATAGGGTCGTGTGGGGTCACTTGGGTGACATTTGAACGGACCGCCCCGGGTGACGTTTACTCTAGCTACGCCAGTGAATATCTCTGTTCACTGTTAACAAGCTATGAAAATGGATAGAAGGTAATCAAGATATATGGAGCTCTAAAACTTCTGCCTTGTATGCCGCCTTTGGCACGAAAGGAAGAAACTAACTAATCAAGATAATAACAAACATTGTCTTACAAAAACTTGCACATCTAAAAACGGTATGGATGGAACAGATATAAGGGTTATTATTAATTGAACTGATGAAGTACCAAAGATCAATCAATCAAAAGCTATGCCTGCTGGCGTATGCGATCATGTCTCTCCACAACTCTCTCTGCTTGGTACATGTAATCAGTTCTTACATCGATATTTTGTCAAACCATGATGTCAGGCCATCCAACATCTCCCTTTTGTCGTCCACGATCTCTCCTTCCCTGAATTTTACCTGTTGTCACCAAATGTTCTAAACCTTCCCTTCGCATTATATGCCTGAAGAACCTTGTTGTCTGATTCTTATTCTTTTGATAAGGTTCTTTGTGTGTAGGCCTGATTTAAAACCTCATTTGTTTTCTTTGCTGTCCATGGTATTTTCAGCATTCTTCTGTAAAACCACATCTCTGTGGCTTCCAATGATCTTATTGTTTGTTTGCTCTTTGTCCATGATTCGCAGCCATACATAAGTATTGGTTCAATATTGGAGTGCTCGTTTTCGAAGTGTCATTTGTAGTGAATTCACGCAAAGTGTGTTAATCTGACCAAAGATCAGAAAACTCAAATGATCAAAATGATAGAGAGGCAAGACCCCCATATGATTTCCTTATTATCTGATCACTGTGATTCCACGAGGTAAAACTGCGAGCTTGAATTTACGAGCGAGGAAATCCATGCAATACTAAAGAGATCATACAATACAGTACTGGGTCCCAGAGGTGTCCAATACAGTGGTATAAACAGGATATCGGACACTGACGAATGAGCATAGATTTTAAAAAATTCGACACTAGTTTAAAAAGTGGCGAGATCAGGGAGGAATTGCTTCATAGTTATTTAGTACCACTGGCAAAACCTAACTTCTTCTTCTTCTTTGCGTTTGTTCTTTACGACCAATTTTAATCACTCTTTGTGATATGTTTGATCTTTACCAAGAACGTGTATACGTTGCACATTGGTTTTGTAGGCCCTAAACGCATAGACTTCTACACGTTTAGGACATGTGCATCCGATTTCAGCCAAACCTCCTTAGTCGCCTCTTACGACATGCGTGGCAGGTAACAGTGGTTCTATTCTTTACACCGCAAATTTGGGCCCCGGTAACCACTCGGGCGACAAAACCTAACAAAAATCATAACCTTATAAGCGGTTTTAGAATAATTGCAATGCAGAACACGGTGGGCAAGCTTCTGGAAAAGTTAGTGACATACAGACTGGAGCGGCATTTGAAGGAACACCGTACGTTTCCTTTTACCTTTGGCGGATACATTTGGAATAAAGAAACTTGGTGTAATTCTTTCTGCCCAGCGTGTTCGTAACGCGTTGGACTACGGGTGACTATCCCTCTGTGTGTGCGGGTTCAATTCCGCGGGATGGCAGAAGAAGCCACAGATTCCCCAGATTTACGGTGTACGTGGCACCGACGGAAGGGTTACGATGTCCATGGCACCGAGCCGAAGAGCTGAAAAGCTCAAGTGCTTCTGGATCGGAAAAAAAAAAAATCTTTGCATACGACGCATTAGATAGAAGGCTTCCATTTTTAATAAAATATGCTTCGTGCAATAAAAGAACAATCGCCCCCTGCCGAGAGTGTTGCACAAAGATCGTACTCTGTAGCTCCGGCAAAAATCCTAAGGGTCATCTGGAGAAAATACATTCAGCTTGCAAGGAAGAGCTTAACCATTTAGCCATAGATACTACCTAGACTTTGAATATATATATATATACCTATATATATATATATATATATATATATATATATATATATATATATATATCTAAATATATATGGTCTTATTCGTCTTTACAGACGGTCAATTGGCAAGTGTTTTACTGTGACAACTTCTGAGTTTTCGCTTTTCTCTCTTGTTGTTCAGCTCGTATATGTCTCTTTTCAAAAGACTCTGCGATATGTATATACATATATACATATATAGCTACATATATATATATATATATATATATATATATATATATATATATACATATATATATACATATATATATACATATATATATACATATATATATACATATATATATATATATATATATATATATATATATATATATATATATATATATATATATATATATATATATATAACTAGAATATATCGCCCGAGTGGTTACCGGGGCTCAAATCACTGTTACCTGCCATGCATTGTCGTAAGAGACGACTAAGGAGGTTAGGCTGAAATCGGATGCACATGCCCAAAATGTGTAGAAGTCTATGCGTTTATGGGGCCTACCAAACCAATGTGCAACGTATACACGTTCTTGGCAAAGATCAAACATATCACAAAGAGTGATTAAAATTGGTCGTAAAGAACGAACGCAAAGAAGATGAAGAACTAGAATATTACAGATCTACAGCTGTGTAGTCCAACGTGGATACATCCTTGGCGCCCTATTTTTATTCCTCTGCCTTTGACGTTAAGCAGAACATTAAAAAAATGTGTCAGTTTCGTAAGACCAATTTATAAAAACAAATTATTTAACAAAATTAAAGTTGTAGTCGTGATTACATTATTATCAGTTATTATTTTTTTTCATGTTACTACACATGGCGCCCTCGCTTCTACAGTCATTAGTCAGATGTACTACAAAATATAAAAACGTTAGACATATCGCCGTTATACTTTATACTGTTTTATAAGTGTTCTGCTTCTTTCTCATATTTGCTACTTAACTTATTTATGTGCTTGTTTTTTTTTGTATGTTAACTTTTAAAGGCAATTTGGTTGCCCGCCTGCCCAGCGTGTTCGTAGCGTGTTGAACGACAAGTGGCAAACCCCTGTGAGTGCGGTTCAATTCCGCGGGCTTGCAGAAAAGCCACAGGTTCTCCAGATTTACGGTGTTCAGGGCACCGAACCGAAGGGTTACGATATCCATGTCACATAGCCGAAGAGCTGAAAGCTCAAGTGCTTCTGGATCGAGAAAAAAAAAGACAATTTGTTAGAAAAGTCAGTAACGTTTTGGCGACTTTGCAACCTACTCTTAACGTTTTTCAATTGCCGTGAGTTTTTCTATGTGCTCAACTTGACTCTTAGTGGACCAGTGCAAAAGCCATGTTTTTACAAGCCAATTGTTGTTATAATTAAAAAAAAAAACCTTTAGTTTAGCTCCTGGTAAAAAATTGTTCAAACCAAAGCCACGTAGCGTGGCATTTGGTCCACAAGAAGTTGAACACGCGATCTACTTCTTTCCGGCTTCAACAAAATTAGCGTCCTTTTTGACTGTTAACTCTAAAGGCGCAAAGTTTCTCTTCCCCCACACACACACACACACCTTCAGTTTTGTTGTACTCGACTTGACTTGACTTATTCCTCCCCGCTCCTCGTGGAGCATAGGGCATAGGGCCTCAACAGTTGTTCATCACTCTTCTCGGTCTCTGGCTGTTTTCTTTATGGTCTCCCAGTTCAGTTGAGCACTCTTCAGTTCCTCAAGGAGACTTTCCAGGTCTGTTTAGGGCGTTCTCTTTTTCGTTTTCCTTGCGGGTTCCACTCAAGTGCTTGTCTAGTGACACTCGACTGTGTCTTCCGTAGGTATGCCCGACCCATCGCCATTTTCTCCTCTGTCCTGGGTCATCATGGGTTCCTGTCCGGTTCTTATCTACAGGTCTGTGTTTGTAACTCTGTCATACCATCTCAGTCTAAGAATCCGTCGAAGACATCCGTTGACAAAGGTCTGAATCTTATTTGTATTGAGCTTGGTGACTCGTTACGTTTTTATTGTACTTAGAATGCTATTTCGATCGAAGTGAACCTAGCTTTCTCTCTCTCTCGTGATCAACGCTTAGACTGATGTACCCGATTTCCTCATAAATTAAATTTTTGTCTTATTCATGTGGAAATCTGATTCATGCAGCCTTAGCATGGGTGTGTTTCGTTACAATTTTAACGCCATTTGGAACTCTGATGCTTATCCTTCGGCAATGTGTCCGGTTTTAGTCAGCGTTTACTGGGTTCGCTCTCCGTCAGCCTTGGGCTGTCCCAGCCGACCTGCAAGGCAGCAGGTTGAACCTAGCTTAAGATGTGCTATAATGACTGCCGATGACTGCGGTATAGCCAGTCTCTAATGTGGAAGCTGATTCTTTGCATTGCAATGGAATTCATGCGTGTAGGCGGGGATCCTTCTCGTCTACCCATTTTTCGTTGTCGATAAACGCAAATCATGGGGCACAGAGAACATGCGCACAACTTTCAGTATAGCACAACAGGACTGGACACGATCAACAATATTGGGCACAGTAATTTGAGAGCTCATTGCAATAATCAGAGAACCGTAACATTGCCTCCGCGGTTGACTGAAATGGTCCCTTTCGTGTGATTTATCGTCGCACCAGGTCGTGATATGGTCCAGTTATTCTTGTAGCTTATTAGCAATTTCAATCATGTTTCTTCCCTGTCTGTACACAATGATGTCGTCTGCAAAAGACATGGCCCCATCCCTGCCAGACAAACGCTGCTTCGTAATCATTATGGTGAATACGTTGAATAGTACTGGAAATAGTGGGAAACTCCTGTGCCATTTTTTTCGGAAATGGACCGAACCATATGGGGTAAAACCGAATGCAGTGAAGTCAATCCTTCGGCTTAAACCCGCTTATATATTCATTTGTTTTAAATAAATTAGTTCCCCTTACCAGCGTTTTAACATCAAGTCGGTATGGTTATAGCAATAATGTATGCGCGCACATGCATATAATGTCTGCATATTATGTTTATTACATAAACTAACTGTATGGTAGATCAGAATACTAAGAGCATGCATATTCCCTGTGGCAACGTGTGGGTGTGAAGATGGACATTTAACAAGGCAGTGGAAAAACATATATGTGCTTTTGAACATAGGTGTTACAGAAGAGTCCTCCGTATATCTTGAACAGAGAAGAGAACAAATAGATCTATTCAGAAATAACTCAAAATCAAAGAAAACTGGCTGATGCTACAAATAAGAAAAAGAGAAAATTGAAGTATTTTGGGCACATAAAAAGACACGAAGGGCTCTAGAAGACCATCATGGAAGAAGGCATGCCGGCAAAGAGAAGAAGAGGAAGACCACGGTAAAATATACCCCCACCGTTCAGAAAATAATGGCAAACTACTCAACGTATAAGTGTTGCCTAGAAAATCAACGACTCGTTTACTGCGGTCGATGGCGACGTCATGTTAAGGAAATACCACGATTTTCATTTTTTTCATAGTAGGTGTAGTATTAATAGACGCAATACTAACAAATATATATCTACTATTGGGGATCTCAACGGCGAAGTGGTTAATTAAGTCGTTTACTGTCATACTGAACGCAATACTAACAAATATATATATCTACTATTGGGGATCTCAACGGCGAAGTGGTTAATTAAGTCGTTTACTGTCATACTGAACGCAATACTAACAAATATATATATCTACTATTGGGGATCTCAACGGCGAAGTGGTTAATTAAGTCGTTTGCTGTCATACTAAAGGTTGTGGGTTCGAATCCGGACAGAGACACATGGGCCATTTTTCATGATATCCCAGGATTGTTGCAGGAGCTACGTATTCATGCTTTGTGCAATGCTCTCAGTAGATGGTAAGCCATCTCTGCCGACAGGGACGGAGCTAAATGGAGAGACCCAGTGCAATGAAGTCAATCCTTAGCCTTTGGCCCTTTTTGGACATGCCTTCTATCACGTCTGTTGCTGCTACATTTTATACTTACTTACTCCCAGAATGGACATATCT
Source organism: Arion vulgaris (assembly GCA_020796225.1). Classification (NCBI taxonomy): domain Eukaryota; kingdom Metazoa; phylum Mollusca; class Gastropoda; order Stylommatophora; family Arionidae; genus Arion; species Arion vulgaris. The sequence continues at coordinate 16,430,836 of CM036772.1, forward strand.
TCACGGGGTCAAAAATACTTACTCCCAGAATGGACATATCTTCACGGGGTCAAAAATGCAGTCATATGGACAACGTCGCGGCCAGGTTTAGTGAGCTCCACGGAAACAGCATACCGGTTATCTTTGGCACGAACGAGAGGCAAGCACATAACCGCTACGCTACGGAGACCCCATATATGATCTGAGCCGAAGAGAATAAATATGATGTGCTAATTTTTATGATGTGGCTATGTCGTTCCTGGTTTGTTTGTTTTTTCCCGATGCAGAAGCATTTAGTAGGTGATTATCGATGGAGAGAAAACACTACCAACATCTCCATCGATAATCACCTACTAAATCAAGTAAAAGATTTCACGTACCTGGGGAGCATTTTTTCAGCAAATGGAAGAATAACTAATGAAATTCAACACAGATGCAACAAAGCAAATCAAATGATAGGGCAAATGGCGCCAATTTTAAGATGCAAACACGTCACCATGAACACAAAAGAGCAATGTTCAACACAATCTTTCTCCCACATTATGTTACCAGTGCCAAACCTGGACGCTGACAACAAACGATAGAAGAAAACTAGTCACAACAGAGATGAAGTGTCTACGCAGAATGCTGGGTGTAACAAGAAGAGACCGGTTGAGAAATGAAGACATCAGGAAAAAGTGGGTACAACATCAGTACTAGACTTCATCAAGAAACAACAAATTAAATGGTTCGGTCACGTAAGCAGATTACCATCAGACAGTGCACCCCAAAGAGCAATGCTGCTCCGATACAATGGGTAAAAAGCAAAAGGCCGGCCACGCAAAAGATGGACCTCAGAGATAACAGAGGCGACGAAAGAGACTATCTACGAAGCGCATACTAGGGCCCGTTTTAGAAATCTCTTCCTGACCTGACGCTGTGAGGCATACAGGATTCGAGAAAGAAAGAAGAAAGAAAGAAGCATTTGAGCTTCCAGCTCTTCGGCTCGGTGCCAAGGACATCGTAATCCCTCGGTTCGGGGCCATAAACACCGTAAATCTGGAGAACCTGTGGCTTTTCTGCCAGCCAGTGGAATTGAACCGCACTCACTAGGGGCTTGTCACCCGTCGTCCAACGCGCTACGAACACGCTGGACAGGCGGGCGTCGTTCCGGATAAAGAACATTCTCATGCGTTTTGGAACATGTTTGGTTTTTGTAGCCCACAAGGAATTAATAGTGTTCAATCTGTATTTTCCGTTCAATTGCGCGGAAATGTTCTACAGAAGTGTCTATATCAACCACATTAAAAAGACTAATTAGTAGACGGTATAGTCACATGTCTTTGCTTTGCTTTTTAGGTTGCAGTATGGGGAGATCACAGAACATCAGGAAAGAAGGTGATAAGTTATTGGTTATTGGTTACTAAACTGACGTCATTGCACTCCGGGCAGACCCATAGGTGCTCAGTCTCCCCAACAGATATCAAAAAGTATGCATACTGATGGTTCCCGTGGCTCGCTGATTAAACACACCTCTCACTCTGCCTCTCAGGCATCCAGTTCGACTTGTACAACTGGTAACTCCAAACTGCTTAAATCGCTTGATCGATTCAACATCGATTTTAGTGTCCTCATCCAACAGATAGTAGCGAAGAGACCGAAGAATATCCCCCATATCCATCTTCAACTCACCAACAATTGATGCTGTTGATGCAAGCCTCTCCGGTCTCTCATTACCGTAAACACCCGCATGCCCAGGACAGTATATCCACGTTGGTATCGACAGCATATCCAGTCAATAGGAAGACCACGAAACAGATAAATATACCTCATAACAGAATCCTATCAAAAAGCACAAAATAACTGTTACCCAAGGCACTAGAGAAGCTCAAAACAAAATCAGAACACCACGACACTGCGCAACAACTCGGTAACAGTGGGACGACAAAAGAAGAAGGAATGGTAACACAAATCGCAGTCAATTCTTTTATGACGGTAATATCGCTCTACAATTTTTCATCACCGGAAACAGTGTGTAACAAATTGATGTTCCGTTCACCCTTTATATGAATCCCAGCTGTGGTCATAATTAAATTCTTGGCATAGACAGATGATATGTCACCGCCGTGTGTTCAATATCAGATGACTAGACATGATTATAAATATAGATTTGTAACAATAGAACATAACAAAAACCAATAAAACGTTATATTGAATAGAGTAAGTATCGAGTAGATATAGCTTCGGGAAATAATCTTCCAACATAACTTGCAATACAAAGGACTATAATAATAATAATAATTCCTCTCGTATCGTTATACGTTACATAGGGCCTACAAGCAATTTCTCCATACCACTCTATCCTGGACAAATCGCTCAATCTCATCAATGGAACTGAGACCGATATTTCTTGCCTCTCTCAACAAAGTTCGTTTCATGGTCTCATTAGGTATTCATCTCTTTCTTGAACCCTTTGTATTTCACTTCAACTCCTGCTTTGAAATTCGTTGATCATTTCTTCTCAAGGTGTATCCAACATATCTCTATCTTCTCTTTCTTATAACAGTTGTCACTAGTGTTCGCCCACACATTTCTCTGATTTCATCACTTCTGAATTCGTTCCATTTTATGTGCAGCACGACAACTCTTCGATAGACTGCAACATAGGTGATGGGAACAGGGCAGATCAAAGTAGACCAGGAGAATGATGTTGCATAGGGTTATTAAAGCGTGTGAACTGACAAATAATACAATGGGCACGAAGACAGAAGATCAAAAGCAATTGGGATCACTTTAAAATTCTCTTATGTTTTGAGTAATGGTGAAACACGTAAAAACAAAGTACTGTAGTTTTACAAAATACAAAATCGAGACCGGTTGAGAAATGAAGACATCAGGGGGAAAAAGTGGGTACAATAGATACAATGATACAAAGCAAAAGGTCGGCCCCACAAAAGGTGGACCTCAGAGATAATAAAGGCGACGAAAGACACTATTTATGAAGCGCACACACGGGCTCGTTCTAGCAATTTCTTATCCTGGCGCTGGGAGGCAAAACAGGATCGGAGAAAAGAAAAGAAATAAGAAAATTATGACTTGCAAGTGGTAAAAGAAAGTTATATGTTAGGGGAACGGTCACAAACAAGCAAACAGGCAACATAAGTACTAGTCGCATAAAGTAATATACACTAAGTTGGTTTAAAGGGTTTAAGGGTTTTAAAGGCGAAGGATTGAATTCATTGCATCGGGTTTTACCCCATATGGCTCGGTTCCTCTCCACAGAAATGGCACGCCACCTGCCGAGAGTATTGCACAAAGCACAAACTCCGTAGCTCCAGCAACAATCCTAGGGTCTCTGGAAAAACTGCACTCGTGAACAGAACGTCGCGGTCCAGATTCGAACCCACGACCTTCGACTCACAAGGCAAAGGGTTTAACTACTTAGCCACAGAGTTTTCTATCCGGGATCTCTTAGGCAAAGGATCTTGAATTCCGAAGATCGTGTGTTCACGAGTGCATTTTTTCCAGAGATCTCTAGAATTACAGTGAGCTACCGAGTTCGTGCTTTGTACAATATACTCCACATGTACTGTGTCATTTTTGCGGAGAAGAGTTCGAGCCATTTCGGGTAAAACCCGATGCAATGAAATCAATCCTTCGACGTTAGACCCTTTGGTTTTTTAAACTACAATTCATAAAAGAGCAACAGATTACATTTTTTGGACACCTGACAAGAATGTCCTGGTATCGCCTACCACAGAGAGCCACACATAAAAAGTATAGCGCGTGCAGAGCAAGAGAAAGACCACGCAAAAGATGGAGTGATGACATCAAGAACAGCTTTAAGAAAATGAATAACAGCTTACAAAGGGCATTAGAACAAGCACACACAAAATCACTACATAACCCCCCCCAAAAATATCTATAAAGAAGTAAATGCAGGAAGAGGAGAAGAAGAAGTTTATAAACATCCCCTCTTAGTCGACGCCTCGCCTATGCATTGTAAAGCCGTAATTGAAAAAAAAGTTATCACTCTCGACAATCTCGTCATCGTAAAATAATCCCACGTCAGACCAGCCGGAGCATTGCCTATCTACACTAAGTTTTCTGTTTATCACTGACGCTGTACGCAGAGCAGACACTTTAACTGTAGCTTACTATCCGTTCTAACTCAGTTAAGTTTGTGCTAGTGTTGGTGGAACTTGTGTTTCTAGTTTGTCTTAAGTTTGTACCACAGTTTGTGAAGGTAAGTGATGTTATATCATTATCAATAGCTGTTGTATTTACGTTAACGTGTATAGATAGGAGAATAGTTATGCTAAGCAAAATATATGGGAGGAAACATTCTTAAAGTAAATGATACGTTTTCGTACTAAGTTGTATTTTGGGGGATACTGTGTTAGGAATGTTTCTTTGCAGGGCTGTGCCGTCCTACGATACAGAGAGGCGGCCGCATCAGGGGGAAACGTAAGAGGGCGGCATAAGCAGCGACATCAAAATACAATTTGAACAATTCAATAATTAATAATCTTTACGCAACTCTTTTCTATATTGGTCTATGTTATTCTGATATTACTGTAAACGATTTATGATTTATCGCATGACTCTGCATAAGCGCGTTCGGTACCTTTTTGATTTCGGTTTCTGGTGAAAGTGCATCGTTGACGAGCGCTCGCCGAAAGACTTTAAAGAGAAAAAAATTAAGGAGCGGCATTTCGAAGACTTGCATCATAGTGAGAAGGTATACCGCACGACCCTGTTTCTTTGATCAAGCAGTTCGCGCGTGTGGTGTTGGGGTCCGCAAGGGAAGCAAAGAATAGTAACACGGTGACCTACAATGCATGTCGTAAGAGGCGACTGATGTAGGACATAAGGAAGCTACTCTAGTAAATAAAAAGCATCGCAGAAATTGAATGTGTGAAAACCTTGTAGGTGAAAAACTGGCACAACGTATAATCGCTCTTATGCTCAGGTTACATACAAATCACACAGGGTGGTTAACAAGTGGTCGATATGAAGCTCAGGTTACATACAAATCACAAAGGGTGGTTAACAAGTGGTCGATATGAAGCTCAGGTTACATACAAATCACACAGGGTGGTTAACAAGTGGTCGATATGAAGCTCAGGTTACATACAAATCACACAGGGTGGTTAACAAGTGGTCGATATGAAGCTCAGGTTACATACAAATCACACAGGGTGGTTAACAAGTGGTCGATATGAAGCTCAGGTTACATACAAATCACACAGGGTGGTTAACAAGTGGTCGATATGAAGCTCAGATCACATATAAATCACACAGGGTGGTTAACAAGTGGTCGATATGAAGCGTTCGAAGAAGAAGAAGAAGATCAAGCACGAGTGGAAGCCCCCCAGAAAACATAAAAGGGGACGTCCTAAACATACCAGGAGACGAAGTCTTCTTGATGTACTGAAGGGTGATCGACTATCCTGGCAGACCATAAAGAAAACAGTCAGAGACCTGGAAAAGTGGCGAACAGATGTTGAGGCCCTATGCTCTACGAGGAGCGGAGAGGAATAAGTCAAGGGACGAGTAAACTTCCCAGTGTCTCTCTGGTATCTCGTTAAAGTTGAGTACTAATGAGAGAAAACTGGATGATGCTACAAATAATAAGGAGGAAAGTATTTTGGACATATAAAGAGACAAGAAGGATTGGAGAAGACCATTATGGAAGGAGGCATCCCAACAAAGAGAACAAGAGGAAGACTGCGGAGAAGATGGATTCAAGATGTACCTGATGATTTGAGCATGACGGCTGCAGAGGTGTTACATAATCTAGCCTATGAGAGAGAAAAATTCCGAAGGGCTGCTTAAGGTGGCAAAGTTCTGCTCAGGACAAGCTATGTGATGATGACTAATAAGAGGCGTTGTGGTCGGAAAATATCACACTCATCACCATCATCATCATCAAGTAGCTTGTCCCTTCCGGAACATGGCTCTAATGACAGCAGTCCTGAAAAACTCTCTGTTCTGTGCAAGTTCACCGGAGTCAACAACAGTCATTCTCAGATCGTCAATGACATCTTGCACCCATCGTCTTCTAGGTCTTCCTCTCATTCTTCTTCCAGACACCATTCCCTAAAAATTATCTTCTCTAGGCACTCATGTCGTTTGATGCGTCCGAAATATTTAATTTTCTTTGAAGTTATGCTCTTTAATAGTCAACTCGCTTTAATATCAAGCTGTTGCAGAACCGAAGCATTCATTATTTTCTCTGTTCATGGTATTCTAAGTACTATTCTGTAACATTTACATTCAATATATATATATCACCTTATAACTGGAAATTATGAACATGGAACAACCAGCAAACAAAGCAAATGCACTAATCACTATCCTATCACGGCTCTCACTAAAATGTTTGACAGTTTGTTTTTTCCATAAATACTTAGAAAGATGAGAAACTACAGAACGGAATGAAATTTACATCTGTGTACTGGTGGCGTCACCATATTGTCAATGGCAGAGAATTTACCCAGTAGCTCCGGCAGCTATTCCGAATTTCCTTCAACACAGAAAATGTGAGCATAAATTTTGAATTGTGTGATTTGGAGAATTGACAGCATCTGAAATTGAATACTGTTTTCTGGGGCTAATATTTCATTGCAATTGAAGGGAAAAGTATGTACGTACAAGACATGAGTACTGAATAATTTTCACAATGAAGAGAAGGAAAATTAATCGAACGATAAATATGAATCGTTGGATGGATGGATAACTGGTGAGCAAATATGTTACTGAGTAGAATGGATGGATAACACGAGAGTTTTGAGCTGGATGGGTGGACAATTGGATTGGCAATTGGTGAACAAGTAGGTGGTTTGGTTGGTTGCATGGATTAATCAGTTGATGAAGGATAACTGGTAAACATAGAGACTTTTGAGCTGGATGGATGGACGGATTAATCAAAAGATGAATATGGTGGATGATGGATAAACGGTGAACAGATAGTTGAAAGGATACATTGATTGATTAATGAATGGATAGATCACTGGTTAACAGATAACATAACATTTCCCGTAGCTTTTTCAGACCTTAGGACAACCTGCTGCCATGCAGGTCGACTGGGGACAGCCAAAGGCTGACGGAGAGCGAACCATGTAAACGCTGGGTGAAACCGGACATATCGCAGAAGGATAAGCACCAGAGCTCCAAATGACAGTGAATGACGTGACGAAAAAATACGCTCTTGGCAGAGGCTGTTTATATATCACAATAGGAATGATCAAAATGGCCAAAAAGAAAGATCGAGAGAGAGAGAGAGAGAGACCTTAGTGCGTATGAAGTGCCTGTCACTTCACATTTCTAGGCTCTAGTCTACACGGAATAGGAGGGTCAATTCACAGCCAACTCTAAATAACTAGGCCTGACAACTGATGGGGAAATTCCTGACCTAGATTCAGTCGGGGGGCTGGAATTAATATATGCTTGATTCCACATTGCACGTTTTGTGCAATTTTTACTCAATCTGTGAGTCTATGATTATTTATTGGTGAAAAATAATCATAATATTGATATGATATTTCTTATTGTTACACTTAACTTGTTGCATAATATAATTTGCATTTTGATTGCTTTGATTTAGCATTTTGCGTTGATTTTAAAATGAATTCGTCTATATACAACAATACTGGAATGCGAGGTCACGTGACCAGTTGTGGTGTGATTTCCCATAATTTTTACCTGAGTCCGCAGGCCCATAAGTTTACAGTTGGTTCTGACCAATGCCTTTCCTCGCGTGTAGAACGTTAAGTGTGGGATTTAACCCACAACCCTCTTGTGTCCGATTCGATAGGAGAACGTTTATGCATAACGCTAATCAGTCCCATTAACTAATAGAGCACGGCAAATGTAATATAAAAAAACAGACAAAAGATATGAAGTACTATTGTTCTGAACATTCTCTAATCTCGTTCGACTCGTTATGAACAAGATAAACACTATCAGCATCGTGCGAACGTTTTCTATGTTTTACATGTTGATCAAAATAAAAAATAAAAAGAACGGTTGCTAGTCCTTTTATTTAACAGTGACGATTGAGCTTTCATCTCTTCGGCTCAGTGCCGTGGATATCGTAACCATTTGGTTCGGTGCCACGAACACTGTAAATCTGAAGAACCTGTGGCTTTTCTGCCAGCCCACGGAATTGAACAGCGCTCACGGGGAGCTTGTCATTCGTCGTCCAACGCGCTACGAACACGCTGGGCAGGCGGGTCTACGAAGATTTTACAACGACCCTTCTAAAACATTTGTACACACGGAATGTGAATGCAACACACCAACTTCTATGTCTCAACGGATGTCCTTCGTTGCTTTTCAAACGTTATTTGAAACGTGGCAGAATGAGAAAGCAATTATATAATACACTAAAGCATAATAAGACGTGCACTTGACTAGAACTGCCAGGGGCAGAAAAGTGTGGAGAAGTCAAAGAATATATGCCGAAGAATAGTGAGAGAATCCGGAGAAATAGGTAGCTATGTCGAAGATGAAGATTAATCGATTACAATTGATAGGGACAGTTGCAAAAGTATCTTTTATTTGGGACGATAACGTTTAGTAGTAGTAACAGCAGTAGTAGTAGCAGTAGTAGTAGTAGCAGTAACGGATCGTGATACATTTTTTTGGGGGACAGATTTTTCGGGAAAAAATGGTTTTGGGTTGTTATATTTTAATTTATAAAGTACTAAATACACGTTATACATTATTTTTTGGTGGGGCCCGGCCCCACTGGCCCTTAGTGACGAGCCGCCACTGAGTAGTAGTATTAATAGTAGTAGTAGTATTTTTAGTAGCAGTAGTAGTAGTAGTATTGGTAGTAGTAGTAGTGGTAGTAGTAGTAGTAATAGTAGTAACAGTAGTAGTCTGCAAAAGATAATGAGCATAAAATGGGGCGAATTCAGGAGAAGTAATGAAATCAGATGAAGCACTGTATAACTCTCATTCTGATCTCAGTTGACAATGACTTGTTGCATATAATGCTTGGACAATATTTATTCAGTTTTATAACTTAACTGTATGCAACTTCTACATAATAATACCAATGCGCACCATTAAGCATTTTTCGCAGCTATGGCACCATATTGTGTGTAGCTTAACGTAACCTATTTACTACTATGTCACTGTGATATATTTTATCAAAACTTTCCGGTTCTGTTAATCTTAAACGCAGCATTAAGGCATGGGCGTTCCCAAAACTTTTTTTTATAGATAGAGAGGGGGTGGACAAAATTAATTTACAAAAATTTAGTTTGGTAGTTTGCTATGATAATTTCAATAGTATGAGAAAGTTACTGACATCCAAACAAATCACAAACAGGCTAAAAATTAGAATGATCAAATGCTATATATATCCTATATTAATGTATGGCTCGAAACATGGACAATGAACAAGCAGTTAGAAGACAGAATTGATGCATTTGAGATGTGGATATATAGAAGAATAGGCAGAGTTTCATGGACAGAAAAACAGACAAATAAACAAGTTTTAGGAAAACTAGGCATGAAGAAACAATTATTAAGAGAAATAAAATTCAGACAAGTAAAGTATTTTGGGCACATAAAAAGGCATGACACCATGATAAAACATTTACTAGAGGGAAAGTTGAGGGCAGAAGAGCAAGAGGAAGACCAAGAGATAAGTGGGAGGAAACTTTAAGAAATGGACAGGTTACAGTCTGGCAGTGTGCAACACCAAGGCGAAAGACAGAGGATGCTGGAGATTCATTGCAGCCAACCTTCGATGTGGAGACGGCACCTGATGATGATGATGATGAGTTTGCTAGGAGGAAATGGAGAAGAGCAGATTTAGATCAGATTTTCATTGTGAGCTCCATGTATATAAATGTTAGCTTGTTATAAATGTTTCAACATAGCTATTTAGCAAAAGTGCTACATAGAACCAATATTGACTTACAGATGCGAGTCATAGACAATAAACAAACATCGAAAAATCGCTGAGAACCACAGAGATATGGTTTTACCGAAGAATGGCGAGAATCCCATGGACTGCTAAAATGACTAATGTGGAGTTGCTGAATGAGGTCAAGACACAAAGAAAATTGTTTATCAATATAAGAAAGAGGCAGTCATTATTTTTCAGACATGTGATGAGAAAGGAAGGTTTAGAACACATTGTAACAACTGGTAAAATTGAGGGGAGACGAGACAGAGAAAGACAGAGAGAGAAAATGTTGGATGGCCTGACGTTATGGCACGGAAGAGCGTCAACATCTGAGATGATAGCAAACACTCGAGACAGAGGTTTGTGGAGATCCATGATCGCCTACGCGAGCCGGCAACGGCACCTGATGATGATAATGATTAAGCAACAGTCAGTCGCATATTTCCAATTATCATGTAAAATGCAGGTGCTAATAAGGGAAAAAAACTAAATAACTATTTCCCTAAACCTAAAATAAAATAATCTTCCAGTGAGGAAGGGGGTGCACTTACCATTCTTGCCCTAACGTATTGACGCCTATGCTCGAATGGATACTCCATCTATAGTGTGCAAAACACTGCCTATTACATGCTAGTCATTTTTGACCCAGAGCAGACGTAGTTTAACATGTCAAGGTCTGACCTATTTTCTTCCCTCTTATTTTACGCAATGAAAATGTGCACAGCTGTGCAAGTTCTCATTTAGTGTTAGTTGAAAAAAAAAACTATCTTTTCAAAGTTGGCCGATCTTTTTACTTGAAAAAGACATCTGGGTGCAAATAAAATATATTAATTCAGTTTGACAACTTGGCTATGAGCATATTCATACATTCTATTTATTACACACTAATCAGCTTTTCCAGTGCGTAACCTCGATTTTTTTGGTGTCGTGTTAGCTGTGAAGAGCTGTTGATAAACCGCATAGGATCCCCGTCTTCACGCACGATCTCCGTTGCGAGGCAGAGAATCCATTTTCACATTAAAGACTGGCTGTACCGCAGTCATACAGTTCATCGGCATGTGGGCACACCTTAAGCTTGGATTGATTCGCTAGCAGTATTGCTCTAGAAAAAGAGCAACAGTGTACAAAAATGAGTAGTTGACCTTAATTAACACTTATCTCCGTTCCGGAGCACATGGGTGTCGGCAATGAGAGAGCAGACAGGCCAGCTGACTCTGCCACCATATCAGGGGGCTAGCCAATGGATCTGAATGCCCTCAAAGAGTCTGGACGAAAGCGGATGTTCATTTAAACACCAATCCACATCAACTGCTAGATTGCAAGAGCTGGGATTGACGGAGTGGTCAGAAAAGAACAGCACAACACGTATATGAGTAGGTCATCATTCAAAATTGAACTTGTACGGTTAGTCGCTGGAGGAGATATTGAGAAAGAGATCAGAGGACATGTGGACATGCCTGGAGTGCAATGAAGATATTTCAAACTGAAACCTCGATTATTTTGCCGAAAGGGGCTACAAAAAGTTGGTATAAGAAATACAAATATGCAATGAGTCATATCACATGCAACAATGACCCACAAAACCACATCTGAAAGTTAGTGCGAAATAAGCAAAATAAACTACCATCTTTAGGCTCTGCACGGGACACTGAAGACTACAAGTCTATCTCCACAAAATAAAAACTGCTCAAACTTACCAATTAACATGACAAAAGTACATCCAGACTTCCATACACATTATGCGAATCAATCTTCATTGATTTGAGGTTTCAAACATTTCCGTGTTGTAATTTTGTTTTAATATTTCAAATGAATTATGTTCACGTAGCGGCTTTGCAACCAACTGGTATCGATTTTATCGATTTCCAACTGCTAATGGTATCTTATTTGCTCAACTTAAACACGGGATCTATGTTCTATCGCCCGTCTCCAATATGACTTGGAACTTGATCTCACCTACACTGAGATCAGGAACCTCTGAAAAAAATTATCTAATCGGTCCACGAGTTGAAATAATCGAGTACTTTTGGAGCGAAAAGCAAGCACCTTACAGAGAGCTCCAAACGTTTATACTAAACGACTTCTTCTTCATCTTCAAACGCTCCATATTGACCACTTGTTAATCACTCTTTGTGATTTGTATGTGATCCGAGCCTAAGAGCAAGTGTACGTTGTGCCAGTTATGCGTATACAGGTAGGCCAGCACATCAAATTTCTGCGACGATTTTTATTTACTCGGGTAACTTCCTTCCTCTGTTTCAGAAATACTGGGGTTTTTACGATTGAGGATAATTAGGCCTCAGATCAACCGACCATTGCCTCCTCTGTTTCAGAAATACTAGAGTTTTTACGATTGAGGATTATTAGGCCTCAGATCAACCGACCATTGCAAGTACGAAGAAAACAACACCTTCCATCTTGAAACCGGAACCGGAAAAACCGGTTCCCTAATTGCAACAACTGGTACGGAATAACTCTGCTATCAACACCTAGCAAGCTATTATGCAGCATTTTGATGGAGAGGCTGCGAAAAGCCGTCGACGCAAGGCTAAGAGAAGAACAAGCTGGCTTTCGTCCACATTGTTCTTGTACCGTTCATATCTTCACGCTGAGATCCATTATAGAAGAATCAATTGAATTCCAGTCACCACTAGTGATAAATTTTATAGACTTTCAGAAAGCGTTTGATAGTCTTCATCGTTCTACTCTCTGGGAGATTCTTAAGACCTACGGCTTCCAGGAAAAATACATCAACATTATAAAAGCCGTCTATTCTGAAGCATCCTGATGTGTAAGAACAGATGCAGGAAACTCAGACTGGTTTACAGTCAATTCGGGTGTGAAGCAGGGCTGCGTTATGTCACCTATGCTTTTTGTGATAGCTATAGACTGGATCATGTGCAAATGCACGCAAGATTATCAACTAGGCATCAAATGGCTTAATAACAGCAGACTATTTGATCTTGACTTTGCCGATGACGTGGCCATATTGAATTCAACCACACAAGCAACCCACAAACTAACGATCAACCTTTACACACTTGAAGAACAGGTTGGTCTCCAGATTAATTCTGCCAAGGCCAAAATTATGGACTTCACAAACTCGACAGACAACATCGTAATAAATGGCCAAACTTTGAAGAAAGTTGAACATTTTACATATTTGGGTAGTAAAGTGTCAAACAACGGAGACACGATGAAAGAAATAAACTCTCGTATTGCTATAGCAACTACTGCCTTCACTAAATTAACGAATATCTGGCAATCTCAAGACCTTAGTATATGCACAAAAGTTAAATTATTTAGGTCATGTGTGATTCCTGTACTGACCTACGGTTGTGAAAGTTGAAATCAACAAAGAAAATTGATAAGAAACTGGACCTCTTTGAGAATAAATGTCTCCGAAAATTATTAAAAGTAAAATGGAGTGATTTCGTTTCTAACAACAAAGTGAGAGATAGAACACACCAACAACCCGTATCAAATATTATAAGGAAATAAAGGTGGAAATATTTAGGTCATGTTCTTAGATCAGACGAAAAGAGACTAAATCAACAAGTCCGTATGTGGTCACCAGTTGGGAAAGAAAACGTGGAGGACCAAAGACCACTCTTCGAAGAACCATCCAACAAGAAAGTAAACTATTGAGATGTAAAACCATACAAGATCTCCAACTGCTAGCAACGAACCGCATCACATGGAGATCTAAAACCTCTGTCCTATGTGCCGCCTTTGGCACGAAAGAAACAAACTAACTAATTAGCTTCCTAGGTCCTACATCAGTCGTCTCTTACGACATGTCTTGTAGGTCGCAGTGTTAATATTCTTGGTTCTCATTGATAGCCCCGGCAGCACACTGGCGATATCGCAAACAACATAAATCATGCAATAAAATGAAACAATTTTCTATGATAATCGCTTACAATCCTAAAACGTTCGTTTGCGCGCATTTTATTACTTCTAAATATCCAGTACTTTTGACTTGTTCAGAATGTTTGCACGTCATGCGTCAGACATCTTTACTGTTGACCTCGTTGCTAGGTCGCTCAGTCACTCTTCAGACATAAATATACAGTGTAAGTATTAGAGGCTTCCAGAAAAAAAACAAAGTACCAAACACAGAATTCGAACCATAAACCCTTATTTTTTACTGCCCCCATTGCTTAGCCTAACAATACGAGTGCCTTTAAGAACACAGCCAGCTAGCTAATTTAAAAAGAAGCCTTACTGAGGAGTGTCTTTCACAAACGCTCGTGTGCTTCACACAGAATAATCAAGTCAGATTCGATCGAAAAATGTTTGCACAAACACATGCATTGCTTCCAACAGTATGCTGTTAGTGTCAAACCTGTTTTGTTGGTAGCACTGCCATGAACTCGATCTTTCTGCTCTTGTAATTAACCATTCTACTTCCCCTTAACCCACCCCTTTCCTTTGGTACTGGAGAAAGCGTTAGCATGTAAGATATATTAATATTACTATTATAATTAGTAGTATTGCCGTCATAGAAGGAGGCATCCCAGCAAAGAGGATAAGATGAAGACCAGGATTCAGGATGTAACTGATGGTTTGAGAATGACCACTGCAGAGGCAGGACATCTGGTCTATGAGAGAGTGAAATTCTGAAGGACAGTTAAGGTGGCAAAGTTCTGCTTAGGATCTGCTCTTTGATGATGATGAGTAGTACTGTAATCGTCACATTGCACCGGCGCCTCCACAGACATCAGTCAGATGCGTCCCAATATATATATATATATATATATATATATATTTTCCGATCCAGAAGCACTTGAGCTTTCAGCTCTTCGGCTCGGTGCCGTGAACATCGTAGCCCTTCGGTTCGATGCCACGAAGACCGTAAATCTGGAGAACCTGTGGTTTTTCTGCCAGCCCATGGAATTGAACCCGCACCCACAGAGGGCTTATCACCCGTCGTCCAACGCGCTACGAACACGCTGGGCGGGCGGGCAGCCCCAATATATGAAAACCATAGACAGCGCTGCATTCGAAACTTCTCCAGAGCGTCAAGTATAAAAATATTCTCTATGCCAAGAGAATATAATTAAGTTCGTTTGTGTAAAACGACATGATTTACACACGTGATCTGCCACGATGCGTGAAACCTTAATCAACCAATTGAGAAATGTTTATTTGCATAACTGTGTGTTACGATGCATTAGTTTGTCTAAATTATAACATGTTGCGAACATTGGATGTGATTATGCAATTGCTCGATGTCTGGCTTTCATAAAATTAGAACACGTAAAAAATAAAGCAGCAGCTTACATACGCATGCAGATACCTCTCACTATCTAGCAGTGGACTGAAGAACATGAGCCCTAACTAGGTTTACCATCAGTTATATGATGACTATCATCATAGCGAGAGCTGCTGTAGCGTAGTTGTTAGTGAACTCGCTTCTCAAGGCTGGTGGTCTGGGTTCAGCTCCCGCAATGCGCGTGGAATTTTTCCCGACCGCGACGGCTCTCAGGTCGACCCAGCCTCAACTGGGTACCAGACATGCTCTGAGAAAGTAAAGGCGGCCGGCGTGATGCTGACCACATCACCCATCATGTGGTCAATGAAAAATACAGGCCTAACACTGTATTGACCTATATACCACGGGGTATGAAAGGGTTCCTTTTTTATCATCATAGCACTCAGAACACGTTCATATGTACTCCGATCTCCGCCTCAACAAATCCAGCAGCTTTCAGCGGCCCAACACGCCAGTTCGATGTTGGTTAATCAATCTCTTTGCATATTTGTTATGTCGTTACTTTCGGGCCTACGCTAACATTGACACCCATATCTCTCAATCTGGTCAGCGAGTGGATTCACAGTCCTGAAACTCCTCTGTTCGGAAAGACTCTCTCAATGCGTTAAGAATGTGATTTTGGTCCATGGTAGCTCTCTCTGATATTATTGCCAAACCAGCCAATCTATCAGCTCGTTCATTACCCCTAACTCCTGCGTGCCCAGGAACAAAAATGAAGGTGATTTATCAGATCACTGTCTGTTTCAATTTACCGTACATCCTGGTTTGACCTGGAATGTCCCGGCTTAAAGATATGACCCCGGTGTCCCGACCAGTTTGTCCTTTTGTCCGGGTTATATGGAACAAAAATTAAAAAGTACCGAAAAGTGCCACTTTTGGTCTGCAAACTACGAGATTTAGAAAAATATGAGTTACGAAGAAAAATTGTTACAACTATTCAGTTATTTCAAAGAAAAAACATTTCATTGTCCAATCTTGTTCAAATTATAGAATGCATGTTTAGTCTACTAGGCACATTCCAATGAAGAACTCCAATTTGTAGAGAGCTACGAATACCTGAGCTCAATAGTTACCAATAACAACGACTGCTCCAAAGAGATCTCAAGAAGATTGGCAATAGCAATCAAGAGGTTAAACACTATGAAGAACATGTGGCAAAGCACCAGCAAAATATTAAAATTAAAATTATTGAGAACATGGATTATTTCAGTGGCTACTTATGGTTGTGAATCATGGACCATTAGACAAACAACAAGAATGAAAACCCAGTCCTTCGAAACAAAATGCTACAGAAAGATCCTACACGAACATCAGCGTAATTTTTCTTAAGCACATGTAACTGTAACTTATTGATTCTTGAGTCAAAACCATCTGCGGGATTTATCTTTCAAACGTGGAACTGTAACTCAGTGATTCTTGAGTCCCAACCATCTGCGTGATTTATCTTTCAAACATATAGCTGTAACTCAGTGATTCTTGAATCCCGACCATCTGCGTGATTTATCTTTCAAACGTGCGATTCTGACCCAGCTACACACAGAAGTTCAACCATGACAGATATTGAGATGAAACAGCTACCTTGCTTTGCGAGTCGAAGATCGTAGGTTCGAATCTGGACCGCGCCGTTCTGTTCATGAGCGCAGTTTTTTCCAGAGAACCCTAGGATTGTTGCTGGAGCTACGGGGTGAGTGATTTGTGCAATACTCTCGGCAGGTGTCGTGCCATTTCTGCTGAAAGGGACCTAGCCATATGGGGTAAAGCCCGCTGCAATGAAGCCAATACTTGGTGTAAGAGCAACGTTTTGTTCTTCAGAATGGCTGATAATCTACTGGCACAAATGTACGAAAATAAGTTTACTAAACTGAAGTCAAGATTGAAAAGTTCAACGAACAGTAAATCAATAATTTCTGAGTTTTGGACATCTTTACCTAACAAAGTTTGTTGTTGTATCAATGACTTATTTTAAAAAGCGACACATGTGTAGTGTAGCTTGTGGTACTGAAGTGCATGAACGTATTGAATTAAACGTCACTGCAGAAAATCTTACTGAGCTGTGTAATAACGGCAACATAACTAGTAAAATGAAAGCAATAATTATTACAGATAACGCGAGTAACTTTACATCTGTGACTCATTTTGACTTTATACACATTCCATGCGTGACTTATTGTGTGCAATTGGCATACTGCCTAGTTTCATGGCAACAGATATTGCTATTTCCTCTTCGTTTTCTTTTCCTGGACATCTACGACAAAACAGTTAGAGGTCTGGAAGCATTATGACGTCATGTATGGCAACAACAAAATCTCTCCATCATGCTCGGTCAGCACCCATCTTTCACAGGGAGGCAAAGGATGTACCTCAATTGTGCATCTTCTAGTCAACTGTTTGCAAAACAAACAAAAGTGACACATTTTTTTTAAAACGGTCAGGTTGTCTTTGGTCTACCCTTCTATCCTGACTATCCTGAAAGTCCATTCTCCCTATGTGAGCCAAAGCCTCTTATCCTTTAACGTTGTGTTAAAAGTTTCCGTTCTACGACACTGTGGATGGGGTTGGCTTGTGTGTTCTACTGGTCATAAGCAGGCTATTAATTTTCACTTGTCGCCCTTCCTAAGAAATACTCGACGACCACAACTCTGTTGGATGCAGAACCAGGCGCGGAATACACTTTGTAGACCATCCTTCTTTCTACGCAAGGTTATGAGCAAAGTCAGAAGTGCTCTAACTTTTTAGATGGCTGCAATATTGAACATAGCATAACTAAAGCGATATTGTCATCCGTATATTCCTAACCCAAATTAAACTGTTTAAGAGCTTATAAGTTTAAAGAACAATTTATCTAAAAAAAATATCGGCAAATATATGTACGTACTCTTCATCATCATCACCAGGTGCCGTGCCGGCTGGTGTAGACGATCATGGATCTCCACAAATCTCTGTCTCTAGTGTTTGATACCATTTCAGATGTTGACGCTCTACCGTGCCATGAAGTTAGGCTATCCAAAATTGTCTCCCCCTCTCTCTCTCTCTCTGTGTCGTCCTCTGTCTCGTCTACCCTCGATTTTACTGGTTGTTACAATGTGTTCTAAACCTCCTTTCTTCATCACATATCCGGAAAATGATGACCGCCTCTTTCTTATATTGATAAGCTTTATCTGTGTCTTGACCTCATCCAACACCTCAACATTAGTCATTTTAGCAGTCCATGGGATTCTCATCATTCTTCTCTAAAACCACATCTCTGTGGCCCTCAGAGATTTTTAGACCTGTGTCTTTATTGTCTATGATTCGCATCCATAAGTCAGTATTGGTTCTATGTAGCATGAATAACTGACATTCTGACTTCAATTGACAATGACTTGTTGCATATAATGCTTCTCATTTTCTGGAGCCATGTTTTCTCCTGCCCTATTCTGCTCTTTATTTCTGATCGGCATCAGTAATCTGATGTTACCAGGACAAACTATGTAACCAAAGAGATGTACAAACTATTAAAAAAAAAGCAATGTCCAACAATTTGGTATATAAATCTTGTGACACTAAATGTGCCAGATTTTAATGAGACTGTAAGCTAAAGCAGTAGAAAAATTACTCGCATAATATAATAGGCCAAAATAACAGACGGTAATAACGTCATGTCATAGCCGATTTGACGGTACCTGTCATAGCAATTGGACAGTTTGATGTATATGAGTCACGACCATACGATGTTCCTAGTCCAAATTGGTTGCTTAAATCTAGCTCATATTGAGATGAGCACAAGGAGTTTTTTACAAGAACCCCAGAGGAAGCAACGGAAGTAACGAATATGATCAACAAATAAACAGATACAGGTATTAAGAGCTTCCGAAAAAACAAGTAGACAAACACGGGACTCGAACCACTTACCCTAGTCCTTACGACACCAATCGCCTAGCCTAGCAATACGAGCGTCCTTACGTACACAACCAATGAGCCATTCCTCATATTGGAGGAAACATAATTCTAAGTTGAGCTCATTGTCAGAGCGAGTATTAATCTGTCAAAATCTAGCAGAAGTGCTAACGTGTCACTTGTGCTGTTCGTTTTGTGCAGAGCGCTCACCATTATTCTCTCCAAACTCTTCACAACTAGAACTGTGGGTATGAATTGTGTACATAAATTATTAGTTAGTGTTGCTACTTTTTCCTAGAAGCTCTAGTTGCGGTGAAGGTACTAGTGGTAAAGGTATAGTGATAGTAGTAGCGTAGTTAGTAGTAGTTGTAGTTAGCAGGGCCGTGCGGTATATTTTCTTAGTATGATGCCACCCCTTAATTTCTTTTCTTTAAAATAACCTTCGATTGTGATTTTTTTAAACTGCACAAAATGTAGAGTACTAAATCGTATACATCAATATCGGGATAACATAGACCAATATAGAAAACCGTTGCGTAAAGATTTTAAATTATTGACATGTTCAAACTGTATTTTGATTTCGTTGCTTATGCCGCCCCTTTATGGTACCGCCCCCTTATGGTACCGCCTCTTTGTATCATAGCACGGCACGGCTCTGGTAGTTAGTACCAGTGCTAGTAAAGGAACCCTTTTATACCACGTGGTATGTAGGGTAAAAGAAAGAACACTGATGTCCTGAAAGAACTAAATGTTAAAGAGAATTGGCTGATAAATAACATACTATGCAGAAAAATTACATACTTTGGTCACATCAAGCGTCACGATGGCCTGGAAAGAACAATTCTAGAGGGCAGAGTCCCAGGACGCAGAGGCAGACCAAAAAGAAGATGGCTACAAGATATTAAAGAAACCATGAACATGACCATCGACGAAGTGGGTGAACTGGCAAGAGACAGTGAATTTCAGATGTGCTGCAAAGAGAGCAACGTCCTATAAATGATACGCACCTTGATGATGATGATGGTATGTAGGGTAATTCGGTGTTAGGCCCATATTTTTCATTGCCCTGTCGTCACATGATGTGTGATGTGGTCAACATCACGCCGGCCGCCTTTACTCCTAGTGCTTTTCCTGGTACCCAATTGAGGCTGGGTCGAAGCACAGTCAACTCTAACTATAAGTTTATAGTTGTCTCTGGTCGAACTAAGAGCCATTACGGTCGGAAAAAAATTCCGCCGAATTGAACTGTCGAATTGAACCCGGACCACTAGATTAAGAAGCGTGTTCACTAACAACTACACTACTGCGGCTCTCAAGCAGTGTTAGATATAGTATTATTAGTAACAGCAGCGATAGTAATAGTCGCCGTATTACTAATAGTAGTGATTGTTCCATTATTAGTCACGACGTATCAGTAGCGTTTACTTAGTAATGTCCCTTTGTTGCGCTTAGATACCCTTTGTTTCAGTGGCGGCTCGTCATTAATGGCCAGCGGGGCCGTGCCCCACCAAAAAGCGTGTATAACTAATGTGTAAATAATAATATATAAAATAACCCAAAACCATGGTTTTTCAGAGCATATTTGTCCGGCCCCACCAACAAAAATGACCACGAGCCGCCACTGTTTTGTTTACATTTGTGTGGTTGGTAGTTGTCGCAGTAATATTAGTATTAGCAGTTGTAGTAGTATCATTTTTGCTAATAGTCGTAGCAGCACTATTAGAAGCCGCAGTAGAGAATCAGTGTTAGTAGTAGTAGTAGTAGTAGTGACAGTAATAGTATTAGGTAGTAGTAGATGAAGTAGTAGTAGAAGTGTTGCTAGTATCAACACTAGTACAAGCAGTGGCATCGTAATAGTAACAGCGTTAATAGTAATAGTAGTAGTAGTAGACTGAGTAGTGTTAGTAGTAGTGGTTGGGGTGGTCAGTGCCGGATTAAACCGGCGAGGGGCCTGTAGCAAATGTTACCAAGAGGTCCTAGGTGTATCATAATAAAATAAAACTTTTACAAACAAACGTTTCTCGACTTAATGTGAGCAAATTTAGACAAATCAATTTCTCTGAGTAAATTACATTCAATGTTCATTAAGGTGCGGTTATTTAGACGATCTTATTCCATCATGTTCCTTAACTAAAAAGAACGTTCTCCGAACTTTGCTTGCAAGCGTTCTAGAATTCCGTTCCATAAAATGATCTTCTTCTTCTTCTTCTTTGCGTTCGGTTTCGTATGCTCGTCTAAATCATGAGATGGGTTGCCTCTATGAAGCTGCATGTCAGTTGGAGTTCTTCGAGAGTTCCCATAGCTTGGTCTGTATGCTTTGTTCATGAGGCCATGTTTCATTTCGTTGGTGTATGTATGATGGACATGACTGCAGGATGTGCTCTGGAGTCTGTGTTTCTGTCTGGCATGCACACTGTGCAGTCTGAGCAGGCTTTATTCTGTGCATGTGGCGGTTGAGCCTGCAGTGACCTGTTCTTAGGCGAAAGATTGTTGTGTGCTGTTTTCTGTTTAGTCTGCTGATGGGATCTTGTGGGTGTTTGCTGTGGGTTTGTTGCCTCCATACCTCTTTGTACTTTCTTTTGATATGTGTCTTGATTTCTGGTAGTGATACTGGGTGTTTCTGTTGTGTAAGTTTTGTTTCCTCCTTAGCCAGCATGTCTGCTCTCTCATTTCCTGGAACGCCACAGTGGGCTGGTATCCACTGGAGAATAATTTTGTTGTGTTCATAAAATGATCATTATTCCTACTTCCAACCCATTCATCTTCGTAACTAATCCGTACGCCTGATTTCGACATACTACCTTTTGATCCATGTTATTTGAGATGTTATCCAAAACTTAAACTTGTTTGATAGTTTCTACAAGCTAAAAAAATTTCTACTCTAGGCGCGGGGTCTCCAGAAACGCAGGGCCTGTAGCATTTGCTACTTCTGCTATAGAGCATTTGTTTCCCTTGCGTTCTGATGTGGGTTCGAATACGGATCACGACGTCCTGCTCACGAGTGCATTTTTCCAGAGATTCTCAGAATTTTTTGTCGGAGCTATGTAGTTCGCACTACGTAATTAACCTATGCTGAAGTTACAATCGATTGTCACTAGACAAGCAATTGAGTGACATTTCAGTCCATTGCAGTGCCCTCTGATATCGTAACCGTGCCTGACAATCTATCAGCTCGTTCATAACCCCTGACTCCGACGTGTTCAGTGACCTAAATGATGGTGATTTCTCTGATCCATGTCTGTACCAGTAGCCTTACTCAGCGTCGTCTCACCATTCATGTTTCGACTTTACGCATCATATTCATGGAGTCACCTAGTATGAAAACATGAGAGAAATTATGAGTTACCAACCACGTTAACGCCTCTGTAACCGCCCGCATCTCTGTTGTCAGACTACTTGTGTTTGTCACGTAGGCCCCACTGGTATCTCTTATTAGTTTTCCGTTTGAACGTGCCGAAAAAGCACATGCGCATCGTTTTTGGCGAATGACTGAACCATCGGTGTAAATAACCATTTCTGTTTCATTGACAATGTCGTTCAAGAGGACCTCAACCTCCGCGTTAATTAGTAATTGATCATTTTGTTCACAGTTGTTCTTTTAATGGATATAATAGTAGATGTTATCAACTTCGCTATCGGTGACTCCTTTGTAATAATAATTTTGGTAGTAGCAGAAAAATAAGTAGAAAGAAATGCAACGTGTCCGATAGTAGAACTAGCAAGAAGGTACCAGTTACAGTATAAGTGTATTTTTTAAGAAATATAAATGCCTGAAAGCAGATACCTTGCAACAAGGACATATAAGTGTATGGGTGCATATAAACGTATGGAAGCAAAAGCACATAAACGTATGGAAGCAAATAACTTGCAACAAGAACATATAAGTGTATGGGTGCATATAACCTGCAGCAAAAGCACATAAACGTATGGAAGCAAATAACTTGCAACAAGAACATATACGTATATGGGAGCAGGTACCTTGCAACAAGAACACATACATGTATGGAAGCAGGCACATTGCATAAAAGGTCATTGCGTCTGCATACTTCAATTAAAATTAAATAAGAAATATGATAACTATATACATATGCTCATGTCCTCACTTTCTTATTATTATCGTCGTCCTCTCTACAGTTATCGACATCAACCTGTCGCCATGTCTGATCACGAGCTTACGAAAATGGTCAGTAGGTTCTACGACGACATCAACGAAAAGTGCAACTTCAAGACCAGAGTTAACCACCAGGACCTTCCTGAACGCATCAACAACTTAATCCATCAATTAAGTGAAGAGACCATGAAGAGGTAATGATTCTATATGAATTGATAACATATACAGTCAGGGGCGGCTTGTCATTAAGGGCCAGTGGGGCCCGGCCCCACCAACAATTTTGAGTAACGTGTTCTTATTAATTTTAGAAATTATTTCTTCATAATTATTACTGTCAACGTGATACTGATTAGCTTTGAAAGTAGAGATATAACGCTAAAACATCACACAGTCTCAAATCTGAAATTCAGCATCTTTCCTCCCTAATAAGTATACGCCCCTGGTCATTAAGGGACAGTAAGGTCTGCCCAACCCCAACCAAAAAAGAATAACGTGAACTTATTATTTTAAAATTTATTTATTTATAAATATTACTTTTAACTTGACACTGATTAGCTTTGACAGTTAAATATTTAACACTAAAATATAAATATTATATCATAATAATATAACAATCATAATAATATATAAAATATCATTTTTTAAATATTATATACAGTCTGAATACAGTCGAGTCACGCATATTGCAGCGCACTATTTTTCAGTAGTTCATTCTAAAACGTGCCTATCTACGATGCAACATTGCGACCTTTGAAGTCTACCTGCAATGATAATTGTTAAAACAATTACGTCATTTTCATTCTTGAGGTAGTTAAATTTATTCTTACGCGATCAACTCATTTCTTGATTAAATAGTCTTTTTAATTATCGATTGAATCATGAATTATATAATAAAAATATAATAAAATTATATAAAATAAGAGAAATAAGTTAGTAGTCATCATAAAATAGTTTATGGAATAGCCCATTCCATCAATATACAATTGTCAACGACAATGTGCTTTCACTTTCGTTTACACAGCTGACAAGTTTACGAAGAGAGATTATATATTAAAAAATCACCCACCATGTATATAGTCCCTCTGGCGGAATAGATAATCACGTATAGTCTGTAATGCAGGTGATGCGCGTTCAATTCCCATATAATTTTTTTTTGTGATCCAGAAGCACTTGAGCTTTCAGCTATTCAGCTCGGTGCCGTGGACATCGTAACCCTTCGGTTCGGTGCCACTAACACCGTAAATCTGGAGAACCTGTGGCTTTTCTGCTAGCTCGCGGAATTGAACCGCACTCACAGGGAGCTTGTCACACATCGTTCAGCGCGCTACGAACACGCTGGGCAGGCGGCGATACTTTAAAAAATCTTTCAGGCACTCATATCGTTTGATGTGGCCGAAATATTTCATTGTCTTTGATTTTATGTTCTTTAATAGCCAACGTGTGGGTGTGGGGCATGGACATTTGATGAGGCAGTGAAAAGCATATGTGTGCTTTTGAATATGGGTGTTGCAGATGAGTCCTCTGTGTGTAATGGACAGAGAGGAGAGCAAGTGAATCTATGCAGAAGGAACTCAGGGTCAGAGAAAGCTAGCTGATGCTACAGATGGGAAAGAGAGAATTGAGATATTTTAGACATATAGAGAGACATGACGCCCGTGTGCTGCCGGGCCCGCAAGGAGCAAGAGTAGCAGCACTGCGACCTACAAGGCATGTCGTAAGAGGCGACTAAGGTGGGTTTGGCGTAGGGCTGGCTACCCTATCCAGTAGAAAATTTTAGCCACAAATCCAACCAACCATGAACAAGTCACATAAAAATAAAATAAAAAACTGTGCCAGCCAAGAGGAAAGGAAGCTCTTCTAGAAGAGGTATGAAGCGATGCAGAGAAAGCCGCAAGGAGTCTACACCTGCAGATTATCTTCCTTTCACCTAGGAAAAGCTCCAGAATTGGCACCTGGAATGTTAGAAGTATGTATCAAATGGGAAAGACAGCACAGGTTGTAAATGAGATGAAATTTCACGGATTGGCATCTTGGGATTATGTGAAACTAGGTGGAATGGTGCAGGCAAACAACGTCTAAACACAGGAGAAACAATGCTGTTCTCAGGACATATGGAAGAAAATGCCCCCATAGTGAAGGAGTGGCTTTAATGCTATCTAAAGAATCGGAGACTGCACTAATAAAGTGGGAAGCAGTGAGTCCTAGGATAATCACAGCAACATTCAGAACCACCAAAAGAAAGTATTCTTGAATGTGACCCAGTGTTATGCACCTACCAATGATAAAGAGGAAAAAGTAAAGAGAATTTTACATAAAACTTCAAAATACTATAGGTAATCAGAGAAATGGGAACATCAAAATTCTGATGGGTGACCTCAATGCCAAAATAGGTTCGGACAACATAGGCTACGAGGAGATCATGGGGAAACACGGACTAGGAATAATGAACGAAAATGGAGAACTATTCACTAATTTCTGTGCAGCGAATCAATACGTCATAGGTGGAAGTGTCTTTCCACATAAAAGAATACATAAAGCAACCTGGGTATCACCAGATCACAGAACAGAAAATCAAATTGACCACATATGCATAAACAAGAAATTCAGGTCATCTCTACAAGATGTAAGGGTCCTAAGGGGGCAGATGTAGATTCGGATCACCATTTGCTGATAAGTAAAATTAAACTGAAGCTTAAGCGATACATAACATCCCATGAACATAGACACCAATATAATGTAGGATACCTCAAAAGTCAAGAAACAAAGGAACAGTTCACGGTCACAGTCTCTAATAAGTATGAGGTGTTGCGGCAATTAGAAGATGAGGTGAGTGCGGAAGAATGCTGGCAGCAAGCCAAAAATATTTGGAATGAAACATGCACAGAGGTATTAGGAAAGAAGGAGCGGATCATAAGGCATGGATAACTCCAGAAACTCTCAAGGAAATAGAAGAAAGGAAAAGAGGAAAGCAGATTTAAATAATAGCAAAACTAGAACTGCCAAAGCCATAGCCCAGGAAAAGTACACAGAAGCTAGCAAGAAAGTGAAGAAACAAATAAAGTTAGATAAAAGACAATACGTAGAAGATCTAGCAAGAGAAGCAGAGGTAGCTGCAGGAAAAGGAAACCTTAGGGATCTTTACAATATCACTAGAAAGCTAGCAGGAAAATACAGACCATCAAATGGGTTGATCAAAAATAGTAGTGGTGAAACTATCACTAATGTTAGAGACCAAATGGAAAGATGGATGGAATACTTCAAGGAACTCCTGAACAGACCAGCACCTACAAACCCCCAGATATCCAACCGGCAGAAATTGACTTGGACATCAACTGTGAGAAACCATCCAAGGAGGAGATTAGTAAAGCCATTAAACTTTTAAAAGATGGAAAAGCGGCCGGTCCAGATGGTATTCCAGCAGAGGCGGTTAAAGCCAACATAAACACATCCACAGAAATACTGTATAAATTATTTAGCAGAATCTGGGAGACCGAAGAAATACCAGCAAACTGGAGAAGGATACCTGGTGAAGCTACCAAAGAAAGGGACCTTCAGAAGTGTGAAAACTATAGGGAATAATGCTGTTGTCAGTACCTGGGAAAATACTAAGCAGAGTCATCCTGGAGAGACTGAGAGATACCATCGATATAAAGCTAAGAGATGAACAGGCAGGCTTCCGACCAAATAGATCCTGTGCTGACCAGATAGCCACATTACGTATAATAATAGAGCAAAGTATTGAATTGAAATCCCCACTTTATATCGGATTTGTTGATTATGAGAAGGCTTTTGACAGTATTGATAGGGGAAACCCTTTGGAAATTAATGAGGCATTATGGAATCCACAGAAAATTATTAACCTAATAAAAGCAACATATACAGATATGAAATGTAGAGTTCTTCATGAAGGTAAACTAACAGATACTTTCGGAATAGAAACAGGAGTGCGTCAGGGATGTCTTCTATCACCTTTGTTGTTCTTACTGACAATAGACTGGATTATGAAGACCACAGTAACTAACACCAGAAATGGAATCAATGGACTCTGACAGAGCAACTAGATGATCTGGACTTCGCTGATGATATAGCCCTTCTGTCACATACACAAAATCAGATGCAGGATAAGCTCAACACATTGAATCAAAGGTCCCAGCAACTAGGGCTGAACATTCATAAGGAAAGACAAAGATATTGAGAATTAACCAAGCAAACGACAACTCGATCTCCCTGTGGGAAATCCCACTTCAAGAGGTAGAATCATACACATATTTGGGCAGCAACGTAGACAAAGAGGGTGGAACAGATAGAGATGTTAAAATAAGAATACAGAAGGCAAGGGAGCTTTCATTGCACTTGGAAACATTTGGAAGTCCAAAGAAATCAAATCTAGAACAAAAATTCGGATATTTAACTCTAATGTTAAAGCAGTTCTACTGTATGGGTCAGAAACATGGAGAACAACTAAAACAATAGCGCATAAATTGCAAACATTCATCAACTGGTGTCTGCGCAGAATAGAGGAATAAGATGGTATGATAGGGTCACAAATGAGGAACTTATGGAGAGAACAAGACAGATTCCAGTGAACGAACAGGTTAAAAAGACGCTGGCGCTGGATAGGACACACTTTGCGAAAACCTGAGGGGAATATAACAAGAAGGGTCCTTGCCTGGAACCCGCAGGGACAGCGAAAGAAGGGAGGCCGAGAAATACATGGAGACGAGATTTGGAGGCAGAGATCAACAATATAAAGAAGAGCTGGAGGGCTGCAGGAGATAGCTAGAGATAGGAAGACTTGGCATGAGTTGGTTGAGGGCCTATGCCCCAACCCGGGTAAAAGGCAAAGAGAGAGAGAGAGAGAGACATGAAGGCTGGAGAGGACCGTCGCGGAGGGAGACATGCCAGCAGGGAGAGGAGGAGGACCACGGAGAAGATGGATTCGGGATGTAACTGATGGTTTGCACATGATAGCTGTAGAGGCAGGACATCTCGCATATGAGAGAGAGAAACTCCGGATTACTGTTGGAGCGGCAAAATTCTGCTCAGGACAAGCTATTTGATAACGATGATGAATAGCCAATTCTCTTTAATATATAGCCAATTCTCTTTAATATATAGCCAATTCTCTTTAATATATAGCCAATTCTCTTTAATATATAGCTGTTGCAGAACAGAAGCATTTGTTCTTTTCTCGAAAGGGGAAATAACTTCAGGGAATAGACAAATAATACTAAATAGTTCAAAAACCATGATTTTTCTGTAAATTTTGTCTGGCCCCACCAAGAAAAAGGACCATGAGCCGCCACTGTATATAGTTATTGATTGATTATATGTCACATCTCCACATTAAAGGTCAACTGTATTGGATGTGCAATACTTCTTATACATGATGTTTAAAAAGTCGCTGTGCAGTGAAATTTGCGCTCGGGCGAGACTATGTCACGAGAAATGTGATTTTCACTTGGGGCTTTAAAAGACGCCTAAAAATTGTAACGTAGATTGTTATTATTCATCTAGAATCTATCTAGATACTACTGCTCTTCGCTGGATTGAATTCCGTAAAGTGGCTGTGAACACTTGTCAGGAAATTTCAGCACATATTGTCAAATTACTTCTTCAGTAGGCCTATATTTGCCACCATTACGAAAGACATGTTCCACCAAAAATAACCTTTTTTTAATGGTTAGCACCATTTCCTCTCAGCAATGAAATCGTGAATATAACAACGGATTGTTGTGTACTGCTGCACACAGGATTGTGGAACTCATGACGTAAATTTCCACCATTCATGACAATCCATTATGACAATGGCATCTTTGGTCAAATACAAAAGTAAATGAATAGCTTTTAAAATGAACGAACTGTACATCACTGGAGACCATTATTTAAAGACGAAGATGAAGGTGATTTGGTCATTGGTCACGTATGTCGTATACCAGCGGGACTTGGCTAGAACAGCTCTCCTATGGACAGCAGATGGGAAAAGAAGGCAAGAAATGCAGAAAGAGAGTTGATATATTGTGGCCTGACAAGAGAAACAATTAGTAGAAAGACGGAAGAACGGCAACAATAGAAATATTGACTGAAAGCCTTATGCGTCAAGAGGGACACGAATTATTTACACAGATAGATGGCAAATGACAATGGCATCAACGTTCTCCAAGTTAGGGTCAATGATCATGCTTGATCATCAGAATTTCCTAGGATAAAGTTTAAAGTCTACAACTAGGAATTCTAACCCGAAACAAATGCTTGCAGAAAACGGATGCACCAGGCCGTAAGGCGCATAACATGGTGCAACGACCCTCACAATGTGGAATGGGATAACGGATTCTACGGTCGCCATTCTTCCTCGAAGGTTTAGCCACGCAGTAGGAATGTCAGATCTACCATCACGAGGGTGGCCAAAACTTACTGCGGGAAGAGGTCGGCACAAACGGGACAGCAGAAATCATATGAATTATATCCTACAGAACTGTCCCCAGTATTTCAGACTTGAGAAGAAAGAGGTGGCCCACTTACACTAGCGTCCAAGACAAACTCTATGGCGTGGCTGATAATCTGAGGCGGACGGCTGCCTTTATTAGGAAATCCGAAATCCCAATCTAGTGAGAACGCAGAAGAAGAAAAGTCTACAATATGTTTAGCAGGTAGCCTTGTAAAGGTAGTCCTGATTTGAGTCTGATCTGAGCAACTCATGATAATAGATCCGATTATCACAATATCCATATTCCACTATTTGCGTGTGTGCCATGATTTATCCAACTTTCTATCCTGCAATCTCCAACTAGTACATATAGTATACAACAAGTTATATAATATTAAAACTAAATTACGAATTTTCAATTCAAATGTTGTATCAATCCTAATATATTCCAGCGAGAGTTGGAAAATGACTAAAGATATAAAAAGTAAGCTGAATGCATTTGAAAATAGATGTCTGCGAAAAATAAGGAATACAAAATGGAACGAATTCAGGAGAAATGATGAAATCAGAGAAATGCCTGGCCAACCACTAGGGACAACTGTTACATGAAAGAGAAGATGGAGATATGTTGGGCACACCTTGAGGAGAAATGATCAACGAATATCAAAGCAGGCATTGAAGTGGGAAGCAAAGGGCTCAAGAAAGAGAGAACGACCTAAGGAGACCCTGAAATGAACTTTGCTGAGAGAGGCAAAAATATCGGTCTCAGTTCCATGGAGGAGATTGTCGAGTTGCCCAGGATAGAGCGGTATGGAGAAATTACTTGCAGGTCTTATGTAACGTATAACGGTACGAGAGGAATTATTATTAATCTCCAACTAATACACTTTGAGATATATGAAAAACAACATTGCGCAAAGGTGCAGAATCTTTTGAAGAGAGACTTAGGGATGAGCTAAAAGACAAGAGAGTAAAGGGGAAACTCAGAAATTATTTCAGTAAAACACTTGCCAATTGCCATATACGTATTTTTGCGGCTATCGTTAAATATAGTTGACCGTGATATAATGCACTACATCTTCAACAGATGAGTTACTTAGTGTTTAAAAACAGTATACTACTGTTACAAAATTATCATCATCATTCTCAAATAGCTTGTCCTGAGCAGAACTTTGCCACCCCAACAGTACTCCGAAATTTCTCTCTCTCATAGGCCAGATCTCCCTCCTCTGCAGCCGTCATGCTCAAACCATCAGTTACATCCTGAATCCATCTTCTCCGTGGTCTTCCTCTTCTTCTCTTTGCCGGTATGTCTCCTTCCACGATGGTCTTCTCCAGCCCTTTGTGTCTTTCTATAGGCCTATGTCCAAAATACCTCAATTTTCTCTTTCTTATTTGTAGCATCAGCCAGTTTTCTTTGATTTTGAGTTTTTCTGGATAGATCTATTTGTTCTCTTCTCTGTCCATGATATATGGAGGACTCTTCTGTAACACTTATATTCAAAAGCACATATATGTTTTTCTACTGCTTTATTAAATGTCCATGTTGCACACGCATACGTTGCCACTGGGAATATGCATGCTCTTAGTATTCTGATACAAAATTATATTACCTTGAATTATCCCTTTCTCTCACATTGCAATGTAAAAGGCATGTCAGTTTCACTCTGTAACAGAAAAAAAGATCATTAAGTGAGTAATCAAATGTAATCAAAATTATGGCTTCAACAGATATTATGGCTCTGGCATCGTCATACCCGAGAATATCAAGGGCGCTCGAATTTTGGACATAGGTTGTGGTTCTGGTAGTCTTGTCTACATTCTGTCAAAGCTAGTTGGCCCATCAGGATATGTTGTTGGCATTGACATCTGTCCTACATCGGTAAGTGCCTCCCGACATTTAAGTGTTATATGAAAAGGTTTGCATACTTTTTGGTTATTTCTCATTATTTTCGTGATATTAACTTAAGGTTCTAATGTTTGGAGATGTTCTAGAAAGGGTATATATTTTCATTTAAGCATTCTCGTATCTATTGTCTATTCGCAGTTGGAAGATGTAGTTGGCTGTCCACTCTTGCCATTAAGCGTAGGGATGGGAGCTTTAATTTGCGTTCTATGGCCCTTGTGTTGTATCCGTGTTTATGTAGTGTGGTCTTGATATTGTCTATCCATCTTTTTCTAGGTCTTCCCTTAGCTCTAGCACCCTATCTCTATTTATTGTATGTTGTTATTGGTGGTTGGTTGTATTCTCGTATCGGCTGGCTAAAAGACAAAAAATATCGTTGGCATCAGTAATAAGGTGTTCATTAAATGCCGCTGCTGTTACCATTATTGTTTCTCTCATCTGTCAGTTTTGTCTATTGCAAGAGGAAACAATAATGGGTAAAGAACACACCATCAACTACTTTACTACTGCATTTGCTCTGGCAAACTACTTGACACTGAAAGTCATCATGCAATCTTCTAATTACACCAAGCATATTTGTTGATCAAAGCACCGGGAAATGATGAAATGACAGCAGAGCTTTTCAAGATCGATCCCATCTTAGCTGCAAACATATTAGAGCCATTGTTTGCAGATATCTGGGAGAAAGAATTGCCTAAGGATTGGACTAAGGGTACTGTAGTGAAAATCCCCAAGAAAGGAGACCTAACAGATTGCAATAACTGGAGAGGAATCACGTTGCTTTCAATCCCAAGTAAGATATTCTGCAAAATTATCATAATGCGAATACAAGAAGCAGTAGACAAGTGTCTACGAATGGAGCAAGCAGGATTTAGGAAAGGAAGAGGAACAAATGAACATATATTTACCCTGCGTAACATTTTAGAACAATGTAGCGAGTGGCAAAGGACTATATATATCAACTTCATAGATTTTGAAAAGGCATTCGACAGCGTCCACAGAGACAGCCTATGGAAGATACTGAGACAATACGGCGTACCGCAGAAGCTTGTCAACATCATAGCCCTCTTCTATAAAGATTTCTCCTGCAACCTAAAGAATTCCAACAAAACATTCCCAGTAAAATCTGGTGTAAGACAGGGATGCGTAATGTCCTCTCTTTGTTTAGTATTACAATTGACTGGGTGCTAAAAATGCCATAAAACAACAAGCACCAAGAGGAATAAGATGGACCCTTTCGAGATGCTTGAGGACCTGGACTTTGCAGACGATATAGCCCTGGTGTCACACAAATATGAACATATACAAGAGAAAAGTACAATACTTCACAGCACGGCAAAGACAGTAGGCCTCAAAACAAACACAGGAAAAACAAAAATTATGACAAACAGTGAAATCCAACAACCAGTAATGTTAGAAAATGAAACACTGGAAAGGGTTGAGCAGTTTACATATCTTGGTAGCGTACTGACACTAAATGGTGGCACAGAGGAAGATATAAAATCACGTCTAAGTAAGGCCAGAACCGTTTTGCCAGAATGAAACCAGTATGGAAGTCCAAAATCTACAATAGGACCACAAAGCTTAAACTCTATAAAAGCATTGTTTTGCCAGTTTTGCTCTACGGATCGGAGTGTTGGAGGATGACCAAAGGAGATACTAGCAGGCTGTCAGTTTTCCACCACTCTTGTCTTCGCAGAATCTTGGGAATCTTTTGGCCAGTAAAAATATCCAATAATAACCAACTACTCCAAGACACAAGACAAGAGGCAATGAATGACATACTCAAAAGAGAAGATGGAAATGGCTCGGACATGTTATGAGAATGAGACAAGAAATGCCTGCAAGGATAGCCCTCACTTGGACACCAGGGGGAAAGAGAAAGAAAGGCAGACCACGGACAACATGGAGGCGCATGATGGAAGAGGAACTGGACACCGCATCTCTGACGTGGGGATCTGCGCTGAAGGTTGCACGGACAGGAGAGCATGGAAAGTCCTTTCTGAAGCCCCATGTGTCACTAGGCATGACGGATTAAGTAAGTAAGTAAGTAATATTTGTTGATATTCCATAATGACGGAATATCTTTCATAGAGATTCTTTGCGCAGGCTATCAAATGAATTGTTAAAGTAAAAAAAAAAACATATAGATGGAACTATTCCATTTATTGCTTTGTTCAACTATTTGGGGCAGGGTAAAAATGTGATCCATGCATAATTTTCCTTTCCTTAAACCGACTTGTTCTTTCCTAATTTTGTTACCCAATGCTACTTTCATTCTGTGAAGTACATGCTAAATATGTTACTTGTTAATGATAAAAGGGTTATTAATTTCTTGTTGTTGCAACTGTAGTGCAAACAGATCTCATATCACTTGTGGCTGCGCTTACACTACTTCTTAATCGTATGGTAGTTTCCCTTCGATTCCAACCCATTTTACCAAACTACAGTGCAGCAATCTGTTTCCAGGGTCACTACAAGAAAGGGACGTAGGCTCTTGGTCAGCACCAGTTACTAACTTGTCACTTAATTTTTCATATGTCTGGGGCCCCATTCCATATAATGTGTTTCATTTATACAGCCTTGAAGGAAAAAGAATCTTTCTCACATTATCCAATGTTTGACACTGGATATGTCACGTTTTCAACAGTTTCATGATAGTGCTTACACAGCTGGTACTTTGAAGTGTGGTATGGTTGAATTATGTTAATCTTCTTTCTTTTTTTGAATCCTGTTTGCCTCACAGTGTCAGGTCAAGAGGAGATTTCTAAAACAGGCCCTTGTGTGCACTTCGTAGGTAGTGTCTTTCGTCGCCTTTGTTATCTCTGAGGTCCATCTTTTGCGTGGCCGGCCTTTTGCTTTGTACTCATTGTATCGGAGCAGCATTGCTCTTTGAGGTGCACTGTCTGTTGGTAATCTGCTTATGTGGCCGAACCATTTAATTTGTTGTTTTTTGATGAAGTCTAGTACTGATGTTTTACCCACTTTTTTCCTGATGTCTTCATTCCTCAGCCGGTCTCTTCTTGTTACACCCAGCATTCTGCGTAGACACTTCATCTATGTCGTGACTAGTTTTCTTCTATCATTTGTTGTCAGTGTCCAGGTTTGGCACTGGTAGCATAATGTGGGGAGAAAGATTGTGTTAAACATTGCTCTTTTTGTATTCATGGTGACATGTTTGCATTTTCAAACTGGCGCCATTATGTTAATAAAATGTTTAGATTGTAACTACCTAGATATACCACTGTTCAATGATCCAATTATATACGTTCTTGATATAAGATGCCTGCTCTCTCATTACTGGCAAGCTTCTTCTTGCCAAGGACAGTAGATTCATGTAAAATTCTGATAGTTGAAAGCTTCAGTAGATGTTACTCACTTATACCAAAATCAACAATTATGGACCAGTATAGATAAAGAATCCACCAGTAGCGACTAAAAGACAGATTATAAATGCAATCTTTATATCAACACTGTGCTACCAGTGCCAAACATGGGCACTGACAAAAGAACAAGAAAGGAAAATTACCACATGCGAAATATGATGCTTGAGGTAAGCAGTAAATAAAACAAAAAGAGACCATATAAGAAATGAGGAAATTAGAAGAACAGTAGGAACAACACCTGCTATTAGATTTATTGAAAAACAGAGACTCAAATGGTTTGGCCACTTGGTCAGAATGAACCGAATACACCAGTTGCAAGAGCGTACAACCTGAAAATGAAATCATCAAGAGGAAGGGGCAGACCAAGAAAAAGATGGGTTGATGGAGTTACAGACATCTTAAAACACAATACCACAACATATCAAGCGACCGAGCGTGCATTATTTCAGAAACCGATCATCAGTTAAACCTGCTACGCCTAGTGGCAAAAAAGCAGAGAAGGACAAAAGAAAAGATAGATAAAGAATGAGACTCTCAAACATGATAATTGCCTTAGAAGTAGAGTTTTATATATTTGATACAAGTAGGGCATTGGTCTGTAGCTTAAGTGGGTGTCTGTAGCTTAATCACAAGCTTAATCACAATAGCTTAATCAAGTGGTATTGAGCTCGATCACAGCCCAAACCTGGTTCAAATTCCGCTGGCATGCAATTTGGAAACAAATTAATAAAAATGGACCACACCGTTCAGCAAGCAATAGCAAACTACTGAACGTTTAAGTGATGCCTAGAAAATTGATGACTTGTTTACTGTGGTTGATGGTTAAGTCCTGTAAAGGATATGCCACAAATTTCATTTAATGACGTTGGTGGTTTGGATTAGCGTAATGCATAAGTGTTTGCCTATCGACTCGGACACAAGAGGGTTGTGGGTTCAATCACACACTCGACATTCCACATGTGATGAAAGGAATTGGCCCTCCTACCTCCTGCACAAATGGCATAGAAATGTAAAGTGACAGACATTTCATACTCTCAGGTCTGTAAAGGCTAAGGAAAATTTGTATTTTATTATTAACATTGGGTGTTGTGAGCTAGTTCTGTTGTATGTAGTTGCAGCTAATGCTGGAAGAAATTACTACAATAGCAACTAATTTTACAATAACATTTCTTACAGATTGCTTTGGCTAAACAAGAAAGTGCACACCATGCAACAGTGTGGGGTTATGACAAACCAAATTTTGAGTTCCATGTAGCTAATGCTGAGAGACTTCTGGAGCTGAATTTTGAACCGTTTGATCTTATTGTGTAATTTCTCGTCTATACATGAGTGTGTTCATATGTGTGTTAGTGTCTATTTGTTTTGTATGCATGTGTTCTGTTTATTAGTATGTTCAAATTTTTGATTGATTGATGAATAGGGTCTACATTATTGCACTTTGGTGAATGTGCTTCGGTAGGAGTAGATGAATGAATGGGCAAAACAGGCAGAGCCCTCTTTAAACACATGACCACTCCAAATCCCAAAGATGCCATAAATCACCTCACACGACAAGAAGAAGTCATTATTTTCCGCCTTAGGACACAACATGTGCCCCTGAATGCTCACCTACACCGCATCCAACTAAAGATTGCCCCACAATGTCAACTGTGTGACTATTCAGAACAAACTGTCACACACCATCTCTTCCAGTGCCCTGCACTCTGTGATCTACGCCACAAATACCTACCTCCATACCCAGATGTTGAAAACACTCTCTATGCTAACCCACCACAACTCAGACAGACCTGTAAATTCACTGCCATGACCTCAAGTCGAAGGGCAAATGCTCAGATGACTGCTGAATCAGAAAAATATGTGCTTTGGTATCTTTCCTGCACAAGAAGATCTCAGCGGTTGTGCATGAACTCCATAATACCAACAAGGGTCTCCAATGTCATTTTGAAGATGATGAGACTGAAGAAATGTTAATAAAAAATATTTGAAATAAATTTTACCTAAGCAGCGGCTTTTCCAGCCTACTCTTATCGATTTTCAACTGCCTCAAATTTGTAAGTGCTAAACTTGAACATGGGACATATGATTTAGCGCTGATCTACTAATAAAACTAGAAATTCGATCTCATCTACATTAAGATATGAGATTAATAAACAGTAGCTTAGTCACTCCATGTGATAAATATACAGAGTAATTTTGAAGTGAGATCCAAGCACTTTACCTCCATGCCAAAGAATGTTTGTGTGTGTGCAATGTGTTTGTTCCCAGTGTGTTTATATGTTCACGCTCAAGGAGCTCGCATAGCTGAGATTCGTCGTGCCGTTGAGGCGCAGAGAAAACGAGCTGCGCGAAAAGACAAAAGGTAACACCCACGTGTATAATCTTGATCATGTATGCCCCACCTGTGGTAGGAGATTGTGTTCAAAGATTGGACTCTATGTCCCCTCCGCACACACCAGAGAGGTGCAGCAGCACACATCTGAGGCCACATGTGGTCACATGTGATGGACAGCTATTATTATTATTGTTATTATTACTTGTTCACATGCATGTGTTCTATGTGATGTAGTGTATGAGAGAGAGAGAGAAAGAGAAAGTTCCTAGCAAGTTCTTCACAATGTGGAGTATTTATGTTCACTGGCGTCAAGTCTCTCTAGTTGTAGAAGTGTAGTCACACTAAAGTACTGGAAGAAAACAAACTGATATGTAGACAATTGTTGCAGAAACCTGCAAAAAATGTTTACAATTTGTATCTACAGATCTAATGGTGTGTTCTGCCTAGTTCCTGATAAACAGAGAGCGTTCAACGCAGTTGCTGCACTGCTCAAGGTATGTATGATAGGTGGGTAGTTCGGTATTTAGTGGGATTTGGGTAGTTAGATAGCTATACAGATAGAAAATATTAATAATCCTATCATTAAACCTGATTCTGAAAAACAGGTACTCAACAAATATTTGCCATTTATTTCATTCCTGCGTTATCATTTCCCTGTTTTTTAATGTCATCATTTTAATTAATATGTTTCCAGCTCTGTTCTCTCATTATTAATTTTTCTACTCCGTTTCCTCTTTTGCAATCTCTGGGTTACATCGCATTGATATACTATTAGCAGGTCTTCTTAATGTGTATCATATCCAACAGTAGCCATTTTCTTAAGTCCGTAACATTCTGGATATGAAAAACTCAAAGTTAGCCTCGACGCGACATGCTTATTTCAGTGGCCGTAATTTTGTATTAATTTTACATTTAAATTCATATAAGTTATGTTATCTAATGCAAAACATATGATAATTTCATAAATAATTGTAAAAAAATATATTATATATTTGTAAGATGTCTACGGAGATGTCTGATTCGCTACGGAGTTATTTTGGCCTCTATACAGAATTATTTTTCAGTTTAAACAAAAGTTGCATTCATAGTTTAGACAAAACTAAATATAGTTTCTAAATGTGATTTTCAATATGACTTATTATATATCATATTGAAGACAAATGGAGGTAGTTTCACAAATTAGCAAATATAATGCAATGTTAACTATGCCGGAAAAATATTAGCATGAATTAAAAATAAAATTGAAATTTGGAGAACAAGAACCCAGCTTACATATGACATCTGGCATATGAGAGAGTAAAATTCTGAACGACTGTTACAGTGACAAAGTTCTGCTCAGGACAAGATATTAGATTAATGAAATCCAGAAAAACAGATAGATTGACCGATCAATGAAAGAATGGATAGAAGTGAGTAAGGTCATGAAAGACAATAATGGATACACAAACAACATCATGTTTATTATATTATCATCATCAAATAGCTTGTCCTGAGCAGAACTTTGCCATCCCAACAGTCCTCCGGAATTTCTCTCTCATAGGCCAGATGTCCTGCCTCTGCAGCCGTCATGTTCAAACCATCAGTTACATCCTGAATACATCTTCTCCGTGGTCGTCCTCTTCTTCTCTTTGCCGGTATGCCTTCTTCCATGATGGTCTTCTCCAGCCCTTCATGTCTTTTTATATGTCCAAAATATCTCAATTTTCTCCTTCTTATTTGTAGCATCAGCCAGTTTTCTTTGATTTTGAGCTCTTTCTGGATAGATCTATTTGTTCTCTTCTCTGTCCATGATATACGAAGGACTCTTCTGTAACACTTGTATTCAAAAGCAGTTATATGTTTTTCCACTGCTTTATTAAATGTCCATGCTTCACACCCATATTATACTATACCCATTGTTAATATCATTGTCATTCTTGTTTCCTTCTACCAGACTAGGGGACAGTTCTATATTAATGACGTCTACACACAAACAGTACAACCTGATGAAACCAAGCAGAATGAGAAGCTCTGGTGTAAGTAAACAATGAGTAGTTGGTTGTGATCTAGATCAGATGTGAGGGAATAATCAGTAAGTTATGTTATGTTATGCGACTTGTTCCAGTGTCTGAGACTTGCCCATGTCACATAAATGAGAGCGTACCACATTGATGATACCAATAAGTGACTGGGGTCTAGATCGGATGTAAGTGAACAATCATTTAGTGGCTGTGTTTTAGGTCTGGTGTAAGTGAACAATCAATAAGTGTCTGTGTTTTAGGTCTGGTGTAAGTGAACAATCAATAAGTGTCTGTGTTTTAGGTCTGGTGTAAGTGAACAATCAATAAGTGTCTGTGTTTTAGGTCTGGTGTAAGTGAACAATCAATAAGTGTCTGTGTTTTAGGTCTGGTGTAAGTGAACAATCAATAAGTGTCTGTGTTTTAGGTATGGTGTAAGTGAACAATCAATAAGTGTCTATGTTTTAGGTCTGGGGTAAGTGAACAATCAATAAGTGTCTG
Organism: Arion vulgaris; assembly: GCA_020796225.1. Classification (NCBI taxonomy): domain Eukaryota; kingdom Metazoa; phylum Mollusca; class Gastropoda; order Stylommatophora; family Arionidae; genus Arion; species Arion vulgaris. Next base: position 16,470,536 of record CM036772.1, read on the forward strand.
TGTTTTAGGTCTGGTGTAAGTGAACAATTAATAAGTGTCTGTGTTTTAGGTCTGGGGTAAGTGAACAATTAATAAGTGTCTGTGTTTTAGGTCTGGGGTAAGTGAACAATCAATAAGTGTCTGTGTTTTAGGTCTGGTGTAAGTGAACAATTAATAAGTGTCTGTGTTTTAGGTCTGGGGTAAATAAACAATCAATAAGTGACTGTTCTCTAGGTCTGGTGTAAGAGAGAGGAATAAGTCAAGTTAGTCATATGTAAGTGGTACATCCTGGTGCTCATCTGTAGCATCTACCTTGGTCAGTCGGTCTGCCTTCTCATTTGCTGATATTTCAGCGTGAACCCGTATCCACTGCATGGCGAACTTGCGCTGATTGCACAGTTCAGAAAGTATGGATTAAAATTTGGAATTTTCTTGACATATGCTTAGAGTGCATATCTTCCATCTAGCAAGAATATCACAGGTTATGAACCAAGATTAGAGTTAACCAGTACCTCTGAAGTTGGAGAAGGCTAGCCTAAATGGCGAGAGGTATTTATGATAAGGAAAGCAAGCATTCATGCACAAATCAACCAGAAGCACCACACTGGGCGCCCTGACCACCTGAATTAATTTTGGGCGAATGCGAAGAAGAGCTCAACAGTTTCTCAGTTGTCATCTTGATTGCCTGATACTCACCGCAATCACTCTCCAAATATACTCGAAATATACTCGAAATATACTCTCCAGTAATTTCTTCAGATTTGCATTAACCTTATATTAGCCCAGGACAGAAAGAAGCCCCAATTACTAGATTATATGACATGTCAAGAAGTTATACAAAGATTTGAGCTTATCTTAAATACGTACAAAACCCTGCATTGCATGGTGCTCGATCTTTCAATAAATACTTTGTATAATGTTATACCCCTATTACTAACTTCTATAGACAGGGTATTTGAACACATGACAGATTTAAATATTTCATAGTAACTTTTGACCGCTACAAGTCATTCAAGTACTATATCAACCAAAATCAAATGTGTTGTAAAAATTAATTTAAACTATGCTATCATAATATTTTATCTTATTTTATATCTCATTTCTTTTGCTTGATAAAGACCTATTTGTTGATACCTTGATTTAAACTTCATAACGCATTGAGAGAGTCTTTCTGAACAGAGGAATTTAAGGGTTATGAATCCCAGTCACAGACTGAGAGAGATGGGTGTCGATATTGGTACAGCTCAAATAGAACGAGACACCAACTATGCAAAAAAATTGACTAATCAACATCAAATTGACATGTTGGGCTGCTGGATTTATTGAGCAGAGATCAGAGCACCTATGGACATGTCTGGAGTGTTGTGATGATAGTTCTAATTTAACTGATAACGGAACCTTGATTTAATGTACTGTACTTTTTAAAATTTGTTCACTTTGTGTTTTGATCATTTGTTTTTGGCATATAATGTCACTGCAGTCTACTCCAGGGGTCTCTGTGGCTGAGTGGTTAAACCCTTTGCCTTGTGACTCGAAGGTCATGGGTTCGGGTCCGGACCACACCATTCTGTTCACGAGTGCAGTTTTATCCAGAGACCCCTAGGATTGTTGCTGGAGCTACGGAGTTCATGCTTTGTGTAATACTCTTGGCAGGTGGCGTGCCATTTCTGCGGAGAGGGACCGAGCCGTATGTGGTAAAACCCGATGCAATGAAGTCAATCCTTCGGCTTTTAAACCCTTTAAACTCCAGTATAACAGTTATTCTTCCAGCTTCTTCAATTATTTACCCACCAAGTTACACTACTAGTCTTCTCTTTGTCGTCTTTTCTCAATACAATTTTGCTATTGTTTTCAGTGTGACTAACTTAACATTTTTTTAATAAATCTATCAATCAGCTTTAGGAACAGCAGGATCTATGATCTGGAGTGATCTCAAAGACACAGTTGCCAAAGAAGGTTTCACCACACCATACCTGACTCAAGTTGCTAGTGTAAACATCAAGAATGAGGAGTTTAAGAAACAGCTAAGTGAGTTATTACATGAATTCAGATTATCATTCTTTTTATCATTATTATTCATTTCAGCATTCCTAATAGGACACAAGAGAAGATGGAGATATGTTGGGTATACTTTTCGTATACACTTTGTGTATATTTCTGAGAAGAAATGATTAATGAATCACAAAGCAGGTGTAGAAGTGAGAGGAAAAAGTTTGAGAAAAAAAAGACGAACTAGGGAAACCCTGAAACAAACTTTACTGAGAGGTGTAAGAAATATCGAACTCAATTCCATGGAAGAAATTGAACAAGTTGCTCAGGATAGAGCGACATGGACAAATTGTATGCAGGTCCTATGTAACATATAACAGTAAAAAAAAAAAGCAAAGGAACCCTTTTTATACCATGTAGTATATATGGTAATACCGTGTTAGGTCTGTATTTTTCATTAACTGTCGGCACACGATGGATAATGTGGTCAACATCACGCCGGCCGCCTTTACTTCCTAGTGCTTTTCATGGTACCTAATTGAGACTGGATCGACAGGAGAGCCGTTACGGTTAGAAATGCCCACTTTGGACTTGAACCCGGACCACTAGCCTAAGAAGCGAGTTCACTCACAACAATGCTATTGCAGATCTCAGAGTTCTTATAGAGACATAATTTGCACACGGACCCTCCATGCTTTCGGTTTTTTTAGACAGGACCAGACCCTTGACCTAAACTACCAGGAGGATATATGTAGTTATGAATTTGCTTGAACCATCTAGAATTAAAAACAAATTCAGAAACTTTAGTGCTAAAGGACAAAACTCAACCTCCTCTACTTATTTTTACTTCAGTGATCTGCAGTGTTGACCTACTGCACATCAGTCCGATGCCATATATTGATATCTGAATGTGTTTCCCAGCTCCCTGCTGGATGAAGACACTAAAATAGATATTGAATTGATCTAGCGATTTAAGGAGTTTGGAGTTACCCATTGTACAAGTAATGGAGATACTTGTTGTACAAGTAAAACTGGATACCTGAGGGCCAGAGTAAGGAGTGTGTTTAACCAGGAAGCCATTTGAACCATCAGTATGTATGCTCCTCGACATCTGTTTGAGGAGACTTAACATCTATGGGTCTGCCCGGAGTGATGTGAGTCAATTCAGTAACCAATAACCAATCCTTGTTAATATGGCTTTGCTTTTTGGTGGGCTTGGTGTCTTTAATTTTCAATTTTGTTATGATAGTTTAGAAGAACTATCTCGCCTGTGTGCTGCCAGGGCTTGGAAGGGGAGCATAGAATAGTAACACTGCAACCTACAATGCATGTCGTAAGAGGCGACTGATGTAGGGTCTAGGAAGCTACCCTAGTAAATAAAAAGCATCGCAGATATCGAATGTGCTGTCCTACTTATAGGTGCATAACTGATATGTGTAATCGCCCTTAGGCTCAGATCACATATAAATCACGAAGCATGGTTTAACAAGTGGTCGATATGGATTGGAAGAAGAAGAACTATCAAAAATACAGATAAACACTGTACTCTGATTTATGGATATAATCAACAAATAAACAATGTACAGGTATTAAGAGCTTCCGAAAAAAAACTAATAGACAAACACAGGATTTGAACCACTTTCTTACGGTACCAATCGCCTAGCCTAGCAACACGAGCGTCCTTACGAACACAACCAGCGAGCCATTCTAATAAAAATGGCTCACTGAGGAGTGTCTTTCTAAAACACTTTGTTATAACTAGACACAGAATAATCAGGTAAGGTTCGATTGAACAGTGTTTGCACAAGCTTCCTGTCGGAAGCTCTTTACCTGTACATTGTTTCTTTGTTGATTATATTCTTCGCTTCTGTTGCTTTTCTGGGGTTCTTGCAAAAAAACTCCTTGTTCTCATCTGATATAGGGACTATTGAAACTTCATCTCTCAGCTACACTATTCATGGAGAAACATTGTCCTCAAGTTTAATTATGTTAATAATAATTCCTCTCATACCTTTATACATTACATAGGGCCTGCAAGCAATTTCTCCATACTGCTCTATCCTGGACAACTCGCTCAATCACTTCCATGGAACCGACACATCTTGCCTCTCTCAACAAGTTCGTTTCATTGTCTCCCTAGGGCGTCCTCTCTTTCTTGGTCCTTTTACCTTCCAATTCAAAGCCTGTTTTGGTATTCTTTGATCATTTTTTCTCATGGTGTGTCCAACATATTCCATCTGCTTATAACAGTTGTCACTAGTGGTTGACAAGACATTTCTCTTATTTCATCACTTCTCCTGAATTTTTCCCATTTTATGTTCATTATTTTATGCAGACATCTATTTTCAAATGCATTCAACTTACTTTCTATATTTAATTATGTTACTATAGATTATTTTTGCATCCTGTTTTCTCTTATTTGTTGCCATTCTTTTTTACTTACATTTACAGACAAGCTATTTAAATATGCTTGTCATTGTTTGTATAAACTCTCCATCAGACTATGCTGAATATGCATGTGCTGCTTGGCGACTTTTTAAGCTTGGAGAGAAAGATAAAAGAGGTCCGGCTACTGTGACATACAGAGGAAACATTGAAGACTATGAAGAAGCTTTCCCATGGGATATCAACCTTGTGTTTGTGGTAAGCAGCTGGTATACCAATGCAATCTATCCATAAATTCTTTTAGAGATATGTACCTATTTTTGGAGTGTTGAGGTTTGTTTTTTAATCTTGCTTCAAACTTTAATACTCTACTTTATTAATTTAATTGTGGGCTCCTGTTTCCTCGGGGAAGAATTGGTGTCTACGCACTGGCGGACAATGCTACGATTGAGAATGGGTCTTCTATGAACAGAAGCGATATCATCAACGCTCTCACTGAAAACATACGCTCTGAAGATTTCAACGACGAAGATAAAAGGTATTCTCTATCTCTGTTGCGCAAGTTGTGCATACCGATAGGTGTGGCAAGATGGGAAAACCACGTAGATACATCAATCAACACAGAGCTGGAGTTGTTAGCCTAAACACTGAGATACATGCTTGGGAGGAGATCGAAGCAATTATGGACATGTCCGATGCGCGATGAAGATGATCCTAAAATGAACAATGGGTGTCTAAATGATCGAGAACTTCATGCAGTGATTAAAACTCCAATAAGTTTGTGGATCCCAGATGTGGAACAGTGATGATATTTTAAGTAGTGTTGTGAATGTTGACTGTACATGATGATATTGTAGATGTAGTCAAGCAGAACTAAACATTATTGATATGCATCTGTCGTCCTACAGAAAGGTCAGCCTGTGAATGTTGATTCAGAGTTAGCCTCCATTCTGGCATTCACAAGCTTCAAGGACAACTTTGATATCAGTGACTACAGTGGCACCGTTGAGACCAAGAAAGTAAGTGGATATTTAACCCTTTCGCTGCTACATACTTTTCGAAGGCTGAGCTAAAAATAGCTACTCTTTTTTCTAGGTCACAAACGTGAATATACAAACGGATACGCCTATAGCAGTGACAGTAGCAATGTATAACGTGTTAATACGTGCTTAGTCCACATAGGAGAGATAATAACAGACGTGTTAATGCGTCTTTAGAAGTGAATGGGAAAAACGTATATATATACGTCCTTAGCAGCTAAAGGGCTAATTGTGCTTGTACAATTGCTTCTTATTCTTTCACCCTCAGATGTCAACCTGTATATATTCAAAGAAAGCATGGTTCACCCTCAGATGTCGACCTGTATATATTCAAAGAAAGTGGGGTTCAGCCTCAGATGTCAACCTGAATATATTCAAAGAAAGCAGGGCTCACCCTCAGATGTCGACCTGTATATATTCAAAGAAAGTGGGGTTCAGCCTCAGATGTCTACCTGAATATATTCAAAGAAAACAGGGCTCACCCTCAGATGTCGACCTGTATATATTCAAAGAAAGTGGGGTTCAGCCTCAGATGTCTACCTGAATATATTCAAAGAAAGCAGGGTTCACCCTCAGATGTTAACCTGAATGTATTCAAAGAAAGTGGGTTTCACCCTCAACCTGAATATGTTCAAATAAAGCTGGGTTCAACTGATTCAGTTATAGCCATGTATGTACGACCTCTAAATGTTCAACAGACATGAACTTAACACGGTGGTGGTGGTGGTTTTTCTTTCTCTAATCCTGTTTTGCCTCACAGCGTCAGGATAAAAAGATTTCTAGAACATGCTTTTGTGTGTGCCTCATAAATAGTGTTTCGCGCCGCCCGTTATTTATGAGGTGCACCTTTTATGTGGATGACCTTTTGTTTTGTATACACTGTATCAAAGTAACATTGCTCTTTGAGGTGCACTGTCTGTTGGTAATCTGCTTATGTGGCCGAACCATTTAATTTGTTGTTTCTTGATGAAGTCTAGTACTGATGTTGTACCCACTTTTTCCTGATGTCTTTATTTCTGAGCCAGTCTCTTCTTGATACTTTCAGCGTTCTGTATAGACACTTCATCTCTGTTGTGTCTAATCTTGGTGAAGTCTACAAGCTTCGAAGTGTATACCAAACTGATAGTGCAATTATTGTATATGTGTATCGCCTGTGTGTTACCTGGGCCCTCAAGGAGAGCAAAGAATAGTAACACCACAACCTACAATGCCTGTCATAAGAGGAGACCGAGGTAGAGGCCTAGGGAAGCTACCCTAGTAAATAAAAAATGTTGCAGAATTCGGATGTGCTGACCTACTTGTAGGCGCATAACTGGTACAATTGTAACAGTATTACTGTTCCTGGGGATAAGGGGGATAAATTCTTGCTTATATTGTAGTTGTTTGTTCCCCTTTTGTTTTTATTTTCCCTTGTGTCTATTTTGTTGTGATGACAGCTCATGAGTTGTCACGAAGATAGGTGAACGAACTCAGGGGATTGGATATTTTTATTTTTGAGCGGACAGTCAGTGAGAGAATAGATAGAGTCCGGGACGGTAGAACGAGTGGGGACTGTTTTGCATCTAGTTGATGATATTAATTTCTACATGCCTGAAAAAATCGTCGTGAGTCTTGGTCTCTTGATTTGACAGCGTAGTTGGTACTGTGCTTGCATCTGTGTGAGGTATTATATTTTACAATACTGGAAGAATCGTCGTGAGCCCTTGTCTCTTGATTTGACAACGTAGTTGGCACTGGGCTTGCATCTGTGTGAGGTATTATATGGAAGAATCGTCGTGAGCCTTTGTCTCTTGATTTGTCAACGTAGTTGGCACTGTGCTTGCATCTGTGTGAGGTATTATATGTTACAATACTGGAAGAATCGTCGTGAGCCTTTGTCTCTTGATTTGACAACGTAGTTGGTACGACGTTTACATCTGTGTGAGGTATTATAGTTTACAATACTGGAAGAATCGTCGTGAGTCACGGTCTGTTGATTGACAACGTCATTACTACAGTGGTTGCATCTGGGTGATGTATGATATCTTTCAAGTCTGGTATTTGTCGTGAGGTTCCTCTGCTACGAAGGACAAGGAATACGGACCAGTGGATTTAGCTTAAGGTAATATGATTAACTGTAAAATTTGGACTATTTTCAATAAGTTTGATTTGTGTGAGATGTGATTCATTATTATTGTATTATGCTGCATTTGGTTTATGAATAATGATTATGTAAATTTAAATAGATGTTTTGAAATTTATGTTCTTGAATCGTGACGTTGGCGTTAGTTCTTTTGTGTTGTTGGTAATTAGAGTGTATTGATTCATGTGAGTGGAGATACTTTTAGGTGTGTTCGTTTGTTGAAGCAGGTCTTAGGAGTGTTGTTCGTTTATGTTGTACCAGTTTGGCATCGAGGCTAGGTATCACTGTATAAAGACGGGGTATCGCTGATATAAGAACATCCTTTCAGAAAATACTGGTACACAATGTACAATCGCTCTTAGGCTTGGAATACATATCAATCACAAAGATCGATTAATAAGTGGTAGATATAGAGTGTTCGAAGAAGTATATGTGTATTTATGCTTTGCTATGTCTTGGTGTACATATATAAATATGTAAGAAGTATTAATTTAAAATTGCCAGAAAGAACTCAAAATCTAAGAAAACTGGTTGATGCTACAAATAAGAATTAGAAAATTTGAGTATTTTGGACATATAAAGACATGAAGGGTTGTAGAAGGCCATCATGGAAAGAGGCATACCAGCAAAGAGGAGCAGAAGACTAAAGAGACGATGGATTCAAGATGCAGCCATCATGATTGTTTGAGGATGACGGCTGCTGAGGCAGAACATCTGGCGTATAAGAGAAATTCGGAAGGACTGTTAGAATGGCAAAGTCCTGCACCGGACAAGCTATTTGATGATGATGCATAAAATTGCAGGTGCTAACTGTATACCACCTAATTATAGGGAAACACGTAAAACAAAGTACTGTAGTTTTACAAAATACAATGACAATAGACATCAACATTTCAACCTTTATGATGAAGTTATCAACAAAGATACAACAGAAGTGTTGTAGCTGTGTATTGTTTTTGTAAAACTACAGTACTATGTTTTTACATGTTTCGCCATTGCTACATAGTTTTACTGCAGTCTTCCCTTAATCGATAATACCACCTAATTACAGAATAGTCGGTATAGAAGTGTTTTGTGCATTAGATTTAATCATAAAACATAGTTATCAAATCCTGGTACGGTTCATAAGGAAACATTCTGACTCATCATAGGAAGTATCAAGTGTTCTGATGCTATGACTTCACATGTTACCATATTTAAAGTTAGCAAATCAAAATTAATCATACATTCATATTATCTTTTCTTATAACAGAACCAAGACCCGTTCAAGCGTTTAGCAGACTTGACAAGTGAAGGAAAAGCACCTGAACCGATATACAGTGTTGAATAACTGGACAACTTGCTCAATGAATCGATACATGCACCAATATAACTAATGATTTAGTACATATATTATATCTTTACCTTTTCTTGCCACTTTACATTATCCACTTTAGGATCTTCAACTTATTATTAGAAGTGGCGGTTTAGAGCATTTGGTTACAACATCCAAAATACAAGGGAAAAGAGATAGAGGGGACAAAATTCAGGACGACTTGAAATTGTGTTCGGCAATAGTTTGGTGACGGAGTTGATGGATTGTACCAGAGACAGACAGATGTGAAGAGACATGATCACCTACGCCAACTGGCACGGAACTTGATTGATTTAATCTGATTCCTGAATACCAGAGGCAGTCACTTCTCCAAAATCTTAAGGGCTGGTAAAATTGAACATAAATGTTATAATATATAATAGGAAGTTTGACTACAGCAAGGACATAAGAAGAATAGAAGAAACCAACGCATTGACAAAAAGGTTTTCAACCAGGTACAAGTCTGTCATTCAGAGATATACACTAATGAAGATATTCTGGTCAATATATTGGTTTTCTTGAATTTATTTTCATAGCACTCATGCATTAGTAAAACTGCTCATTATGATTTCTAAACATGTTTTACAAATGTGTCCCTCGATAAGATTGATATGGCCATCAACAATTGCAGGACAGGCTCATTGAAGATTTGAAAACCTGAGACTGATCCCTACTTTCTTTGAACATATTGAAGATGAAATTATTTTTTAAAATTTGTTTCTGTATTTTGTAAAACTATAGTACTTTGTTTGTACGTGTTTCGCTAAATTATTTTTTTTAATTTGTTTCTGTATTTTGTAAAACTATAGTACTTTGTACGTGTTTCGCTAAATTATTTTTTGGCGTGTTTTCCTTTGTTCTTATCAACAAAGTTGACCTCTGTTGGAGATTTGTGTTATTTGCACAAAGAACATGAGTACATTGCGCTTATGTTAGACCACTACAACGTTATTTGCACAAAGAACATGAGTACATTGTGCTCATGTTAGACCACTACAACATGTACAACAAAAATATCCAAGTTTCTGTGTCAAATATATTAAAGGATCTCTGTGCTGTAGAGGTTAGATGCTCGTCTCTTGTTTCACAGGTACTCAGTTTACTCCCTCTTTTAGCCATCAGAATATTTTTCCAGAGATACCTGATCTCAGTATAAGTAAAATTGAGTTCCTAGTCCTATCTGAGAGGGGGATCAAATGTAGGTCTAGTGTTCAAGTTGAACATAAAAGAATCCTTGGCAATTCAAAACTAGCAGGCTGAAAAGCCACTGTCTGGCAAAGTTCTTTAGAAAGTTTTTAATTTCTACTAATTATTTTCACCATTATGTTCAATTGCCCAAGATTATCAGAGAAATGTATATTACCAGAATATTTTGCACTTTTTCTTCTTTTCCCCTCAAAATTATATTGTTCCTTACACAAATTCTACGTATGAACGATAGAATAGTTGGAAGGGACAAGAGAAATGTTACCACCAGTACCAGATTTTTTAAAATTATAGTATCTTGTTCGTGCATGTCAAAGGTAATCCTATGTATATTGGTTTTATGTTACTTCAATATCAATAAACAACACGTACAGTGTACCTGTTCATTGCTTTCTATTCTATTTTGTATACATGTCCACTGGTAAGCGTTCAGGGTTTGTCTGTTTTCAGATATTTTTCTGTACACATTTCCTTCTGATTGTTAAAAAGGAATATGGGATGGTATCCTGTCAGGCTTAAGAAAGAGACTGGGATTTTGTATGAGATGCTGCTTTGTCTTATACAGTAAGAGTCCACTTATAATAACAATGATTGCAGTGATCTGTGAAGCTTTGTCTTATACAGTAAGAGTTCACTTATAATCACACAGATTGCAGTGATCTGTGTGAAGCTTTGTCTTATACAGTAAGAGTTCACTTATAATCATACAGATTGCAGTGATCTGTGTGAAGCTTTGTCTTATACAGTAAGAGTCCACACGAGTCCACTTGTATAAATATTTTTGTTAAGATCCATACTATCAAGAATCTTAATATGTACATCAGTATTTTATTTTTTAAATTCCAATTTTATGTCTTCTTTAGCATATCTACTTTCTTTTGTCCTCTGCATTTTGTCGTTAGGCATCGCATGTTTAACTGATGATCACTTTCTGAGATAGTGCACGCTTGATATGCTGTGATTGTGATATTGTGGAATTTTAAGATGTCTATAGCTGCCATCAATCCATTCTTTTCTTGGTCTGCCTCTTCATGATTCTATTTTCAGGTTCTATGCTCTTGCAACTTTAGCATATACAGAATAATGTTAGAAAGAATCTGCAACCCTAACCAGACTGTAAGAATACAAAATCACATGTGGTGTAGCTAGAAAAAAAGGGTTATACTGGAAGCCAAAGAAGAATAGTAAACTAACATAGAAGTGGTGTCGCCCGAGTGGTTACCAGGGCCCAAAGAATAGAACCACTGTTACCTTCCACGCATGTTGTAAGAAGCTCTCCTGGATGAGCTGAAAAGTAACATGTAACCCACATCCAGTTGACCTGAAAACTAAGCTTTGGGAAACCTGACAGACCTGAAGCTGACTGCCTAGTTTGTGGTCCACAGTAAATTAAGCGCATGACCAGAGATCGCTGAAGAAGAAAACCTGGCAGTCAGCTATAACACAAGATTTGACAGGTGCTTGCATGACAAAAATACTTGCTGTATGCAGACGGGTAAAGGTACAATTCATGAGAGAAGTAGGGCTATGAAAAAGGACTAAAGTAGGGACAGTCCGTTGAGGTGGAAAGAGTAACAGCATTTGATTACATGTTTGAGATATTGCCGTGCTGTGTGTACAGCACAACTATGTGCAGCAGTTTGTTCATTCCAACTACTAATGTAGACATGGGTGCATTTATAAATTTACCATTTGCTTTTCATTATCTTTTCAAGTCACTGACTTTTTTGTTGGTTTTTTATGGTTTGCACTACTATCAATAAGCGAATGCACATCATCATCAGGTGCCGTGCCAACTGGCGTAGGCAATTATGGATCTCCACAAATGTGTCTTTGGTATTTGCTATCATCTCAGATGTTGAAGCTCTACCGTGCCAAGAAGTCAGGCTATCCAATATTTTCTTTATCTGTCTTCCTCTATCTCGTCTACCCTGAATTTTACTGGTTGTCACAATGTGTTCTAAACCTCCCTCCTCATCACATGCCCAAAAAATGATGACATATCGCTAAAACAAAAATGGATTTTAATAAAGAAAAGTGAATAAAAAGAACAAATCAAAAGCAGAACATGATATTCCCTCAAACACATACAACCATGATGGACAGTGGTGACATTATGTAGCAATTCATGTTTCACTCTTGTTGAGAAGTGTACAGTGGGAACAGGACTTCAAAAGACAGAATTTCTATTTGGATCATTGGAAACATGAATGAAGTGGCAAGTTTTCCCTGTTTGAAACAAACAAAATCCTACTATAAACCAATTGGAGAAGCTGTGTTGTTTAAACTCCAGAAAACAACAGGACAGAGTACAAGTTTAACAAGAAGACATGATCAATATTTGAACAATTGGTGCGTAAACTGGATTCTTCTTCAATGATCCAGCAGCATTTGGACTCTTGCCTTTCGGAACAATGCTATGTAGTGGTATCTGCCTGTGTTTGTAAGTTGTTCTTTTGTTCTGTATAACGTGTTCCATTTATCTGGTCTTGGAAAAGTTTCTTCTAGACATAATCCAGCACTTGCCACCTGAAGAAGTAGTGGCGAACAGATTTCTGTTGATGTGAGCAGAGCTGACACTATGGAGTGTGTTGTGGTTGAATTCTGTTTGTGTGATTATTAAGTGGTAGGTGCTGGGTTCGAAAGCCAAAAAAGGGATCCGATATCGCCTGGCAACGTGATTGATGCTGTCATTGAGGTTTAGGTTGGCCATGTGTCTGAAAACCCTCTCTTCTCATGTCTTCCATAGCCATCTGTTCAGCCAAATTTCTTATTTGTTGTGTTTAGGACTTGCATGTAAACTATATATCTTCTTCAAATGCTCCACTTGTTAACCACTCTGTATGTTTTGTATGTGATCTGAGCCTAAGAGCGAGAGAGAGAAAGGGATGAGATGGAATACATAGTCTTATATTATACGTCTTATTGATTGAGATTGAACCATCATCATTGTACTTCGGTGAGTAACCATGTGTGCTCCAATCTCTTTCTTACACAGGAAGATCTCAATGTCCCTTTAGTGTGGCTCCTGGTAAAAAGGTGTCCAACACAAAGCCACGTAGTGTGGCATGTGGTCCACAAGGAGTTAAAGATCTTATAGAAATTTCATTTACCTACAAACTGGTATATTATTAATAAACTACCCATTTTATTTTTCCATGCACATTTTTATTTGATAATAGATTTACTAGTTGTTAACAGTGTGGCGTCTGTGGCCTAGGGGATAGTGACTCGGTCTATTAACCCCGACATTCTGAGTTCGAATCACGCTACGGACAGTTTGGTTGCAAATTGTTCCGTGTGGATTTTTACAAAAGGACGATGACACCACCCGCTCAGAAAGCAATGGCAAACTACTGAGCGTAATAATGCCTAGAAAATCACAAACAGCGTTTAAAAGCTGGGGTTGATTCGCAAAGTCCTGTAAAGGATATGCAATTAACTTTTAGTTGTTAAATCTACATAAGTGAAGACATTATGAGAGACTCTAAGAAACATAACAGTAAATTATTCAACATCAACTCAGTATTTTAAAAACAGCTATCAGGTTTATTTCTGGGGCCTGTAACACAAGCTTGGAGAAAATGCATTTTTAATCAAGTCAAAAAACATGTAATTGCATTTGTGGCTTTGATCAACAAAACAAAAAAATGACATTATGTACCGTGTCATTTACAATTTCTATAAACAAAAAGTAACACATAATGTGTCATACACATTATGAAACTACAATATGCAGAAGCTGAGCTGTAAAATGCACTATCATTTCTAAATGCTATGTATGGTTTGTCATTTTTCCCCGTGGGATATATTTTTCCAGTTCAAGTTGTCTAAAAATACTACAGAAAAATGGGTTTAGAAACATTAGATACAAATTATTTTTAAAATTTGTATTTATTTTGTAAAAAAGTTAAAATTGTTTATACTTTCCAACAAACATTGCAAGAGCCAATTTTGGCAGACCTCTTGCAAGCAGTTCTGATGCACTAGTAGTAGTAATGCGCATGCATTAAAAGTAGACCAAAAAAATAAGAATGATTAAAATCAATCAAGATAACTTAAAACTATTGACAAATTTAACACAGCTCACGTCTATGTACATGTTACAAGATATGCTGTTTTAGCGGCATTGTAGAATGATTATAAAAATTATTCTATAAGCTTTCAAAGGCTACGAATACATTTTCATTAGCAGTAAGTACAGATTCACATATCTAGGATAGAACACATGTGGGATGACTGTAAATGCCCTAATATCACTGACAGACACTGATCACTCAGCAAATAAATTCAAGTTGTTACAGTCAGACTACATGTGATCATGTCTTATATTCTCTATTTTCTGTGCTTGAATGCCATATTTTAATATATATAATGTGCTTGAGACAAGTCTTAGCACAAACAGTACATGCCATTTCTGCAATTCATTACTTTTATTTTACTCTATACATCAAAAAGTTTGAATTTAAATAAAACTGGCACTGCTCTATTGTTAAACCAGGTTGAATTTTTTTTAAACTAGACATTATTATCAGAACTAAATCATGATCAATGTGCAGCCACAAACCTGAAGCATGACACAGGAAGAATTTAAATAATTTAGGAAGGAAATAATGTACTAAATTCAAAAATGCAGTATTTGAAATATGGTTGCCCTAGCTGTCAATTGCTTTATGAGTAACCAGGATAACATGCATTTGTAAAAATCGATGATATATCACAGCATGTTATGCTCTTTACTTCTTGTTTGAAAATGAAGACAGCATCTTGACCGAGTCACTGCATGACACTAATTGATGTGTAGAAAATGTTGAAAATCCTAATCCTACAAGTACTAATGTTGTTGGTATAACCCAACCTCCAGATTTTCTTTGTGTTTGAGCAACTCCATGCTGCAATGAAAACAAGGATACAGATTTTAAGATACATCTTGGTTAATTCACTTGTTATGGAGTATTACTAGATCTAATATTTGGGCAGCTATGTAACTATAGATGGAGATGGAGGAAAAAAAATCAACGCAAGAATTGGAATGGCAGCTGCAACATTCAAATCACTATAGAACATATGGAGATCATCAGCTTACAGGACACAGATTAATCAATATATACAAATCAAATGTGCTTTCAAACAGAAGAGTTTCAGAGTTGTGAGTCCCACTCGCTGACCAGACTGAGAGAGATGGGTGTCAATATTGATACAGCCCGAAAAGAACGACACACCAAATATGCAAAGAGATTGATTAATCAACATCGAACTGGCGTGTTGGGATGCTGGAAGCTGCTGGATTATTTGAGGCGGAGATCTGAGCACCTATGGACATGTCCAGAGTACTATAATGATAGTCCTCTAATAACATGTAACAAACACTTAAAACTATTTAGTTTGCTGTATTTTATAACATTTCATTCCCCTCTGACATCAATTTCAGATCACATATATCAACTTTACTGATATATTTTTCTTATAGTTCGCTCCAAAATTCGTGATCACACTAAGGTTTAATTTGTACGAAATCTATCTGATGGACACAAGTAATTTTTTGCACGCAGTCTTATATACCTCACGAATCCATGTTTAACTAATTGGTAGGTAGCTTAGTTGATGCAAAAACGTTTTTTGTTATATAACTTTGCATAAGCACAACAAAATGATCATCAAAGTTTAGAACTTACAGTAATACACAAAATGGTGGCCAATGATTGCAAAGGCGTATTCCTATTACATATTATAAAAAGAAAGGTCACATAGTGAACAAATGATACCTTACACTTCTATAAATGGAAGTAAATGTTGCGTACATACGCCAATGACAGTCGGTAGGAAACATTGTGAACTGATTAATTCCACAGGATTCCCAATTTTGACGTGCACTGAATTGCATTTGGAACACGGAAATGCTCAGTTATAGACAAACTTGACAATCGTACTGTAAGATTTCGACAAGTATACCAGATCAACATCGTGGTAAATTTAGTAATAACGTATAATAAAATTCTTACAGAACTAAAGGTTTGGGTGGGCAAAAATACTTTTGGAACATCGCACTGTTACCTATATAAAAATGCAAAAATCAAGAATTTCTGTCAAGTGGATGATTTTATATCGGTCGGTAAAGATGATCACGGACTATAATTAGTGTTTAAGAGAATATCTGCTTCAAATGCTCCATATCGGCCACTTGTTAAACCATTCTTTGTAATTTGTACGTGATCTGAGTCTAAGAGTTATTGTGCGTTGTGCCAGTTATGCACCTAGTAGGTCAGCATATCTGATTTCTCCTACGCTTTTATTTACTAGGTAGCTTCCTAGGCCTCTACCTCAATCGCATCTTACGACATGCCTTGTAGGTCGCAGTGTTACTATGCTTTGCTCCCCTTGCACGCTCCGGCACCACATGGGTGTAGGACATATATATAAACTTTTACTGGTGTATTTTTATTAATTAGTGTCTAAGTGCATAACAGAATATAAATATTAATGCAGACTTCTAAGATTTCATCATTTGTGACTTAATCTCCCCTAATGCAAACAAAAAATGTATTTTAATAGAATTACCTGTCTAGGTAACTTTAATACCAAAAAACGGATGACAATTTTCAACATTATATCTGTGCAGTTCAGTAGAAAACTATAAGCACATAGGACTAACCTGTTCTATTTTATAATGAGGCTGAGACACATGGGTGTAGTTTCGTCTGCCTGGCTTGCTACTGAGTGACAGTCTGCGTAAAACATGTGCACCCATGCGGATGATGCTCATTTTGAGATCAGGGGATGACACTGCAGCTGTGAATGTAAATTTTCCATCAAAGTTTATAGTTATAAATAAGAACAGTATAAGAGTCACTGCAATAATCAAATTCTTTAACGTTCTTAATGAAAAGGGTGTTTTTACAGGTGTTTTTACAGTGTGCTGCAGTTTATGGAAAGGTCTTAACCCGCAACATTTGCCCATATTAGCTCAACATATTCTTTTGGCACGGGAACTGGGTGTATTCTTCCATACATACTTGTTTAGCTAGATTACTTCTTCGAACGCTCCATATCAACCACTTGTTAACCACTATCTGATCTCAGCCAAAGAGTGATTGTACGTTGTGCCAGCTATGCACCTACAAGTAGGCCAGCACATCCAGTTTGTGACGCTTTTTATTTACTAGGTAGCTTCCCTAGGCCCCTACCTCATTCGCCTCTTACGATATTGATATACCTTGCAGGTCGCAGTTGTACTATTCTTTGCTTCCCTTGTGGGCACTGCAATATATACACCATGATAGGGTCTGCCAGGACAGTTATGTTATGCGATCGACGTCACGGCACATTGGGCATTCCATGCATGCTCTGTCCTCCACTGCAGCAGCCATCCTAAAGTCCATTTGCTCACCGTACCCTGAGAAGTTGATTACTATATCTCTCTCTCTACCACGAAGACGACACTGTCTGGCATGTCCAAACTTAACTCCTAATTCTCGAACTCGTTCCAGTGTCTGAGACTTGCCCATGTCACATAATTGAGAGCGTACCGCATTGATGATATCGGCTCTGTCCATACTTCTGCCCGCTTGAGTTGGGGCATTGTTTGCAAGAAAGTCTGCACGCTCGTTACCCTGCACTCCAGCATGTCCAGTTGTATACAGCCAAGTTGCCAGGACAGTTTCCGTTGCGTGAGAGTTGGACAGGAGTAATATTAAATAATATAATAGCATCATTTAACTTCGCTTAGGGCTTAGTACTCGATCATTGATGAGCAAGCGGCGCCTCAATACTCAATATAACGCTCCATGGACCAAAGCAATCAAATTGAGCATTATCAATATGAGCATCAGCATGTACACAATCATAAATGATAGCAATTAACACTATCATCACATTTTTTAATTGTAAAATTAACAGTACTAACAGCTACAACTTTTAATAATTTAATTTTTAAAAATTGGTTACCGTTAAACGGTTATTTACCGTTAATAATTTCCATTTAGATCTAATCTAATGCGTAATAATAAACTAATATTGTATTTGTGAATATGCGACCATTCATTATCGCCATTTAACCAATTTATTTATTACAATTATGTAAAATACCTGTTCTCGTCAACGTTCACGTATCCAACGACAGAATGCGAAAGAAATGCAGGCTGTCGGTTGTCCTTGTTAAAACGATGCATCGACCATGCTTTTCTTATTGCCCTTGACTGGATATAGGTCAGGTTTCAAAACTATGAAAATCAAACTAGAATTATGAAAACATACATTTCACAACCTAAAGACAATAAAAAGAAATACACTTTTGTCTTGACTAAAGTATTTTAACGAATGACACATGTATCGCATACCGTTGGAGAGTTATATATAATTATTTACCGACACGTTTAAATTAAAGTTAGCATCCCACCTCCAATATGGCAAATTACTTTTTTATTACAACATTCTACTGTACATTTTATTATTATATATTTATTTAGAATTAGATGTTACAAATTTCATAGCCGTCAGTGGCGGTTTGAATAAGCTCCAGCTCCAATTAACTGCCCAACTTAAGGCGTGAGTTGCAAACAGCCTCTTACGGTTAAGTCCAAATCTTGACCGTCTAGTGGTAGTAAGAGGGAAAAGACGAGTCTGGCGCCTGAAAATATAACGCTTCCTGTCGATGTGTTCACTAGCCTTGTAATGCAGGCCATCTACGAGAAAGATGACTATTTTCTAATCACCACTGCTTTGCAGCCACACTCATTCATCGGGAATACTTTGAAGTAAACTACGCTTCGAGATCATATCCGTAGCAGAATCGGTAGGCATGTCATTTTATTCAGTGACATTCTGGCAACTCCTGTCGCTAGAGAATAGCTGCAGTTCAACTGCGTAAAAAAAGTTGGTGGGAGTAGAAAAGCTCATTGAAAACAGAGATCCTCCATATCAACATGTTCGAAAAAAGCTCTGGAGAAAGCACTCCAGCTTCACCTCACGGTGTCAACATGAAGATCAACATTCGATGGTTATAGATCACCTATATGATCTATAGTGCAGGGACTGGCATGCAGTGCTCTCAGGATTTGCGCTCAGTGCCCGATTAAGCTAGCGCGTGGCCTGTATCAAATTTTTTGCGCGGGGCCCTAGATTTTGTATGCTAATAAAATAAAACACAACTTTTACAAACAAACATGTCTCGATTTAATGTGAGCAAATTTAGAAATAACACTAGACAAATCAATTTCTCTAAGTAAATTACATTCAATGTTCATTAGGTGAGGTTATTTAGACGATCTTGTCCCATCATGTTCCTTAACTCACTTTTTATACGCTTTAATGGTGAAAAGGAACGTTCTCCGCTGCAGTCAGTAATCATTAAAGACAAGTAAATTCGTAAGACTATTCCAACATTTGGGAAACACAACTGTAATGAATTTTCCATTATAAGTTTATAAAATTGAAAGTTCAAGAGCCTCATGTTTGTCGTTGAATACATTTCGTTGAATTGATTTCATGAATACATTGAAAGACAACAAATGCAGTGGTTTGAACATTTAATGAAAATGGAATACAACTAACCACCAGTAACAGCATACAATAAAAAAGAGAACAGGTACTAGAGACAAGGGAAGACCAAGAAAACGATCGATAGACAATATCAATATCACACTATATAAAAACGGATATAACACAACCATTGCGACTCATCTGGCCCTGGAATATAAATTAAAGCTCCCACCCCTATGCTTAACGGCAAGACTGGACAACCAATTCGATCTTGCACCTGAGGATAGACAATAGACATTAGACATTATTATTTGTTTGCATGCTACAGAAAACACGGATCTGTGGATAAGAACAGGGCAGGAACCTATGATGACACAGGTCAAGAGGAGAAGATGGCGATGGATAAGCCATACCTTGCGGAAGACACAGTCGAGTGTCACTAGACAGGTGCTCGAGTGGAACCCGCAGGGAAACGAAAAGAGAAAGCCCTAAGCAGACTTGGAGACGAGGTCTTACTGAGGAGCTGAAGAGTGCTCAATTGACCTGGGAGACCATAAAAGAACAGCCAGAGACCGAGAAGAGTGGCGAACAACTGTTGAGCCCTATGCTCCACGAGGAGCGGATTAATGATGATGCTACAGAGAGTAAGAAAACTATCTATTGCTCTATTGAAATGCTAATGTGCTAGTATTAGTGACATGTCTTTAACTCGCTATTATTTATCCTACAAGCTGTCTACGCAGAATACTAAAAATAAACTGGCAGGACAAAACCTGCAACAAGTCCTTGTCAATCCCGATCAGAATGCGA
Organism: Arion vulgaris; assembly: GCA_020796225.1. Classification (NCBI taxonomy): domain Eukaryota; kingdom Metazoa; phylum Mollusca; class Gastropoda; order Stylommatophora; family Arionidae; genus Arion; species Arion vulgaris. Next base: position 16,490,898 of record CM036772.1, read on the forward strand.
ATTATTCAGAGCTACATAGAACCAATACTGGCATACGAATGCGAGTCATGGACAATGAACACACAGATCAGAAAATCTCTGAGGGCCACAGCAATGTGGTTTTATAGAAGAATGATGAGAATCCCATGGACTGCTAAAAGGACCAATGTTGAGGTGCTGAATGAGATCAAGACACAGAGAAAGCTTATCATCAATATAAGAAAGAGGCAGTCATCATTTTTCGGGCATGTGACGAGGAGGGGAGGCTTAGAACACATTGTGACAACCGGTAAAATCAATGGTAGACGAGACAGGGGAAGACAGAGAATTTTGGATAGCCTGACTTCATGGCACGGTAGAGCGTCAACATCTGAGTTGATAGAAAACACCAACGACAGAAATTTGTGGAGATCCATGATCGCCTACCCCAACCGGCACGTCACCTGATGATGATCTGCTGTTACTGGTGGTTAGTTATATTCCATTTTCATTAAATGTTCAAACCACTGCATTTGTTGTCTTTCAATGTATTCGGTGCATGAAGTTATGTCCACTCTGTTTTTGATGTTCTCATTTCGTAGTCTATCTTTTCTGGTGTCTCCATATTCAAATTAAAACATTGGCCATGGAATTTCTTCGTAGCAAATAAATATGTTGTTATGTAAAGATGTACTGGCAATAATTCCTGAGCACTCGGTACTTTCCAGGACAAAGAGCATATCTCAGCTCCGTAGAATTCCCATCATGACATCTTATCAAATTAACACCTAGTCCTTCTCAAGATTACAACCAGAAAGCAAACAGAACAAGCTATCACCGTGCATGATTCTTCTTCTTTAAACTCCCCTTGAGGTATAATGAATCAACAAATTTCCTGCAACAAGTTCTGTCTTGAGCAAGTCAGCGTAGTTCATTGCCGTCTCCAACCTTCAACACGGCGCCAAAGATGGGGGCTATGGTCTGTCCCGTAGAGAACAAGTTGTTATAGTCCGCCTCCGTACCGGCCACGACAGACTCCGGGCCCAGATTTACAACAAATTTAAATTTGACACAACTAGCCTATACCACTGCGAGATGGCGAACATGACGACAGAGCACCTTCTGCAAGACTGCCAAATGCTAGCAGGCCTGAGAAACGAAACCTGGCCGGACAATATCGAGTTGAATGGGAAACTGTACGGAGTCCCTAAATACAACTGCACAATTTATGAGGAAATCTTATACATCAGTCTAAGCGGGATCGCGAGAGAGAGCGAGATTCCCGCTTCTATTTCTCTGTCTACTGTTTATCTACATGTCTCTCTAGGTCTCCCCTACCTCTCTTGCCTCCCGATTTACATTTCAAAACCACATGTGGGTGTTTGGTCTTCTACGTTCTTAATGTATGTCCCAACCAGGATTACCACCAGCAAAATCTTCACACCAGATCTACACAAGTCCTTTTCAATACTGCTATCAGATTACATCTTAAGAGGCAAGAACTATGATACACTATCAACATTCCTTTTTTAGGACTAGTCACAGATCAAATGGTTACACGAAGAAAGAAATGATTGCACACCGATATAACCGAAAAGACAACTGTATTAGGTTGAAGAGTGAGTGTCTGAGCTCAAAAGAGGCTTAATCTCGTCTAACAAACGAACAATAACATCTCAGACAAAATCCTGTTATCTCTCACTCTTAACATAACGACAACATATATCTATTTTTTCAATCAGAAGAATACTATGTACATAACAATAATAATAATAATTCCTCTCGTATCGTTATACGTTACATAGGGCCTGCAAGTAATTTATCCATACCGCTCTATCCTGGGCAACTCGCTCAATCTCCTCCATGGAACTGAGACCGATATTTCTTGCCTCTCTCAGCAAAGTTCGTTTCATAGTCTCCTTACGTCGTCCTCTCTTTCTTGAACCCTTTGCATCCCACTTCAGTGCCTGCTTTGATATTCGTTGATTATTTCTCCTCAAAGTGCGTCCAATATAACTCCATCTTCTCTTTCTTATAACAGTTGCCACAAGTGGTTGACCAGACATGTCTCTGATTTCATCACTTCTCCTGAATTCGTTCCATTCTATTTCATTATTTTTCGCAGACATCTATTTTCAAATGCATTCAGCTTGCTTTCTATATCTTTAGTCATTTTCCAACTCTCGCTGGCATATGTTAGGATTGATACAACATTTGAATTGAAAATTCGTAATTTAATTTTAATGCTATATAACTTGCAGTTTTATATTTTATTTAGACTTTGTACATAACATATATTATTTATTATTGGTTATTGAACCCACGTAATTACACTCCAGGCAGACTCATAGATGCTCAGCCTACTCCAACAGATAACGAAGGGTATGCATACTGATGGTTTCCTTGGCTCGCTGGTTAAAAACACGTCTCGCTCTGTCCCTCGGGCATCCAGTTCTACAGAACCGTGGCCTCCAATAACATATGGCCGGCAGGCTCAGGTAAAAATTCTAGGAAATAAGACCATAACTGTTGCGTGGTACTCGCTTTCCAATGTTGTTGTTGTATCTAGACTAATTCATTTTTAAAAAAAACAATACAACATGCTAAATCATGGTTATATTATGTTACAAATTAAGTTTATTTTATTTTTAAAATCTGGTATTGGTGTTAACGAGGGGAACAAACATGATGTAACATTTCTCTTGTGCCTTCCAACTATTCTATCGTTCATACGTAGCATTTGTTCTAAGTGTATTAGTTCAAAGTTTAAAGCTTAGAAATATCAGTATTATTAACATTTGTCATCAATAAATAACCATAAACGCTTAGAATTGAGTAAAATTACAAAGAAACGTACCTCGTTCTATCAAACATATACAAAAACCAGCCCTCATTAAACAGGAATTTTCAAATTTCCGTCTGAGCTAGTCAGTCTTATGTTGCCGGGGGCCACGTTCAAAACAAATCTGAAAATGAAAATTCACGTAGCCTTACTGACCGCAGGATATGCAGTTCATGCCCCTTCAAATTTCTAGAACCACGTATGCAAGAGATAGGTGGGTCAATTCCTTTTCTCACCATTGGAACGTTGAGTTCGGGAAATGAACCCACACTATCTTTATGTCTGATTCAATAAACTAACACTATGTCTAAATCTCTACTAGTTGACATGTATACAAAAGAGAGTAAATAGAACACAACGAGCGAGTACGCAGTTTGTACTAGTTTATTGATATTGAAGTAACATAAATCAATACACACTAGCTTTCGTTTGACATACATGAGGGACTATACTTTTTTTTTTTAATCTGGTACTGGTGGTAATAAAGTGAACAAATATTATGTAACATTTCTCTTGTCCTTTCAACTATTCTATCATTCATACGTAGCATTTGTGAGATAAACAATATCAGTTTGAGGGAATAGAAGAAAAAGTGCAAAATATTCTGGTAATATACATTTCTTTGATAATCTTGCAATATCAAGTAATAGTGTTTCTTGTCTGAAGGGAAAATAGAACAACAAATTAACAATGGTGCCAGATGTACATTAGATCAGTCATAAATGGAATTTTTTAAAATAAAAGATGACACATAGCAGATTTCAATGCTGAATGGTGGTTGAAGTTCTATGTCAGAATAAGAACAAGACGGTAGTGCAGAATAGGGTTCAATGGAGTGTTGAAGTTTTATGTCAGAATGAGAACAAGACAGTAGTGCAGAATAGGGTTCAATGGAGTGTTGAAGTTTATGTCAGAATGAGAACAATAAGGTGGTGCAGAATAGGCTTCAATGGAGTGTTGAAGTTCTATGTCAGAATAAGAACAAGACAGTAGTGCAGAATAGGGCTCAAGGAAGTGTTGAAGTTCTATGTCAGAATAAGAACAAGACGGTAGTGCAGATTAGGGTTCAATGAAGTGTTGAAGTTTTATGTCAGAATGAGAACAATAAGGTGGTGCAGAATAGGCTTCAATGGAGTGTTGAAGTTCTATGTCAGAATAAGAACAAGACAGTAGTGCAGAATAGGCTTCAATGGGGAAGGGGGGTTGAAGTTCTATGTCAAGATGAGAACAGAATGATAGTTCAGAATAGATTTCAGTGTGGAGTGGGTTGAAGTTCTATGTCAAGATGAGAACTGAATGATAGTTCAGAAGAGATTTTAATGTTGAATGTGGGTTGAAGTTATAAGTCAGAATGAGAATGAGAAGGTAGTACAGAATAGGTTTCAATAAAGGACATGATAGGAGTTCCATATTTGACTTGAAATCAGAAAAAATAATGTCAATCTTCTTATCGACATGTTTGATCCATTTAAAGTACTCGCTCGCTCTCTCTTTATTTCTGTAGTCTTGACACACGCAAGCAATTTTTCTCTGTTCTTGGTCATAATTTTGTGTGTGTTTCATCTGTGATTCATTTCCAGCAGTTCCTGTTTTACTGTTCTCCCCCAACGTTGTTTTGGATCTTCCACGTTTTCGTTTACCCTCTAGTGTCCATATCAGTAAATATAAAGCACACACACACACACACATACACACACACACATATATATTTCTTTGTTAATCAAATACGTTATCTTGAATATTTTCACAATAAGAAATCATCTTCCTCGGATTGTCAGATCTCCAAAAAGTTGATACTGCAGTTGTACCCGGCGACGGTCATATCAGTCTACTCTGCTCCACGTATGCTAGACAGATTTGTAAAACATGTTCAGAGTTCATAATGGGTAGTTTTACTACCTGTCGTCTTCTTTTCTTCCACCATTTACTTCTTTATAGAAGTGTTAAGGGGTGTAATGTTCTTGTATATCCTTGTTCTAATGCACTTTATACACTATTATTAATTTTCTGAAGGCTGTTCTTGATGCTGTCACTCCATCTTTTGCGTGGTCTTCTTCTTGCTCTGTACTCGTTATACTTTTTCTGTGTAGCTCTCTGTGGTAGGCGATACCATGGCATTCTTGTCAGGTGTCTAAACCATTTAATCTGTTGTTCTTTTATGAATTGCATAACTGGTTTCACATCCAGTCTTCTTTTGATTTCTTCATTTCTAATGTTGTCTTTTATTGTCACACATGCAGCTCTTCTAAGGCATCTCATCTCTGTTGTTATGATTTTCCGCTCATTGGCTGATGTTATTTGCCATGTTTAACACTGGTAACATACTGTTGGCCAGAAACTCGTTCTTAAAAGATTTCTTTAGTTTTTAGCAGTATCTCTTTATGGGACAACAGTGGTGTTAACTGCCCCAGTACCTGGCTAGCTTTTGTGCATTGGTTACTACTTGTACCCAGATGAAAGTCATTTTGTTAATACGTTGGCTTCTCTCTCTCTCTCTCTCTCTCTCTCTCTCTTATACATTTTTAACCCTGATTGGGGCATATGCCCTCAATCAACTCATGCCAAGTCTTCTATCCTCAGATATCTCTTGCAGCTTCTTCCATCCGTATATAATTACTCTGCCTCCAAATCTCTTCTTCATCTATTTTTAACCCTTTCGCTGCTACATACTTTCTGAAGGCTGAGCTAATAATAGCTACTCTTTGTTTCTAGGTCACAAACGTGAATGTATGCATATAGCAGTGACAGTAGTAATGTATAACGTGTTAACACGTCTTTAGCACACAGAGGAGAGATAATAACAGACTTGTTAATGCGTCGTTAGAAGTAAATGGGAAAAACGTATATATACGTCCTTAGCAGCTAAAGGGCTAGGCTTCCCTAATAAGTTGGTTTAGTTTGTTCTTATTGTTTCATTGTAGTAGTCGAGCTGCTTTAACCATTTATGTCCAATTTCACTGCAGCCTCTTACGTTTTTGGATAAGTGACTTCCTCCGACAGTTCAGGAATCAGATTAACGATTATAATAAAGTGCATAATGTAAAGTGGCAAGAAAATCTAAAGATGTAATACATAGTGTTTATAAAGTCGGTGTGCAGGGAAATTTACGCCCAAGCAAAACTACATCACGAGAAATGAGGTATTCAATGACGACTCAAAATTGTAACGTAAATTGCTATTATTCATCTATAAACTACTGCGCTTGGCTGACTTGTATTCGGTAAAGTGCTGTGGTCACGCATTGTGAGTCTAGAAATTCCAGCAGATATTGTCTAATTATTCTACAATATATTTGTCACCGTTAACACCATTTCATTTAATCAGTGAAATCGTGAATATAATAACAGCGAAACACGTAAAAAAAGGACTGTGCTTTTACAGAAGACAAAATCAATAACAATACACAGCAACATTTCGACCAAAAGGCCTTTATCAAGCAAACGATACAACAAGAGTGACAAATGTCACATCACACTACATATAGACTACGACAGAAACAGCCAACGGTCCTAAAATGAAAATCTAGGGCTAAAAAAGAACAACGAAATAAATGCTAAACACTAGAAATGGAAAAAAGAAGAGAAACACTAACAAATAAATTATATGTATATAACAGACGTTGAACATATACACAAAAAGAATATGGAGCATGAGAAGATAAAGTACTAAGAAGCATAGGAATACAGAGCGCTGAGTCCATGAGGTCGCAATATACAATATAACGAAATAAAACGATTCTCTAGAGCAAATTGACTTCGATCTTCAGAGGAACATGATCAGATGGCTGTGACCTGGACATCGCGAGCTCCAAAGTGGTCAGTTCCATTGAAATGAGTGGCTACATGGGTCACAGAGCATTGGCGTATATCACACAAGTGTTGGCCGAAACGGTCACTAAACATTTTGTCTGTTTCGCCGATATATGCCTTGTCCCACCGTTTGCAAGTGATGGCGCAGATGATATTGCGGGACTGGCATGTGAAACTATCTTCAGTAACAAACGTAGCTTTAGGAAATGATACAGTACTGATCTGTAACACTTAAGCACACGTAAGGCGTCGCCAACAGTTATACTGGACGGTGTCATAATTAAGACTTCTGTCCCGTCTGTAAGCCACCAGAGGATAGTTTTGTAAGACTGAACGTGTCTCAGGATCCGACTTTAGAATAGACAGATGACGGAATAAAACTTTTTCACCAGTGAACTATGAGGGTGGAAAGTTAAGATAAGTTTCACCCTGTCAAAGTTGGAAGTCCTATGGTGGTTGGTAAGGGTCTCCTGGCGAGTTATTTTCTGAACTCGAAGCATATCAGATACAAGCATCCACAACAAACTCCGCACCTACATGTTTCACAAATTTTTAATTGGCACAACTAGCCTGTGCCCCTGCAAAAGGCGGACATGACGGCAGAACACGTTCTGCAAGATTGTCAACTGATAGCAGGTATAAGAAAAGAAACCTGGCCTCAAAACACAGAGCTGCGCGAGAAGCTGTACGGAGGAACGGAGTCCCTTAAAAACGCGGTAAAATTCATGAAAAAAGTTGGTTCATCAGTCTAGACCGGGATCGCGCGAGAGAGAGAGAGATACAAGCATGTACTCCGGATAAAGGCGACTGCGGAAGAAATCAAGCATATTGCGAGAGCTATCAAGTAAATCATCGTCCTCGCCACACTAGCGACGAAGGTGCAAGAGTTGGGAGAATGGCAACGAATCACGACAATTCTATTCGATTTACCTCTCACATCTCCACTTCTTGTGTCAAGTTTCTTGACATCACTATCACCACCAACCTATCCACCATCACACCATTAGTATATTATACGCCTACTGATGCCCATAGTTTTATCATTTATATCTCTTCCCATCCCCCAGGCATGTTGTGATCCTTTGTCATTCTCCAATCTCTTGCTCCTTCGCCGCATATGTAGCGAGGACGATGATTTTCTTGATAGAGCTCGCGAGATGCTTGATTTCGTCCGCAGTCGGTGAAAAAAGTTTTATTCCGTTTTCTATTCTAAAGTCGGATCCAGAGACACGTTCAGTCTTCCAAAACTATCATTCGGTGGCTTACAGACGGGACAGAAGTCTTAAGGATATGTTGGTACATAGTCGCATTAAATCCAATGTCCAGAGTCATTTTGGCACCGTCCAGTATGACCGTCGGCGACGCCTTACGTGTGCTTAAGTGTTATAGATCAGTACTGTATCATTTCCTAAAACTACGTTTGTTACTGAAAATGGTTTCACATGCCAGTCCCGCAATATCATCTGCGCCATCACTTGTAAACAGTGTGACAAGGCATATATCGGCGAAACAGACAAAATGTTTAGTGACCGTTTCGGCTACACTTGTGTGATATACGCCAATGCTCTGTGACCCATGTAGCTACTCATTTCAATGGAACTGACCATTTTGGAGCTCGCGATGTTCAGGTCACAGCCATCTGATCATGTTCCTCTGAAGATCGAAGTCGATTTGCTCTAGAGAATCGTTTTATTTCGTTATATGGTGCATTGCGACCCCATGGACTCAACGCTCTACATTCCAATGCTTCTTAGTACTTTCTCTTCTCATGCTCCATATTCTTTTTGTGTATATGTTCAATGTATATGTTATATACATATAATTGATTTTTTATTGTTTCTCTTCATTTTTCCATTTCTAGTGTTTTGCATTTATTTCGTTGTTCTTTTTTAGTCCTAGATTTTCAGTTTAGGACCGTTGGCTGTTTCTGTCGTAGTCTATATATAGCGTGCTGTGACATTCGTCACTCCTGTTGTATCGTTTGCTTGATAAAGGCCTTTTGGTCAAAACGTTGTTGTGTTTTGTTATTGTTTTTGTCTTTTGTAAAACTACAGTACTTTGCTATTACGTCACTGCTACATAGTTTTGCTGCAGTCTTCCCCTATATCGAACATAACAACGGCTTGTTGTGTACTGCAGCATCCAGGATTATGGAACTCAGAATATCGTGACATAATTTTCCATCATGTGTGACGTAATTACTCAAATATTTTCAAAATCAACATCGACTTTATAAACACCCTGTAATATGTACTATAGTTCGTTCCAAAATTCGTGATCACACTAAGGTTTAATTTGTACGAAATCTATCTGATGGATACAAGTAATTTTTGCGTGCAGTCTTATATACCTCACGACCTTACGAATTCACGTTTAACTAATTGGTAGGTAGCTTAGTTGATGCAAAAACGTTTTTGTTATATAATTTTGCATAAGCACAACACAATGATAATCAAAGTTTAGAATTTACATTAATACACAAAATGGTGGCGAATGATTGCAAAGGCGTATTCCTATTACATATTATAAAAGAAAGGTCACATAGTGAACAAATGATAACTTCCACTTCTATAAATGAAAGTAAATGTTGCGTACATAGCCAATGACAGTCGGTAGGAAACATTGTGAACTGATTAATTCCACGGGATTCCCGATTTTGACGTGAAACACGTACACACAAAGTACTATAGTTTTACAAAATACAGAAACAGTGACGATAAACAGCAACGTTTCGACCAACAAGGCCTTTATCAAGCAAACGAACAAACAGGAGTGACAAATTAAAATGAAACACAAATGGACGACCAAATACCAACGTATCTAAGGAAAATCTGGAATAAAAACGAATAACGAAATAAATGTAACACAAAAACACACATAAAAACTAGAAATAGAAAAGAAACAATGAAACATCTAGTAAATATATAACTTGAATACATGCAACATATACCCATATAGATTATAAAGCATGGGAAGAGAAAGTACTAAGAAGCATAAGAATGTAATACATGCAACATATACCCATATAGATTACAAAGCATGGGAAGAGAAAGTACTAAGAAGCATAAGAATGTAATACGTTGAGCCCGCGTGGTCGCAAGGTACCATACAAAGAAATCAACCGATTCTCCAGAGCAAATCGACTACGATCATCAGAGGAACATGATCGGATGGCTGTGACCTGGACATCGCAAGCTCCTGAATGGCCAGTATCATTGAAATGGGTAGCTACAGGGGTCACAGAGCATTGGCGTATATCGCGCAAGTGTTGGGCGAATCGGTCACTGAGTCTCCTGCCGGTTTCCCCAATATAGGCCTTGTTGCACCGCTTGCAGATAATGGCATAGATAATATTACGGGACTCGCACGTGAAACTGTCTTCAACAACGAACGTGGCTTTTGGAAAAGACACCGTGCGGGTCTGTATTACATAAGCACAAGTGTTGCAGCGCCGACGGCCACACTGGATGGTGCCAAAATGACTCTGGATATTAGGCTTGAGGCGACTGTGAACCAACATATCCTTAAGGCTTCTGTCCCGTCTGGACGCCACCAAAGGATAGTGTTGGAAGATTGAACGTGTCTCAGGATCAGACTGAAGAATGGAGAGATGACGGAATAAGACTTTCTTCACAAGGGAACTATGAGGGTGGAAAGTTAAAACAAGTTTCACCCTGTCAGAATTGGAAGTTCTATGCTGGTTAGAGAGAGCCTCCTGGCGAGAAATTTGCTGAACGCGCCGCATAGCAGAAGCAAGCACCTTATCCGGGTATAAGCGCTTACGAAAGAAATCCAGCATCTCGTGAGATCTATCGAGGAAATCGTCGTCCTCGCTACAGAGGCGACGAAGGCGCAAGAGTTGAGAGAATGGTAAAGAATCACGACAAGCCTGGGAATGGGAAGAGGTATAAAGAAGAAAACTATGTGCATCAGTAGGCTTGTAGTATACTGATGTAGTGATGGTGGATAGGCTGATAGTGATAGTGATGACAAGAAAGTTGACACAAGAGGTAGAGATATGAGATGTAAACCGAATAGCCGGATTGAAGACATTAATGAAATTAATGAAGCGTGACAAATCGGCTTCAGGCATATCGGTAATGCCAATACAATCATCAATGTATCTATGATACACAGACGGAAGAGGGCCATCATAGGAATTCCATACTAGGTGTTCAAGATGACCCATGAATAGACAAGCATAACTGGGTCCCATTTTAGTACCCATGGCGACCCCACTGATCTGCTCAAAGAACTGGTCATTGAGCTGAAAGGAGTTGAGAGTTAGAACTAGTTCTGCAAGACGAAGGAGAACCGAGGTGGAGACAAGTGGGTTAGTTCTCCTGTCGAGAAAGAACTGGAAAGCTTGAAGTCCGTCGGAATGAGGTATGATGGTGTACAATGAGCACACATCAAGGAGGAAGAGACGGTAAGTCCTGCCAAGGCAACAACTCAATAGACGAAAAACAGACAAGGTGTGGTTCGTATCTTTCAAGAATGAAGGTAGTGTGGTGACTATAGGATTGAAGATACTATCAAGAAATTCGGAGATATGTTCCGTAGGACAAGAATTTGACGTACGATTTTGACGTGCACTGAATTGCATTTGGAACACGGAAATGCTTAGTTATAGACAAACTTGACAATCGTACTGTAAAATTTCGACAAGTATACCAGATCAACATCGCGGTAAATTTAGTAATAACATATAATAAAATTCTTACAGAACTAAAGGTTTGGGTGGGCAAAAATACTTTTGAAACGTCGTCACTGTTACCTATATAAAAATGCAAAAATCAAGAATTTCTGTCAAGTGGATGATTTTATATCGGTCGGTAAAGATGATCACGAATTTTGGAACGAACTATAAAACATCAGTTCTATTGGTGCATGTATCGATTCATTGAACAAGTTGTAGAGTTAATCAACACTGTATATTGGTTCAGGTGCTTCTCCCTGCCTTGCCAAGTCTGCTAAACGCTTGAACGGGTCTTGGTTCTGTTATAAGAATGGGTAATATTAATGTATGATATTGTATGCTTTGTTTAAATTTAAATATGATCTTCTTCTTCTTTGCGTTCGGTTTCGTATACTTGTCTAAACAATATGATGGATTGCATCTATGAAGTTGCGTGTCAGTTGGAGTTCCTCGAGAGTTCCCCATTTATAGCTTTCTCTGTAAGCTTCGTTCATGAGGCTATGTTTCATTGGTGTATGTGTGATGGACATGACTGCATGATGTACTCTGGGGTCTGTGTTTCTGTTTGACATGCACACTATGCAGTCTGAGCAGACTTTATTCTTAGGCGAAAGATTGTTGTTTGCTGTTTTCTGTTTCGTCTGCTGATGGGATCTTGTGGGTGTTTGCTGTTTTCTGTTTCGTCTGCTGATGGGATCTTGTGGGTGTTTGCTGTTTTCTGTTTCGTCTGCTGATGGGATCTTGTGGGTGTTTGCTGTGGGTTTGTTGCCTCCACAACGCTTTGTATTTTCGCTTGATATGTAAGGTTTTCTTTACTTGTCAAACTGCTTGAACGGGTCTTGGTACTATTTTAGTTATTGGTTAGTGAATTTACTTTACAGCACTCCAGGCAGACCTATAGGAGCTCACTCTCCCCAACAGATGTCGAATGGCATGCATAATTATGGTTCATCACACTCTGGTTAAACACACTCCTCTCTCTCTGCTCCTCAAGCATCCAACTCTTCTTGTACAATGTGTAATTCCAAACTCCGTAAATCGCTGGATTTATTCAATCTTAATTTTAGTGTCCTCATACAACAGCAGGTCGCCAAGAAACCGAAGAACAACCCCCTTTCCTATCCTAAACTCCCCAACAATCGATACTTTCGATGAAGACTGTCCGCTCTCTTGTTGCCGTGGACACCCACATGCCCAGGACAGTAGATTAAACATAAAGAAGAGATAAACATTAATGTATCGTATTTTACAATTTCCTGTTTCTAAAATTTAAGTATGGAAAATACAAGTTTCATTTAGCGTTGAAAAAGGAAACTTCTGACCTCTCTTTGACCAATAATATTTGATACCATGCTACAGTATAACTCCAGATGTGGTACTTCAAAGTGTAGGTTTTTGTTTGTAAAATCTTAGCTACCCATCTGCACACATTTGTGTCCTGTCTGTTAATATGTAAACGCTTCGGCCGAAATTCGGATGGGCCTATCGTACCTAATATGGACTTAATAGGAGTGCAAAGTACTCACGATCTTGACGCAGACATCTCAAACCACAAAGATTGGTTACACTAATTGACAAGAACGAACATAAACAAACACAGATTTCGTTCACTTGCCAGGTTGCCAGACGCTGGAATGGGTATTGCTTCTGTTATAAGTGATTGATTGAATGATTGATTTATTGATTGATTGATGGATTGATAAGACCATAATCATTGCACTTTGGATCGTAGGTATCTGTGGCGTGGAGGTAAGGGGTCCCGTCTAGCTGCACCCATGCTTTGATCGTTCCTTGCGTAGAGCGATCGAGATTATATTTCCAGAGATACCTGATCTCAATGTGGGTGCGAACATGTTCCTAGTCCTATAGGAGGCGAACGATAAAACGTAGGTCATGTGTTCAAATTGAGCACGCAAAATAATCTTTGGTATTTGAAAATCGATAAGTGTATGCTGGAAAACCACTGACCAGATACAATTCTTTAATAAATATTAAAATAAAATTCGTAAAAATGTTTACTATTAAAAAAACATACATATGGGACCCTGTCTGGTGCTACGGAGTTCGCACATTGCTTCTGAAAACTTTCTGTGTAAGATTAAGTTTGGAGCACACATAGCTATTCACCGAAGTGCATTGATGGTGGTCTTATAGTTAATCAATCTGTTTAGACTTTGAAGCATTATTACAGAAGAAGAAGAATGCACATGACACAATCTTCTGAGATATACTTTTATCAAGAACTTGGAGATATAAACTTGTAGTAAATATGACTATAGCACCGGCAAAATAAGCTTTCAGCATCTGTTACAAGAATATTCAGCTTGAACAAGCGAAGAAAAAATAACTGGCATGGGCATCAGCAGTATTAATGCGCAACCTGAGATTGAGCTATGTTTTCTTTGAATATATTCAGGTGGACATCTGAGGTTGAATCATACTTTCTTTGAATATATACAGGTTGACATCTGAGGGTGAACTCTGCTTTCTTTGAATATATACAGGTTGACTGACATCTGACGGTGAATCATGCTTTCTTTGAATATATACAGGTTGACATCTGAGGGTGAACCCTGCTTTCTTTGAATATATACAGGTAGACATCTGAGGGTGAACCATGCTTTCTTTGAATATATACAGATTGACATCTGAGGGTGAACCATGCTTTCTTTGAATATATACAGGTAGACATCTGAGGGTGAACCATGCTTTCTTTGAATATATACAGATTGACATCTGAGGTTGAATGAACAAGAAGCAATTGTACAAGCACAATTAAATATCCACTTACTTTCTTGATCTGAACGGTGCCACTGTAGTCACTGATATCAAAGTTGTCCTTGAAGCTTGTGAATGCCAGAATGGAGGCTAACTCTGAATCAACATTCACAGGATGACCTTTCTGTAGGACGACAGATATAGATGAACAATAATTTCTATATAGCTCTGCTCGAGAACATTTGCATCGTCATTACATGTACATTCAATATTAATATTCCTCACTTAAAATATCATTACTGTTCCACATCTGGAATCCATACATTTGTTGGAGTCATAACCACTACATGCAATCCGTGACCTTTTATGAAACAATCTTCCCCAGTCAACAAAAACATCATCATCCAATAGCTTTTTCTGATTGATTGATTGATTGATTAATATGACCATCACCAATGCACTTCAGTGATTAACAATGTGTGCTCCGATCTCTTTCTAACACATTGCAGTCTCAACTGCAGTGCACGAACTCCGTAGCCCCGGCGAGGGTCCCCGGTGTAATTTTTGAAGATGGTGAAGATATTTTTGTAGGAATTTGTTAAAAATCTTTTCTAATGAATTTTCCTCGGCAATGGCATTCCATCCTGCTCTTCTCGATGTTGAGCTGCCAAGGGTTCTTTTACCTGCTCAAACTGAACACGGGACCTACGTTTTAACGCCCGTCTTTGATAGGACTAGGAACTCGATCTAAACTACACTGTGATCGAGGATCTCTGGAAAATGTCCAGAATACTCCACGAGGGAGCAACCTGATACCTTTGGCATGACAGACAAACATATAATCTCTACCCCCCAGAGATCCCTAATTTGTTCTGAACAGAGAGTTGTCCATTTAACAGTCCTTCTGATTTTCTCTCTCTCCCACAGCATATAATTCCATCCGCGCTGCCGTAATGTTAGTCCACATGTCCCATACTGAATCCATCTAGGTCTTACTCTTCTCCTATTTTCCGGGTTGCCTAATTTAATAGTGAGATGTCTCACTGGTTGTGTTCGTAAGGACGCTATTGCTAGGCTAGGCGATGGGTGCCGTAAGAAATGAGGGTAAGTGGTTCGAGTCCTGTGTTTATCAATTTGTTTTTTCGGAAACTCTTAATACATGTACATTGTTTATTTGTTGATTATAATTTAATAGTGGTATTCTCTAACCCTTCATATCCTTTTATATATCCAAAATACTTTAATTTTCTCATTTTTATTTGTAGCATCAACCAGTTTTCTTGGATTCTGATTTCCTTCTGAATAGATCTGTTTGTTATCTTCGATGTCCATGTTGTACAGTTTGTAGGTGGTTGCATTTATCTCTCTCTCTCTCTTTCTCTCTCTCTCTCTCTCTCTCTCTCTTTGCCTTTTACCCCGGATTGGGGCATAGGCCCTCAATCAACTCATACCAAGTCTTCCTATCTCTAGCTATCTCCTGCAGCTCCATCCAACTCTTCTTTATATTGTTGATCTCCGCCTCCAAATCTCGTCTTCATGTATTTCTCGGCCTCCCTTCTTTCGCTGTCCCTGCGGGTTCCAGACAAGGACCCTTCTTGTTATATTCCCTCCGGTTTTCGCAAAGTGTGTCCTATCCAGCGCCAGCTTCTTTTTTAACCTGTTCGTTCACTGGAATCTGTCTTGTTCTCTCCATAAGTTCCTCATTTGTGATCCTATCATACCATCTTATTCCCTCTATTCTGCTCATGTTGCATTTCTGCATTTGTTTATCCTGATCTATACGAAGTTTGCTTTTGAACATGAAATACTTACCACAAACACAAGGTTGATATCCCATGGGAAAGTTCCTTCATAGTCTTCAATGTTTCCTCTGTATGTCACAGTAGCAGGGCCTCGTTTATCGTTATCTCCAAGCTTAAAAGCCGCCACAGCACATACATACTTAGCATTGTCTGACAGAGTATGGATGTAGACAACGAAAGACATATTGAAAAGTACATCTGTAAAAATTCAACTCTTTACATACCACGAATGTAAATAAGTGCTAATTGTTTTATGACAGCGTAATTGTTATCGTACCACACGTGTGTTGTCAGGGCTCGCAAGGGAGCAAAGAATAGTAACACTGCGACCTACAAGGCATGTCGTAAAAGTCGACCGAGGTAAGCTATTCTAGTAAATAAAAAGCGTCGCAGAAATCGGATGGCTGGTCTACTTCTAGGCGTATAACTGACACAACTTACAATCACTCTTAGGCTCAGATCACATACAAATAACAAAGAGTGATTTAACAAGTGGTTGATATATGGCGTTCAAAGAAGAAGTCGAATCTCTAACGAGAGGTTTAATTGAAAATTTTACACGAAAGTTTCTTTTCACTTTTAGGTGATTCAGACAAATTCATAGCTATCTCTGCCCTCAGTGTAAATCTAGTCTTGTTGAAATGACAATGTACAAATTGTGCATGTACAAGATTTTGTGTACAAATTGCACTAGGTCAAGAACACTCGGAAATAACAAATCCTTCCTTAATTCCGTTCGCTTGAAATATTGTCTGTGTATTTAATGTTTTCTCTTGTATCCTTCCTTCCTTTTGTTCGCTTGAAATATTGTTTATATATTCAATGTTGTCTCTTGTATCCTTCCTTTATTTCGTTCGCTTGAAATATTGTCTATATATTCAATGTTGTCTCTTGTATCCTTCCTTCCTTTTGTTCGCTTGAAATATTGTCTATATATTCAATGTTGTCTCTTGTATCCTTCCTTCCTTTCGTTCGCTTGAAATATTGTTTATATATTCAATGTTGTCTCTTGTATCCTTCCTTTATTTCGTTCGCTTGAAATATTGTCTATATATTCAATGTTGTCTCTTGTATCCTTCCTTCCTTTTGTTCGCTTGAAATATTGTCTATATATTCAATGTTGTCTTTTGTATCCTTCCTTCCTTTCGTTCGCTTGAAATATTGTCTATATATTCAATGTTGTCTCTTGTATCCTTCCTTCCTTTTGTTCGCTTGAAATATTGTCTATATATTCAATGTTGTCTCTTGTATCCTTCCTTCCTTTCGTTCGCTTGAAATATTGTCTATATATTCAATGTTGTCTCTTGTATAAATTGAAATTACAAATGAAATTAAAGTGTTCTGCCTGCAATTTAAAAAAAATTAACAACTAAGAAAATAAGAGGAAGACCACGGAGAAGATGGATTCATAATGTAGCCGGTGGCTTGATCATGACGACTGCAAAGGCGGGACATCTGGCCTATGAGAGAGAGAAATGCTGAAGAACTGTTAGGTTGACAAAGTTCTGCTCAGGACAAATTATTTGATGATGATGATGTGTCATTGCACAGAATAAATTGAGATTAAAAACTGAAATTTATTTCCAACAGAATCTACCAGCATAAAGTAAGAGGTCCACCGGAGTATCGTATGTTGGGTTAGGGTTAACAATCCAAATCTATAACAAATTACGTGGTTACTAAAACTTCCATAGTTGGTACTATAATTATACCATGCATACAGTACATCGAGAAGCAAAGAAGCAAGTGGTTAGGCCATCTAATGAGAATGGAACCACATTTAATACCATAACGTGTCTACAATAATCGACGCTCAGGGCGCAAAGCACGACGCAGGCCAAGAACACGATGGATAAACAACATCTTAGAGTCCCTGCGAAAGCAGGGAATGGCAACGTCAAGCGCAACACACCTGGCACAAGATAGGAAACTAAATCTCTCCACAATGCTTCACGGCAAATGTGGTTAAGATAAGATAAGAAGATCAAAACTTCAGTGAAAAGAAAAATTAATATATAAAATGTTAGTGACAGTTACAACTCTATGCTTTATTTTAATGTTATTTTCCTCTCGTACGTCACATAGTTGTATGCAAGAAATTTCTCCACACTGCTCTATCCTGGTCAACTCGTTCAACTCTTCACCTCGCTCAGTAACGTTTTCTTCGGTGTTTACCTAGAGGTCCTTTCTCTCTTTTATTTTAAAAATCTTTTCCCTCCCATTTTTTTCTTTTCGAACTCTCCATATCGACCATATAGTTACCACTCTGTGATTTGTATATGATCTGAGCTTAAGAGCAATTGTACGTTGTGCCAATTATGCACCTACAAGTAGGCCAGAACATCCAATTTCTGTGATGCTTTTTATTTACTAAGGTAGCTTCCTATGTCCTACATCAGTCGCCTCTTACGACATGCCTTGTAGGTTGCAGTTGTACTATTTTTGCTTCCTTGCTGGCCCCGGCACCTCACGGGTGTTTCCTCCCAATGAAATGCCTGCTTTGGAATTTTTGTATATTTCTTCTCAGAATATACCCAACATATCTCCATCTTCTTCTTATGTTCAATGAGGAATGTAGAAATGAATAATAGTGATATAAAGATTGATAATCAGAATTCATGTAATAACTCACTGAGATCCTTCTTAAACCTCTCATTCTTGATGTTCACACTAGCAACTTGAGTCAGGTATGGTGTGGTGAAACCTTCTTTGGCAACTGTGTCTTTGAGATCACTCCAAATCATAGATCCTGCTGTTCCCAAATCTGAATGACATATATTTTTAAGAGATGTTAAACTAGTCATGATGAAAATAATTGACAAATTGTTATTGGTTATTGGTTACTAAACTGACGTCATTGCACTCTGGGCAGACACATTGGTGCTCAGTCTCCCTAGACAGATATCGAAGAGTATGCATACTGATGGTTCCCGTGGCTCGCTGATTAAACACACTCCGCACACTGCATATTAGGCATCCAGTTCTACTTTACAACGGATAACATCAAACTGCTTAAATCGCTGGAACGATTCAACATCTATTTTAGTGTCGTCATCCAACAGGCAGTTGCGAAGAGACTGAAGAACATCCTCCTTATCCATCTTCAACTCCCCAACAATCCATGCTGGTGATGCAAGCCTGTCCATTCTCTTATTACCGTAAACTCCCGCATGCCCATGACAGTAGATTCACATAAGCCTCTGGATGCTAGAAACTTCTACAGACGACATCCACTCTTACCGAAACCTGCCCTTTTGGATCTTGTGAAGCATCCACTGAGTCAGATACAAGAACGGTCCCAGTAAATGGAGCGCAGTAGTATAACAAATTGTATTGACAATAAACAAGGAATAGGGTAACTTGGTGGGGGCTTATAAGAACTCACTGTTAGAAGACGATTGATTGATTGATAGAGCCATCATCATTGCACTTCAGTGAGTAACCATGTGTGCTCCAATCTTTTTCTTACACGGGAAGATCTCACCTGCAGTGCACGAACTCCGTAGCACCGGCGAAGATCCCCGATGTAATTTTGAAGATATTTTCGTAGAAATTTAGGTTTTTTAAAATCTTTTTTCTAATGAATGTTGCCCGGGGCAGCTGCTTTCCAGCCTGCTCCTCTCGTGTTCAAATTGAACACGTGACCTACGTTTTATCGTTCGTCTTCGATAGGACTAGGAACTCGATCTCACCTACACTGAGATCAGGAATCTCTGGAAAAATATCCAGATGGCTCTACGATTGAGCGAACTTGGTACCTTTGACACAAGAGACGAACACCTAACCTATACGCTACAGAGGCGTAGAAGATATTGGAGTAAACTCTAGTAACAATATAATAGAACCCATAAGAGAAATGATCAAAACACGAAATAAGGTAGTGTTATAAAACACAGTGGTGTCTGTAGCCTAGGGGATAATGACTCGGTCTATTAACCACGACATTCTGAGTTCGAATCACACTGCGGACAGTTTGGTTGCAAATTGTTTCGAGTGGATTTTTACAAAGGACGATGGCACCACCCGTTCAGAAAGCAATGGCAAACTACTGAACGTAATAATGTCTAGAAAAAACACAAACAGCGTTAAAAAGCTGGGGTTGATTCGCAAAGTCCTGTAAAGGATATGCAATTAACTTCTTATAAAACACAGCAAATACAAAATCAACGTTTCGTTCAAAAGTTGATAACCAAGAAAAAAAAAATAGGGTAGAAATTAAATTAAAATATCAGCCGTGTGTTGCCGTAATAATAGTAACACTGAAACCTACAAGGCATGTCGTAAGAGGCGACTGAGGTAGGGCCTAGGAAAGTTACCCTAGTAAATAAGAAGCGTCGAAGAAATCGGATGTTCTGGCCTACATGTAGGTGCAAAATTTGCACAACGTACAATCTCTCTTAGGCTCGAATCACATACAAATCACAAAAAGTGGTTAACAAGTGGTCGATATGAAGCGTTTGAAGAAGAAGCAAGTAAAATATAATGATGCTGTTTGAAGAAGAAGCAAGTAAAATATAATGATACTGTTTGAAGAAGAAGCAAGTAAAATATAATGATGCTGTTTGAAGAAGAAGCAAGTAAAATATAATGATGCTGTTTGAAGAAGAAGCAAGTAAAATATAATGATGCTGTTTGAAGAAGAAGCAAGTAAAATATAATGATGCTGTTTGAAGAAGAAGCAAGTAAAATATAATGATGCTGTTTGAAAAAGCAAGTAAAATATAATGACGCTGTTTGAAGAAGAAGCAAGTAAAATATAATGATGCTGTTTGAAGAAGAAGCAAGTAAAATATAATGATGCTGTTTGAAGAAGAAGCAAGTAAAATATAATGACGCTGTTTGAAGAAGAAGCAAGTAAAATATAATGATGCTGTTTGAAGAAGAAGCAAGTAAAATATAATGATGCTGTTTGAAGAAGAAGCAAGTAAAATATAATGATGCTGTTTGAAGAAGAAGCAAGTAAAATATAATGATGCTGTTTGAAGAAGAAGCAAGTAAAATATAATGATGCTGTTTGAAGAAGAAGCAAGTAAAATATAATGATGCTGTTTGAAAAAGAAGCAAGTAAAATATAATGATGCTGTTTGAAGAAGAAGCAAGTAAAATATAATGATGCTGTTTGAAAAAGAAGCAAGTAAAATATAATGATGCTGTTTGAAGAAGAAGCAAGTAAAATATAATGATGCTGTTTGAAGAAGAAGCAAGTAAAATATAATGATGCTGTTTGAAGAAGAAGCAAGTAAAATATAATGATGATGTTTGAAGAAGAAGCAAGTAAAATATAATGATGCTGTTTGAAAAAGAAGCAAGTAAAATATAATGATGCTGTTTGAAGAAGAAGCAAGTAAAATATAATGATGCTGTTTGAAAAAGAAGCAAGTAAAATATAATGATGCTGTTTGAAGAAGAAGCAAGTAAAATATAATGATGCTGTTTGAAGAAGAAGCAAGTAAAATATAATGATGCTGTTTGAAGAAGAAGCAAGTAAAATATAATGATGCTGTTTGAAGAAGAAGCAAGTAAAATATAATGATGCTGTTTGAAGAAGAAGCAAGTAAAATATAATGATGCTGTTTGAAGAAGAAGCAAGTAAAATATAATGATGCTGTTTGAAGAAGAAGCAAGTAAAATATAATGATGCTGTTTGAAGAAGAAGCAAGTAAAATATAATGATGCTGTTTGAAGAAGAAGCAAGTAAAATATAATGATGCTGTTTGAAGAAGAAGCAAGTAAAATATAATGATGTTGTTTGAAGAAGAAGCAAGTAAAATATAATGATGCTGTTTGAAGAAGAAGCAAGTAAAATATAATGATGCTGTTTGAAGAAGAAGCAAGTAAAATATAATGATGTTGTTTGAAGAAGAAGCAAGTAAAATATAATGATGCTGTTTGAAGAAGAAGCAAGTAAAATATAATGATGCTGTTTGAAGAAGAAGCAAGTAAAATATAATGATGCTGTTTGAAGAAGAAGCAAGTAAAATATAATGATGTTGTTTGAAGAAGAAGCAAGTAAAATATAATGATGCTGTTTGAAAAAAATACAACCCAAATAAATCGAATGTGTATCCGAATTTGCAACCCATTCGTATATTTTTTAACAGAGTAAATGGAATGACATGTATATATAAGCGATCAAACGTTGCTATTAAACATTTCAACTTGTCATGTCTTTCATTGCCATGTTCCTAAAAGTTAGTGATAGAGAGATACAATTTGCTTAAGTATTGATATTTATTGATAGATCTATACAGAAAGAACTGAAAATCAAAGAAAACTGATTAATGCTACAAATAAGAAGGAGAAAATTGAAATATTTTGGACATATAAAAAGACACGATGGGCTAGAGAAGACCATCATGGAAGGAGGCATACTGGCAAAGAGAAGAAGAGGAAGACCACGGAGAAGATTTATTCAGGATGTAACTGATGGTTTGAACGTGACAGTGCAGAGGCAGGACATCTGGCCTATGAGAGAGAGAAATTCCAGAGGACTGTTGGGGTGGCAAAGTTCTGCTCAGGACAAGCTATTACATGATGATTCAGGGGACTGCCTAGAGTAGTTGATAGTAGCTCGGCCTGCTAGCTGTGAGACGCCTCATAGCTCGGGTTCGAACCTACTGTCCGGCATTTGTTCGAGTCCCCTGGTCTTACTCAGGACGATAACGTGAGTACCTCTGAAGTCGGAGAAAATCTGCCTGTATGGCGAGGGAATACTAATTACGAGTACATTGAGCACACGGCTGCCAGTGTAAGTAATTTACAATGTGCACGCTGCTGCCATTGTAGGAAATTGGAAAAATAGATTTTCACGCAAAAATCAGTTTCAGAGATGGAACTTCGTCTGAGTTGAAAGCGGACGAAAAAAACAAAACAAACAAAAAACAAAAAACATGATGATTGGTTGATAGGACTCACTGCACTTCTGCGAATAACCATTTGTGTTACGATCTCTTTCTTACACAGGAATATCTCAGCGGCAGTGCACTAGCTCTGTAGCACCAACAATGACCAAGATGAAATTTTGAAAATGGCAAAATTTTTGTAGAAATATTATTAAAATAATTTTAATAAATGTATACGAGGCAACGGCTTTGCAGCATATTATAATCGATTTTCAAATGTCGAGGGTTCTTTTACGTGTTCAACTTGAAAACGAGACCTACAATTTTTTCGTCCGAATCCGATAGAATTGGGAACTCGATCCCACCTACGTTGATATCAAGGATATCTGGAAATATATCCTGATTGCTTCACGCAATACGAAACTAGTACATATGGAGCGAGAGATGAACACGTTACCTCAACAAAAGTACGTATACTGTAGTGTCTATTCTCTCTGTTTCACTTATAACAAACCAAGATCACGGTCACTCAATTATTGTTCACTTATACCAAACGCAAGATCACGGTCACACAGTTATTGTTCACTTATACCAAACCAAGATTACCGCCACTCAGTTATTGTTCACTTATACCAAACCAAGATCACAGCCACTCAGTTATTGTTCACTTATACCAAACCAAGATTACAGCCACTCAGTTATTGTTCACTTATACCAAACCAAGATCACAGCCACTCAGCTATTGTTCACTTACACCATAACAGCCCATTCTTCTTCGCTTCCACAGGTTGATCCTTTTGCGTGTAGACATCATTAATGTAGAACTGCCCCCCAGTCTGTAAGAATGAAACAAGAGTGCCAGAGATGATAATGGTAATGCTAAGGAATACATTGTTTGTACAGCTATTAATGTCTTTCATAGTCCGAATTTGATCTCAGATATCTATCTATCTGTCTGTCTGCCTGTCTGTCTGTCTGCCTGTCTGTCTGTCTATGTCTATCCGTTCGTCCGTCTGTCCGTTTGTCTGTCTGCCTGTCTGCCTGCCTGTCGGTGAGTAACCATGATCTCTTTCCTACAGAGGAAGATCTCAGCTGCACCAGTGCAATGTTGAAGATGGTGAAGATATTTTTGTTGGAATTTCATTTTAAATCATTTCTAATGAATTTTTTTGCCCGAACAGCGGCTTTCCAGACTGCTCTTTCCGATTTTAAATTTTCAAGGTTTCTTTTACGTGCTCATATTTAATATGAGATCTACGTTTTATCGTCCATCTCCCATAGAACAAGGAACTCGATCTCATCTACACTGAGATGAGGGATCTCTGGCAAACTATCCAGATGGCTCCATGAGGGAACGAATCTGGTACCTTTGACACGAGAGGCGAGCACATAACCTCTACGCTACAGAGACCGTCTTCTTCTTCTTCTTCTTTGCGTCCGTTCTTTACGACTAATTTTAATCACACTTTGTGATATGTTTGATCTTTGCCAAGAACGTGTATACGTTGCACATTGGTTTAGTAGGCCCCTAAACATATAGACTTCTACAAGTTTAGGACACATGCATCCGATTTCAGCCAAACCTCCTTAGTCGCCTCTTACGACATGCATGGCAGGTAACAGTGGTTCTATTCTTTACACCCCAAATTTGGGCCCCGGTAACCACTCAGGCGGCAGAGACCGTCTCATTGAGAGAAGTGCTGGAAACTGTTATTACATGGGTAGGAAAGACATGTACAAATTTGAAAAGGGCAGAAAGCAATGACAAATATTTCTTGGAAATCTGTGTTCCTAATGAAATAAAATCCTGGCATATCCTTTACAGAACGTCACCATCAACGAGAGTAAACGAGTCGTTGATTTTCTAGGCACCCCTTATCAAACTTGCCCACCGCGGAGTTTGAACCAGATACGCTTGGGCTGTGATCAAGGTCACTACCACAGACGACCACATACATCCCTAATAGGGAGATGAAATAAAAAGGAAGATACGGATGTGGTTGGGAATATATTAGTCATGTAGATGACCAGGCACCTATATATGACGCTGAAATCTAATTCAGGAGGCAAGATGGATAGAGGAAGACCTAGAAAAACATGGAATTGAACTGTAGACGGGAATAGAGAAGAGGCAACAATGACTTGGAATCACGTAAGCTGGCTTAATCAAGACAGATGTGGTTGGAGGAAATGTGTTGATGTCTTATGCTTCGTGGGGAGTAAAGTGAAGAAGAAGAGGAGGAAGAAAGAGATGAAACTATCACTAACAAGTTATATCTGTCTAGTTACCAATCCACACGTTCAAAAGTCTCATAAAGACTGCCTACCCACCTATCATACTTACCTTGAGAAGTGCAGCTACGTTATTGAAAGACTTCTGCTTATCAGGGAGGAGGCAGAACACACCATTAGATCTGAAGATACAAATTGGTAACATGTTTGTAAGTTTATATATATCTATTCCTATTCCCTAATCCCGTTTTACTTTTCAGCATCAGATCGAAAAAAGAGGCACCTGGAGCTTTGTATAAGGTGGGATTTAGTGCTTCGGATATTCCGTTGATCCATTGTTTGCGTGGTCGTCCTCTGTATCTGTTGTCGTTGTACCTGACTACTAGTGCTCTTTGTGGGATATTGTCTTGGTGTAACCTTGCTGCATGTCCAAACAATTTGACCTGTTCTTTCTTAATATATTGTAGCACCAGCAAGGTTCCCACTTGTTTTCTGGTTTCATAGTTTCTGTTGTTTGTTTATTTGCAAACGTTCTTATGACTACTGTGATCTTTGTGAAATGTTTGGGCTTAGCCAAGAACGACTACGCCTCCGTTCGTATGTATGTGTTGGGCAAACACATCCAAACATGTCGGTCTACTGAGAATATTTGAGTCTGTCTCGCTGACAGTCAGTCTCTCACACTCTCCCTTCCTTCGTGTTTTCATTACTTTTTAATGATAATTTTTCACCATTTATTTGGGCTTTATGATCTGCGCCAAAGTGTATGTCTACACTTTGTGTCCTTTCTGACTGTGTGAGGTCATTCCTGATTAGTAACATTCTCAGTCATCTGAGACACATTGACTTGTCACTCGAACGATCAATTTTTTGCTGTTTGATTTACGTTTCTTTGATATGAGCCAGAGTGCATGCTGTGAACGTCATCCTATACGTGTATAACAATTGTGTCTTAAAAGGCATGCCCATCTGTGCTTCGATCTCTGCCTCTACATATTCAACAGCGTCTAGTGGCCCAGCACGCCAGTTCGATGTTGATTAATCAATATTTTTGAATATTTGGTGTTGTGTTCTTTTCGGGCTGTACAAGTACAGACACCCATCTTTCTCAATCTGGTCAGCGAATGGGATTCACAACATTGAAACACCTCTGTTCGGAAAGACTCTCTCAATCCGTTAAGAATGTCATTTCGGTTCATTGCAGTTTCTTCTGATATTGTAACCGTGCTAGCAAATCTATCAGCTCGTTCATTCCCCCTGACTCCTGCACGCTCAGAGGCGAAAATGAATGTGGTTTATCTGATCCCTGCTTGTAGGCTACCATTACCTCCCCCCATTTTCGTCTCAACATTTTGGTTTCGACTTTAACCCCTTCACCCTTCTGAGCCTATATACTGGCGAGGTGTATTTTTTAAGATTCTTCAAATCCGATATACTGGCTAATTCAGATATACATCACAATATGCATGTGTCCAGTGGTAAAAATCATTTTCATGTAGTCATCGCATTTGAAAACAAGAGAGTAGTTATGAGATGCCAACCACGTCACTGCTCCTGTAGCTGCCCTCACCTCCATTATAAAACTACATGTATATGTATCTGCATTGCCCCCCTTGGTCTCTTATTATTTTTCTCCTGTGAGTTCTTAAAAAAGTCCGCGCACATCGTTTCTGGCGAATGAATGAATCGGTATAAATAACTGCACCTGTTTCGTTGACGCTATTACTATATGGCTCAGAAACATGGACAGCCTACTCAAAACACGAGAGGAGACTTAACATCTTTCACCTTCCATGTCTCCGCAAGATTATAAACATCAGGTGGTACGACAAGATAACCAACTCTGAAGTATTGCAACGTGCAAATCTGCCTTCCATCATGGGCATGATCAGCAGTAGACGACTAAGATGGTTGGGACATGTGAGAAGAATGGAAACTTGCCACATACCAAAACAAATGTTGTTCTGTGAACTTTCGGAGGGGAAAAGGCACCAGGGCAGACCATTGCTCAGATATAAAGATGTCTGCAAAGCCTCAATGAAAACTTTTCTATAGGTCCCAGCACATGGGAGGAACTAGCTGATGACAGAGTTGTGTGGAAAGCCAAATTACGAAAGGGCGCGGAGTCTTTTGAGAAGAGACTTATATACGAGCTGCTCCATTCGTAGCCATTGTCTCTATTACAGAGATCCTCTACCCACCGTCGTCGATTTTGAGACCATGGCCATTGACAAGTACATACATACAGAACACAAACATGCCAACACATTCACAGACAGACCACAAAAACAAAACATACATGCGAACACACACGAACAGAACATGCTCCTACAAACACAGTCACAGACACCACAAAAACAAAACATATGTGCGAATACAAACAGAACATGCTCATACAAACATACTGACGCAGAGCACTCATGTGTACGAACACACGAAATAATAGACGAGAAATTACACAATAAGGTCAAACGGTTCAAAATTCAGCTCCAGAAGTCTCTCAGCATTAGCCACGTGGAACTCAAAATTTGGTTTGTCATAACCCCACGCTGATGCGTGGTGTGCACTTTCTTGTTTGCACAAAGCAATCTGTAGAAAATATGATTGTAAACTTAACTGTTAATGTTGTAATTTGTTCTATATAATATTAGCAACAACAACATAATTTCAGTACTGATGGAGACTGCAGTAAAACTATGTAGAATGGTGAAACACGTAATAACAAAGTACTGTAGTTTTACAAAATTAAAAAAACAATGATAATACGCAGCAACGTTTCGACCAAAAAGGCTTTTATCAAGCAAATGATACAACAAAAGTGACGATTGTCACAGAACACCACATATAGACTTTGACATACAACATACAACAGAATCAACTCACAACACTCAATACACACTTGTATAAAATATCTAAAACTTTATTACTAAGATAATTGACTCTCATTTCATGTTTCAAAATTACAGGGTTTGATACAATTCAGGTCAAATTAGTTCTTTATGTTGACATTCTGGCACATCAGATAACTTCATAAGTGTTTAATTTAGTTTAGTCGTCAGATTATCATCAGTGCACGTCGAACCAATTAGTCCATAAGTGCTCCGATCTTCTCCTCAATATGTCTCTCAGCATGTGGCGACACGACCCCGGTTCTGTGTTGGTTTACTATTCTTCTTTGTCTACCAGCATATTGTTCTTGTCTAGCTACACCACATTTGACTTGGAGCTCTTGCAGTCTGGTTAGTGTTGTTGATTCACCACTATTCCTTGATTCATGCTCACGTTCTCTCTTCCAATGGAATGTATAATAGCCAGGTCCATTGCTCGCTCGCTTTTTAACAGCTGCCATACCTGCAAGCCTATCCCGCGTTCATTTCACCTTACACCTGCATGTCCTGGGACAAAAATATAACTGATTTTTGTCAGCTTCGACTACCTTAGCGACTCCATCCATTGTCTCCGAGCCCATTCTGTTTCAATCTTCCTGAGCATACCCATTGAGTCACTGAGAAAGCATGCATGGATAAAAGAAAATATTAGGGTTCTGTTATTTAATACATCATACAGTTAAATGTTCCCGCACTCAATCTGCCCTAATGATGTTTGTTGGCATATCTTCCCTCTCTGCCCCTCAGACAGATCTGAGCGCATGTCCTCCATTGATCCCATAATTATTCATACGGTTCAATGTATCGGATCCTGTTTCCACATAAGTGAAGCAGATTTCGTTTGTAATGTTCACCTTGTCTATACTTCTCACTAGAAAATCATTTTATATCTTTATATGGTACATTGAGCCCTCTTGGACTTAACGTTCTCTCTAATATACTTCTTAATACTGTCTATTCTCATGGTCCGTTATATATGTGTATATGTTAAATGTATATAATTTATATATATATATATATATATATATATATATATTTGATTATTATTGTTTTATTTTCTTTTGTTCCATTTTTAGTTTTTCCCATTTTTTTTCAAATTTAGTCCCATATTTTCATTTTAGGTCAGTTATGGATTGATTGTCTGATTCAACTGACTGTCTCTGTGATATCTAGTATATAAGAACATTCCCAATCTCGTACATTATTTTGTATCATTTGATTGATAAAGGCCGTTTGGTCGAAACGTAGTTTTATCTTATTTTGGTACTCTGTAAAACTACGTCACTTTGTTTTTACGTGTTTCGTGTTTGCTACATAGCTTTACTGTTTGCTACATAGCTTTACTGTTTGCTACATAGCTTTACTGTTTGCTACATAGCTTTACTGTTTGCTACATAGCTTTACTGTAGTCTTGCCTATTTATCGATAATATTGTCCATATTTCTCCAATTTACAATGGTTGATGTTTCAGCTAGATTTGCTTCCTTTCATTTCCTCCACCCAAAAGGAGCGGAGATGAATAAGTTAAATAAGTCACTTTGAAAGCAAACATATCTTTTTCACACATGGTCCCCGGCAATATAAGGCCGACTAGCTCAGACGGGAAATCGAAAATTACTGTTTAATGGGGGCTGGTTTTATATATGTTTGATAGAACACTGTTTTTTTTGCAATTTCACTGAATTCTTTGAGCCCATGGTTATTTATTGATGAAAGTGTTAATACTACTGATATTTCACAGTGTTAAACTTACTTTGTAAGATAATATAATCTTGATATAGCATGTTGTGTTGTTTTTATACTATATACAACAAGTCTATATACAACAACACTAGAATGCTAGGATCACGCGACAGTTGTGGTCTTATTTCTTAGAATTTTACCCGAGCTCGCCACCTTTATGTTATTGGTGGCCACGGTTTTTCTTTACCTCATTCAAAGATGATCATTAACGCTTAAATATCAGACACTTACTGCTCCAGGAGAGATGTCAATGCCCACAACATATCCAGATGGGCCAACCAACTTCGAGAGAATGTAGACAAGACTACCACATCCACAACCTATATCTAAAATTCGAGTGCCCTTGACATTCTCGGGTATGATGATGCCAGAACCGTCGTATCTGTTGAAGACATAATTATTATTACATATGATTGTTTACTCGTGTTTATTACGTGGGGTGGGGGAGAGAGACCGGTTAAATCCACTATAAGGCCAAGTAGTTTTATTTTTGTCCGTGGCATAAAAAAAAAGAATTCTAACATACACGATTTCGTTGCGACTGGACTAGCATATATATATATTTCTCTCGTACCGTTATACGTTACATAGGGCCTGCAAGTAACTTCTCCATACCGCTCTGTCCTGGACAACTCGCTCTATCTCTGCCATGGAATCGAGTCATATATTTCTTGCCTCTCTCAGCAAAGTTAGATGTCCTTCTACAAGTTTCAGTAGCACGCAAAATTTCTTGTGATGTGGTTGCTGGCCTCACGTACAAACCCTCTTCCTGTTTCATCCGGGCTTGGGCGATCATGAAATTCCACAGGCGCATGTTCCAGATACAAACTGGGAAGGACATATTAAGGGATGGATAAAGTTTGACGGAATGCACCACTTTGGAAATATGTAAGACGTATTGTAAATCCATTACATTCAACCTTCGATCTGCAGATAACATCTAATCAATCAATTAATTGAATCTGGAAGTATGCGTGTGGAATGGGTGGACGTCATTCGGAGATCACATTTCAAGAAAATGACATGGTTGTACACACCTGGACATGCTGGAGTGCAGGGTAGCGAGCGTGCTGACTTTCTTGCAAACAATGCCCTGATTCAAGCGGGCAGAAGTATGGGCAGAGCCGATGTCATCAATATGGTACGCTCTTATTTATGTGATATGGGCGTGTCTCAGACACTAGAACGGGTCCGAGAATTAGGTGTTAAGTTTGGACATGCCAGACAGTGTCGTCTTCGTGGTAGAGAGAGAAGGTATATTAATCAACTTTTCATGGGTACGGTGAGCCACAGACAACTATAATATTGGGACACATAACTGACCGGGAAATCCCTGACCTAGTTTAAGTTGGGGGAGGCTGGGATTTATATATGTTTGATAGAACACTGCAAGCTTTTTGCAATTTTACTCAATTCTATGAGTCTATGGTTATTTATTTATTGATGAAAAATATTCATAATACTGAAATTTCTTATTGTTAGACTTAACTTGTTACATAATATATCCTTGATTTAGCATGTTGTGTTGATTTTTTAAATGAATTCGTCTATATGCAACAATACTGGAATACGAGATCACGCGACGTTTGGGATCTTATTTTCTAGAATTTTTACCCGAGTCCGCTGGCCGTACGAGTTTATAGTTGGCTGAGGGTGAGCAAATGGACTTTGGGATGACTGCTGCAGCAGAGGACAGAGGACGCATGGGAATGCCCAATGTGTCACGACGTTGATCGCATAACACAACACAATATAACACAACATAACACAACATAACATAACATAACACAATATAACACAACATAACACAACACAATATAACATAACACAATATAACACAATATAACATAACACAATATAACATAACATAACATAACACAATATAACACAATATAACATAACACAATATAACATAACATAACATAACACAACACAACACAATATAACATAACATAACACAACACAATATAACACAACATAACATAACATAACACAATATAACACAACATAACATAACATAACACAATATAACACAATATAACACAACATAACATAACATAACACAACACAATATAACATAACATAACATAACACAATATAACACAACATAACATAACATAACACAATATAACACAATATAACACAACATAACATAACACAATATAACACAATATAACACAACATAACACAACATAACACGATATAACACAACATAACATAACATAACACAACACAATATAACATAACATAACACAATATAACACAATATAACATAACATAACACAATATAACACAATATAACATAACATAACACAATATAACACAATATAACACAACATAACACAACATAACACAATATAACACATTATAACATAACACAACACAATATAACATAACACAACACAATATAACACAATATAACATAACATAACATAACATAACACAATATAACATAACACAATATAACATAACATAACACAACATAACATAACACAACACAACACAATATAACATAACATAACACAACATAACCTAACACAACATAACATAACACAACACAACATAACACAACATAATATAACATAACACAATATAACACAACATAACATAACATAACTTAACACAACATAACCTAACACAACATAACACAATATAACATAACATAACACAACATAACATAACACAACACAACATAACATAACACAACATAACATAACACAACATAACATAACATAACATAACATAACATAACACAATATAACATAACATAACACAACACAACATAACATAACATAACACAACACAACATAATATAACATAACATAACACAACATAACACAATATAACATAACATAACATGATCAACAAATAACGGTTCCCATGCTATCTATCCATGTAGAACCCTTACCTTCTCATGGTCTCTTTGCTTAACTTGCAGATTAGACTGTTGATGCGTTCAGGAAGATCCTGGTGGTTAACTCTAGTCTTGAAGTTAGACTTCTCAATCATTTCGTCATATAAATTACTAATAACTTTCGTGAGCTCGTGATCAGACATAACGACAGGATGTTGTCGATAACTGTGGGGAAGACGACAAGAAGAATAACGAGATGACACCAGTAACAAGTGCCCACTATTATCATTATTTTCTTTATAATTTCGTTTCAATCGAAGAATGCAGAACTTGGTCCCTTGCTGCAGGGTATCTTATTCACGACATGTCGAAGCCTTGTTGTAACATATCTGCTTCAAGACATTTTATAGTCTGGTTGTAAAATACATCCTTCTTATCTTTAAATAGCCGCTCAAGATATATGTATAACCTTGCTTCAAACTAGCTACTCCAAAACATTTTAATGACCGCGATAAATAGGACTTTGATATTTACACAGAAATTAAGAGTTTCATGTGAACCTTAGATATTATTTGACGAGTCCTGGATCATTTATCAATTTGCCCATTTATCCATGCGTCCGTTTATCCATTTGTCACTTATCCATTTGCCCATTTGTCCGTTTGTCCGTTTATCCATTTGTCCATTTATTCATTTGTTCCTTTTATCAATTTATCCCTTTGTCCATTTATCCATTTATCCTTTTGTTCGTTTATCCATTTGTCCATTTATCCATTTGTCAATTTATCCATTTATTCATTTGCCCATTTGTCAATTTATCAATTTGCCCATTTGTTTATTTGTTCGTTTATCCATTTGTCCGTTTATCCATTTGTCCATTTATCCATTTATTCTTGTATTCATTTATCCATTTGCTGTCGATGTGGACATAATTTCATTATCACTGACAATCTAATGTGTTACATATAAGTGAGCACTAAGTTTTAAATTAAAGCTTAATTTAATTAATCAACTTAAAGTTTTGACGCTTAGAAGAAGGGCACTGTTTTAAAACACCTGAGTTTGGGAGTCACGTTTTTCAAGTTTAAAGATTATCAAAAACGCAAACGCTGATAACAGTTATTTATAAAACTCAGTAAGACTATATTCTTGCTTGAATTATATTGGGAAACACTTGTGTGGTGTCGGGACCCCAGGAAGCAAAGAATAGTAACACTGTGACTTACAAGGCATGTTGTAAGGGCGACTGATGTAGGAAGTTACCTAGTAAATAAAAAGCATAGCAGAAATCGGATGTGCTGGCCTACTTGTAGGCGCATAACTGGTACAACGTATAATCTTTCTTAAGCTCAGATCACATACAAATCACATAGAGTTGTTAACAAGTGGTCGATATGGAGCGTTCGAAGAAGAAGATTTACATTAAGAAAAAAAAAAAAAAAAAAGTAATTTGACAACTTAATAAGAATGCATCAAAACGCCACAGTATACAGAGTCTTCTACAAAAGAACACCAGGAAAGAAAGCGAGAAGAAGACCACGAAAAAGATGGAGAGATGGTATAGTATAATCCTGTCAAAGAACAAAAATAACAATTACCCAAGCCACCAGAACAGCGAAAGACATAAACAGAAAACAATGACACTGGGCAACAACCCAGTAACAGTGTGACGACAAAAGAAGAAAAAAGACAATCAAATAAGTCACTTAATATTTAATATCCAGGATTTATTAAAAAACAAAAGCATGATCTCATTGTTACCAACTATTCAGGTAGATATTTAATTTTAAATTGTCTGTTGTTTATTTTCTATTTAGATACTGTTACAACAGATAAGTGTCATATTTGTGACATGATGAGGTGTTGTTATTATTAAATTTAATTAAGCTTTCAAACCAACAACTAATCATTTGTTATCATAAAGTGTGTAGGTGTCATTTAGCATGAATTTATTTGTACAAGCCGAGACCTTTCTTTCTTTTCTCCGATCCTGTTTTGCCTCACAGCGTCAGGATAAGAAGAGATTTCTAGAACGAGCCCTTGTTTGCGTTTCATAAATAGTATCTTTCGTTGCCTCTGTTATTTCTGAGATCCATCTTTTGGGTGACCGGCCTTGTGCTTTGTATCCATCTTTTGTTTGCAATATTTTTTGGTGACACCTGCTGGTTGTTGAGAATCTGTATGGCTGCAAGGAGGGCTGTTGCCTCTGCTCTAAAGTTGGTGCTTGTTTCTCTTGCTGCCAGAGAGTGTGTTTCTTTGTTTCCTTGGGGTGTGTGTAATGTAGATACCGCTTACTCCCTTCCTTATAGCATCTGTAGCTGAGCCATCTGTGAACACGTGTGTCCATATGCTGGTGGGATATTGCTCTTGTAGCATTATGAGTGACCTGGCTCTTTGCTCTGTCTCTGTATCTTTTTCTAGATTATTCCTTGGACTTCTAGTTGTATTTGGGCCCTGTTTTAGCTGCATGTCTATGGCTCCCGTGTTATGGCTTCCCACATTCCTGGAAAGTCGGATAAAAAAGCAGAGGAAAAGAGTCTTCACTCTAGGATGCATTCCTAGCACAAGAGACTTCATCATCATTTTGGTATGAGAATTGTGACAGAGACTGTCACACCAGCTTCGGACTGTCTTTATAGTCCCCAACTACGTTGCGAATTACCTATCTAGTGGCACAGCTCAATTGTCTCTGGGAATGGTAAGTATACTATTGATTAATTGATTGATTGGACCATCATCATTGCACTTCGGTGAGTAACCATGTGTGCTCCGATTTCTTTCTTGCACAAGAAGATCTCCTGTGTACGAACTCCGTAGCACCGGCGAGGGTTCCCGGTGTAAGTTAGAAGAAGGTGAAAATATTTTGTAGGAATATTATTTTTTTAAAAACATCTCAAAGAGTTTTGTCCTCCTTTTCAGCGGATCTTCTCAAATTTTAAACTACCATGGGCTCTTTTACGTGCTCAGCTTTAACACAGGACCTATGTTTTATCGTTCGTCTCCAATAGGACTAGGAACTCGATCTCACCTACACTGAGATCAGGAATCTCTGGAAAAATATCTCGATGGCTCCACGAGGGAGCGAACTGGTTATCTATGGAACGAGAGGCGAGCTTCTAACCTCTACACCACAGATACCCCCTTGAGAGGTCTACTATAATATATATATATACAGGGGCGGATCGTCATTAAGGGCCAGTGGGGCCCGGTCCCGCCAATAATCAAAAGGGGGAATAACTTCCCAGAATAGACAATTAATAATAAAAACTCCAAGAGCCATAATTTTTCTGAAAATTTGTGTCTGGCCCCACCAAGAAAAATGATCACGAGCCGCCACTATATGTATATATATATATATACCGCAAGCAACATATACCATCCACTGTGTTGGTAATCTATAGAAAAATAAACACTGTCACAGAGTACGATTTAGTGCGTGGTGAGTGTTAATAATAATTCCTCTAGTACCGTTATACGTTACATAGGGCATGCAAGTAATTTATCCATACCGCTCTATCCTGGGCAACTCGCTCAATCTCCTCCATGGAATTGAGACCGATATTTCCTGCCTCTCTCAGAAAAGTTCATTTCAGGGTCTCTTTAGGTCGACCTCTCTTTCTTGAACCCTTTGCATCCCACTTCAATGCCTGCTTTGATATTCGTTGATCATTTCTCCTCAAGGTGTGCCCAACATATCTCCATCTTCTCTTTCTCGTAACAGTTGTCACTAGTGGTTGACCAGACATGTCTCTGATTTCATCACTTCTTCTGAATTCGTTCAATTTTATATTCATTATAAAAGAAACATTGGCGTTCAAAATCGAAAAGAGCAGGCTGGAAAGCCGCTGCCAGCGCAAAATTCATTAGAAAAGATTAAAAATAAAATTCGTGCAAAATATCTTCATTATCTTCAAAATTACATCGCGACCCTCGCCAGTGCTACGGAGTTCGTACACTGCAGCTGAGATCTTCCTATATAAGAAAGAGATCGGAGCACACATGATTACTCACTGAAGTGCATGATGATAGTCCTATCAATCAATCAATCTATATGGCAGTATTTCTGTCGTTGACTGTGGATGTGTTTACCATAATCTGAGCGAAGTTCTAGAGAAAACTATTCAATATCCTTGCAACGCTATATACCGGTTATGCAAAGAAGAATCTCAGGTGACGCACTTATCTCAATCTGAAGAATATCACATGCTCAAAAGGCGAAACTTCTTCTTCTTCTTTGCGTTCGTTTTTACGACCAATTTTAATCACTCTTTGTGATATGTTTGATCTTTGCCAAGAACGTGTATACGTTGCACATTGGTTTGGTAGGTCCCTAAACGCATAAGACTTCTACACGTTTAGTACACATGCATCCGATTTCAAGCCAAACCTCCTTAGTCGCCTCTTACGACATGCTTGGCAGGTAACAGTGGTTCTATTCTTTACACCCCAAATTTGGGCCCCGGTACCCACTCGGGCGAAAGGCGAACCTTAACAACCAGATACTAAAATCGGATGTGGGACTCCTAAACGGACCAAATTTGGCATCACAACCGCTGTTGGACACAGCACAACGAACTTCAGCTATTTGACTCACATCATGAAACAGCAAAACGTGGTTTATAAGCGGTTATAATAAAATATTACAGATGTAGATTACACACACTTTTGTAGTTTATGTAGTTTTTTTCTCTAATTATAACTGATCTCGTTACAGTCTCACTGTAGAATAACAGGAAACGAAACAGCAGAGCGATTAGCCAAGGAAGGTGCTGCATGAGAGCAGCCGGATGTGCCAGTTATCTACCACCAAAAGAAAAGGATGATTAAATTAATCAGAAAGCCACACATATCAACACAAGACGACTACTATAATATGAGCACAAGTTGTCATTCTGCGTCTTAGAACGGACACAATCTATTTTACAGCCACACGTATACAAAATTCAAGATTGGCAATTCAGCCATGTGTACATGTGGACACGCACATCAGAATGCAGAGTACATACTTCAAGATTGCCCCGAATATGATATACTGAGGCAAATGCACTGGCCTAATGAAACAACACTCGACATAAACTTACACGGAGCTCTGTGTTAGCTACAAAAGACAGTGAAGTTTATACAAAAGACAACGTTGAATATATGGACAATGTTTCAAGCGAGCTAAAGGAAGGAAGGGCTGATATCTCGTGGATCCAACTTTAATTTATTAGCAGAAAAATATTGAGAAATAAATACGAAAGGTGAGATGTTGACTATATCAAACATTGTGAACTATTGCTTAGAAACAAATAAGACCTAACGTCCATTTATCAAATTGACCCCATGGTTTCTTCTTCTTCAGCGATCTCTGGTCATGCGCTTAATTTACTGTGGGCCACAAACTGGGCAGTCAGCTTTAGGTCTGTCAGGTTTCCCCAAAGCTTAGTTTTCAGGTTGACTGGGTGGATGTGACCACATGTTGCTTCTCAGCTCACCCAGGAGAGGACAGTCTTGCAGGATATGCTCTGGTGTCTGTTCCGCCTGCTGACACTGGCAGAGAGCTGTTTGACTTATTCCTTGTCTATATAAGTGTTTGTTGAGTTTGCAGTGTCCGGTACGTAGTCGAAATATAATGACCTGGTCTGTTTTGCTTAGGTCTTTGGGGAAGTTTTTTCCATAATCATATCCAGTGTTTGTCTTCCAATCTACTGTAGATTTTCTCTGTATGAGGATTTTGACCTCTTGAAAGACAAGGGTTGGTAAATTTGCTCTTGGCACTGCCCTCCTTAGCTAAGACATCGGCACTCTCATTGCCTGCAATGCCACAGTGAGATGGAATCCACTGCAAATGAATTTCTGCCTTTTCTGAAAGCTGAACAAGTTCTCTTTTTAGGTTTTGTACTGTGCTATCAGCGAATTTAGCCTCCAGGGCTTGTATAGCTGACAGTGACTCTGTAAGAAATACCATCTTGCCTGCATGTGCTTGCAGCTTATTCATGTGCTGTGTTGCCATCAGAAGGGCTAAGTTCTGCTTGAAAACTGGTACTTCACTTAATTTTTGTATTTCTTACCTTCTGTCACATATTTTGAATATCATGGCTCTATAATTACCAATAATGAAGATTGTACAAAAGAACTTAGAAGAAGACTAGCCATGGCTTTCCAGGGGGTGGTTAGCATGAAGAAACTGTGGCACGACACAAGCAAAGAAACAAAAGTACGACTTCTGAGAACATGCATATTCCCTATGGCAACATATAGATGCGAATCGTGAACCCATACGATTATCATATCAGACTCTATGAATATGCTTCAAATGATTGAATCTGGAAGTATGCGTGTGGAATGGGTGGACGTCATTCGGAGATCACATCTCAAGAAAATGACTTGGCTGTACACGCCTGGACATGCTGGAGTGCGGGGTAACGAGCGTGCTGACTCTCTTGCAAACAATGCCCCGACTCAAGCGGGCAGAAGTATGGACAGAGTCGATATCATCAATGCGGTACGCTCTCAATTGTGTGACATGGGCTGGTCTCAGACACTGGAACGAGTTCGAGAATTAGGCGTTAAGTTTGGACATGCCAGACAGTGTCGTCTTCGTGGTAGAGAGAGAAGATATAGTAATCAACTTCTTATGGGTACTGTGAGCAAATGGACTTTGGGATGCTGCTGCAACGGAGGACAGAGCACGAATGGGAATGCCCAATGTGTCATGACGTCGATCGCATAACATAACATAAGATAACATTAAACAAATAAAATTGAAGCTTTTGAAACAGGGTGCTATAGACAAGTTCTTAGAACATTCTGGACAGAGAAGAGAAGAAACACAGGCATCCTACAAGATCTGAATATCAAGGAGCATTGACTCATACATAACATCATGTCCCGGAAGATGAAATATTTTTGCCACATTAAACGACACAGCGGTCTGAAGAGAAATGTAATGGAAGGCATGGTTCCTTGGGCGCGAGACAGGGAACGATCAAGACGAAAGTGGCAGCAGGACATCAAAGAAACCTTGAACATGACGCTAGAATAGGCAGGAGAACCTACAAGAGACAGAGAGCTTTTCAGGCGGGAAGTGATGAATTCGACTTTTCCCAAAGGACATGCTACTACTTGAACCTTCTGCTTAGACTTTTTCTTGGTGCAACAATTTTCCTATTCTCGTACCTACAGACATTGACACGAGTCATCTTTCAACAACCTATCCAGAGCAGAAATGTGTCACCCTAAGTTTTTCGGAATTTCTCTATCTCATATGCTATATACCTTTGCAGCTGGCATACTCAATCCATCAGTCAACTCCTGAACCCACCTTCGCCTTGATCTTCATTTTAGGACTATCTAGGCCTCTTCTTGAAAAGTAGTCTGCCATTGCTTTCCTTCCTGGCCGGCAGTGACCATACTGACTCTTGACTATTACCATTGTCTCTACTACAGAGGTCCTCCACAAACCATGGCGAGTTTTGAGACCATTACCACAAGTACATCAGCTCTTTGCAAATATAGAGCACAGCACTTACCCTCGGAAACTTGAAAATCTTGAGCGGGTTTAGAGACAAACCTTGCACAATACCGACACTAGAGTGACTGAGCTAGAGCTGACAGATGGCGTTCCTCATAATGGGATGATTAATTTATAGTGTGTTGGTAGTTGATTAAGTGGTATTTTTTGGTATCGTTTACAGTCTTACTATTTGTAAGTGTCAATTGTGAAAGATAATGATTAGAAAATATTACAGTGACAAAGCGTAGCTTAATGTACATTAGTTCTTGGAATGAATCTTTTCTTTGCGAAGCTTCCCCATTATTGATGGCTTTACTTTACTTTTTGTACAGCAGAATTTGGTTACAAGTAGTTTCTTGGTGAAATGTTTTGCTTTCGAGCTATATGTCCTGCTTGAGGTTATCGATAGTGTAGTTATTAGTGTACTCACTCCATATGCGTGTGGTCTGGGTTCAATTCCACAACGGAATTTAAACTTTTTTTCCGACCCAGTCTAAGTTGGGTACCATAGAGGCACTGGCAAGTAAACGTGACTGACGTGACGTTGAGCACATCAGATATCGTGTGCCCTTAAGAACACTGGCCTAACACCCTATTTCCCGATATGCCACATGGTATTAAAACGGGTTTCTTTACTTTGGCACTGGAAAGTAAACGCGACTGACGTGATGTTGAGCACATCAGCTATCGTGCACCCTTAAAGAAAAAACACTGGCCTAACGCCATATTTCCCGATATGCCGCATGGTATGAAAACGGGTTTGTTTAATTTAAAAACAATGTATTTACATTTGTGATATATATTCCTTGCTTAAATGTTATGTTATGCTATCGACGTCATGGCACATTGGGCATTCCTATTCGTGCTCTGTCCTCCGCTTCTCAGCCATCCTAAAGTCAATTTGCTCACCGTACCAATGAGAAGTCGATTAGTATACCTTCTCTCTCTATCACGAAGACGATACTGTCTGGCATGTCCAAACTTAACTCCTATTCTCGCACTCGTTCCTGTGTCCGAGACTCGCCCATATCACATAAATAAGAGCGTACCGCATTGATGACATCGGCTCTATCCATACTTCTGCCCGCTTGAGTCGGGGCATTGTTTGCAAGAAAGTTCGCACGCCCGTTACCCTGTACGTCTTAGTGCTTAGATGAGTTGTAAGTCATCGCTAACGTGATTCTCCTGCGCCACTTGTTTAAGAGTTTGTTGCTATTAATTAACGACTTAGTTTTCTTGTTTCGGTTTAGTTTCTTCTTCTTCGAACGCTCCATATCGACCACTTGTTAATCACTCTGTGTGATTTATATGTGATCTGAGCCTAGGAGCGATTGTACGTCGTGCCAGTTATGCGCCCACAAGTAGGCCAGCACATCCGATTTCTGCGATGCTTTTATTTACTAGGGTAGCTTCCTAGGTCCTACATCAATCGCCTCTTACGACATGCTTTGTAGTTTGCGGTGGTACTATTCTTTGCGTCCCTTGCGGGCCCTGGTACCACACGGGCGGTTTCAATTTAGCAATAGCACTAGTAGTAGGAGCAGTAGTAATGTTAGTAGGAGCAGTAGTGATGTTAGTAGGAGCAGTAGTGATGTCAGTATTAGCAGTAGTAATGTTAGTAGAAGCAGTAGTGAAGTCAGTATTAGCAGTAGTGATGTTAGTAGAAGCAGTAGTGATGTCAGTAGAAGTAGTAGTGATGTGAGTAGGAGCAGTAGTGATGTCAGTAGGAGCAGTAGTGATGTCAGTATTAGCAGTAGTAATGTTAGTAGAAGCAGTAGTGAAGTCAGTATTAGCAGTAGTGATGTTAGTAGAAGCAGTAGTGATGTCAGTAGGAGCAGTAGTGATGTGAGTAGGAGCAGTAGTGATGTCAGTAGGGGCAGTAGTGATATCAGACGGAGCAGTAGTGATGTCAGTAGGAGCAGTAGTGTTGTCAGTAGGAGCAGTAGTGATGTTAATAGGAGCATTAGTGATGTCAGTAGAAGCAGTAGTGATGTTAGTAGAAGCAGTAGTGATGTCAGTAGAAGCAGTAGTGATGTCAATAGAAGCAGTAGTGGTGTCAATAGAAGCAGTAGTGATGTCAGTAGGAGCAGTAGTGATGTAATAGGAGCATTAGTGATGTCAGTAGAAGCAGTAGTGATGTTAGTAGGAGCAGTAGTGATGTCAGTAGAAGCAGTAGTGATGTCAATAGAAGCAGTAGTGATGTCAGTAGAAGCAGTAGTGATGTCAATAGGAGCAGTAGTGGTGTCAATAGAAGCAGTAGTGATGTCAGTAGAAACAGTAGTGATGTTAGTAGGGGCAGTAGTGATGTCAGTAGGAGCAGTAGTGGTGTCAATAGAAGCAGTACTGATGTTAGTAGGGTCAGTAGTGATGTCAATAGGAGCAGTAGTAATAGAAAGGAAAGTAATAATAGTAAGGAAAGTAATAATTAATAGTAATAATAGTAATAATAGCAATAATAATAGTATTAGGAGCATTCACTTTAGAAATAGTAGTAGTAGTAACAACAGTTGAGCTTGTAGGAACAGTGGTGGTGGTAGTGGTAGAAACAGCAGCAGTAGTGTGCCATCTCATTGACCTGGTACTGATTGCATACCGCAATAAATTCATCCCGCCTATGACGTGTGAGAGATTGTTTCCATGTTTTTCTATTGGAATTCTTTCTTCTTTGCGTTCTCAATAGATTGGGATTTTGGATTTTCTAATAAAGGCAGCCGTCTGCCTCAGATATCACGCCATACAGTTTGTCTGTGACACTAGTGTAAGTGGGCCACCTCTTTCTTCTCAAGTCTGCATACTGGGGGCAGTTCTGTAGGATATAATTACTATGATTTCTGCTTCCCCGCGGTAAGTTTTGGACTATTGGAATTTTAAAAAAAAAGCGTTGTAGTCAGTTCTAGGGAATGATGCCATCAGAACCAGCAGCAGATTTGTTTATCTCTTAATTGTAATTATTCTTCTTCTTCTTCACCCTTTGCCCCTAGGGAGGCATAGGTCCACAACTAAGGCCTTCCAAGTTCGCCTATCCAAGACGATCCTTTCCAGATCTCTACCAACTTTCTTGCCATGAGTCCCTCCTTGCGTGGTCTTTCCTCGGGTGGCAAACTATGAATATTCCTGGGGTTCTTTTCTGTAGCTATCTAGTGATTTTTACAGGGTGGGGTAGCTAACCTCAAATCCAACCTCCTTAGTCGCCTCTTACGACATGCGTGGCAGGTAACAGTGGTTCTATTCTTTACACCCTAATTTGAACCCCGGTAACCACTCAGGCGAATTGTAATTATAATCCATGGCAGGAGAACACCATATAAGAAAGACAGAAATAAAAACTGAACAGTATGACACAGAGAAAAGAAAGCAAACACGTAAGACAATATTGAATGTGGAGACGACACATCATCGTCAGACTCTAATAAAAGCTACTTCTTGCGTTTACCTACTATGAATTTAGTCATCGTCAGGGCGCCTGGTATGGCTCTTCTGTATGAATTTAGTCATCGTCAGGGCGCCTGGTATGGCTCTTCTGACTGTTTATTCAGTGTATACCTACTGACCTTTTATCAGTGTCCTCGCCATACAGGAGGGCCCTCTCGGACATTAGAGGTACAATAATAGTTCACTTAACATGATTATGCGCCCGAGTGGTTACCGGGGCCCAAATTTGGGGTGTAAAGAATAGAACCACTGTTACCAGCCACGCATGTCGTAAGAGGCGACTAAGGAGGTTTGGCTGAAATCGGATGCATGTGTCCTAAACGTGTAGAAGTCTATGCGTTTAGGGGCCTACCAAACCAATGTGCAACGTATACACGTTCTTGGCAAAGATCAAACATATCACAAAGAGTGATTAAAATTGGTCGTAAAGAACGAACGCAAAGAAGAAGAGGAGAACATGATTATGATACATAAAATACAACAGACATACCTGATGGGGTGTTTATTGTAAATTTTCAATTAATAAAAGTAATAATAATTCAATCCACACATCAAACGGTTAAATGACTATACTGTTAGTGGATAAAAAAAAAGAAGTGTTTACAGTACAGTAGCAATAGAATGAGTTAAATGTCATATTGAGACAATTTGCAAAGAAATAGAGTTCTCCATAGAGAGATGCACTGTCCATGTGACGTAGGTGGTCAGACCTGTTCATGGCCTACATGCTTCTCAGTACTGAAACAGCCAGACTGGACAAGACCCTCTACAACGGCGGCGCATCACTCACAACCGTCCAGCATAATACATCACAAGATGCATCACAACTCTTTTCATGGCTGGTTTCAGATGACGATACTGGCTGCTTACACACATTAATTCTCAATTCTATAAAGTGCAACTTTACACACATTAATTAACAACACACTAAATTGCAACTTTACACATATTAATTCTCAACTATATAAAGTGCAACTTTACACACATTAATTCCCAAAATAACACATTGCAACTTTACACACATTAATTCCCAACTCTATAAATTGCAACTTTACACACATTAATTCACAATGCAATAAATTGCAATAAATGTAAACTATCATATTCAGGGCTAGTTCCAGACCAAATGAACAAAAAGCCATTGCTGCAAAGATTGCATCCTGAAATAGACCTAAAGGAATCAATCTTAGCTCACAAGTAGCATATCTCTGCTTAACTCATTGTGGACTAAATGCCACATTATGTGGCTTTGGGTTGGACACCTTTTTATCAGGAGCCACACTAAAGGGCGTTTTTAATTCTAAAAACAAATGGCTTGTAAAAACATGGCTGTTGTCCTGGTCTACTAAGAGTTAAAGAGGTTTTAACTCCTGTAAAACAAAGAAACAACAATAAAACAACTTTGCTGCCCGTGTGGTGCCAA
Organism: Arion vulgaris; assembly: GCA_020796225.1. Classification (NCBI taxonomy): domain Eukaryota; kingdom Metazoa; phylum Mollusca; class Gastropoda; order Stylommatophora; family Arionidae; genus Arion; species Arion vulgaris. The sequence goes on from CM036772.1 coordinate 16,535,638, forward strand.
GGCCCGCAAGGAAAGCAAAGAATAGTACCACTGCAACCTACAATGCATGTCGCAAGAGGCAACTGATGAAAAAGCAGAGCAGAAATTGGATGTACTGGCCTACTTGCAGGCGCACAACTGGTACAAAGCACAATTGCTGTTAGGCTCAGATCATATACAAATCACACAGAGTGGTTTACAAGTGGTCGATGTGGAGCGTTCGAAGAAGAAGTAGAAACAACTTTGCAACAAGGAAATAACAAGTTTGAAATGTTATACATTGAACAAAAACAATGTAACTCATCTAGTCTTTTGTTAACCAAAACTACAAAAACATAGATCATCCTTTCACAAAAGAATGGTTATAACAAGATAGTAAACAATAAAGGCACCTGTTAATTACAAAATAATATTACAGTCTTAACAATCTGGGCATATCTAAAAGTATTATATATTAATCTATTCACTCTTGTGAGCCACAATACTGGCTTGTGGTATTTTTTAACATGACGCATAGCCATATACTAGGTAATTCAGTCTAAATTATGTGTCCGAAAGTTAAACAAAAATACCAAATGAAAGCGTTAAATATTATTTCACCATAATAATATTTCATCATCATCCTCAGGTGCCGTACCGGCTGGTGTAAGCGATCATGGATCTCCACAAATCTTTGTCCCTGGTGTTTGCTATCATCTCCTATGTTGGCGCTCTACCGTGCCATGAAGTTAGGCTATCCACAATTTTTTCTCTCTGTCTTCCTCTGTACTGAGGAAACCCCTTAACAGCATCACAAAACAGGCTCTCCGATTGAACCCCCAAGGCAATAGAGGTAGGGGAAAACCCAGGAACACCTGGAGATGGGAGTTGGAGACGGAATGCAAGAAAATGGGGAGAGAGATCTGGAAAGGATGGCCTTGGATAGGCAGGCTTGGAAGTCTTTGGTTGCAGATCTATACTTCCCTAGGGACGAAGGATGAAGAAGAAGTCTTCCTCTGTCTCGTCTACCCTCGATTTCACCGGTTGTCACAATGTGTTCTAAACCTCCCCTCCTCATCAAATGCCCGAAAAATAAAGGCTGCCTCTTTTTTATATTGATGATAAGCTTTCTCTGTGTCTTGACCTCATTCAATACCTCAACATTAGTCATTAATGTAATATTAATAGATTCATATATGCCAAGGATATATGTTATGGAATAAAAGGTGGAGACTGCAGTAAAACTTGGAAAATAGCTAAACACGTTAACACAAAGTATTACAGTTTTACAAAATACATAAACAGTGACGATAAACAGCAACGTTTCGACCAAAAGGCCTTTATCAAGCAAATAATACAACAAGAATGACGAATTTCGAGGAACACTACAAATGGACGATTACATGTGGAAACATAAACCTATCTAATGAAAATCTGGGAATAAAACGAACAACGAAATGAGTGGACACAAAAACCGAAAGTGGAAAAGAAGAGAAACAATAAACAATATAGTGGATAAATGACACATATATGGAGCAAACACAAATATAGATAACAAGGCACGAGATAAGACAGTACTAAGAAGCATAGGAATGTAATGCGTTGAGTCCAAGAGGTCGCAAAGTGCCATAGAATGAAATAAACCGGTTCTCCAGGGCGAATCGACTGCGATCATCGGAGGAACATGATCGGATGGCTGTGACCTGGACATCGTCAACTCCTGAATGGCCAGTATCGTTGAAATGGGTAGCCACAGGAGTCGCAGAGCATTGGCGAATATCGCGTAAGTGTTGGGCGAATCGGTCACTGAGTCTCTTACCGGTTTCGCCAATATAGGACTTGTTGCATCGTTTGCAGGTGATGGCATAGATGATATTACGGGACTCACACGTGAAACTGTCTTGAATGGCATACGTAGCTTTGGGAAAAGAGACAGTGCGGGTCTGTATTACATATGCACATGTGTAACATCGTCGACGTCCGCACTGGATGGTGCCAAAGTGACTCTGGATATTAGGCTTGAGGCGACTGTGTACCAACAAATCCTTGAGGCTTCTGTCCCGTCTGTAAGCCACCAAAGGATAGTGTTGGAAGACTGGACGTGTCTCAGGATCAGACTGGAGAATTTACCTTTCTCCCAACTCTTACGCCTTCGTCGCCTCTGTAGTGAGGACGACGATTTTCTTGATAAAGCTCACGAGATGCTGGATTTCTTCCGCCAGCGCTTATACCCGGAGAATGTGCTTACATCTGCCATGCATCGGGTACAGCTAATTGCTCGCCAGGAGGCCCTCTCTCACATGCATAGAACCCCCCAATTCTGACAGGGTTAAACTCATCTTAACTTTCCACCCTCATAGTTCCCTGGTGAAAAAGGTCTTATTCCATCATCTCCCTATTCTTCAGTCTGATCCTGAGACACGTCCAGTCTTCCAACACTATCCTTTGGTGGCTTACAGACGGGACAGAAGCCTCAAGGATTTGTTGGTACACAGTCGCCTCAAGCCTAATATCCAGAGTCACTTTGGCACCATCCAGTGCGGACGTCGACGATGTTACACATGTGCATATGTAATACAGACCCGCACTGTCTCTTTTCCAAAGCTACGTATGCCATTCAAGACAGTTTCACGTTGAGTCCCGTAATATCATCTATGCCATCACCTGCAAACGATGCAACAAGTCCTATATTGGCGAAACCGGTAAGAGACTCAGTGACCGATTCGCCCAACACTTACGCGATATTCGCCAATGCTCTGCGACTCCTGTGGCTACCCATTTCAACGATACTGGCCATTCAGGAGTTGACGATGTCCAGGTCACAGCCATCCGATCATGTTCCTCCGATGATCGCAGTCGATTCGCCCTGGAGAACCGTTTTATTTCATTCTATGGCACTTTGCGACCTTTTGGGACTCAACGCATTACATTCCTATGCTTCTTAGTACTGTCTTATCTCGTGCCTTGTTATCTATATGTGTGTTTGCTCCATATATGTGTCATTTATCCACTATATTGTTTATTGTTTCTCTCTTTTCCACTTTCGGTTTTTGTGTCCACTCATTTCGTTGTTCGTTTTTATTCCCAGATTTTCATTAGATAGGTTTATGTTTCCCCATGTAATCGTCCATTTGTAGTGTTCCTCGAAATTCGTCATTCTTGTTGTATTATTTGCTTGATAAAGGCCTTTTGGTCGAAACGTTGCTGTTTATCGTCACTGTTTATGTATTTTGTAAAACTGTAATACTTTGTGTTAACGTGTTTAGCTATGGAATAAAACAGACTTCCAAATCACAAACAACATATAATATGTCATTTAAGGCTGCCATATACATTAAACAGATAGTTAATAGAGTAAACACAACAGTAACAAGACAGGAAAATGTATGTTGATTTGAAATATCTTTCTGAATATGTGGCTGTCTCTGTATTAGCGGTAGTGAGCTCGACCACAACCAAAGAGCACCTGGTTCAACCTCTGTGGGGAGTAATTTGGAAGCAAATTTGTTTTGGTGGATTTTTACGAATGGTAAAAATAAACCTCATCGTTCAGAAAGCAATGGCAAAATTCCGGAACGTATAAGTGGTGCCTAGAAAATCAGCAACTCGTTTACTGTGATTGATGGCTACGTCCTGTAAAGGATATGCCTTGATTTTCCTTGTGATTGTAAATGTTGCTACTTAAAATTTGATATATTGCTAGGTTGATGTTGATCACATCACTGATCATGGGCCGCTGGTCAAAGACAAGTATGGGTCTTATTCAATATTTCGCAATGTACCATAAGAAATAAGATTCTTAACTTTATCACCCATTGGTTACCGAACTGACAGCGCTCCAGATAGACCCACAGGTGCTCAGTCTCCACCAAAAGATCCTGAATGGTATGCATACTGATGGTTCCTGTGGCGAGGTCGTTAAACACACTCCTCTTTCTGTCTCTCAAGCATCCAATTCTACTTATACAACATGTAATTCCAAACTTCTTAAAATCGCTGGAAAGATTCAATGTCAATTTTAGTCTCCTCATCCAACAGTAGGTCACCAAGAGGCCAAAGAACATCTCCCTTATTATCCTAAACTCCCAATGATCGATACTTTAGATGCAAGTATGTCCGCTCTCTTGCCGTGAACACCCTGATGCTTAGGATAGTAGATCCACATGAGTCTCTGGAGGTTGGAGAACTCAGTAGATGACATCCCCTCATACCACAACCTGCCATTCTTGATCTTCTGAATCATTGACCGAGAGTCATAAACAACAACGGCCTTAGTCAACAGAGTCCCAGAAATCCAATGGATGGCAGAAGCACTTTATCATTTAGAGTTATATTAATAGACAAGACATGTCTATAGAGTGGTATGAATTGGAACTACATATGTGAATGTAAAACTGGCCTGCTCTATGGTGTTATCTATAAACATAACTGCATACATCCAGCATAAATCTCGTTAATCTGAATTATATAAATGCTAAACATTTGACTAAATCATCAACATTTTAAATAAATCAAATATTTTAAAAAGTCGACAATAAAAAAAAACATGTCAAATTTGGAATCATTGAGCATGATAAAAAAAATACAGTAAACCCTTCATTTAACAGACTGCACTAAAACAAATTTAGAATTTCACAAGCCAAACAAACAATAATATAGTACATTAATTAATAAAAATTTTAAAACAAAAAAATTTTTTTTTCAAATCTATATGAAGCAATATCCAAATTTAATATATTTATTTTTGATTATAATTAAATAATTTTAGATCATACAAAACTCTATGTTAAATTCAAGTAATTACAAAAAATTGAGAACAATTAAAAAATGGCATGTCTTAAATTAAGTTAGATTTGATGAGCAATCATCATTATCAAAGAATCCTCTTCCTTTTTGTCCATTAAATCAAGGGTTTAAAGTATATAAAGGTTGAGCAAACATTTTTTTAAAACCGGGTTCACAATTGAAAAACGTCCAATCTGATTTATAGTAACTGGCATTGGGTAGTCTACCAAAACATTTCAAATGATCAGTTCTCATATGATTTTTTTTATTGCTTCTCACTACTTTTTCATCATCATTTTCTTCAGCGTTAAAAGCAAAAGAAGTCTGGATATTTTGTTTTAGAGAGGCAATAGTTAACGATAATTCTTCTTCTTCGAATGCTCCATATCGACCACTTGTTAACCACTCTGTGTGATTTGTATGTGATCTAAGCCGAAGAGCGATTGTATGTTGCACCAGTTATGCACCTACAAGTAGGCCAGAACATCAGATTTCTGCAATGTTTTTTATTTACTAAGGTAGCCTCCCTAAGCTCCTACCTCACTTGCTTCTTACAACATGCCTTTTAGGTTGCATTTGTACTATTCTTTGCTTCCCTTGCGGACCTCGGGACCACATGGGCGAACTTCTAGTTAATTCTAGTAATAATAACAATAATATTAACAAACATAACATCGTGTCTGGATATTTTGTTTAAGAGAGGCAAAATATTAGCGATCTTTTTTCTCTCGAATCCTGTTTGCCTCACAGCGTCAGGTCAGGAAGAGATTTCTAAACGGGCCCTAGTATGCACTTCGTAGATAGTCTCTTTCGTCGCCTCTGTTATCTCTGAGGTCCACCTTTTTGCGTGGCTGGCCTTTTGCTTTGTATCCATTGTATCGGAGCAGCATTGCTCTTTGAGGTGCACTGTCTGATGGTAATCTGCTTACGTGGCGAACCATTTAATTTGTTGTTTCTTGATGAAGTCTAGTACTGATGCTGTACCCACTTTTTCCTGATGTCTTCATTTCTCAACCGGTCTCTTCTTGTTACACCCAGCATTCTGCTAGACACTTCATCTCTGTCGTGACTAGTGAATATTAGCGATATGTTAATATATTAATGTTAACAATAATGAATGCGTAGATTTTGTTTTCGATAAATTTGTCTCTTATTGGACAATATATTCCGCCATGTTATCCACGGTTAGGTTAGTGCTAATAATCAAAAACTATAAAAAATGACTTTGCTACAGAAACTCCAATGAAAAACAGACAACGTTAGTAATAAATCAAGTACAATGTTATATTAGGAAACTGAACAGAAAACAAATTTAAATGTTAGTGATAAGTTACAGCTCTATGTTTTATTTGAAAAAGCTGAATTGAAAAAATAATATAAATATTATAGATGTCACAATCCTTTGTTCCATCTGAAAGGAATGCAGAACTAAGTGATCTCAGATCAACCTTAGTCCAGTTGTCCCATGATTCTGAGAGGTAGTAATCAGTGGATACCCTTATACTGCAAGATCAAGGGGAATGAAGATGCTGACAGACTGGCTAAAGAAGGAGCAGGAATGTCCCAAGATGACAACCTGGTTAGCTATGAAGAAGCAAAAACCATCGCCAAAGGACACTACATGCGTGGAATTTTTCCCAACCACGACGGCTCTCAGGTCGACCCAGCCTCAAATGGGTACCAGACATGCTCTGGTAAGTAAAGCGCAGCGTGATGCTGACCACATCACCCATTGTGTGCCGACGGTCAATGAAAAATACAGGCCTAACACTGTATTGCCTATATACCACAAGGTATGAAAGGGTTCCTTTACTTTTACTTTACTTAAAGGACACTACAAAGCAAAGTGGGATAACGAACACCCAAAACACAAGGATGATGGATTTTACCAACTGTCCAGAAGGGACCAGACAGTCATACTTCGCCTCCGGAGGGTCACAACAGAATGATAAACCACCTGTACACTAATTTAAGATAGGCACCAAACAACCTGTGCCTCTGTGGCTTGGCAAGTATGACAACAGAGCATATCCTACAGAACTGCCCCTAGTATGCAGACCTAAGAAAAAATAGGTGGCCCACTTACACCCAAAACAAACTATATGACGTGGCTGATAACCTGAGGCAGACGGCTGCCTTTATTAGAGAATCCGAAATCCCAATCTAGTGAGAACGCAGAAGACGTTCCATTCGGTAAGCTGAACTAAATAACTAATATGAATACTAGAGATGTCACAGTCCATTGTTCCATTGGGAACAGAAAGAAATCAGAGTTTTTCCACTGTTTTTTTATCACAATGAAATAAAAATCGCGGCACAACCTTTACAAGAAGTCGCTATCAACCATAGTAAACAAGTTGTTGATTTTCTAGGCATCTTTTATATGTTCAGTAGCTTGCCATTGTTTTCTGAATGGTGAGGTCTATTTTTATCGTTAGTAAAAACTCATGAGAATAAATTTGCTTCTAAACCGCCTGCTGCGGAGTTTGAACCAGGTACACTTGGGTTGTGATCGATGTCACTACCTCTGAGCCACAGACGCAAACTGTTCTATGATACATTGCTATAACACGGTCTAAAGATTGTGTCATAAATATATATCTGTTCATTTAGAATTATAGTTTTATCATTTAAATAAGAATCTAAAAGCAAAGGATTTACTTCATTGCACCGAGTTTCCCCATAAAGGCTCCGTCCCTATTGGTAGAAATGGTATGCTAAGTGTTGCACAAAGCATAAACTCTATAGTTCCAACAACAATCTTAGGGATCTTATGAAAAATTGCATATGTGACTAGGTTCGAATTTGAACTCACAATCTTCAGAATGACGGGGCAAACATTTTAACCACTTTTCCACGGTTTTATAAGGAGAGTTCTACTTGGCTTGGCATATGTGCCCTTGAATTGTTTATGCTGTGGCATATCAAAAGGAGAGATGGGAACAGGAGTAGTGTGTCAACAGAGCATAATTGTTGCGCTAGATTCCATCACTGCGTCTCCACATATATAAATCACCATCATATGGGGCATCTACATTATCAGACGCTCCATATATTTCATTCAATAGGAAGATCATTAATCATACACATACCTTGGTAGCAATATAGACACACAGAAGGAGGAACAAGCGAAGATGTCAAGATAAGAATACAAAAAGCAAGGGAAACTTTATTGCATTGAGTAAGATATGGAATTCAAAGAAGATCAAAATAAACACAAAGCTGAGAATCTTTCAATCAAATGTGAAGTCAGTGCTGTTATATGGCTCCGAAACATGGAAGACAACAAAAGAAACCACCAGAAAACTACAGACCTTGATAAATGGATGCTTACGTAGAATAGAGGGACTGAGATATGATAAGATTACAAACGAAGAACTCAGAGAAAGAACAAAGCAGATACCAGTGGAGAAAGAGCTACGGAAGAGACGCTGGCGATGGACAGGACATAGATTGAGAAAACCGACCAGAAGCATTGCAAGACAGGCACTGCATTGGAACCCGCAGGGAAAGAGGAGTAGGGGAAGTCCTAGACAGACCTGAAGAAGAGAGCTGGAGGCTGATATTGAAAGGATAGGTAAAACATGGAACGAATTGGAAGGGATGGTAAGAGAAAGAAAAGCTGGAAGAAGTTTGTTGAAGACATGTGCTCCGTTGGGAGTTGATCGGTGAAGAAGAAGGAAAATAATTGTTATCAATATAATGGAAGACTGTAGTAAAACTATGTATGTAGCAACGGCGAAACATGTAAAAACAAACTAATTTTGTTTTACAAAGCACAAAAACAATATAGAGTGACGTTTGACCAAAGGTCTTTATCAAACAAATGATACAAAAAAAGTGAAGAAATTCAGACTTCTTATACGCCAGACATAACATACATGTGAGTCCCTTAGCTCAAGTGGTAGTGAGCTCGATCACAGACCCAAGCGTTCCTGGTTCAAACCCCAGGTTTAGAAGCAAATTAGTTTCCATGGGATTTTTACAAAACTTAAACATGGACCTCACCGTTCAGAAACCAATGGCAAGCTACTGAATGTATAAGTGGTGCCTAGAAAATCAACAACTCGTTTACTGTGGTTGATGGCTACGTCCTTTAGGGTATGCTACGATTTTCATTTTTCATTTCATAATATACATAGTCATACAATATTTTCCCTAACCAGAATGAAGATTATTTGACCACTTCATTATTTGAACATCCATATGAGTTAATTCCTATTCAGTTTTCTTTGATTTTGAGTTCTTTCTGGATAGATATATTTGTTCTCTTCTCTGTCCATGATATACGAAGGACTCTTCTGTAAATCTCTAAGTATATAAGTTAGTCAATTCCTATGTAGACTTTAAAAACAATTTTAAATATTTAGAATAATAAAGAAATTCTACAAATTATTTTCAATATCTTCTAAATGACATCAGGGACCATCGCCGGTGCTATAGAGTTTGCGCACTGCTGCTGAGATCATCCTGTGCAAGAAAGAGATCAGAGCACACATGGTTACTCACCGAGTGTAATGATAATGGTCATATCAAACAATCTGTGTAGTCTGTGAGACCCAAGTCATCAATACACCTCTACATGTCTCAATCCCAATTTAGATTATGGAAGCCCATCATACCTTCATCTCTATACATCTCAATCTCCAGATTGTGGTACCCCTTTTGTTATCTGCAGCCCTATATAATTATTTTAAAATTAGACAGTGGGGCCCTTTTAATATCTGCATCTCTATATATCTCAATCCTATGTAGACTGTGAGGCCCCTTTCTTATCAGCCCCTTTATAATATCCCAATCGAGACTGTGCAGCTTACTTTATTTTCTGCACTTCTATACATCATAGTTATCATGTAAATTGTGGGGCCCCTTCAATACCTGCACTTCTATAAATATCAGTAATCATGTAAATTGGGGGCAGAAGAGGGGCCTTCAATATCTACACCATTATACTTCTCAGTCATTATGTAAATTGTGGGGCATCTCTTCAGCATCTAGTCTGTATCATTCTGGCTTTTTTTCAACCACAGATGGTGTATGCATAATGTCAAACAGGAAATAAATTTGTATAGATGGACAGCTAGTAAAATTTTGCAAACAGAAAACCCCACTTTACAGTACCACATCTACTCTTCTTCTTCTTTAGTCGTTTCTTACACAATTTTAATCACTCTTTGTGATATGTTTGATCTTTGCCAAGAACGTGTATACGTTGACATTGGTTTGGTAGGCCCCTAAACGCATAGACTTCTATACTTTAGGACACATGCATCCGATTTCAGCCAAACCTCCTTAGTCGGCTCTTACGACATGCATGGCAGGTAACAGTGGTTCTATTCTTTGTACCCCACATTTGGGCCCCGGTAACCACATCTACTGAGTCGCAGTGTCAGATCTATCTCTCTCTTGCGATCACCGCCCAGACCGATGTACCAGATCGTCCCCATAAATTCTATTCATGTGGCAATCTGATTCATGCAGCCTTAGCATTGGTGTGTTTTACATCACATCTTCATCACCATTTGGAGCTCTGGTGCTTATCCTTCGGCGATGTGTCCGGTTTCAGCCAGCCTTTACTCGGTTCGCTCTCCGATCTGTAGCCATCTAGTGTTTTTTTAACCATGTGGGGTAGCTAGTCCCACGCCCGACCTCCTTAGTCCCCTCTTATGACATGCGTGTCAGGTAACAGTGGTTCTATTCTTGACACCCCAAATTGGGCCCTGGTAACCACTCGGGAGGTGTCAGATCTGAATAGTCATAGATGACGCTGTCAGATGTGGTTCATGACAAGTACAGCTAGGCCGGAGACATGTACCCACTTTGATCTTCAAGGCTGTAAATGAGTCACAAAAAGTTCTCTTTGAGTGAGGAAAAAATGAAAATCATGGCATATCCTTTACAGGACTTAGCTATCAACCACAGTAAACGAGTAATCAATTTTCTAGGCACCACTTATACATTCAGTAGTTTCCCATTGCTTTTTGAATGGTAAGATCCATTTTTACAGTTCTTTTCCACAGGAACAAATTTGCTTTCAAACGTGCCCGCCACGAAGTTTGAACCAGTTACGCTTGTGTTGTGATCGAGCTCACTACTGTTTAAGCTACAGATGCCCATAGTAAATGACTAAAAAACACATTCACAGGATACGACTGTCTGCATCCCTACTGTGCACCTGTAGCAAGTTAATTGGGACACATGGGTGTCGATGGCAATGAGAGAACAGAAAGGCTAGCTGGGTCTGCCACCTTATCAAACGATCAACCTGTAGATAGAGCTGACAATCTGAAAGCCCTCCGAGAATATGGCAGTGAAGAAAATGTTCAAATAACCATATCTATATCTATAGCCAGAATGCAAGAGATCGGTAGAAAGATTGGAGTGGCCAGAAAATAGACGCACAACAGGTTTAAAAGTAAACTCGTCAACATCAAGTTGGCATAATTAGTGCCCGTGTGGTGCCTGGACCCGCAAGGTAAGCAAAGAATAGTACCACTGCGACCTACAAGACATGTCATAAGAGGCGATTGATGTAGGACCTAGGGAAGCTACCCTAGTAAATAAAAAGCATCGCAGAAATTGGATATGCTGGTCTACTTGTAGGCGCATAACTGGCAGAACGTCAAATGCTCTTAGGCTCAGATCACATACAAAGTGATTAATAAGTGGTCGATATGGAGCGTTCGACGAAGAGTCAGTTCAGAAAATTTTCAAATAACCATATCCATAATGCAAGAGCTCAGTTGAAGGATTGGAGTGGCCAGAAAATAGAAGCACAACAGGTTCACAAGTAATCTAGTCAACATCAAATTAGCATAAGTCACTGTACACTGACAGAAATATTATTTTATTATAGAGGAGGCCAGAGCACTCTGAACCAGAGCGCAATGACGATAATACAAATCAAAGCTGCTTGATAGAGTACAGATCGTTTTTTCCCCTCTGCAATATGGAGATTTTCCTCTGCAGTTTGGAATAGTGAACATAAAATGAAACCACCCGAGTGGTTACCGGGCCCAAATTTGGGGTGTAAAGAATAGAACCACTGTTACCTGTCAGGCATATTGTAAGAGGTGACTAAGGAGGTTTGGCTGAAATCGGATGCATGTGTCCGCTAGGGAATGCTAATCCGAAACAAATGCTTATAGAAAACGGATGCACCATGCCGTAAGGTGCACAACATGGTGCAATGACCACTCACAATGAGGAATGGGATAACAGATTCTATGGTCGCCAATCTGCCTCTCGGAGATTTAGCCACGTAGGAAGAATGTCAGACCTACCATCACGAGGTCGGCACAAACGAGGAAGCAGAAATCATAGGAATTATATCCTACAGAACTGCCCCCAGTATGCAGACTTGAGAAGAAATAGGTGGCCCACTTACACTAGCGTCCAAGACAAACTGTATGGCGTGGCTGATAATCTGAGGCAGACGGCTGCCTTTATTAGAGAACCCGAAATTCCAATCTAGTGAGGACAAAGAAGAAATGGAACAAATTCAGAAGTGATGAAATCAGAGAAATGTCTGGTGAACCACTAATAACCACTGTTATAAGGAGGAGAAGATGGAGATATGTTGGATACACATTAAGAAGAAATGATCAACAAATATCATAGCAGGCACTGAAGTGGAATACAAAGGGTTCAAGAAAGAGAGAATGACCTAAGGAGAATGAAACGAACTTCGCTGAGAGACTCACGAAATATCGGTCTCAGTTCCATGGAGGAGATTGAGCGAGTTGCCCAGGATAGAGCGGTATGGAGAAAATGCTTGCAGGCCATATGTAACATATAACGGTACGAGAGGAATTATTATTATAATATGGAGATGAAGTAAAACATACAGTTCATTACATATTTATATGGGCAGAGAATTTTCGTTCACAATGACTTTCAAAGCACTGTATTAAAGGAGTCTACGAAATGACATTTTTAACTCATTGAGTCTTTCCGAACAGTTGCAGGATTGTGAATCTCAGTCGCTGACTAGATTTGAGAGAGATGGGTGTCGATATTGGTACAGCCCGTAAAGAACGACACCAAATATGCAAAAAGATTGATGAACTCTGTATGGACAAAATGCCACAGTACGTGGATTTGGGTTGACACCTTTTAACCAGCAGCCACACAAAAGGCGTTTTATTTTAAAACAAATGGTTTGTAAAAATGGCTTTTGCCCTGGTCCACTAAGAGTTAATCAACATCGAACTGGCGTATTGGGCCGCTGGACTTTTTTAGTCAGAATATGGACATGTCTGGAGTTCTATGATGATACTCCTCACATAATTGATAAAGGAGTCTCCAATGGCGAAGTTGAATACATGCTGCGATAGTGACTATATGCCATGGAAATTTTGGGGTTCAAAGCCAGCTTGGGTCACACATTTTTAGTGTCCCACAGTATGTAGTTGGACTACAGGAAACCCTGATCCTTTACTTAGGGGTGTAAATTACAAGTACCTCTGAAATCAGAGTAAGGTTTACCTGAACGGTGAGAGGCACTAGTGATAAGGAAAACATGCTTTGGCGCAAAAATCAATCAGAGACACCACTTCTTCTTCTTCACCTTTAAACTCCCAATGGAGCACAGGTCTTCAAAAACTTCTTCCAGCTCTTCCTCTCTCTTACCAACTCTTTCCATGTTTTCAGACACCACACCATGCCAAAATTCACAGTGGATTAAAAAAAAAAAAAAAAAATCTATATTAACTACTTTCTGATTACAATTTTTTTTTAAAATATTGATACATAATCCTGGCTGTTCTGTGTTTACTGCTTTCCCATATCTCTGTCTGGACATTCCTGTCTTCATAATCTACTCTCTGCTCTAACAGATGTCTTGTTTTCCTTCCCAGGTATGTCCAGCTCTGAATCTCTAATCTCAGGAGATCTGCAGAATTAGGAAAAACTTAAAAATACTCAGAAACAAGGACAGAACAACGCTAAGAAAAACAGTTTTTAGTATTTAAAAACAACTGAAAATTTAAACTAAACAAAAGAAAACGAACGTGAAATAAAGTATTTTCTGCATAAACCAACAAATATTTAGTAGTATAACTCAATGTCGACTACGAGTCAGCTATTTTAAAAAGTATTTTATTGCAATCAAGCTCTGCATAGTTTTTGCAACAATTAAGACATATATACAGTTCAAGATTGGAATTTCAGACATAGAATACATGTATATATTCTGACACCACCATATACATGCTATCACATTTATTTGTTTGCAATCACATGGTACTACTTCAACAATAATCTTCTTTCCTTTCTTTATTCCTCTACGCTCCTCGTAGAGCATAGGGGCTCAACAGTTGTTCGCCACTTTTCCTGATCTCTGTTTTCTTTATGCCCTCCCAGGATAGTTGATGGTTTCTATTCCCCATGCAAAAAACTATGACAGAGTTACATGATTTTTCCCCACATACAAAAACTATGAAAAAAGTGTCATGGCTTCCGGCACAGGCAAATACTATAATAATGTCGCATGGCTTCTTCAAATGCAAAAACTATAATAATGTCGCATGGCTTCTTCAAATGCAAAAACTATAATAATGTCCATGGCTTCTTCAAATGCAAACTATAACAGTTCAGTCATTCACATGCAAATACTATAATGTAGTATGGTTTGCCTTCATGCAAATACTACGATGATGTTGTATAGTTTGCTTACATGCAAATACTATGATAATATTGTACAGTTTGTCTGCATGAAAATACTATGATAATGTTATATGGTTTCCACACATGCAAAGCTATCATAAGTTGTATTATTTCTCCCCAGTGTAACAGCAGTAATACTTACTTAGTTGCTTCTCTTTTACCCAGGTACATTGAGGTGCCACAAACATAACAACTATGATAATGTGTTATGGCTTTGTTATAGCGCAACAATAAAAGAAATTCTAATAATTTTGCAAATCTCCTATATGTAACAGCATTACAAGAGTTGTAATACTTTCAATAATAGTAGGAACAACAACAGCTACGTCTCTGTAAAGTCAAACCGTTAATTACACACTGAAATGACAATTGTGGCATATACTTTACCGGATGTCAATCAACCACAGTAAACAAGTTGATTTTCCAGGCATCACTTATACGTTCAGTAATTTGCCATTGCGTTCTGAACAGTGAGGTCTATTTTCAACCATACGTAAAAATTTGAAGGGACAAAGTTGCTTCCAAACTGCCCACCATGGAGTTTGAACCAGGTAAACTTGGGTTGTGATCAAGCCCACTACCGCTTAACCTACAGACGCCCACATACTACGTTTTAATAATACGACAAGGTCACTTAATTCAAAGATACATAATTACAGTATAAAATACAAAATGTTATGATACAAAATTAATACAACAAATCTAAGCCACACTGCACTAAGTAAGATACAATGAGCTATGACATTTGTGCTGAATTATCTTTCATAATTTAATAGAATGTAGAAAGATTATTTAAGATCAACATTTTCCATTCTCAAATTGTTCAGCTACCTGGTGAGAACGAACCCGAATACGCTAGTTGCAAGAGTGTACAACCTGAAAATGGAATCATCAAATGGAAGAGGCAGACCAAGGAAAAATGGATTGAAAGAGTTACAGACATCTTAAAACTAAACAATAACGCAGCATATCAAGCGACTGAATGTGCACTATCTTGGAAACCGATCATCAGTTAAACCTGCAACACATAATGGCAAAAAGCAGAGAAGGATAAAAGAACAGAAAAGATTTGCAATTCTGAAGAATATATAGAGCTCAAGAATGATCAGGAATAAAACTAAGATAAAGATATTTAACTTAAATCTCAAGGGAGTCCTTCTATATGGAGCGAAGACATTGAAAAACAACTAAGGGGAACACCAAACAGTTGCAGACATTCATCAAGCCTGAACAGAGGATACTCCATCTGCGATGGTATGACAGGACCACAAACAGGGAACTGTGGGATAGTGCGGAACAACGCCAAGTGGAACAAGAGATAAGGGGCAGAAGGTGGCCATGGATAGGACACACCCTGAGGAGACCCTCAGACAGCATCACCAAACAGGACATCCGATGGAACCCCCAAGGTAATAGAGGTAAGAGAAGACTCAAGAACACAGAGAGGGAGTTGGAGACGAATGCAAGAAAATGGGGAGAGTGTAGAGATCGAAAGATGGCTGGATAGGGGCCTTGGATAGGAGGGCTTGGGAGATCTTGGTTGCGGACCTATGCCTCTCTAGGAGCGAAGGGTGGTGAAGAAGAAGAGAGGTTATTTAACGGTTGTGCCATTTATCACGAGGTCACATAGAATAGATAGTTTACTGTAAATACACACACTATACAGCATTAGGTTATATTGATATTTTAACACACACATAACAACTGATCTAGAAATACTTACAAAAGTTTAAAAACCAAACACACTGCACTTTGGTGACTATAATTTATCTAACTTCCTCTGTGTAAACTTTGGGAAGGAGGGAGGGTTAGCACAATGGTAGTAAAGTAAAGTAAAAAAGTAAAGGAATCCTTTTAATACCATGTGGTATATAGAGTAATACAGTGTTAGGCTCACATTTTTTAATGACCGTTGGCACACGATGTGTGATGTGGTCAACATCATGCCGGCCGCATTTACTTCCCGGTGCTTTTCCTGGTACCCAATTGGGGCTGGGTTGACCTGAGAGCCGTTACGGTCGGACAATGGTAGTACATTGGACGTAATTCCCAGCTTATGCATTGGATTAAATTTCTTAAATCGAAAAATTTTCTAGTCTACCAAATAAAAAATAAGTTTCCATATGTACAGAGTTTGAGACCCTGATAGTCTAGTGGTCAGTGCACTTCATTTGAATACAGGTGGTCCCAGAATCAAATTCCGCAGTGGGTGAAGGATTTTTTTAGACCATAATGAGTTTTAGGTCAATCCAACATCAGTTGGGTACCAGAAAAATATTGGGAAGTAAAGGTGACTGGTGTGCTGTTGACAGCTTTAAAGTCTGACAGTCACTGGAGAAGAAAACGCTACCAATATCTCCATCTACAAACACCCATTCCATTAAAACAAGTCAAAGACTTTACATACCTAGTGAGCAAATTTTTAGCAAACGGTAGAATAACTAACGAAATCCAACATAGATGCAATAAAGCAATTCAAACCATAGGACAAATGGCGACAATGTTGAAATGTAAACACGCCATAATGAACACTAAAAGAGCATTTTTCAACACAATCTTTCTCCCAACATTATGCTATCAGTGCCAAACCTGGACACTGACACCAAACGATTGAAGAAAACTAGTCACAACAGAGATGAAGTGTCTGCGCAGAATGCTGGGATATCAAGAAGTGAACAGTTTAGAAATGAAGACATCAGAAAAAAGTGGGTACAACATCAGTACTGAACTTCATCAAGAAACAACAAATTAAATGGTTCGGTCACATAAGCAAATTACCAACAGACAGTGTGCATCAAAAAAGCAATGTTACTCTGATACAGTGGATACAAATCAAAAGGCCTTCCAAGGAAAAGGTGGACCTCAGAGATAGCAGAGGCAACGAAAAACACTGTTATTGAAGCGCACACAAAAACGTGTTCTAGAAATTTCTTATCCTGATGCTGTGAGGCAAAACAGGATTAGAGAAAAGAAGAAGACAACCTTTCATTTTCAATTTTGAACAGACTTATGTTCTTTTACATACTCAACTTGTAACCTACGTTTTATAATCTTGTTTCCAATAGGACTAGGCACTCTATCTCACCTACCCTGAGATCAGGAATCAATTAAATAAATCACCCCCATATGAAATGTGAACCGAGTAATTTCGAGCATGAACGTCACCTCAGTGGGATAAGAGACCAGCTATCATTGTGAAAATTGAGTTTACTACCATTGTGCTATCTAGCCTCCTAGTCTTATATTTACTAGGCTGATATATGTCAGCCTGTCAACATATTAATACATAACTCACAAAAATATGTAAGCAGAAGGCATTTAACTAACTAGCCACCATCGTATTATCCCAAATATAATTATGAATAATCACTTCACTGCAAAAAAATAATATCAATGCATAGATTGTTAAATTTAATACTGTTATTTAACTTCTTGTGGACCAAACGTCATACTATGTGGCTTTGGGTTGGATGCCTTTTTACCAGAAGCCACACTAAAGGTCATTTTTATTCTAAAAACAAACGGCCTGTAAAAACATGGCTTTTGCCCAGGTCCACTAAGAGTTAAAGTTAAAAAATCAAACAAATAAAATGATGTGTTTCTTTGTCTCATTCATCAATAGTAGAAATAAACAAGTATCTCAAATTAAAATTATCAAAGAAATCGATTTCTTCTGTAGCGATTCTTCTTCTTCACCTTTCAACTAACAGCGGAGCACTACAATATTCTGTAGCGATATTGAAAACTAATTATACTTTACTGTTGTCCTTACTTTTCATTTACTGATTATGGACCATTTCTTAATAGTTACTAGTATATTCGTTGTTACAAAACACAAACAATACAGATGACAAAATGTTATGTTTGTGCTTGTACAAATAGATGTTTTAAGTAAGGTGTGCAAAAACAAAAACTGATGTTTCAAAATACAAAATAAATTTCCCAGATTTCATGATGTTCAATTTAACTAACTATAAATTTATCTATGAGTCTACTACATGTGCTCGGGGTGATTCTCCAGTGTACTCATCAGACTCTGTACAGGCATTTCTCCAGTGCAGACTTGGTGTACGGCAGTGAATAGAGGAAATCTGGTGAGTAAACAAACAGAAGGTTACACTATTCATTCTTTTTTCAGTTTTCATTCTTCTTCACGTTCAGTTTCGTATGCTCGTCTCGCCCGTGTGGTGCCAGGGGCCCGCAAGGGAAGCAAAGAATAACACCACTGCTACCTACAATGCATGTCGTAAGAGGCGACTAATGTAGGCAGTAGGGATGCTACCTAGTAAAAAGCAGCGCAGAAATCGAATGTGCTGGCCTACTTGTAGGAGCATAACTGGTACAATGTGCAATCGCTCTTAGGCTCAGATCACATACAACTCACAGAGTGGTTGACAGGTGGTCGATATGGAGCGTTCGAAGAAGAAAGAAGAAGTATGCTCGTCTAACCCATGAGATAGGTTGCCTCTATGAAGATGCATGTCAGTTAGTGTTCCTCGAGAGTTCCCCATAGCTTTCTCTGTAAGCTTCGTCTTTCTTCATTCAAGTTCTAACATATTCTTCTTTGAACGCTTTATATAGACCAAGAGTTAAACCACTCTTTGTGATTTGTATGTGATGTGGGCCTTAGCGTGATTGTACGTTGTGCTAGTTTATGTACCTACAAGTAGGCCAGCAGATCCGATTTCTGTGACACTTTTTATTTACTAGGGTAGCTTCCCTAGGCCCCACCTCAGTCATCTTCTACGACATGCCTTGTAGGTCACAGTGTTACTATTCTTTGCTCTCCTTGGGCTTCAGCAACACATGGGTGACACAGCCAATACGATGCTATATATATATATATATATATATATATATATATATATATATATATATATATATATATATATATATATATATATATATATATATATATATATATATATATATATATATATGAGATGAGAGAATACTATACAATAGTTGACAATGGAGGTGCTGGGGGTTATGGGGGTGGTGACATGGTTGGCCTCTCATAACTACAAGCACAACGGGTGTCACAGGTGAGAGAGATAGAGATAGAGAGACAAAGAGAAAGATAGAGGGGGATATATATATATATATATATATAGAGAGAGAGAGATATATAGAGAGAGATAGAAAGAGAGAGCGAGAGAAGAGAGTAAGAAGAGAGAGAGAAATCAAATGTTATTTTCTGAATTCTGTAACATTTTATTTCTAGACTCACTTATCTTCCATATTTCTTGCTTTCAACATATAGTTGACCTCAGCGGCTGTTGGTGGTCCTTGCAGCTTCTGACCATCTAGCATTTCTTTCTCAAGCTCTTCAATTGTCTAAGAATCAATACATAGTTGCATTGCAATAACATATGTCTGACAATCAATAAATAGTTGCATTACGATAACTTATGTCTGAGAATCAATAAATAGTTGCATTATGATAACCTATGTCTGACAATCAATAAATAGTTGCATTACGATAACATATGTCTGAGAATCAATAAATAGTTGCATTACGATAACTTATGTCTGAGAATCAATAAATAGTTGCATTACGATAACTTATGTCTGAGAATCAATAAATAGTTGCATTACGATAACTTATGTCTGAGAATCAATAAATAGGGGGAGAGGGGGGGTGTGAATAGATCTGGAAGGGATGGCCACGGGAAGGAGGGCTTGGTTGGCCTTGGTTGTGGATGTATGCCGCCCTAGTGGCAAAAGGTGAAGAAGAAGAACTATGGCTGTAAATATATGCTGTGAAACATGAAATGAGTTCAAATTTTACTAATTGTCAAGGTCTAAGTCATCAACCCTAGTCGACTATTTCATTACTTTTTGAGATTGCCTTACCAAAGACTGTAAAAATTAAGGCAATAGCTAGTCAAGACTACGTTATCTATTGCAATCGCTAGTTAAGACTATGTTGTCAATTTCAATAGCTAGTCAAGACTACGTTGTCTATCACAATAGGTAGTCAAGACTATGTTGGCGTCTGTAGCATAAGCAGTAGTGAGCTTAATATCAACCCAAGTGTACCTGTTTCAAACTCTGTGACGGGCAGTTTGGAATCCAATTTATTCGCATGGATTTTTACGAACTGTAAAAATAAACCTCACTGTTCAGAAAGCAATGGCAAACTACTGAACGTATAAATGCTGCCTAGAAAATATACGACTTTTGCTGTGGTTGATGACGATATGTAAAGGATATGTCATGGTTTTCATTTTTCCATTATTTCAGTCAACACTATGTTATCAATTGAATGATCAAAATCAATGATTAAAAAAATAAAACTCTTTATTGCCTTGTAATACTGCTTTTAGGGTGGTGCAGGACAGGAGGAGGGGGGTGAACCTGAGGAATTTAATGGTTGCATGGCTAGTGCAGTCACTGCAAAAATGTTCCGGTTATATTTTTCTTTATGCATCAGACAGAAAAAACTTCTTAACCGTACTGAGGATCAAACCCGCGTCTCCTGAATGGGAGCCCATGCTCTAATAAATTCGCTCCTCAAACTCGCTGATATACCATATGATGAATCATAAATACTTTGATAAATGAGTGAAACCTTCTCAGTAGCGTTGGTTATTGTGTTAACATCTATAGGCGATCTTACCTTCCCAGTTCTTGCAAATGCTTCAGACACACGTCGGTTCCTGCCACCATAACATGTTGTAACCAAGTCTGCAATACCACAGCTCTCAAAGAAGGTAGATAGAGTTGAACCTAAAGAATTCAAAGGTAAAGGCATTTTAACAGCAAAATCTGGGATTCTTTCAGAAATTAATTCATATGTAAACAACACAAGATGGGCGAAGTCATTTTAAAGTCGAATGATTGACTTCATTGCACCGGGTTTTAGTGCCCCATGTGGCTTGGTACCTCTCTGCAGAAATGGCACACCACCTGCCAAAGAGTATTGCACAAAGCATGAACTCCATAGCTCCTGCAACAATCTTAGAGGTCGCTGACAAAAAATGCACTCGTGAACAGAGCGGCCTGGCCTGGATTCAAATCCACGACCTTGGACTTGCACAGCAAGGGTTTAACCATTTAGCCACAGAGAACCCCCAGGTAAGCAACACAACAAAAATTAAAGGCTTGAATTTCCATAGTGGAATAGTGGAGAAAGGTGCTTATACCATACATAACAGATAAATCACTACATTCGTCAATAATTTGTAGAATTACACTAATCTTTGTTTCGGGGGACATGGGTGTCGATGGCAATGAGAGAGCAGACAGGCTTAGGCTCTGCCACCATATTAGAGAGCCAGTCAATAGATAGAGCTGACATTCTGAACGTTGGGCCACAAAGAGGATTTTTATTGAAACCAATCCATATCAACTGCTAGATTGCAAGAGTTTGGATTAAAGAATGGAATGCTAAAACCAATCCATATCAACTGCTAGATTGCAAGAGTTTGGATTAAAGAATGGAATGCTAAAACCAATCCATATCAACTGCTAGATTGCAAGAGTTTGGATTAAAGAATGGAATGCTAAAACCAATCCATATCAACTGCTAGATTGCAAGAGTTTGGATTAAAGAATGGAATGCTAAAACCAATCCATATCAACTGCTAGATTGCAAGAGTTTGGATTAAAGAATGGAATCTAAACCAATCCATATCAACTGCTAGATTGCAAGAGTTTGGATTAAAGAATGGAATGCTAATACCAATCCATATCAACTGCTAGATTGCAAGAGTTTGGATTAAAGAATGGAATGCTAAAACCAATCCATATCAACTGCTAGATTGCAAGAGTTTGGATTAAAGAATGGAATGCTAAAACCAATCCATATCAACTGCGATTGCAGAGTTTGGATTAAGAATGGAATGCTAATACCAATCCATATCAACTGCTAGATTGCAAGAGTTTGGATTAAGAATGGAATGCTAATATCGCTGAGAGCAAGGTTCGTCTGATGGCGAGGATACAGTCAAATGGTAAGTAGGCCTCACGAAAATCAGTCAGAAGCGATACAGGCGTCATGACTAACGCTTAATTCACAGTGGGTGATCGCAGAGAAGAATAGTGCGAACAGAACAGCACAACAGGTATGTGAGAAGGTTCATCAATCAACATCGAACTGGTACGGTTAGTTGCTGGACACTGTTGGAGATATTGCAAAGGAGATTGAATCACCTATGGACATGTCTGGAGTGCAATGAAGATATTCCAAACTGAAACTGATAAAGAAACTTCCACCACACTGTGGATAAATAAACTTGCACTAACCACAGCGGGTAAAGAAATGTGCACAATCATAGCTGATAAAATGATCTTGCACAACCTATAGTGGATAAAGAAGCTTGCCTGTGTTTCTTAGAATACAAGAACGTGTATCATCATCATCAACAAATAACCTGTACTGAGCAGAATTTTGGCAATCTAACAGTCCTTCTGTTGTTCTATAAAGGTATTTCCCCTATATTTCACAGAAAAAATCTTAATTCATATTGCACCATAGAAGGAAAGGCAGAAACAAAATCCAGTACTCACAAATTACTTACTCATTTTGGATGGCAGAATCACTAACTTAGCGTGATTTTCTGTATAATCATTATTCACAACACTTTCTTTTAATTCTTTTTACTTCGGATGAGCGCCTTACATAAAGTTTTTCAATGGCATTAATTTAACAAACGATGCGGATACACGCTGAATTTGCCTTGTGTATTTTAATAAGCGAACAAATTTTGATCCAATTTGTTTAATGTATTTTCCCCATTTACAAAAAATACAATTAAATTTTCACATGACTGCTGCGCCTGATTAATGGCCTTGCATAATGACTGATTGAACACACCAAGAAATCTTTAAATTTTTTAACCATGTTTTAACCAAATTTTTTACCTCAATAAAGAAAAAATGTCAAAATAGTCAATTTGACCTACAAATTCCTGCATGAATAAACTGTCAAAATTTCATGATTCTAGAGCTGGGCTCCAAAAGTTTTTCTGCTTCACACAAACATACACAACTACAATCTGTTTTATATTATAAAATGCAAGACATAGAACTTCTGAAAAATATTGGCCACGTAGTTGATTTGAGTGGTCATTAAGTTAATGCATTCTCTTGTTTGTTAATGGGAGTTAAGTGAGGATCAGAATCCTGGTCAATCTGCAGGGTATAGAAAGAAGATGTGTCAACTAATACCACTTGGGTACAGTGAGAGCAGAAACATTGACTTGTCTGTTGCATTAGATGACGGAGCATGTATGGACTTGTTCAATATATGAGAATATCAATTGAAAGAGCTGAACTTGTTTGCCTGATCACTTATTCCATGGCAAATAAAAGGAATGAATCAGGAAAGCTTTTCTTTCTTTTTTTTTAGAAAGGAAGGTAAAGATTATAAATATAAATATGTTCGATGACTTATCTTGCCAGAAAACAATGTACATCCTTAAATGAATAATGTAAATCTAAGCAGAAAATTAAATGACCAAAAAAAAAAGGGTGGAATGCATGCTATCACAAGCAGTAATGCAGCGTACCACACAACAGGCAGTAACACAGCATACCATCAGAGGAAGCAACACAGTATACCATCACAAGCAGTAATACAGTGTACCACCATAGGCGGTAATGCATCATTAAAGAGACCATCAGCATACAAGGCACAGACTAACCTCAACATATACAAATCAAATGCACGCTCAGTTTTACTATATCAAAAAGAGACATGGAAAGCTTGCGTCAGGATAGATAGTCACAAAAGAGATCTTGAAGGAAGATTCTTCTAATTCTCCTAATTTGATGGTTGGTATCAAAGAATAAGTAATACTCAGAACACCTGATGTACTGATATCAACAATCATCATCATCAGGTGCCGTCTCCACATCGAAGGTTGGCTGCAATGAATCCCCAGCATCCTCTGTCTTTCGCCTTGGTGTTGCACTCTGCCAGACTGTAATCTGTCCATTTCTTAAAGTTTCCCTCCACTTATCTCTTGGTCTTCCTCTTGCTCTTCACCCTCAACTTTCCCTCTCTCTCTCTCTCTTTTAGCCTGTTTCGCCCCTGGCGTTTAGAGGAGCAACAGATATACACATTCTTCCTGTTCGATGGCTTCCTCTTAGTTTCCAGCTATGATTCATTCCTTAACTCTTGTCTAAGCGAATTATCTCCAGGTGATCTTGTCTTCACAGCTATGCAGCGTACCCTACACAGGAGTCCATCTCCATCAGAGGAAGCACACAGTATACCATACGCATACATGTCCAACCATCTCATGCATCATTAAGAAAATCGATAGGCACAACTAACTCTATAATCTGCATCAGTTTTCTAAGCAAAAGACTGATTCGGGGATAGTAGTCCAAAGAACTAAGCGTAAGATTTTTACTCCTAATATGTTGGTATAAAGAATGGAGAACCCTGGACATATCCTCTCATCATCAGCAGTTCCATCGAAGTTGCGCAATGAATTGCAGCACACCTGTCTTTTGCCTTGGTGTCCTGAGACTGAAATCTGTCCAATTTCAAGTTTCTCACTTAAATGCCTGGTCTTTACTCATCTGTTTTCACTCATCTTTCCCTCTATTAAAAATGTTATCATGGTGTCATGTCTTTTTATGTGCCCAAAATACTTTATTTGTCTGAATTTTATTTCTATTAATAATTGTTTCTTCATGCTTAATTTTCTTATATCAACAATAGCAACAAGGAAATAGAAAGGTAGAAATGGTTAAGACATACATTAGAACGCAGAAACCATACCCCAAATATGGCTGTGAAATGGAAGCTGAGAGGCTAAAAAGGTAGTGGAAGACCTAAAGATGCACGGAGGCATGTAGGCAGAGAAATAGAAAAGGAGGGCAAGACCTGGAATGAACTAAACTGGTTTGCTCAAGACAGATCTGGTTGGAGGAAATATGTTAAAGCCTGATGCTTCAAATGGAGTTAAGAGAAGAATAAGTTTACATTAGTTTGTCCTCGTATCATCATCACTGCACATCGAACCAATTAGTATATAAGTGCTCCGATCTCCTAAGTATGTATTGCAGTGTGTGGCACCTAACGAAGAATAGGTAATGCAACATACTACCACATGTAGTAATAAAGCATATCACCACAAGCAGTAATGCTATATACAACCACAGGCAGATGCAATGTAGCATACCCCCCACAAAAATCAATGCATACCATCACAAACAGTAATGTATATCCACCATAAAAAGCAATGCATACCACCACAAACAGCAATGCATACCACCACAAGCAGGAATACATACAATCACTAGGAATTTTGCATATCTCTACCACACAGTTACCAGCAGAAATACAATATATTTTTCTTTAAATACAACAGTGGCATAGAGTTACTATTAAAAAGCCTTTTGTTTCATTGCAGCGGTGGTGCTTGAAAATCTTTGTTGTACATTCTTTATGACTATACAGCATGCAACAAGTGTGTACAACTGTCAATCCATGCTTAGCAAGATCTAAAACAGATGGATGTGAGATCAGCAGACAGCAGCTATAGCATCTCAAACCTTCATGGTCCTGTGTGGATATAATTTCCTGCACACGTAGACGCTCAAGGTAATGAGCGAGCTGACAGTTTACTTTGAAAGATATTTGATATTGATTGGTTGATAGGACCATCATCATCGCACTGCGGTAACGAAATGTGCTCCTATATCTTTCTTAAACAAAAGATCTCAGTAGCAGTGCATGAAATCCATAGCACCGGCGAGGATATTTTTATATGTATATGGGTGGTATATGGTTCATGATGATGACTCGACCATCAATGAGGATGGGAACTTGAAGCTGGAGAAATTTGGCATGAGAAGTGATATGAGCTGGCAGTGACCACTGCATAGACAGTGTGCATAACTAGCGCACTACAAGAACTATCAGCATGCATTCCCATAGCCATCTACTGAAAGGAATTGATCAACTATGAGTCTACTCAGAGTGCACAGAAATCGATTGTGTAGCTAAATAATTTGAAACCAGGTAATTCAGTATCCACACAGGTAAACTAAAACACCTGGACAGAAATGATATTCATGCACTCAGAGCATACTCATATGTGTTCAGTCCCTTTCAGCTAGACGGAAACTAGCTGAAAGCATCGGCGGCACATCACTTACAATGTAGCTCCTCAGACGATTCCACATTTTCCCCCTAACTCAGAGAAAAGTCTGTGCAGATAATTTCAGCTGAAAAATTGAACACCATCAGTTGGTGCCACAAATCCAGCTACCTTCAAACGTGCTTCACTGACTCCCTGCCCAGGAAAATGCAACGGCAACAAAATATAACCCAAACTTGTCCACATTCAATATACAAAAATCAACAACAAAATGTTAGCATTATTATGTCACAAAAGCAGAAAATTCTTGACAAGTAAATGAAATATGTATGTTTGTTAAGAACCCCATGGAAGCACAAGTTTTCAATATTTGAAAACTCCTCAGCGCACAACTCTCCAACCTATACCATATTTTCAAAATTATATGTATCAACAAGGAGGTGTTACTATAGCATATTTTCATACCAGGAAGACTCTAAATCTCTCAACGGAGTGTACAATGTCCAACATTATGAAGGTTCCTACTCAGATGATGTCTATGGGTGGTTATTACATTATCCCAACCACCGAGACATTATCTCTGGGATAGTGTTCAATTTTAGTGCAACACCCTCATAGTCTTTCAAGACAGACGCTGCATGCATCAATAAACATTTCTAATTTTTATAGGATTAAATCTATCAGTCATCTCTGTAAGATTGCTGCAGTGGCTCACAAACACTGAGTCGATATCTCTGAGAAAGTCCTCCCTGGAAACAGGATACCAACACAGACACAGAGTCATATATGTATGTTTGTTGTTTTAAAAAAAAAGTTGTTTAAGTGACTAATAAATTTTGAAAATTACCACCTGTGAAATGAGATGCTTGAGGAAAGCTGTAAATAAAACAAGAAGAGACCATATAAGAAATGAAGAATTCAAGAATAGTTGGAACAACACCTGTTGCTGGAGACTCAAATGGTTTGGCCACTTGGTGAAAATGAACCCAACAACACCAGTTGCAAGCGTATCAAACATATCACAGAGTGATTAAAATTGGTCATAAAGAATGAACGCAAAGAAGAAGTTGCAAGCGCATACAACCTGAAAATGGAATCATCAAGAGGGAGGGTGCAGATACAAAACAGATGAATTGATGTGAAAACTCCACAATACCACAGCATATCAAGCAAAGCAGTGCGCACTATCTCGGAAACCAATCATCAGTTAAACAAATGACACCTAATGGCAAATAGCAGAAAAGGACAAGAAAAGAAGTTTAAAGACAAATGACTTGACTTCTTTATAACAGGTTTCCCTATATGGCTCAATCACTCTCTGCAGAAATGGCACACCACCTGTCAAGAGCATTACACAAATACAAAAACTGAAGCTCCTGAAAATCTTGGTGATCTCCAGAAAAAAATGCAATCATGAACCAAATGATGCAGTCTGAATTCAAACCTCATATCATGACCAATTAGCCACAAAGATCCGGCAATCAATCAATCGATACATAGTTTGCGTCTGAGACCAAATATAGAAACTGTTAACGAACATAGTAGATCACAACAAACAGCATCTTCACATTAATAATAAAAACTGGATAGATTCAATGTTTATGTATTCAAGAGGCCCATAAAAATTACTCAGTACCTTCCTACTGACTGAAATTGTCAATAATAGATCACTTACACTGTAGCTATGGCAACAAGTTCCAAATTTCTTCACAATTCAGAAAGTCAGAATCTCCATTTTCAGCTGGATGACTGGGATGGAAATCACTGAACCAGGAATTGACAACAGTTCTAGGGTAGCTAAATACAGCTGAGTGCTATGTTAATTCACTAATCTTCACAAAGAAGGTCAGCTATGTTTGTTATTTATATTCACTTTAGAATGAACATATATAAACTACATTGTCATTAGAACCAAACCGCATGAGTATGTAAGTGAGAAAGTTAACTCTTTGTGGACCACTTGTCACACTATGTGGTTTTGGGTATGACACCTTTTTACCAGGAGCCACTCTAAAGGCGTTTTTGATTCTAGAAACAAATGGCTTGCAAAAACATGGCTTTTGCCCTGGTCTACTAAGAGTTAAACTATACGGGACTTAACATTTTTTTTTTACTTTTCTCAGTGGTGGATTCAGAAAGACTTTTACTTGTCCAACTCTCAATACTAATCAATATTAATCACATTGAATGTGGCCGTTACAGCACTCTGGACAGTTAGAAAGCCTTATTTATTAATGTAAATCTCACAACACAACAAAGCACACCTCTTACTTCATACTAAAATAAAAAGAAACTATATTTTTTTACTTCAGAACACAACATAGCATACATCGTTATCGTTTTCTTGTGTTCACCTGCTATGAATTCAGGCGCAGCCAGGGCACCTTGTGTGGCGGTTCTGACAGATTTTTGCATGAAGGTATGCTTTCCTTATTATCAGTGTTCCCCACCATAGAGGCATGCCGTCTCTGACTTCAGAGGTATATATTTTATCTCATAACACAACAAACAAAATAACATACCACTTTCTTCATAACATACCAGTTACTTCATAACATAACAAACATAATAACATACCACTTATTCATAACATAACATAACTATAACAAAACCACTTCATAAGATACCACTTTCTTCATAACATACCAGTTACTTAATAACATACCAGTTACTTCATAACATACAAACAAAACATACCACTTACTTCATAACATAACAAACAAAATAACACACCACTTTTTCATAAATACCACTTACTAAACATAAACTAAAAACCACTTACTTCTAACATAACAAACATAATAACACACCACTTATTTCATAAACCAAACAAACAACATAACACACCACTTCATTACACAACAAACAACATAACACATCATGTACTTTATAACACAACAAACATAACACACAACTTCCTGCATAACAAAACAAATGTAACACACCACTTACTACATAACACACCATTTCCTTCATAACACAACACTTACTTCATAACACTACCAAAAAAATCAGTGAACTACTAGACACCACAACAGTTAGCTATTAACTTTAAATAAACTCACATTATCTTTCCATGACTGAGTTTTCCCCAAGGACAAATTACTGATACTCACCAGGATAAAAAACTTCACAAAACTTGATCATCTCCATCAATCCCAGTCGAATAACTGCTGCCTTGGTATTATCTCCAAGGCCCAAACCATCTGTAAAACCTGCAGCTGTTGCCACAATGTTCTGGGAACAGATCAGGGTGAGATAAAAGCACTACTGCTTACAAACATGAATAAAATATACTTCAGCTATCAGTTATATCTTCTTTTTCAAACGCTCCATATCGATCACTTGTTAACCACTCTTTGTGATTTGTATATGATCTACGCCTAAGAGCAATTGTCCGTTGTGATAGTTATGTGCCTATGAGGCCAGCGCATCGGATTTCTGCAACGCTTTTTATTTACTAGTGTAGTATCCCTAGGCCCCTACCTCAGTCGCCTCTTACAGCATGACTTGTGGATCCCAGTGGTACTATTCTTTGCTCCTTGGCGCCAGCAACACACGAGCATATCAGTTATATGAGGATTATCATCATATAACTCCAGATACATCCATAGGTTCTCCGATCTCCGCCTCACAAATTTCAGCAGTGTCCAGCAGCCCAACATGCCAGTTCGATGGTGTATAATCAATCTCTTTGCATATTTGGTATGTTGTTCTTTTCGGGCTGCACCATTATCGACACCCATCTCGCTCAATCTGATCAGCGAGTGGGATTCACAACTCTGAAACTCCTCTCTTTCAATGTGTTAAGAATGTAGTTTTGGTCCATTGTAGCTCTCTCTTCTTCTTCTTTGCGTTCGTTCTTTACTACCAAATTTAATCACTCTTTGTGATATGTTTGATCTTTGCCAAGAACGTGTATACGTTGCACATTGGTTTGGTAGGCCCCTAAACGCATAAGAATTCTACACGTTTAGGACACATGCATCCGATTTCAGCCAAACCTCCTTAGTCGCCTCTTACGACATGCGTGGAAGGTAAGTGGTTCTATTCTTTACACCCTAAATTTGGGCCCTGGTAACCACTCAGGCAGTAGCTCTCTCTGATATTGTAGCCATGTCAGCCAATCTATCAGCTCATTCATTACCAGTGACTCCTGCATGCCAGGAGTACTTTGTACTTTCTCAAATGTACTTCTGTTTATCTATTCTCTAATCCTGTTTTGTCTTTCAGCATCAGGTCAAAAAAGGAGACACCTGGAGCAAGCGTCTCTATGCGCCTTGTCTTCCTTTCTTTTCCCCAGTCCAGATTTGCCTCACAGCTTCAGCATAAGAAGCGATTTCTAGAATGAGCTTTTGTGTGTGCTTCATAAATAGTGTCTTTCGTTGCCTCTGTTATCTCTGAGGTCCACCTTTTGCATGGCTGGCTTTTCATCATGTATTTTCTAGTTATTCAATTGCAGAGCATCATGCAATGGGCAGCCAGACATTGTAATTTAAGAACTAATCACTGTTTGTGAGTCTCTGTGGCATGGTAAGAAAAGTTCTCGCCTCTCGCTCCAAGGTTCGTTTACCAAGTGGAAGGCTCTGGATATTTTTCCAGTGATCCCTGATCTTAATGTAGATGAGATCAAGTCCCTAGTTCTATCAGAGACGGACGATGAAACATAGGTCCTGTGTTCAAGCTGAGCACGTAAAAGAAACATTGGCAAATGAAAATCGATTAGAGTAGGGTGCAAGGTCGCTGCACTGACAAAATCCATTAACAGAATAAAATAAATTTCCATAAAAACTTTCAGAATCTTCAAAATTACATCATTACCCTCACCTGTGCTACATAGTTTCTGCCGCTGAGATCAGTTATATAAGGACTATCATCACAGGATCCCGGACATGTCCACAGGTGCTCTGATTTCCGTCTCAACAAAACAAGCATCAAGTTTAATGTTGATAAACCCAATCTTGTTATCATATTTCGTTCTTTTCGGGCTGTACCAATATTGACAACCACTTCTCTCAATCTTGTTAGCAACTGGGATTCACAACTCTGTAACTCCTCTGTTTGGAAAGACTCAATGTTTTCAGTCCATTGCAGCTCACTGTTATATCATAGCCATGCCAGCCAATCTATCAGCTCATTCATTAACCCTGGCTCCTGTAGGCCCAGAGATGAAAATTAGGTGATTTCTCTTAAACCTTCTGTACCAGTACCTCCACCCAGCATCATTTCACCATACCTGTTTCGACTTTATGAATCATTCTCATGGATTAAATCAACCAGAAAGCCACCAATGCCAGCAGAAGACGATTACTATAATATGAGCAGATTAGAACCAGTTGTCATTCTGCGCCTTAGAACAGGACACAATCGACTCAGCAGCCAAATGTATATAAAATTCAAGATTCGCAATTCAACCATGTGTACAGGCACACCAGACTGTAGAGCACATACTTCAAGACTGTCCGAATATGATATACTGAGGCAAACTCACTGGCCTAACGAAACAACACTAGACAGAAAACTACCAGACCTCTGTGTGAGCTACAAAAGACAGTGAAGTTTATACAAGAGAGAATATAGAATATATAGACTATTTCAAGCGAGTGAAAGAATTCTCATGGAGTCACTGAGCATGAAAACATGAAAGTAGTTTATGTAAATGCTACCTGTTTCTTGACTTAACTCTTTCCACACTTTCCGTCACACAGTGTGCCACGGCGGAAACCCATAGAACGTCATTAGCCGCACACTGCACCATAGAGTTGCTACGCTTATAAGAAGTCTTTCTAGTTTTACTTCTACTGTTTTATTTATACTACTTTTTAACCTTGTTATTCTATTAGGTTGTCCAGTTTTCTTCAATTTAGTATATAATAATATTTATATATTTATTTATTGACGAGTAATTAGGATTTTTTTAAATTCTTTTATTTATTTTGTTTTACCTCCCTTGAATTAACTGTTTAAAAATTGAGGAAATAACTCCTTGTGGAAAGAGTTCAACCAATGCAAGGAAATTATCTGAAATAGGCTGATAATGCATTCAGAGAGTTAATAAAAACATATACAGCAATGACAGCACACCTTCAAAGCTCCACAAACTTCTACTGTTGTTTCATCCTGCACAACCACTATGCGAAAATAATTTGTTTGAAAGACCAACTTCAGATGTTGTCCCAGTATTAGGTCCCTACAGCCTGAAATAATAGAAGAAAATTCATATAACATGTGTGACTTCTGCCAAGAGCAGAAATGTTGCATATTATGTACTAAACAATAAACAAAACAAACATAAGTCAGATCATCAGTAAAATACTAAATATATGTTCTCTGGGGTCTACTTCTTCACCTCTTTGCCAGGATGTCTTCTTCCCTAATGGCCCTTTCCAATCCTTTATTGCTTTTTATATTATTCTTATTTGAAGCATCAGTCAGTTATCTTTGATTTTAAGTTCCTTCTGGATAGATATATTTGTTCTCTTCTGTGTTTATGGTAACCGAGTGGTTACTGGGGCCCAAATTGTGGTGTGAAGAATAGAACCACTGTTACCTGCCACGCATGTCGTAAGAGCGATTAAGGAGGTTGGCGTGGGGCAGCTGCCCATACCGTAAAAACACCAGATGGCTACAAAACGGAGAGCAAACCGAGTAAACGCTGGCTGAAACCAGACACATCGCAAGGATAAGCACCAGAGCTCCAAATGGTGCTGAAGATGTGACGCAAAGCACACCAATGCTAAGGCTGAATGAATCAGATTTCCATATGAATATAATTTATGGGGAGGTCTGGTACATCAGTCTGGGCAGTGATCGAGAGAGAGAGAGCAAAAACTGTTCACATTTTTGTCAGGAACAGACAAAGACAATAAATCAAATTACCTATAGTGGCTTCACAGTAAAGTTCTTGAGCAACTTCATTAGCAATGTTTGCCCCCATAAGTGCAGCACAGGGGATGTTGAGGCTTTCCCGAATCACATTGGAAATTAGACGAATACCTCCACCTTCTGCTACTTCAAATCCCTGGTAAATAAAGCAACATGACAGTTTCCATTAACATTTAATGCCAACACAAAAAATATAACTACCTTAACACAAACATCACCCATGTGGTACAGGGGCCTGCAAGGGAAGCAAAGAATAGTACCACTGCGAGGCATGTCGTAAGAGGCGACTGATGTAGGACCTAGGGAAGCTCCCCTAGTAAATAAAAAGCATCGCAGGAATTGAATGTGCTGGCCTACTTGTAGACACATAATTGGCACAATGTACAATCGCTTCTTAGATGAGTGTTGATATTGGTACAGCCCGAAAAGAACGACATATTAAGTATGCAAAAAGATTGATTAATCAACACTGAACTGAAAAGTTTGGCAGCTAGACTCGTCTGGATTTGTTGAGGCGGGAATCAGAGCATGTATGGACATGTCCGGAGTGATATGATGATAGTCCTCATATAACTGATCGCACAGCTTATTGACTCAATTTGTTTATATTCTGTGCATATTCTAAAATCTGTGTCATTATTATCAATCAAAGGTCATTCTGTTTCATTTGGAGTCACATGTGTGTTTCCGGTGCTCTCAAGGGGAGTAAATAATAGTAACACTGCGACTACAAGGCATGCAGTAAGAGACGACCGAGTTAATAACCTAGGGAAGCTACCCTAGTAAAAAGCGTGCAGAAATCGGATGTGCTGGCCTGGCCTACTTATAGACACATATCTGGCACATTGTACAAACGAGATAGGATCAGATTACATACAAATCACAAACAGTGGTTTAACAGGTGTTGGATGTGGAGAGTTACTCTCTCACTTAATGTTTAGTCAAACTCTACAAAATGTGATATGTCATGACACACCTGTAGACTATCCAACTATCACATACTCGACAGACAAGGACACACCACTATCTTCCATCTCAGAACAGGGTATAACAAATGTCTTATGAATGTACCTTTATCAATGTGACTGCTACAGCACTTGGCTTGATGTTTCCTTTCAGCTTCTCACAGACACCGTGGACAAACTGATGAGGCAACACAAAGATGAGGATATCTGCTCCACGGCTAGCATCAACAACATCTGGTACTGCACACTGATGATAAATATTACCAATATTTAGTATTATAAAATGACAAACTATTAACATCCAGTATTAGGCGATGTACGGAAACATACAAATCTCAGGTGGTCAGACCGGATCAGATCAGATGCCTTCGACTAGTTCCGATCTGCTAATTTATCAAAAGGTGACTAGCTATACTACTTCATATCATTCTATATGACATCCACATCAAGTTTTCAAGTGTTCCAATAACATGCTAGGAAGCAGGTCAGTTTCAGTTTGGAATATCATCATTGCACTCCGGACATGTACATAGGTGCTCTGATCTCCTTTTGCAATACCTCCAACAGCATCCAGCGGGTGACATACCAGTTCGATGTTGATTGATGAGCCTACTCATATACCTGTTGTGCTGTTCTTTTCAAGCCACTCCAATCTTCAATCCTAGCTTTTGCAATGTAGTAGTTGACATAGATTGGTTTAAACAGGTCCGTGTAATGTAGGCCTGCGAAAAGTTACAACACCAGAAAAGACAGTCACCAACATCAGCATAAGAAAGAAAGTTGACACAGAACCTTGCTTGAATTACATTGAGAAACAAAGAATGAAATGGTTTGGCCACTTAATAAGAATGCATCCAAACTCCACAGTAAACAGAGTCTTATACAACAGAACATCAGAAAAGAAGGCGAGAGGAAGACCACTGAAAAGATGGTTAGATGGCATAGCAGAATCCTGTGAAAGAGCAAAATAACAATCACCCAAGCCACCAGAACAGCACAAGATAAAAACAGAAAACTACGACACTGGGCAACAACCCAGTAGCAGTGTGACGACAAAAGAAGAAGTATAGTGTATCAATCGCTTGCCATCATACTTATCTAGATTGATGTTTTAGTTTATTTAATATTCCGTGTTTGTATTTGTTTTCTTGATAAAGGCCTATGACCAAAACATCAATTGTTGTCATTTTTTATATTTAATCATTCATTTTTCCTTGCTTATGTAATACTGTATATACCTGTCTTTGTTCACAATCGCCCATCCAGTATTATAAACTCATGATAACATATTAACAACAATCAGTATTACCAAGAATCTTCAGTTTAACCATAAGGGGGTTTCAAAGCCGAAGGATGTGCTGGGTTGGAAGGTGCAAATATCGCAAATGTTCAGCTAACACTGTAAACTAGCAGCACAACACACCTCCGCTCTTTGACCCAAACCACATACAGGCCACAGTGAAAGACTAAAATGTGATGTTAAGAGCGAATGCAATAGAAGAGGTATAAGAGGAACTTCAGTTGCTAGTGACCGCTTATTCGATGAGGAAACGGTAATAAATGTTGAATGCACTGTTTTAAATAGTTTGGAATCAAATGTTGCGCCGTGTGATGTCAGGACCTGCAAGGGGAAAAAAAAATAGTACCACTGCGGCCTACAAGGCATGTCGTAAGTTGTGACGGATGTAGGATCTAGGAAGCTACCTAGTAAATAAAAGCATCACAGAAATCGGAGGTGCTGGTCTATTTGTACGTGCATAACTGGCACAATGTACAATCGCTCTTAGACACAGATCACATACAAATCACACAGAGTGGTTAACAAGTGGTCGATATGGAGCGTCAAGAAGAAAGAAGAAGAATCAAATGTTGTACATGCAGGACTAAATGACTGAAAGACAAAATGAGGAGTGCATTAACCAGTGAGTCACATAAACCATCAACATGCATACCATTCGATAACTCCTGGGAGGACTGAGCACCTATAGGTCTGCCCGAAGTGTTTTGATGTTTGTTCAATAACCAATAAATAATGCAGAATATTTTTTAATACTTCTTCTTCGAACACTCCATATCAATCGCTTGTTAAACCACTCTTTGTGATGTGTATATGATCTGAGACTAAGAGTGATTATATATTGTGTCAGTTATACGCCTACAAGTAGGCCAGCACAACCGATTTCTGTGACGCTTTTATTTGCTAGGTACCTTCCCTAGGCTTCTACCTCAGTCGCCTCTTATGACATGCATTATAGGTTACAGTGCTATTATTCTTTGCTCCCATGTGGGCCCCGGCAATACATGGGTGACTTTTTAATACAAGAATTAGATAAGAGGAAACAAGCCGCCTGAAAACTTAATCAACAAATAAAGTTGGCCACGGTTCTTGAAAACTAAAAAAAAAAAACATGTTTGGTTTACCTTTATACTTAAACCTTGAACTCCGACTTAATTGGTATTAACAAAATGTGCTATGGTATACAATAAACTCTGGATATAGAACACAGGTAGTAAATGTGGTCTAGTGGCTTAAAACCGATTCTATTGTGACCAGTAAGGAGCCAGAAGATGACTACGACATGTTCTCTATAAAGAGTTGTGAGTAAGCCATCATCATTTTGTTGAACAGAGTATTCTCTGGTCCATTTATTCCTCTGAGCCATTTTTATCTGTGGTCTTGCTTCCTCAAGTTTCACACTGAACTTCATCAAGAAATAACAAATTAAATGATTCAGCCACATAAGCAGATTATCAACAGACAGTGCACCTCCTGCTGTAACCTACCAGCTAGCTCCATTGTTAAGGCACCCAAAATTTCACAGGCAGCTAAGCAACAGATGATCAACAGCATTTTTATACCCCTACTTTTGTGTTACCAGAGTCAAACATGGACATTGAGCAAAGTGCAGTCACAAAAATAACTACATGTGAAATGCGTTGCCTGCGAAAAGTTACCAACAACACCAGAAAAGACAGAATCACCAACATCAGCATAAGAAAGTTGGCACAAAACCGTGCTTGAATTACATAGATAAACAAAGAATGAAGTGGTTTGGCCACTTAATAAGAATGCATCCAAACTCCACAGTATACAGAGTCTTCTACAACAGAACATCGGGAAAGAAGGCAAGAGGAAGACCACGGAAAAGATGGTTAGATGGCGTAGCAGAATCCTGTGAAAGAGCAAAGATAACAATCACACAAGCCACCAGAACAGCGCAAGACAAAAACAGAAAACCATGACACTGGGCAACAACCCGGTAGCAGTGTGACGACAAAAGAAGAAGAAGTGCACCTCCAAGAGCAATGTTACTCTGATACAGTGGATACAAAGCAAAAGGCCACCCACGCAAAAGGTGGACCTCAGAGATAAGAGTGGCGATGAAAGACAATGTTTATGAAGTGCACACGTACAAAAGCCTGTTCTATAAATTTCTTCTTATCCTGACACTCAGAGGCAAAACAGAGCTGGAGAAAATAAAATAAATAGTCATACTGGTGTCTGCTTGTAGTAGCCTGCCTTTGCCAAAACAGCATACTCATTGGTTCTGTTACTATAATTACATGTATCACTTTTTCTTCAGCCAGTCCCCTAGAGACACAGCAACTATCTTGATTGTCATGCTTGAAGTAGTTGGATTGAATGTATGAATGTTTCCACTTCACTAATCTTTAACAAAAAATATCAAGAGCAGGGTCTGTGGCTAAGCCTTTGCCTTGCTTTACAAAGGTAGTGAGCTAAAATCCGGACTGCGCTGATCTGTTCACAAGTGAATTTTTTGTCCATAGACCCCTAGGATTGTTGATGGAGCTACAGAGTTTGTGCTTTGTGTAATACTCTCAGCAGGTGGCGTGCCACTTCTTTGGAGAGGGACTGAGCTATATGGGGTAAAACCCAGTGCAGTCAATCCTTTGGCTTTAGACCCTTTTTCGCCCGTGTGGTGCCGGGACTCACAAGGGAAGCAAAGAATAGTACCACTGCGACCTACAAGGCATGTCGTAAAGGCGACTGATGTAGGACCTAGGGAAGCTACCCTAGTAAATAAAAAGCATTGTAGAAGTCAGATGTACTGGCCTACTTGTAGGCGCATAACTGGCACAACGTACAATCGTTTTTAGGCTCAGATCACATACAAATCACACAGAATGGTTTACAAGTGGTCGCTAGGAGCGTTTGAAGAAGAAAGAAAACCCTTTTTTTAAAATATCAAGTTATTATTTTGTGAATAGTTCAAACATACTGAGAAGGAGAACTTGCGAACAGAGTGATCAAAAACAAATAAATATCTAAACCAAATTTATTGATAAATATCACATATACTCGTGTTTCTATCAACCTATAACAAAATTATTCATCCTGTCTGGGATAGCCACCACAAAGACATAAAAGTCAGTAATGCTAAGAATAGCTTGATATGTGTAATGTAAAAATAACTGCTGTGGTCCTCATTACATGACACAATATTCAGAAACCGTAAAATCATTAAATCTTATATACAGCATTAAATGACATAACTATGCTTCACTATGAAGCAGAAATATGGCACCCTGGCAACAAGTAAAATTGTATTCCTCTCCCATAGTTGTAAATTACATTGGGCTTGCCAGAAATGTTTCCAAACCCAAGGCAAACACCTTTTCAATAATACAATGCTAATAACAGATGTGGGGAGTCAAAATATGCAGATATTGGAGAATCAAACTGACACAAATTATCAGAAGCTTTTTTCAGTGCAAAGAATAAAAACTAATTTTGCAAATGTGCATTTCAAAGCTAACTATATTTAAGGAATATCTTGCACCAATCAGAACATGTTTTGAAGAGCACCTTGCTATTACAACTGGTTGTGTGTGAAACACGTTTGTAATCTCAAATCTGTTATGTTGACATGCATAACAGTTAACTGGATCAACTTATATTAGCTGAGTGAAACTGTAACCAGGTCAGGTAGACTGATAAGAACCATGCTGCTTCAAATATAAGCACATTAGTCAACAACTAGCTATGACATATATATATACATATATATACTTTTATTATAGCAAATTTGACTTTGGTATGCACATTTATTAGAATAGATTGAACTTTAGTATATAGACTCATTAGAACAGATTGGACTGATACATAGACTTCTATATGAACAGATTGAACTTTGGAATATAGAATTCTATATGAACAGATTGAACTTTGGAATACTGACATTTAGAGGAACAGACTGAACATTGGAATATAGACATTTATAAGAACAGATTGGACTTTGACATATGGACTTTCATGTCAACAGATTAAACTCTTAATATGTTAATTTTTAACTTACTAAGTTGTGATTCAGAACAACAGGTGTTTATCACAGAATGGTTTGATTGATTGATTGTGTCTTCATCTGTACACTATGATGAGTAATCATGTGCTCTAATATACTTATAACAAAGGACGATATAAGCACCAGTGCATGTACTATATAAAAGGTCTAAAGCCGAAGAATTGACTTCATTAAACCGAGTTTTACCCCATATGGCTTGGTCCATCTCTGCAGAAATGGTGTGCCACCTACCAAGAGTATTACACAAAGCACAAACTTCATAGCTCCGGCAACAATCCTAGAGGTCTCTGGGAAAAAATGCACTCGTGAACAGAATGGTGCGGATTCGAACCCACGACCTTTGGAGCGTACGGTAAAGGCTTAGCCACAGAGACGCCCACATAAATTACATGCAATTGTTCAATGTAGTTTCCCCTATGTACTTCATAACGCTTGTGAGGATCTCCAAGTGTCATTTTGAGAATGTCAAAATATATAGGAATTTTATTTTAATTGGTACTAACGTTTTGCCAGTCTATATTGCAGGAGAGTTTGATTGATTGACTGATTGACGGCACCATCATCACTGCACTTTAATGAATAAACATGTGTGCTCCAATCTCTTTCTAACATGGGAAGATCTAAGCGCCAGTGCACAAACTCCATAACACTTGCGAGAGTTCCCAATTAATATGAAGTGTTGGATGATTAAATCAATCAGAAAGCCACAAA
This sequence comes from Arion vulgaris, assembly GCA_020796225.1. NCBI lineage: Eukaryota > Metazoa > Mollusca > Gastropoda > Stylommatophora > Arionidae > Arion > Arion vulgaris. The sequence goes on from CM036772.1 coordinate 16,575,994, forward strand.
TACCAACACAAGACTACTATAATATGAGCAGATTGGAACAAGGTGTCATTCTGCACCTTAGAACAGGACACAATCAACTCAGCAGCCACATGTATACCTAATTCAAAATTGGCAATTCAGCCATATGTACCGGCACATTATACTGCAGAGCACATACTTCAAGACTGTCCCGAATATGATATACAGAGGCAAACTACCTGGCCTAATGAAACAACACTCGACAGAAAACTACACGGACCTCCGTGTGAGCTACAAAAGACAGTGAAGTTTATACATGAGACAACGTTGAATATAGACAATATTTCAAGCGAACGAAAGGAAGGAGGATATGAAGTATCCCAGGTACTGAGTCATTATCTCTGGGAAGATGTTTCAGATTAGTCGATCACCACCACAATCGCTCAAGACAGATAATGCATGCATGAATGGGTAAATCAAACATTTGTTGGACTAAATCTGGCGATCATTTTTGATCAAATTGCTGCAACTGTTTGCTAGAACTGAACCTTTTTTCTGGGAATGTGCTACCTGCAAACAGGATGCCACCACAGTCGTTGAGACACCTATGCTACTTGAATCTGAAAAACAGTTTTTAGAACTTCTTGTTTCAGGAGATCAGACTAATTTATTATATTTTAGGCCTCAACTTCAAATTTTGTAGTAATCTTAATTTTCCAACCATGATGAGTACTGGTTAGAGTAACTGACCTTTTTATCAGGCAATTTGATTCCTTTCAGGTATTTGACATTCGATCGAATATTGGTTACAGTAACTTACCACTCTATCAGGCAATTTGATTCCTTTCAGGTATTTGACATTCTCATGCTGTGTATTGATGATGTGTGTCAATTTTTGACCATTGATTAGCTCTTCAAAGACCCACATATTGATATCAGGATCAAACAAGTCAGGCTTCTCCAATGCATTGTAGCCTACTATCTTTGCAATGGCTGAACCCCTGTGGAGAAGACAACAGAACATGTACCAGAAAAGACACTTTATTATATACTTTTAATCAGTTATATGAGGACTATCAGCATAGCACTCCGGACATGTCCATAGTCGCTCCGATATCTGCCTTAATAAATCTAGCAGCATCCAGCACGCCAGTTCGATGTTGATTAATAATTCTTTTAGCATATTTGGTATGTTCTTCTCGAGCTGGACCAATATAAACACTCATCTCAATTTGGTAAGCGACTGGAACTCACAACCCTGAAACTGCTCTATTCGGAAAGACTCTCTCAATGCGTTAAGAATGTCATTTCAATCCATTGCAGCTCCCTCTAATATCATAGCTATGGCAGCCAATCTATCAGCCAGTTCATTACCCCCGACTCCTACGTTCCCAGGGACAAAAATGACGGTGATTTCTCTGGTATTTAATTAAACTTGTAATTTAACATCTAAGCACTTGCACATAAACAATACAATTACAAAGTCAATGTTAGCAAGAATAAAAAGATAAGAAGAAATAAGAATATTTAGTGATGGAAATCCTAAAAGCCTGCAAGCCACATGCGAAAAATATGACATGAAAATTAACACCTCCAAAACAGAAGTCATGACAATAAGCAGGTCAACAGGTCAACTAAATATACACGTGAATAATGTCAAAATACAACAGACTCCAGAATTCAAATATCTCGGGAGTATATTCAGAGCAGATGGAAAGATGGACAGAGAAATCGAGACCAGATGCCAGAAGGCAAACGCAGTGACATACCAACTGTCACCACTATTAAAACATCCAAGCATTAACATGGCAGTCAAACGACAACTGATAAACTGCATATTTATTCCAACTCTCTGCTATCAGTGCCAAACATGGCCCCTGACTAAGACACAAGAAAGAAAGATTACAACATGTGAAATGAGATGTCTACAAAAGCTGTCAACGTTACAAGGCGAGATAGAGTGAGAAACGAGAATATCAGAAGCATCGTTGGTACTATACCATGCATACAGTACATCGAGAAGCAAAGATTCAAGTGGTTCGGCCATTTAATGAGAATGGAACCACATTTACTACCATCACGTGCCTATAATAATCGACACTCAGGGCGCAGAGCACGAGGCAGGCCAAGAACAAGATGGATAGATAACATCTCAGAGTCCCTGCGAAAGCATGGACTGACAACGTCAAGCGCAACACACCTGGCACAAGATAGAAACTAACTCTCCCCACGACGCTTCACGGCAAATGTGGTTAAGATAAGATAAGATAAGTGATGGAAATATGTTTGTCACTCGCTTTTTTTTTTTTTTTAACAAACTAGCTTTTATTATAATCACTTATACTTATAAGAGAACATGCTGAAATAGTCTTCCACTCCTAAAATAGATAGACCATAGTGGAGGGTGAGGGGACCACTTCTTTACTTCTTCACCTTTCAACTCCCAACGGAGCACAGGTCTTCAACAAACTTCTTCCAGCTCTTCCTCTCTCTTGCCATCCCTTCCAACTCTTTCCATGTTTTACCTATCCTTTTAATATCAGCCTCCAGCTCTCTTCTCCAGGTCTGCCTAGGCCTTCCTCTACTCCTCTTTCCCTGCAGGTTCCAAAACAGTGCCTGTCTTGCAATGCTTCTGGTCGGTCTTCTCAATGTATGTCCTATTCATCGCCAGCGTCTCTTCCTGAGCTCTTTCTCCACTGATACCTGCTTAACTCATTTACTACTATCAGTCAAATTTACATCATCAGGTGCCATGCAGGCTGATGTAAATAAATCATTGATCCCATAAATCTGTCACGACTGTCTTCTTTTTTCCATCTCTGCTTTTGCCGCTAGGCAAGAAGAGTTACACTGTGATGGATTTCGAATAATGTCACGCTCGGTCGGATATGGTGTGGAATTCGAAGAGTTTTAACATGTCTTAACTCCATCAACGCCAGTTTCTTTCTTTAGTGGATGGACCACTTCTCTCTGCATGATTCCACTTTCAGGTGCAGCAGAGCAGCCAAGCAATGGTGTACATTCAGGTTCCATTGCTGACCAAGACCTGGCCAAAAAACCCAAATTTGAGTCTCTGTTTTCAGATAAATATAATAGAAATATGTTTGTTCTTTTCCTCATTTCCTTATATGGAACTCTTTGTTTTCATGATAGACCTTGATAGGCCATCTTATTCTTCTTAAATCGTGGCAATTTCACTTTTCATTTCTCTCTTTTGTCCAACTGCCCATGTTTGCTCTATCCTTTTAATATAGCTTGACTTTATCATCTGTGCTTTTAGTCACTCTATCTGCAGGTTTCCAAAATTGCGTCTGCAATGTTGGTCGGTCCAATGTGTTGTCTTGCTGAGTTCTGAGCTCTTTCTCACTGTCCAGTTACTCATCATATGTAAATAACTTGCCATCAGGTATTGAATTCATTGACCTCTTAGTTACTGTCCGGAGTACTGACTATAAATAGAAAAAGAACTGTAATTACTGCCTGTGATACCGCTTTTAGGGTTGTGTAGAACAGAGGGACATGAGCCTGTGAAATTTAATGGCAGCATGGCTAGTACAGTAGCAACAAAACTATTCAGGTTAGGATTTTTTAATATCCCGAAAGAATATAACTTAATGGCCTTACCGGAGATTGAACTTGAGTCTCTCACATGGAAGCCAGTGCTCCAATCCATTCAGCCAGATGATCCACTCATTCGCTCTACCATGTACTGACTATGAGTTTGGATATTATCATTTTTCCGTGTCATGAAGTTAGATTGTCCAGAATTTTTTTTCTGCTGACCTGTCTTGCCAGAATTGTCTTTCTCGTGTCCTCTGTTTTCTCCCTCCCTGATTTTGGTAATTGTAACTGTGTTCTAAACCTCTTTTTATTATTACATGGCTGAAAAATTAATATGCCTTTTTCTTATGATAATAATGAACTTTTTCTGTGCCTTGAACTCTTTAAACACATCAACATTAGTTGATCTAGCAGACCATGTGATTCTCAGCATTCACCTGTAAAACCACATCATTGTGGTCTTAAGAGATCTTTTTTTACTTGTGTATTTAATGTCCATGAGTAAAATATTTAGAAGAGTGATCGTTCAAAAAATGAAAGCAGCTTTGAATAACAAAATTAGGAAGGAATAAGTAGGTTTTAGGAAAGGAAAATCATGTGTAGAACACATTTTTTTTTACACTGAGCAAAATAGTTTAGTAAAACATGAATGGAAGTTTCATCTATATGGTGTTTGTTGACTTGGAAATGGCATTTGATAGCCTGCACATATAATCTCTATGGAAGATATTCAGGCATTATGGAATACCAGCAAAAATGGCTCATGTAATTAAATCATTATATGCATACTTTCAGTGTCAAGTGTTTGCAAAAGCCATTTGTCAGAGTACTTCAAGGTCAAGACAGGGGTGTAGTCTTTCACCATTCTTGTTTAACCTTGCTATAAACTGGCTGATGAAAAAACCATAAGGTAACAACAGAGGCATTCGATGGATACTTATGTCAGTACTGGAAGATTTGGATTATGCAAATGATATTAGTCTTTTAACTAGTCCATACAAGGATGTTAAAATGAAAATAGATACTTTCCAGAATAGCACAAACAATAGGATTAATTAATATTATAAAAAACAGACAAAATTAATATTACAAAAAAACAGAAGTAATGAGGACTAACCAAAAATGAGAAAAACCAATTATGTTGCAAAATGAAATCATAGGGGAAGTTTGGAATTTTGTATATCTGGGAAGTACAATATCACAGATTGGTGATTCAGAAAAAGATGTCATTGCAAAAAATCAAGCAAACAAGTCAAACTTTCACAGTACTGAATAAAATCTGGAACGCCAAAGGATTGAATCATAAAATTAAACAAAATTTATAGAGGCAATGTTCTAGAGTGTGATTATACATCAGTGAGTGCTGGAAAATGACCCACAACATCATACACAAGTTGAAGACATTTCAAAATAAATGGTTAAGAAGAATCATGCAAATATTCTGGCCGAATACAATAGCAAATGACGAGCTTTTCAAATGAACAAACTGCATCACTGGTGATCGTCATTTAAAGAATAAGATAGTGTATTGGTCATGTATGTCATATGTCAGTAGGGACATTGGCTATAACATCTTTCCGATGGACAGAAGATAGACAAAGGTCTCAATGACCAAAGAAAACATAGAGATGAACTGTGGAAAGAGAGTTGAAAGATTGTGGCCTGATATCTTCTTCTTCATTCTCACTAGATTGGGATTTTCGATTCTCTAATAAAGGCAACCGTCTGCCTCAGATTATCAGCCATGCCATACAGTTTGTCTTGGACGCTGGTGTGAGTGGGCCACCTCTTTCTTCTCAGGTCTGCATACTGGGGGCAGTTTTGTAGGATAAGTTCTGTTGTCATACTTGCCAAGCCACAGGGGCACAGGTCATTGGTGCCTATCTTAAATTTAGTGTACAGGTGGTGTCTCATTCTGTTGTGACCCATCCAGAGGCGAAGTATGGCTGTCTGGTCCATTCTGGACAGTTGGTAATATCCATCATTCTTGTTGTGTTTTGGGTGTTCTTTATCCCATTTTGCTTTGTAGTGCCCTTTGGCGATGGTTTTTGCTTCTTTATAGCTAACCAGGTTGTCATCTTGGGGCATTCCTGCTCCCTCTTTAGCCCGTCTGTCAGCATCTTCATTCCCTTGATCTTGCAGTGTGAGGGTATCCACTGGATTACTACCCTCTCAGATTCATAGGATAACTGGGCTAAGGTTGACTTGAGATCACTTAGTTCTGTGTTCCTTTCAGATTTCAGTGCTGAGATAGTAGACAATGTGTCAGTCAGGAGCACTATTTTTACATGTATTTAGTTTGTGGCCTGATATGGGAAACAATTAGTAGAAAGGCAGCAGATGGCAACAATGGAAATCCTTTGTGGAAGTCTTATGTATCAAATGGGTCATGAAGCTTGAGAATATAGAGAGATTTCATGTCTATTGTATTGACTCATTTCCATAAATCAGTATTGGCTCTATGCTGCACTAATTAACTTTGTATCTTAATTCCATAGACAATTTGCTACATATAATGAATGCCCTTCGTTTTCTGGAATGCTGTTTTTTCCTGATCTCTTTTGTTTATTTATTTCTGATCTACATCTTCCATCTGATGTTATCAGTTTCCATGTATTTAAAATGATGAAAATTTTAGCAATACCCCATTGATTTACCTTGATAGTGCAATTTTATGGTGTTTGAGTTTACTTTCTTCAGATGGTCATAACTTCCATCTTTTTGCTGTTCAGACTTGGGCCTTTATTTTTACTTTCTGTTGACACCATATTAGCTAGTTTCTAAAGCTACATTGCATTTTCACCATCAAGACAGTGTGAGTGTCATGGCATATCTCAAGTTACAATTTATTTCTTTTATGGCCACCTACAATTACAAAGTAACACACTATACAAAATATATAATAGCTGAAGCGCTCTATGCAATGTTTTTTTTTTATTTTGCGAATACCGACCTGAACTTAATTGTACATGGATATTTACAGATTGACAGTAAAAAGTCTACTAACCGTTGTATGCAGGACGATGAGTCTCAGTGACAGTGAACGACATTTCATACTAGCGTAGTTGAGCGCATAGTTCACATACAATCAATACACTACTGTCTACTCAACTCTACTTACTACTATAACTATAGGTTAAATACTACCTACTTATAATAGTAATACTATTACATTATTAATATTACTACTATTTTATTTTTATTATATGCACTTTCCTCCTACTTGTCAAGTAGTATCAGTAACCACTAGTGTTACCCATGAACTGTGCACTGACAATAGTGTATAAGTTGTTGGATATGAATAACTAGTTCAAGAACAGTTACTTTGCTCAGATCATTGAAACAAATTGATTAATATAATAAAAACTAAACGAAGAGTGAGCACGGTCTCGGTGTGCACTGTGTCTTACTAACTTACTTAGCGATCTCAAAACTTGCAGCTCAGCTGTTTGTAAGCTATGATTGTATAATGAACTAACTAAATAAACTACATACCAGTTGCCAGAACCAACGACGCATATCTTTTGCGGTGCCATGTTTGTAATATCCGCTCTTAATCAAAAAATATTATCAATATTAACAACCCGATGACTTCCAACAGCTCGGTTTTCTTGTGCTGTGAACTTGGGATCTGACGATATTATCAAACAAGCAGAGACAAACATAGAGATTCAATGCAGACGACCTTTGCCCTAAACTCTCCAGATTTACACAGTTTACCAAGCCAAATTTACTTGAATGTCGGTGAAGTAGACCAAATATGTATTATACAGAGTAGCGAAACACGTAAGATCACAAAGTACTTTAGTTTTACAAAATACAAAAATAGTGACAATACGTATTATACAGATAAAGGCCTTGTTGGTCGAAACGTTGCTGTATTTTGTCATTGTTTTGTAATTTGTAAAACTACAGTACTTTGTGATTACGTGTTTAGACCAAATATTAGGTATTATACAGAGTAGCGAAACACGTAAGAACAAAGTACTTTAGTTTTACAAAATACAAAAATAGTGACAATACGTATTATACATACCTCTCCGTGCAAACCTATACGTGCTAGGTTTAAACTACGGTTTATGTGACTCAATAGTTAACACATTCTTCATTCTTCTTTTGTCATCACGCTGTTACCGGTTTGTTGCCCAGTGTAGTGGTTTTCTGTTTTTATCTTGCGCTGTTGCCCGCCTGCCCAGCGTGTTCGTAGCGCGTTGGACTACGGGTGACTAGCCCTCTGTGTGTGCGGGTCCAATTCCGCGGGCTGGAAAAAAAAACCACAGGTTCCTCAGATTCACGGTGTTCGTGGCACCGAACCGAAGGGTTGCCATTAACAATGTCATCATCCCTTTTTTGTGTGTGCACAAACTGAGCTTTGAGCACGTACAATTTGTATTTATTGTGTTATATTTAATGTGAAGCAATCTCGAACTAAACTGATTAATTAGTAAAAACAATAGTTCACGACTCATTCTACTATTAGAGCTTGAGAAGACAGGAAATGCGCGTTATTCTTCTTTTTAATTTTTCTCTAATCATGTTTGTCTCACGTCGTCAGGATAAGAAGAGATTTCTAGAACGGGCTTATGTATGCTCTTCGTAAATAGTGTTTTCACTACCTCTGTTATTTCTCAATTCCACTTTTTGCCTGGACGGCCTTTTGCTTTGTACCCACTGTATCGGAATAACGGGATCACCACCCCTAAAGGAATTCGGTCAAGTCTGTAACCATGTAACTCAGCTTTTCACTGGTCTAGATTATGGGTATGTAGATTGACTTTGTGACGTCATGTATTTAAATTACTTAACTTCCTTATTTACTTACTGTGTAACATAAGTAATTGTAAATGGGACAGGTACATACTCATTTTGCAGACTTTGGATCTGGTCCCAGCTTTTATATTTAGAAATATAATACATCAGTTAGAAATATTAATGTTCCCACTCAGTTTATTGTGTGTACTATTTACTATTTAAGACAGTTGTTTATATTTAGAGATGTCTTTAATTCTTTGCTTAATAGTCTTTTGAAACTTCGCTTTGTTTTGTTTGTGTACATTGTAAAACTACATTATTTTGAGTTTCGAACTACCTGTTATATACTATAACTCATGATTAGAATTATATGAAAGGGTTATGTTTCACAGATGCATATATTTCATATATTTAATTAAGGTGCTAGATTTGTACAACTACTGTCCACGATGATATTAAGGGTTTGGTTTACCTCTCTAGAAAATTTTAGTTTTAATCAAAGTTAGATTTTTCAAAGTGTTTAGTTCTATAAAGTACAACATTCGTACTATCGATTACACATAAAATTATAATGTTTTGTTTGCGTATTAGCATTATAACATTAATTAGAAGAAACTCCCAATTCTAACCTTTTTTCTTTCAAATTCCAAGTTTAAAATTGAGTTTTATCCATTTTTTTGTGTCGGAAATCCCTTTTAATTAATACTAAAGCTAGATACACGAAATCTGAGGTGCATGTCCCACATATAATTATGTAGCTACAGGTCTATTTCAAATTACATTTTTGTGAACATTTAAAATTAATGTTCAATATGCAATGATGACACAGTTTTGTGCGGTTTTTTTTTGGCAAGCATAAATTTAAAAATAAAAATAAAATATATTTCTTGAGATTTTGCAGAAAATAAATGGACATGTAGCGTAAATATGCTTATAGTTTATGAATCATCTCTTTATTTCTCAATATGTTTGTTTGTTTTGTAAATTTTAGGATTCTAATAACATGTATTTTATAAAGATGACCGCTGTTGTCATGGCAACCATGCAACTTTTTTTTTAAGTATCAAAATAGATATACATTCTTAGCTTAACATGCTCATTATAAAATGATTGCTCTAACTTAATTAATAAAGAAGAAAAAATGTTGGAGCTAAACCCCTTAAACGATATAAGAAAACTAGTCACGGCAGAGATGAAGTGTCTACGCAGATTTCTAGGAGTATCAAGAGCCGATTTAGATATGAAGATATCAGGGGAAAAGTAGGAACAACATCAGTATGACTTCAGAAGAAACAACAAATTAAATGGTTCAGTCAAATAAGCCGATTACCAACAGACAGTGCGTTATTACAATATACTGGATACAAAGCAAAAGGCCGTAAACGCAAAAGTTGGACCTCAGAAATAACAGAGGCAACGAAAGCCCGTTCTATAAATCTCTTCTTATCCTGACGCTGTGAGGCAAAACATAATTAGAGAAAAGAAAGAAGAAGAATGACATATTAGCAGTATGCCCCCAAGAAGATAGAAAATCAGAGATAATACAATCAGGCCCAAAGGATGTGTAAAAGCTGCAATGGAATTTATCCAGTAGCAACAAGTAAAATGGTTCGGCCATATAATACGATTGTGCTTAAATAGTATACCACCACAGGCAATGATACACAATGTAAACGGAGACGGCAGGATGCCAATGCAAGAGCTGAACTGATGGAATAGCAAATTCCCTGAACTCCTTTATATACGAAGTTCATAGAACGGCTAGCTCTCGTGCCATATACTTCACTTTGACACCGAAAAGATACAAGAGGAACAAGATGATGGGAGATGAGATGTGTTACTAGACTAATAAAACATTCATATATAATATCGCATCTACTGAGCTCTGTGTTAGAAGGATGCCAGATTCGATTAGCTATAGATAGGCTGTCAGAGCTGACCCGTGGCCTATTCATTGCGTAAATCATATGAAGTATTTGTATTAATCAACTCGTGTGCGTCCACATAAGTTTATCCAGAGGGACAAGATAAAATTGTAGTCGGTAGTTTACCTTGCCGAAATGGAGAAGACAAGATTCAAATAAAACTGTTGTATAAAAACATTATCCAGCGGTGACCTTGACCCCCCACCCTCTACCCAAACTTACCATACCGCATGGACGCTCATGAATCAATTTGAGAAATGCGATAAAAGTTCCCATTCGGAAGGACCAAAATGTATAAAAGGGGATTATATGTATTATAGAGAAATATCGCTACTGAGCCGCACCCGTATAAATATTCCAAGAAAGCTTATCATCGAGCTACAGCTTACCGACTCACAAATGGGATATATAGACGAAGACAAGTTTTCGGCACGTATTAGGTACAAATAAACCTAGACTATAAGGAGCCGGCTTTGTTGTGCAATGGACAATAGCGACATACCATAACAAATGTTGTTCTATGAACTTTCGGAAGGGAAGAGGCACCAAGGCTGTCCACTGCTCAGATATAAAGAAAAATTCCCACTGCGGAATTGAACCCGAACCATGTTCCTAAAAGGTAATGCACTAACACTACACTATCGACCTCTCCTACTACAGTGTCAACTTAAGCAGCCTATGAATGGAGCTAATCTGGAATATATGTATGGAAATGGAAGGTTCAGTTATGACGTAGTATAGGTCAAGTTGTGTGATGGTGTGTAATTGTAGTGCGGGAAGGGGCGATGAACAATTGTGACGTAGGACGTGTAGTTTAAGGTGAGAGCATCCGTTGATACATTAGTTTTGTTCTAAAGAAAGTCTTCTGGTATTGTCTTATTCGGTAAATAAAAACGTCGCAGAAATCGGATGTGCTGGCCTACTTGTAGGTGTATAACAGACACGACGTACAATCGCTCTTAAATTCAGATTATATACAAATCACAGAGAGTGGTTTAACAATTGATCGATATGGAGCGTTCGAAGTAGAAGAATGTAGGTGAAACCGAGTTACTAGTTCTTTGGGTGACCGACGACAAATCTTCCCTTTTTCTTCTTTAATTTAGAAATCTCTTCTTGACCTGACGCTGTGAGGCAAACAGGATTGGAGAAAAGAAATGTACCAGCATCACCTGGCTCTTGCTCTTCAGTCTAATGCTATATAGTAGTATCGCATGTGTTTGTAAATTGTTCTTTTGTTCCGTATATTGTGTATTTCATTCAGTGGCGGCTCGTGATCATTTTTGTTGGTGGGGCCAGTCACACATTTTCGAAAAGATCATGGTTTTGGGTTGTTATTTTTTAATTTATAAAATAATAGATACACGTTATACATTATTTTTGTATGGGGCCTGGCCCCACTGGCCCTTAATGACGAGCCGCCACTGATTTCATTTATCTGGACTTGGAGGAAGAAGGATCTTCCTGACATCATCCAGCGTTTGGAACATGAAGAGGTGTTGGTGAATGGTTTCATGATGATTGGAAATCAACCGGAGTAGACTTGAAAGTTGCTTCCTCGAGAACACAAACAGCAATTAAAATTAACATTCATATATAGTTATTTTTCTTCACCGTTCAACTCCCAATTGAGTGAAGTCACCACACGGGTCCAACAGTGTCTCCATAAATTCGCTTGTCGGCAAGAGATTCTCACTGATGATGTATAATTTCTCTTCTGAACGTATTTCTTCAGGCCAGGTTTCAGGTTTCCATAACGGTTATTGAACTTATACATCTAAGTACAGAGGTAGCATCACGCGTTAACTGCCATTTACGCTCTTAACACTGTCACGGTCTGTTAGGTCAGAGCTTATCAATAGAAGTGTAATGTTATTTATGTTATATAAAAAGTACTCAATAATCTAAGTACAATTTGTTGAATACCCCGATAGCTCATCGCCATCAATTAGCTTGTCCTGAGCGGAACATTGCCACCCCAACAGTCCTTCGGAATTTCTCCCACAAGCCAGATGTTCAACTTCAGCCGCCATGTTCAAACCATGTTACATCCTGAATCCATCTTCTCCGTGGTCTTCCTCTTCTTCTCTTTGCCGGTATGCCTCCTTCCGTGATGGTCTTCTTCAGCCCTTCGTGTCTTTTTATATGTTCAAAATTCCTCAATTGTCTCTTTCTTATTTATAACATTTTATCCGCAAAAATTGAAGCCACAGGCGCAATAAATAATAGGAACAACAGACGATAGACAATTTGTAGCGTCAGTCTGTTATCTTTGATTTTGAGTTCTTTCTGGACAAATCTATTTGTCCTCTCCTCTGTCCATGATATACGAAAGACTCTTCTGTGACACTATATTCAAAAGCACATATAGGTTTTTCCAATGTCTTGTTAAATGCTCATGCTTCACACCCATACTTTGTCACTGGGAATATGTATGCTCTTAGTATTCTGATCGTTGCTTTCCTATCAGTTCTGTTTCATGCTGTTTTATTTTTTTTAAACCATGTTTGTTCATTCCATTTCCATCTGTTGTTAGCAGTGAACCAAGATATTCAAAATTGTTCACATTTTCTACTTTCTCTCCTTTGATAAAAAGATCTTTTGCCATGTTCGTTTTATCCGTTGTCATTATTTTTTATTTTTGCCACATTGAGATATAGATTTTGTTTTTCGCTTTTATCTTGCACTTTCCTTAATAATTTCTCAATCCCTTTTTGTGATGTTGACATTAACAGTATATCGTCAGCATATCTTAGTTCGGGTATTCTACTTCCTCCGATTATAAAAGGATCGTATTGATATTTTTCGCTATCTTCTGTAACATTCCTCATGATGATTTCTGCATATATGTTAAACAGACAAGGCAACAAAATGCAGTCTTGTCTGACTCCCTGCCTTATGATGGATAGCTACTTTTCACTATATTAACACTGTCACGGTCGACTACATCACAACGCGATTTCCTGTTTTCAATTGTGACCCACATGACGAATGACTTCAGCAAATGCGACACATTTCTCTGCAAAATTGGATGTCTTTTTTTCATCATATTTGTTGAAACTTTATAATCACGCGTTTCCGAGCAGGCGTCACCAAAGCACTCTATCGTGATATAGGGAGTGAGAAACTACAGGGTGTTCAATTTAAAAGTAGCCCCAGTGATAAATAGAAATTTGCCAGGTACGCATTGCATCTCGTCTATTTACTATTTAAACCGGTTCTGACCAGCTTGTCCTACGTCACATTTGTTCATCGCCCCTTCCCGCACTACAATTACACACCATCACACAACCTTGACCTATTCTACGTCATAACTGAACCTTCACATTTCCATACATATATGCCAGATTAGCTCCATTCACAGGCTGCTTTTAAGTTGAACACCCTGTAGTTATTGAAAAGTAAGCACATCTTAAACTGTTGGTATATAAACGCTCATTTGTACTGACTGTGTTTCCTATTCTTCATCCTTCGCCACTAGGGAGGCATAGGTTCGCAACCAAGGCCTTCCAAGTGCTTCTATCCAAGGCAATCTTTTCCAGATCTCTATACTCTCTCACATTTTTCTTGCATTCCGTCACCGTCTACATGTGTTCTTATGTCTTCCCTTACCTCTATTGCCATGGGGGTTCCATCGGAGGGCATGTCTGGTGATGCTGTCCGGGGGTCTCCTCCGTTTGTGTCTTATCCATCTCCACCTTCTCCCCAATATCTCTTGTTCCACTTGGCGTTGTCCGCAGTTCCTGTTTGTGGTCCTGTGATATCATCGCAGATTGAGTATCCTGCGCTGGCATCTTTTGAATGTCTGCAACTTGTTGGTGTATTGATTGTGTTTGTTGTGGGTGTTTTGAGCAGACAATTGAAAAGTGAACTAGTACCAAGAAGACATTCGTTCAATGACTATTTCAGTTATCAGTAACTTATCTTCTTATCTGCATAAGGAATCAATTATAAATTGAGTTCCAGTCTTTTGAGTCAGTGACAAAGCAGTAGCCTACAATTTCATTTATTTTTTTCTTGGCTTAAACTACCAGTTGGCTGTATCGAATTATCTATTACTATAAACATAAAACCAAAAAGGACATGCCAAACCTATCGTGTTCCTAGATCTTTATTTTTGGAGAGCTAGCAGGTTATGCTCTTAAAAAAAGAAATACTTGTCTACAGGGCTAGGCATCGCAAGGTTTGTGATGCGAATCGTGTGTTTGGTAAATTGTTTTTTCTAGAGGTTCTTAATACTTGTTTGAACAATGAAAATCCTGGCATATCCTTTACATGACGTCGCCAACAGCAACAGTAAACGACCCTGTCGATTTTCTAGGCACCACTTATACGTTCAGTAGTTTGGTATTGCTTTCTGAACGGTGATGTCTTTTTCGGTATTTTATCGTTTGTAAAAATCCAAGGGAACTAATTGGATTCCAAAGTTGCCCGCCGAGGAGTTTGAGCCAAATACGCTTGGGTTGTGATCGAGCTCACTACCGTTTAAGCTACAAACGCTTACTGTACTTGTTTACTATCTATTTATTTACTATGCTCGAGCGTGAATACAGCTAGGGCATGAGCATGCTTTCTCTCTGTGGTTACTTCCAGCTAGGCATGAGCATGCTCTCTCTGTGGTTACTTCAGCTAGGGCATGAGCATGTCTCTCTGTGGTTACTTCCGAGCTAGTGGCATGAGCATGCTCTCTCTGTGGTTACTTCCAGCTAGGGCATGAGCATGCTCTCTGTGGTTACTTCAGCTAGGGCATGAGCATGCTTTCTCTCTGTGGTTACTTCCAGCTAGGGCATGAGCATGCTCTATCTGTGGTTACTTCCAGCTAGGGCATGAGCATGCTCTCTGTGGTTACTTCCAGCTAGGGCATGAGCATGCTCTCTCTGTGGTTACTTCCAGCTAGGCATGAGCATGCTCTCTCTGTGGTTATATCAGCTAGGGCATGAGCATGCTCTCTCTGTGGTTACTTCAGCTAGGCATGAGCATGCTTTCTCTCTGTGGTTACTTCCAGCTAGGGCATGAGCATGCTCTCTCTGTGGTTACTCAGCTAGGCATGAGCATGCTCTTCTGTGGTTACTCCAGCTAGGCATGAGCATGCTCTCTCTGTGGTTGGAAAGAATACAGCTAGGCATGAGCATGTCTCGTGGTGAAAGAATACAGCTAGCATGAATGCCTCGTGTGAAAGAATACAGAATGATACTGACTAGACCTGAAAATATAGAACCAATATGTGGAGATTTCTAACGACTGACACCTAACATAAAGACGCAGGGACTCAGAAAGTGATGATTCTCTTGCCTAGAATATTTAGACGCGTCTGAAGTATTGACATGAAAAGGAGTTATGTTAGTTTTATGAGTTCATTATTTATTTTGCTTGCTTATGTGATACCATACATACGAGTCTTTGTCCTAAAATACTAATTTATTAAGTATCGCCGCAGCCTCCTTCGGTTTTCTCCAGATCTGATCTGATCCACTCTGACCACCTCAGATTTGTAGGTTTCCGTACATCGCCTGCGACATGAACAGTAAACAATCTGGTGGTTGGGGAAAACTGTATAATTGAGCAGCACATAAAACTAACTACTGCTAGAGCAGTTCAATTATGGTTTCTGTCAAAGTGTGTAGAAAATATACAGACACGCTAATTGTTCAATGTTATATCTATATGTTATTGGCCGAATGGCATTGGCGTCCACATACAGTTTTTTTTTTCCAAGAATGAAGGGGGTCAAAATGAATTTTAAAACAATATTTGTTGGTAGTACACAACGCGGAAACGGAGAAGAACAGATTCGCATAAAACTTATTAAAAGTCATTTTCCAGTATAGAAAGACACTGCATTCACACTTAATAACTTCTGCTGAACGCCCCTCCCTTTCCCGCACTAGACCTACTGGAATTTCTTTGAAGACATTCGTTATCACCTCCGCAGAAGGCTTTTCATTGAGCTATTCTACAAATGGTAATATTTCTACTAGCATTTTCAGCAGTATAGTTGTTTTTTCCCAACACTGTTTGATAAGTTTGAAGTAATGCTCCATTCCCATTTCCCAATCTAAAAATTAGTGTCGTTAATAATATCACCGTATGCGGACTTTACACACACTGTGGTCTTTCTTGAGGAATCCATGTTTTTAAAAAAAATGTCAATATACATCCGTCTTTTGTTATAGGTGTCACTAGATCTTTTCTCTAAGCCTGTTTTGCATAACAGCGTCAGAATCATAGGTACTTCTATAACAGGCTCATGTGTGCGCTCCGTACATAGTATTTTCCTGCCTCTGTTATTTCTGTGGCCAACCTTTTGCATGGTCGACCTATTGCCTTGTATCTACCCACTGTATCTGAGTAGCCTTGTCTGTTGGTAATCTGCTTATGTGGATGAACCATTTAATTAGAAAATTAAATAACTGTACAGTAGATAACTGTATACTGTGTAATACAGTTTGGGGGTCTATGTGGCTAAGTGGTTAAGCCCTTTGTCTTGTGAGTCGAAGGTCGTGGGTTCGAGTCCGGACCGCGCCATTCTGTTCACGAGTGCAGTTTTTTTCCAGAGACCCCTAGGATTGTTGCTTGAGCTACGGAGTTCGTGCTTTGTGCAATACTCTCGGCAGGTGGCGTGTCATCTCTGCCTAGAGGGACCGAGCCGTATGGGGTAAGACCCGATGCAATGAAGTCAAGCTTTGAAACCATACTGTGTATGATTTGACACAGCGTAGCCACATAGCTGAAAGTTTACCAGGCCACAGTGTATAGCAGACACACAAGAAAATTAAACCACTTCCACACAAGCTGACTACGCAGAATACTAAAAATAAACTGGCAGGACAAAATTCCAGACAGCGAAGTCCTCACAAGAGCAAAGATCCCAAGTGACAACACCCTGCTGCAGAAGGCCCAAGTGAGATGGATGAGTCACGTTGCTCGAATGCCTGATAAACGCATCCCAAAACAGTTGATGTATGGCGAACTTGAAGGGGCAGACGTTCAGCTGGTGGACAGAAAAACGCTTTAAAGACACTCTTAAAGTGTCTCTGAAATGCTTCGATATAGACAATACGTGCTGGGAATCCCTTGCGCAAGATCGCCAAATGTGGCGCTGCAACAAAAAAAGAGGAACCCGCATAGCTGAGAATCATCGTGTTGTTGAGGCACAGAGAAGACGAGCTGCGTGAAAAGACAGAGCACACAACACACACATGTCTAACCTTGATCATGTATGCCCCATCTGTGGTAAGGGATTGTGTTCTAGGACTGGACTCTACAGTCACCTCCGCACACACCAGAGAGGTGCAGCAGCACACGTCTGAGATTGTTGTCATCATCGCTTGCGATGGACGGCTATTATGATTTGACAGTTCAAATATCTCGGTTGCACAAGTATGCCCCGCGGCAAGACGGGAAAACCATGAGAGAAACCCCAGAAGATACATCAACCAACGCAGAACGGGAGTGTTAGTCTAAACACACCGAAATGCATGCTTATGAGGAGATCGGAGCAATTATGGGACATATGCAATAAAGATGATTCTTGGATGATCAATGAATAAAGTAGTGTTAGAAATATTGGACATCTCCATGGCTCAGCATATTCAAAGACCCATGGAACAATATTATTAGTAACTATTAAATTACATTCAAGTAAAGGTAGTATACACTCGGATCTATTAAAGTATTATGTAAAGATTTTTCCAAATACAGAATAGTGTAATTTCAATTTACATTATAACTAATAACTATAATATAAATTTAAATATTAATTGTTATTTTCAACGATTCCGTACATCTAATGTGTAATAAGAGCCAAAAAAAAACTTTGCCCCCAAACGGCTAGGTTAAGTAAAAAGTTTCACCAGAAATTATGATGTAATACACGTTTGACCGTGAAAGATAAAAAGTCCTTAGCAAATAAACCAGTATACACTTGGACCCAGGACTGTGAGGTTTGTACAAAAAAATTAATGTATGTTTGAATAAGACACTTTTAATGTATTTGTCAGCCAAGTTTAGTTCGCTAAATTGATAAAAAGACTCTATTTAAGTTAATAAAACAATTAAATTAAGTCGGAATGCAAGTGTCCCCATCCATCTCGGGCCCGGCATCCCGACTCTGATCTCTAGAACAGTGATGTGAACTCATCATGAGTCTCATCATGAACCCCTGCTCACACGGACTCATGTACCAAACACGCTGCGAGTGACTGGTGGTGGACCTTTCAGGCCGCCGAGGACATTCACATTATTTAATGTTAAGTTCAGAGATTGAAGGAGTAACTTGTGGAGCACGATATATTATATTATTGTGTAGATTCTTAGCCTGCGTGAGCGTTGTCTTGTAGATTTTTAGTAAAATTACTAAAATGGAAATAATATTATAAATTATATTTCACGACACCGACAGGTGGAACAAGAGATAAGAAACCGAAGGTGGGCCTGGCGATGGATAGGACACACACTGAGGAAACCTCCTTACAGCATCACAAGACAGGCTTTCCGATGGAACCCCCAGGGCAGTAGAGGTAGGGGAAGACCCAGAAACACCTGGAGGATGGAATGCAAGAAAATGGGCCTGGGGAGAGAGTGGAGAGATCTGGAAAAGATGGCCTTGGTTGCGAACCTATGCTTCCCTAGGGGCGAATGGTGAAGAAGAATATATGTCATTACTTGCTTGTTTTAGCCACCTGTAATTGTCACCTGGGTCCTGTGTATTGACCATATCTCTAAAAATATGCATCCAATCATTTCAATTCAGCACTGAGCATTATACTTTAAATAGCAACAATGACAAGCAGAGCTATCAGACCTAGTCGTAAAGGGTTTTTAAAGCCGAAGGATTGACTTTATTGCACCGGGGGTTTTATCCTATAGGGCTCGGTCCCTCTCCGCAGAAATGGCACGCCACCTGCCGAGAATATTGCACAAAGCACTAACTCCATAGCTCCAGCAACAATCCTAGAGGTCTCTGGAAAAACTGCACTCATGAACAGAACGGTGCGGTCTGGATTCGAACCCATGACCTTCGACTAACAAGGCAAAGGACTTAGCCACAAAGACCCCTTCGTCATAAATCAAGGACAATAAATACTGTACAATAATATTAACTTGAATCAAGCAGATGAAACAGCGGTCTTACTTAATCTTAGTTCTTAATGTGAAAGCTGGTGCTGAAAAAATCATTTCAATAAAATCAGTTTCAATTTGGAATATCGTCATTGCACTCTGGACATGTCCATAGGTGCTCCTAATCTTATTCGCAAGATCTCCAACAGCATCCAGCGACTAATCATACCAGTTCGATATTGATTGATGAACCTACTACCTATTCTGATGTTTTTTTTCCGGCCCCTCCAATCTTCATTCTAAGCTATTGCAATCTAGTATTTTTTTTTTTTAAATCATCTTTGCTGCCACACTCTATGAGGGAGTTCAGAATTTCAACTCTATCTATTGGCTGACCTCCCAATCTGGATGCTCTCATTGCCATTAAATTAAATTGCATTCTGAATACCATGTGTTAGAATCCAGACAGTGCTATTCGGGTTCACATGGGCATTTTCTGGAGACCCATAGAATTGTTGCAGAGCTAGAGTTCATTCTTTGTGCAATACTTCCAGAAGGTGGTGTGCCATTTCTGCAAGAGGGATGGAGCCAAATGGGAAAAACGCGTACAATAAAGTCAATCCCCTGCCTTTAGACCCGTATTTAGACATATGCATATTTTAAATTAATATGAACATCCGACAATTATATCTTGTTATGGTGTTGCTCCTGTTAACTACAACAGACTAGAAGAAAAGCCAAGTTATGTTGCTACCTAAATCTGGAGCAGATTGGGAACTTTTGCCTGATGGTAGTTTTCTTTATGTGATCATGCTTACACTGTCAGATGAGTTCTCATGATGAAATTAATGTTCTTGGAACACTGATTATTATGAGGATATCGAAAGCAAATTAAATGATCAGTGAGATGAAGATTCGCCCATGTGGTGCCAGGGTCCGCAAGGGAAACAAAGAATAGTACCACTGCGACCTACAAGGCGTGACGTAACAGGCGACTGATGTAGGACCTAGGAAAGCTAACCTAGTAAATAAAAAGCTTTGCAGAAATCGGATGTGCTGGTCTACTTGTAGACGCATAACTGGCACAACGTAAAATCGCTCTGAGGCTCAGGTCACATACAAATCACCCAAAGTGGTTAACAAGTGGTCGATATGGAGCGTTCGAAGAAGATTAATTATTTTAATTGATTGATGAACTGTTCTTGGAACACTTCTTTCTTTGGTAGAGTTTCACAGGGCAAGTACCAGAACAAGATTTATCTAGCAGTTATCTATCCTTCGTACTAAAGCAGAAGTTATGGGATACTGTGGTTTCTGATGTGTCTTCTAGTCAACTATCAATAACTTCTTCACCTTGTCGTCAAGAGAGTGGATTGTCCCGCTCTTGTCCCGCCCTCCCCATAAATAAAGGAAACTGTAGCCCTAAGTATGGATCCTTGTTTGGTACTATCACTCAAGTCAGCTAAACGTAATTTTTTTTGCAAGATGTTACTCTCCTCCTTTTTTCACTCTAATTTGGTTAGGGACCAGCATTAATGGAATTTACAACTTGCTTGGTAATTTAACATGATCAAAGACCTGCCGGATGCCAAAGAGGAAGAATTTGTTGTCTGCAGCCGTAAGTGAATTATATTGTGGATTTGTTTAATTGGAGGGGTGGGTGGGGTCTTTGGGTACTGTTTTGATAATTTACAAATGTTCAAAAATAGAATGCTAGATCTGCTATTTCATTCAAGAATCGCTACTGTAGTTATATGTGAATTTCATTTTATGATCTCACAGATTTCTGAGCAAGCTAAAAGCGTCACACCATGTCGTCAGACAAAAAACCCGTTCAATTTAAGTATGGAGAAGAAGCAGGAAGCAAAACTGTGCGCAAGATGAAAGAAAATCCAATGGTACCAATAGGTAAGATCTATATCTAAAAAAAATCAGAAGAAATTTGTTGTGAACTTTTGTGTAATCAATATTTTCACCCTGGCAGACGAGCGCTTCAGTTATGAAAGTTACCATGTCTACAGGACATGCTGGGGCCGCAGATGCAATAACATAAGGATATAAAGTGGCACCAGGGTCAGTGATCTGGCACTGATCAAGATTCTAACCCACCTCCAAGTGGTAGCCCTGGTAACAGACTAATGTCTGGCTAAACGGGTAGGGATCAAGGGAGAGCTACTTGGAAAGGGTAGAAGGGCAAGTGGATACATGTCTGATATCTCTCGCGATCGTTCTTTTTGGCCATTTTGGTCATTCTTATTGTGATATATACAGCCTTTGCCAAGAAGGTATTTTTACGTCATATCATTCAGCGCCATTTGGTGCTTATCCTTCTGCGACGTGTCCGATTTCAGCCAGTGTTTACTGGGTTCGCTCTCCATCAGCCTTTGGCTGTCCCTAGCCTACCTGCAAGGCAGCAGGTTGCTATTTTCTTTTAGAGTAGCGACCCTTAGACAACCTACCCTTCCAGTTGAGCGTCATCTGCCCAGGTTGCCTGTCTTTTTTTGGACTACTTGGTTTTCCTACCGTCCAGTATTGTGTACGGTTTGCTCCGCTAGACTTTGATTGTCCCCAATCTAACTACAATGCAGTAGTAGTTCCCTGTGAGGGGAAACACGCACTGGATTCAAGCCTCTGCTGGGCTTTTAAGTTTTTCTGCACATTTCGATGGTCCGCTCACCTCTACGCTTGCCTTGGTGCCTGCCCACCTCTATGCTTGCCTTGGTGCCTGCCCACCGTGTCTATCAGTTCTCACTGTACTCACATTCACCATGCCTCTAGGCTGTCCGGACAAGGAGCTCAACTAGGGCCCCCACCTCAGCGCTCCGAGTTTCACCCTATGTGGGCCCACGTGCAACTTAACTCAGACCCCCACCTCAGGGCCCGAGTTCGCCCACTCGGGCCTAAGTCTACTCTCTGGATGCACCCCTCATCCCTTGATGTTTATCCGTTCTGCTTTTCCCATCGGCTGGGGGAGATGTGCATTAATAGTCACTCTGGGATTCCGCTAGTCTGTGTTGTGAGCTGATCTCATTCAACGTGACTACGTCTGCATCACTACCTATACCAGATTAGCCCTCCCTCGATCCCTACTTGCTTAGCCAGACATGAACCAATGTCTTGTTTATAGGGTCACCACATGGAGGTGGGGTAGAATCTTGATTAGTGCCAGCTCACTAATCCTGGCGAGACGTCCCTATGCGCCTTTGACCCCATACATGTCTGATATGAGATCTGATCGCAACATAGACTATCATAATCTCAGTGAATGTGCCTACATCTCTCCTGTCCGATAAAGAGTCAAAGATGATACATACAAATCAGACGCCTGTGTGGTTACTGGGGCCCAAATTTGGGGTAAAGAATATAACCACTAGTACCCACAACATACTGTATACAGCGTATATAATAAGATATATATGTTAATTTATTAACGAGTAATGATTTAAAAAACATTTTATGCTTTTTTTTGCTTCCCTTAAATTAACCATGTAAAACTGAGGAAAAAACTGCGTACAGAAAATTGTCTAATTCTACATTGAAATCATTTAGCACAAGTTTAACAGCATGTTTTTTTATTATAAAGGCACTTTTAAAATGACTTTAAAATTTAAAAAAAACCTTCACAAACATGTATCCGCCATCTTGCTAAACCAAATAGTAACACATGGGTTGTGTTTGACAACGATTATCGAAAAAGGGGAAAACTGCAGTAAAACTTGGTAAATAGCGAACACGTACAAACAAAGTACTATAGTTTTACAAAATACAGAAACAGTGACGATAAACAGCAAGCGTTTAGACCAAAGGCCTTTATCAAGCAACGACACAACAGGAGTGACGAATTTCAGAGAACACTTACACATGGACGATAACGGAAACATGCAAATTTATCTAATGAAAATCTGGAAATAAACGAATAACGAAATGAGTGCAACACAAAACTAGAAGTGAAACGATATACAATCAAGTGAAAATATAAATTATATATATGAAGCAAATACACATATAGATTACATATAGATTACCGTTTTATTTCGTTATATGGTACCTTTTCGGCCTCTTGGACTCAACGCATTACATTCCTATGCTTCTTAGTACTTTCTCATCTCATGCCTTGTAATCTATGTGTATTTGCTTCATATATATAATTTATATTTTCACTTGATTGTATATTGTTTCTCTTCTTTTCCACTTCTAGTTTTGTGTTGCACTCATTTCGTTATTCGTTTTTATTTCCAGATTTTCATTAGATAAATTTGCATGTTTCCGTTATCGTCCATGTGTAAGTGTTCTCTGAAATTCGTCATTAATGTTGTGTCGTTTGCTTGATAAAGGCCTTTTGGTTGAAACGTTGCTGTTTATCGTCACTGTTTCTGTATTTTGTAAAACTATAGTACTTTGTTTGTACGTGTTTCGTTGTGTTTGACATCACATTTGTGCACTGGGGCTTTTGGAACTACAAGGCAGGAGATCAGGACGGAAGATGTTTACATCTCAGACCCATAAACTGGGATCTCATGTTCATAGGGTTAACAAACATCCTTTCAAGAGTGAACGATCGAGACCCCTAAACAAGACTATGCTATAACAAGTGATTGTTATGTTTTTGCTGCTTCCTCATATTGTTTTTAATGTGTTCCAGGTATGTTTGGTTTCTTTGCTGCTGTTGTTTATGGAATAAGAAACTACAAGAACAGGCCAAAAAACATGTCGTTGTCTATGTACATCATGCGCTTCAGAGTTTTTGCACAGAGTATAGCCGTTGGAGCTATGGGTATTGGTATTGGTTATGCCATTTTACAGGAGAAATTCTCGACACCTTCGAAAGACGAGAAAACGAATGTATCAAAGAAAAGTTAATGTTGACCAATGATCATAACACTCGACTGTGTTGTGATAACATTCTGTTGAATTAAGTATTTGTATATTGTAAGATTAGTAACCAAGTCATTTGCTAGTTAATTGACTAGAAAGTTGGTTATCCAGTTTACTGTTTGTTGGTTATGTATTTAGATATCTAGTTTTTGTAAACTAATTGTTGCTTTTTGAAAAAATTCAGCTACTTGTTTGGAAACATAGACACATTACATCATTGTAAAGTTATATTTACTAACTGTTTTTATTTATTTGTAAAGTTAGTTATCCCTTATTTTGTTTTTTATAGTGTTAGGTCTGCAATGTTTCATCTGTGTATATTGGCACACTGTTTCTGAACATATTTGATAGGGACAAGTTCTATTAGATGTCACCAGATAAGCATTACTATTTGTTTGTGGTTTTGAGTGGGCAGCTCTGATACAGTGGATACAAAGCACAAGGACATCCATGCAAAAGGTGGACCACAGAGATCTTCTTTGCGATCGCTATTTTGATGATTATATCGTTAGACGCATTCTTTTTCTTTGCGATCGCTATTTTGATGATTATACCGTTAGACACGTTCTTATGATGAAACCGATTGTTGTCTGGAGCTCAGCTCTGGTGCCATGTAGTTTTGAATGTAGTGTTGGGTTGTAGGAACAGCATTCCTTTCTAGGGAGGACATACAGGGGAAGTCTTGTAGGACATGTTCTGTGGCTTGCTCAGTGGTGCCACAGGGACACAGAGGGATGGGGTCAATCGTAACCTGTGTAGGTGTTTGTTCAATCTGTTATTCCCTATCCTGAGTTGGAAGATTATAGTCTGTCCTTGCCTGTTGAGTGTGTGGACCACAGATAATAGAGGCTGTGAAGGGGACTGCCTAGAGTAGTTGATAGTAGCTCGGCCTGCTAGCTGTGAGACGCCTCATAGCTCGGGTTCGAACCTACTGTCCGGCATTTGTTCGAGTCCCTGGTCTTACTCAGGACGATAACGTGAGTACCTCTGAAGTCGGAGAAAATCTGCCTGTATGGCGAGGGAATACTAATTACGAGTACATTGAGCACACGGCTGCCAGTGTAAAGTAATTTACAATGTGCACGCTGCTGCCATTGTAAGAAATTGGAAAACAGATTTTCACGCAAAACTCAGTTTCAGAGATGAAACTTCGTCGGAGTTGAAAGCGGACGGTGAAAATCACGGTTTATGAAGCGCACACAAAAGCCTGTTCTTTCACTCTTTTCTTATTCTGACGTTGTGAGACAAAACAGGATTAAACAAAAGAAATGGACAATGTTTCATCTCTGCTTATTAACCAACACTGCACTGACTGGTTTATAATTGAGGCAGAAACCAGCTATGGTAAACATTACTGTTCTGAAACCCACAATTAGCCATGATCAAATTTTTATGAAAACATCCTTTGTCGTAGAAAGGACACCATAATGTTTCAGATCTTTACGTTAAAAGACAGAACATTGATCATGAAACTATGTGGTGCATTGACTGTTCTATGTTGTTTTTCACTTTGATTTATAAAATTATTTAAATGTTCTAGTACGAGTGAAAATGAAAATCGTGGCAGATCCTATACAGGACGTCGCCATCAGTCACAGTAAACAAGTCGGTTTTTTTCTAGGCACCATTTATATGTTCAATAATTTGCCATCCTTTTCTGAACGGTGAGGTCTATTTTTGCCATTTGTAAAAATCTACAGGAACAAATTTTCTTCCAAACTGCTCGCCGTGGAGTTTTAACCAGGTACTCTTGGGTTGTGATCGAGTTCATTGCCGCTAAGCCACAGACGCTAAGCCACAGACGCCCACTCTAGTACTAGTATTATACAGAAATGAACATAAATAAATGCAATAATATTGTATAGGTAACATTTTGTTTGCTTACAACCTTTGTTTTTAGTTGATTTCTTTGAGTATATTTTATGACCAAGTTGGGTTCATCTGGTCATTTTACAAATTTTCCTGGTTGAAAATGCAGCTCTTGGTCAGTCCCCTGGCTTTGTGTAATGGGAATGATGGCTATAGCTTTATGTTATGTGATTGCTGATTATGTCTGTATGATAACAATGATGATTATTGCTCTGCACCTCCAAGGTACTGCAGGGGTCCTCAAGCGCTTGATGAAATATTATAATCTTTGACATTTCAAACAGAAAAATAAATTTTAAACCTAATTATAGGCCTAATGTTTTCTTTGTTGCTTATTAAAATGTTAAATTGTTGACTATTGTAACACACAGATAATTCATTCCTGTCCATTTTCATGTATAGAAACTTTTGGGGGTCAGCGACAGCAAAATGTATTTAGAAGGGGGTCCGCTGTAATGCAAAGTTTGGGAACTGCTGCTCTGTACGATAACACAATGACTATTGCTTTGTACGATAACACTGATGACTATTGGATAATATTTGTAGGATAACAACGACTATCACTTTCATGTGAGATATGAATAACCGCTATGAATGGATGTGTGATCAAAATGATCAACTTATTTTATTGCTACGTCTTATATGTCAAGATAGTTTTGTATACTAGCATTCAACCTGTGTTGGTGCAATGTGCTATACTAGCATTCAAACTGTGTTGGTGCTATACTAGCATTCAACCTGTGTTGTTGCAATGTGCTATACTAGCATTCAAACTGTTGGTGTAATGTGCTATACTAGCATTCAACCTGTGTTGGTGCAATGTGCTATACTAGCATTCAAACTGTTGGTGTAATGTGCTATACTAGCATTCAACATGTGTTGGTGCAATGTGCTATACTAGCATTCAACCTGTGTTGGTGCAATGTGCTATACTAGCATTCAACCTGTGTTGTTGCAATGTGCTATTGAAAATTGCATTTATATTATGGTTTTTGCTTGCAAACATTGGCTCTAGAGTAACCATTCTTTGGGATTTGAGTCAAAAAATATAAGTATGTTTGAGTTGTGGTTTACAGTGATAAAGCTGCGATATTTTGTATCCTTAGCATGTTGAATTTCAGGGCAACATTTATATGAAAAGATTTGTATTATTTTAAGTGAATAAACAGCGAGTACAATTTATATTATCATATTATTGTTATCACTGTAGAAACTATGCCTGCAGTTTGGAAGGGTTGTGTAACTGTTGATCTTTTCTCATTGCAACATACTTAACTTCTTCAAATGCTCCATAAGGACCACTTGTTAACCATTCTTTGTGATCCGAGCCTAAGAGTGATTGTACGTTACGCCAGTTATGCGCCTACAAGTAGGCTGACATATCCGATTTCTGCGACACTTTTTATTTACTAGGGTAGCTTCCTACCCTAGTAGGTTATCTACCTCAGTCGCCTCTTACAAACATGCCTTGTAGGCTACAGTGTTACTATTCTTTGCTCCCCTTGAGAGCCCTGGTAACACACAGGCGCAACACACTTAACAATTATCATGAAAATGTCTTGTATTCTTTGTAGAGTATAGTTAGTTAGTCTTTCCTCTTGGGCCTGTGGGCGGCGCAGAGGTCATAGTTCTCCATGTCTCGCGGTTCGTTGCTATCTGTTTAGGTCTTTAATGTTTACTAGGCCCATCGTTGAGCCTTCTCTGGTGATGGTTCTACGCAGAGTCTCTCTTGGTCTTCCTCGTTTTCTTTTTCCCTCTGGTGTAGAGTATAGGGTATAAAGTAATTGCCACTTCACATTTCTAGACCCTAGTGTGCAGGAATTAAAAGGGTGAAGTCCTTTTCTCACTTGTGGAAGATTGGGTGCGGGAAATAAACCAACAACTCTTTTTGTGCCTGATTCGAGAAGCGGACGCTTTACTGATTGTGTTAATCCACTCCACTGATGAGGTTAACGAATTAGCAAAGGGGCAGAAGTTTTCATGTTATATTATTTCTATTACAGAGACAAACTCAAATAAAAAGCACTTAAATAATTAGCACAAGATGTGCAAATTTACTGGTCTGTAGGAGCTTAACTGTAGAATAGAGGGACTGAGATGGTATGATAAGATTACAAACGAGGAACTCTGAGAAAGAAATAAGCAGGTACCAGTGGAGAAAGAGCTCAGGAAGAGACGCTGGCGATAGATAGGACATACATTGAGAAGACCAACCAGAAGCATTGCAAGACGGGCACTGTTTTGGAACCCGCAGGGAAAGAGGAGTATGGGAAGGCCTAGACAGACCTGGAGGTTGATATTAAAAGGATAGGTAAAACATGGAAAGAGTTGGAAGGGATGGGAAGAGAGAGGAAGAGCTGGAAGAAGTTTGTTGAAGACCTGTGCTCCGCTGGGTGTTGAAAGGTGAAGAAGAAGGAGCTTAACTAGCACAACAAACTCATGCCATCATGTACATGTAAATCATGTACAGATTACATGGAAGAAGAGGAAATAAGAAGCAGTGGATGACTATATTGGCGAGTCATCAAGTTAAATACAAACAAGATTCAGACCGTGGTCAATGGATGTCTTCGGCGGATTCTCAAACTGAGATGGTATGACAGAGTTGCAAACACAGATCTGTGGATAAGAACAAGACAGGAACCCATGATGACCCAGATTAAGAGGAGAAATGATGATCTGGCATACCCTGCGGAAGACACAGTCAAGTGTTACTAGACAAGCACTTGAGTGGAACCTGCAAGGAAAAAAAAAAAGAGGAGGCCCTAAACAGACCTGGAGACAGTCTTCTTGAGGAACTGAAGAGTACTCGACTATCCTGGGAGACCATAAATAAAACAGCAGCCAGACCGAGAAAAGTGGCGAACAACTGTTAAGGCCCTATGCTCCACGAGGAGCGGAGGGGAATAAGTAAGTAAGTAAAGTGAAGAGTGCTGGACTATCCTCGGAGACCATAAAGAAAACAGCAGCCAGAGACTGAGAAGAGCGGCAACCAACTGTTGAGTCTCTATGCCCTACTAGAAGCGGAGAGGAATAAATAATTAAGTATACTGTACACGGATGGACTACACGTTCCCTGATCCTTTGATTGGGAATATATCACCCACATGTGCTTGTAGACAGACCGCACAGACAGCTGAACACATCCTGCAAGATTATCACCTGATGAATCAACTGCGGAAAGAACACTGGTCAACAGAGACAGACATCAACACAAAGTTGTTTGGAAGCTTTGATGAACTAACAAATACAACAACATACATCCAGAGAACCGGACTCATTGTGTAGACATTGAACATCAGCGACCGAGAAGAAGAACAAGAGGAGGAGATTTGGAATATAAATTACAAGTAACTCAGAATAGCGAGGAACACTTGTGATAAGGAAAGCGAGTCTTCCCTCAAAAATCAGTCATAAATAATGCATGAATTCATAGCAGGCTAACAAATAAATAAAATCAATAACCTATTTGTGTTTCTGTTGTTTAAAATTGATATGTTGATGTGGAGATTGATTGCTAACATCATGCCAACATTTGTTGCTTGTGTAAAAATAAATATTTGTACTGCCCATCTACTTTTCTGTTCTTGTTTTTCTCACCATTGTGCTGCCAATCTACTCTTCTGTTCTTGTTTTTCTCACCATTGTGCTGCCAATCTACTCTTCTGTTCTTGTTTTTCTCACCATTGTTCTGCCCATCTACTCTTCTGTTCTTGTTTTTCTCACCATTGTGCTGCCAATCTACTCTTCTGTTCTTGTTTTTCTCACCATTGTGCTGCCCATCTACTCTTCTGTTCTTGTTTTTCTCACCATTGTGCTGCCCATCTACTCTTCTGTTCTTGTTTTTCTCACCATTGAATATCTTTACAACCTTTCGGTTTATGCATGGCGGGAAAGTTAATGAAGAGTTTGTGTTTGTTTAAATATATCTCAATGAATACTCTTTCCATACAACTTGTTTGTGAAAGGTCTTACACATGTTCTGGCCAAATGCTATCTCCAGCCAATAACTGCTTGTACAGTGTTATGAGCACCATCATCCAAAGAGACGCTGGAGATGGATCGGATGTGTGATATGCATGGAGACTAACAGTTACGAAAACTGCACTGAGAGGGACACCAGAGGGTAAACGAAAACGTGGAAAAGACAAAACGACCTGGAGGAGAACAGTAGAACAAGAACTGGGAAAAAGAATCGCCAGTATGCTGCCGGAGTCTGCTAGGAAGCAAAGAATAGTACCACTGTGACTTACAAGGCATGTTGTAAATTGCGACTGATGTAGGACCTAGGAAGCTACCCTAGTAAATAAAAAGCATCGCATAAATCGAATGTGCTGACCTACTTGTAAGCGCATAACTGGTACAATCGCTCTTAGGATCAGATCACATACAAATCACACAGAGTGGTTAACAAGTGGTTGGTATGGATTGTTGGAAGAAGAAGAAAAAAAGAATCAATGCTGGAACACAATACAGATGACGGCTAATAATAGAGAAGAATTGTGTGTATTTGTTGCTTCCCTAAGCACCAGTGGCATCACAGGATAAAAAACTAGGTCCATGTTGCTTATTTGTGAGAGCGAAGTCTTGGAACGATCACACTATTTTACATTGCTTTTTTGGTGAAGTTCTACAGGGTGTTCAACTTAAAAGCAGCCATTGAGTTGATCTGGCATATATGTATGGAAATGGGAAGGTTCAGTTATGACGTAGTATAGGTCAAGGTTTTGTGACGGTGTGTAATTGTAGTACGGGAAGGGGCGATGAACAAATGTGACGTAGGACGAGCTAGTCAGAACCGGTTTAAATAGTAAATAAACACAACTCAATGTTTACCTGGCAACTTTCGAATTGTCAATGGGGCTGCAATTATCTTGAACACCCTGTATTTACTTACTTATCCTCTTCCTATCTGTTGGTACATGTTGCTTCAGTTGGCTGTCCCTGCTGTCTTGTCTCTTGCAACCTTCGGTTCAGTATTCCACGTCAGAGATACTACAAACATTTCTGCTTCCATCATTCCTCTCCATATTGTTCTTGGTCTTCCTTTTTATCTTCTCTCCTCTGGTGTTCATGTAAGAGCTGCTCTCGCTGGTATATGTAGATTCATTTGCATAAAATGGTATAGTCGATATAAGGGAAGACTACAGTAAAACTATTTAGTAATGGCGAAACATGTAAAAACAAAGTACTGTCGTTTTACAAAAACAATAACAATACACAGATTTTCGACCAACGTTTTATCCTTTGCTTGATAAAGGCCTTTTACTCGAAACGTTGCTGGTATTTTTTTTTATTTTGTAAAACCACAGTATTTTGTTTTTGCTTGTTTCACATTACATAAAATGACCATGCCATTTCTATCTCTTTTCTTTTAGGATGGTATTATTTTCTCTGCTTTGTTTAGATTAGTTTGTTATTAAATATTTTTTCTGGCTAGAATATTCTAATGTTCCTGTGTAGGCATGAGTGATTAATGAGGAAGTTTCTTTGTGGATTAATCAAATGTCTGAAGATTAAAATCGTATGTTATGCATAATGTAACAAAGAAATATTGGTCTGGTGACCTACTGCTTAACATGAGCTAATCAGAATGAGTCAATGTCATGTTGCATAATCTTCTTTGTGTTCGTTCTTTACGACCAATTTTAATCACTCTTTGTGATATGTTTGATCTTTGCCAAGAACGTGTATATGTTACACATTGGTTTGGTTGGCCCCTAAACACATAGACTTCTACACGTTTAGGACACATGTATCCGATTTCAGCCAAACCTCCTTAGTCACCTCTTACGACATCCGTGGCAGGTAACAGTGGTTCTATTTACACCCCAAATGTGGGCTCCTGGTAACCACTCGGGCGCTGTTGCATAATGTATAGGGTAGGAATGTGATTTTTTGGGGATTTTTTTCCGATCCAGAAGCACTTGAGCTTTTCAGCTCTTCGGCTCGGTGACATGGACATCGTAACCCTTCGATTCGGTGCCACGAACACCGTAAATCTGGGGAATTTGTGGCTTTTTCTGCCATCCCGCGAATCGAACCCGCACACACAGAGGGATAGTCACCCGTAGTCCAACGCGCTACGAACACGCTGGGTAGACGGGTGTAGGAATGTGATAAGAGGGACGACTGGAATGACACAAGGGAAGGGAAGAAGAGTATTTTGATGGAGAAGTGGAAGCTAACTTCTCACATACCTGATATAGGATACTGGTATGGGTGCGGAAGAAGCTAAACCCGTACAACATCAGAAGACATGAGCCCTTCTTGGCTAATATAAATTCTAAACATCCCGAGATTACGGGCAGGTACAGAATCTAATATCATAAGGTACGTAACCCAGCCAGATGTATCAGACTGTAATTATACCCTAAGTATGTCTGACAGAACCAACTATAAACTTATCTAGTTATCTAGAATTTGGCTGTGGTCTGTGACTAGTCTGTGAGTACTTCAGCGTAGTTCACTCCATGTCTTTCCGCCTCTTCTCTGTGTCTAAAGTTCGTCTCCGCGTCTTTCAATGTGTTCCTCTACCACTCTTGTCTTCTGTATTCTATTTCAGAGACACATGTAGGTGTCTGGTCTTCTGCAATTTTAATGTATGTAGTCATAACGTTTTCACCTCAATTCGCGACTGCTCTCCCAGTTTCTGATTGAAAAAAGTTGTCAACGTTTCTGTAGCTATATTTTTTTTCCTAGGTTGTGTCGCCAACCCAAAGCAAAACTCTTCAACCTGGAGGAAAGGGGGTGTTCGTTTTCGTCTTATCATTATCGTATCCTTTGATCTGTTCGTCATGGTTAAACCACAGCCAATTCTAGACAGAGCCAACTATAAACTTATGGGCCTTCGGACTCAGGTAAGAATTATGGAAATCAGACCCCAACTACACCACGGGACCTCGCATTCCAGTATTGGTGTATATAGACGGATTCATTTTAAAATCAACACAAAATACTAACTAGAAGTTATATTTTGCAATAAGTTAAGTTTAACAATAAGGAATATCAATATTATGAATATTTTTCACCAATAAATAACCATAGACTCACATAATTGAGTAAAATTGCAAAAAGCTTGCATTGTTCTATCAAACCTCTATATTTTCCAGCCCCTTTTCTGATCTAGGTCAGGAGCCCTGAGTCAGTTGTCTGGCATAGTTATCTAGAGTTAGCTGTGCTCTAGATAACTTTATAGTTGGCTCTGGTTAAACCTACCAACATCAATGCTACCTCCGACGTAGCTCTCGGGGTCACTGAGATACTCAGGGCCTCCCTGTATCTTATATGGGAGAGGAAAAAAAACTATATGCTTCCAATCTTTTTCTTCTACAATCACCTTCGACTATGTTTCTATCCTGGTATCGGTCATGAACAGCACAGTGTGTTTTTGTGGACTTTCCATGACCACCCCAATTGACCTCAAAAGAACGGTTTTCTTTCTTGATCTACATTTCCGTTCTGGGACCAGCAGGGATGGGACAGGACGCATTCTTTGTTCTACCCTATTTGTCTGCAGTCGCAGACTGTAGAGCAGAACTGTCTACCGTTTTTATATATTAAGGCGCATCTGATGATAGTTGTATGGTCGCGGACGCCAAGTTTTGAATTCTCCTAATAATAATAACCAGTGACGGCTCGTCATTAGGGGCAAGTGGGGCCAGGTCCCAGAAAAAAATGTGTAAAGTGTATTTGTTTTATGAATTAAAATATAGCCTATCTCAAAATCATGATTTTGTCCGCAAATTTTTGTCTGGCCTCACCAACAAAAATGATCACGAGCCGCCACTGATAATAACAATAGTAATATTGATATAATATGTCGACGCTTTCTTTAGTGAGAAATTAAAAGAATAGTATTAGAGAGCAGTAGAATGGTTAAACAATAAAACAAGATTGCAAAAGCGGGAGATCGTGTTCATGGGAGTCCTACTAAAAACTGAAAAGTATTTCGTTTTCTTGAAATCTGATTAGTGCTAAAGCCGAAAGAGTAAAAAGGGAGCCATGACGCGGGCGCAGAGTTGAACAGCACTGCTGTAGAGTTTCTGAGACCCAATTTGTGATGGCAGGTAGGTCTTAAGACTACAACGCCACATTCTGAGACCGCATGTCCTGTTCTGAGACTGCAATTTTCCGTTCTGATACTACAATGTCCCGTTCTGGGACTGCAATGGCCCGTTATGACACTACAATGTTCCGTTCTGAGACTACAACGCCCCGTTCTGAGACCGCAATGTCCCGTTCTGAGGTTACAATATCCCTTTATGAGACTACAATGTCCGGTTCTGAGACCGCAATGTCCCGTTCTGAGACTGCAATGTTCCTTTATGAGACTGCACTGTCCCGTTCTGAAACTGCACTGTCCCGTTCTGAGACCGCATTGTCTTGTTCTGAGACTACAATGTTCCGTTCTGAGACTGATTATTTTTGTTCACGTCTACTAGCCCCGTTTCTTGCTTTGGTTTGTATTCTTCGTTTACTTCATACCGCTCCATTTTCATGTATTGTTTCAAAACTATCTTTATTTTCTTGACACTTCTATTAATTCAACACACCCAAACGCCCCATGTACACACATAGTACACAGACGATAATTTATTTTATTTCTCTGACACACGTTCCTTAGCACTTTTAACAAATTCCTATGCACCAAGCCACACCTCACTTCATGTATACAAAGTCTGCATCGTATTTTCTTATATTTCCCAGTATGTATTATTTTCCCTGTTCTTACTCTCTGTACCTGAGGAATTTCTTTTCGGAAAAAATTACAGCTAAAGTGGATGTTAAACTACGGTAACCCATTGATGTCATAATATAAATTCTTCGCTTTTTTAAACGGAAAATTAAAATAAGCGAAATCTGTACAAAAATGGGACTCCTATGATGTAGCAGTCGTTTTCAACTAGCAGATGCTTCAGTTGCAGATCTTGTAACAGTAGATGAGGCGGCGATTCAGAATGTTGCAACAACGAAATTCCAAATACCCACTTTCGGTAGGGAGGTCTAGGGAGTAGAATGTGGGGAATTTAAATTCATATTCTTTGATTAATGAATACAGACTGCGGATTACATCTTCCTGTGCTACGACAGTATCCTCAAGCGGTGGATAAAAAATAGATATTAAAATTAACGTTTTGACACAGAAGCTTTGTGCTCTCTGTGACAAATGTCTGGAGAGAGGTGGGGGTTGTCTGTAACAGAGGAATTGGAGGCTTCAGTGGCAGAGACTTTTATGCTTCTGTTAGAGGCTTTAGATGTTTCGGGGCAAAACTGTTGATGTCTCTGTAGTAGAGGAATTTGATGTCTCTCTCTGTAGTAGAGGAATTTGATGTCTCTCTCTGTAGTAGAGAATTTATCTCTGTAGAGTTATGATGTCTCTCCTGTAGTAGAGGAATTTGATGTCTCTCTCTGTAGTAGAGGAATTTGATCTCTCTGTAGTAGAGGAATTTGATGTCTCTCTCTGTAGTAGAGGAATTTGATGTCTCTCTCTGTAGTAGAGGAATTTGATGTCTCTCTCTGTAGTAGAGGAATTTGATGTCTCTCTCTGTAGTAGAGGAATTTGATCTCTCTGTAGTAGAGGAATTTGATCTCTCTGTAGTAGAGGAATTTGATGTCTCTCTCTGTAGTAGAGGAATTTGATCTCTCTGTAGTAGAGGAATTTGATTCTCTCTGTAGTAGAGGAATTTGATGCTCTCTTGTAGTAGAGGGAAATTTTATCTCTCTGTAGTAGAGGAATTTGATTCTGTAGTAGAGAATTGACTTTGTAGAGAATTTGATTCTCTCTGTAGTAGAGGAATTTGATTCTCTCGTAAGAGAGGAATTGATGTCCTGTACAAGACTTGGAAATGACTGCAGAAACACGTACCACGAACATGCTTATATGGAAATCGAACGAGAGACATTGAACGCTTTAGAGGCTAAGAGAGAACAAGCCGCCGGTGCTGCCTGGATGTAAAGAGACAAAATGTACTAACTGGTACAGATAGTATAAGAAAGAGATCCGAGCAAACATGGTTATTCACCGAAATGCATTGATAATGGTCCTATCAATCAGTCATTTCTTGGATCAATCATGTGGGAGGAAGGCGAGTCAGTTCACTTTCTCACTTATTAAATGTTAGTGGCATGAATTTAACCCACACACTTCTTTTTCTATTTGAAAACGAAAGTCAGCTACAACCTTCCACCCCCTCCCCCAGCCCTCATCCCTTCCCAGCTGCCAAGCCTGACTAAGAGAGATGGAAATTGAGACCCTTTTCAGTTGCTAGGTCGCCTGAGTGGTTACCGGGGCCATAATTTGGGGTGTAGAGAATAGAACCACTGTTACCTGCCACGCATGTCGTAAGAGGCGAGTAAGGAGGTTTGGCTGAAATCGGATGCATGTGTCCTAAACGTGTAGAAGTATATGCGTTTAGGGCCTACCAAACCAATGGGCAACGTTTACACGTTCTTGGCAAAGATCAAACATATCACAGAGTGATTAAAATTGGTCGTAAAGAACGAACGCAAAGAAGAAGTTGCTAGGTTGTGCTGGCGTATGTATTTTTAACAAGCTAACGAGACTTAGCACTTTTGGATGCACACTGAATTCAGTGACATCGATTTCAACCAATTAAATAATATTATTTATTATTAGACCTTATGGAACTGCAAATATCAACTCAATATTATGGAATGTGACCAAAGATGGTCACCATAGTATTCACATTTCTCTCGCCTTGTTTACGCACGCGCCTACACAATTCACCAAAAGAATGATCGCTGCCAGCCGTTCCGTATGAAAGTAAAATGATTCATTGCTGAATCGCCGATACCTTTAGTTGATGTAAGTTTGAAAATATTCCGTTCGTGAAAAAGCTCAACTTTAAACATATTTCTAGTCATCCATGTAACTGATTATTTGTTGACCAATTGTAAATTGTTTTCCGGAGTTACCTATAGTTGAATACAAATGTATTAATAATTGTTCATTTCACAAATTATAAATACTGTCAGAGGAACAGGCGATAACGGTTTGTGGGTAAATCATATAACAGATTAGTTTACTAGTGGAATTGTGGTTTATAAATAATTGTTGCGCTTGTTTTTGTGTTATGCGATCAAGTTTTTAATAATAGATTAATATTAATAAGTATTAGTCCATATTTTATAGTTTCGTTGTACGTGCGTATCTCGATGTCTCTTATTTAAAAAAATAGTTTTGTCCTGTGTATCCTAAGATTTTCTATTGTTTTATAGTTTCTTCATGTGGTTTCCGAGATTTCCTATTGTTTTATGGTTTCGTCGTGTGTATCCTAAGATTTTCTATTGTTTTATAGTTTCTTCATGTGATTCCCGAGATTTCCTATTGTTTTATAGTTTCGTCTTGTGTATCCTAATATTTCTATTGTTTTATAGTTTCGTCGTGTGTATTCCAAGATTTCAGATTGTTTTATAATTTCGTCTTGTGTATCCTAAGATTTGCTATAGTTTTATAAAATCGTCGTTTATCAAGATTGCTATTGTTTATAGTTGTCGTTTATCCCAAGATTTGCTATTGTTTTATAGTTTCGTCGTGTTTATCCCAAGATTCTCTATTATTTTATAGTTTTCTCATTCGTTTCCTCATTATTTTATAGATTTGTCATGTGTATCCCGAGATCCCTTACCGATGAAGAAAGTAGGACCACTACACGTCCTGCTAATCATGTCACCAGTGACGATTATGGAAGAATGTGTATTGAACTAGCAATGTGGATAATGTCAAACAAATTACTAGAGACACGCCCATGCGTTGCCGGGGCTCGTAAGGGGAGCAACAAATAGTAACACTGTGACCTACAAGGCATGTCGTAAGAGGCGACTGAAGTAGGGGCCTATGGAAGCTACCCTAGTAAATAAAAGCGTCGCAGAAATCGGATGAGCTGGCCTACTTGTAGGCGCATAACTGGCACAAAGTATACTCGCTCTTAGGCTCAGATCACATACAAATCACAAAGAGTAGTTTAACAAATTTCCGATAAAGAGCATTCGAAGAAGAAGAAGAATTACTAGAGACACATTTATTGCTCTCAGTAGCTACCAACCAATGGAAGAAAATGTGTTACAGCTAAATTCCGATATCTGCTTTTCGGACGGTACATGAGATTTCAGCAAGCCCGTTTTTGAACTTGGTTTGATATTCCTTATCGATCCCTACTCATTTAGACAAACTGCAGTTTTGTAGTGTATTTCCAAGCTGACCTCTTGTGATTGAGGTAGGGATTCGATCAGTTCTGGTTCGCTGGCTAGTGTCATCTTATTCACATTATCGTAGATCACAACTTGGGGATGAAGGAGAACCATTCAGCTCGTGCTGCAGTGCCTCTTTACATTATCGTAGCACAACGGATGAGAGAACTCGTTCACTCCTCGTTCGTGTGTCATCTCTTTCAGTTTGGAATATCGTCATTGCACTCCGGAAATGTCAATAGATGCTCCGATCTCCTTTGCAATATTC
Organism: Arion vulgaris; assembly: GCA_020796225.1. Lineage (NCBI taxonomy): Eukaryota > Metazoa > Mollusca > Gastropoda > Stylommatophora > Arionidae > Arion > Arion vulgaris. The sequence continues at coordinate 16,614,475 of CM036772.1, forward strand.
CCAACAGCGTCCAGCTTCTTCTTCTTCGAACGCTCCATATCGACCACTTGTTAACCACTCTGTGTGGTTTGTATGCGATCTGAGCCTAAGTGCGATTGTACGTTGTGCCAGTTATGCGCCTACAAGTAGGTCAGCACATCCGATTTATACGATGCTTTTATTTACTAGGGTAGTTTCCTTAGGTCCTACATCAGTCGCCTCTTACGACATGCCTTGTAGGTTGCATAGCATCCAGCGACTGATAGTACCTATTCTTTGCTCCGCGACTGATCACGTCCACGAGACGAAATAGCATCCAGCGACTGATCAACCGTACCAGTTCGATGTTGATAGAAATAGCATCCAGCGATTGATCAACCGTACCAGTTCGATGTTGATAGACCAACCTACCCATATACGAGTTATGCTGGTTTTTTCAGACTACACCAATCTTCAATCCAAGGTCTTGCAATCTAGCAGCTGACATGGGTTAATTTAAATGAAAATATTCTTTGCGACCATATTCTATGAGGGCGTTCCAAATGTCAGTTCTGTCCATTGGCTGCCCCCTTTATATGGTGACAGAGCTAGCATCAACAACGAAGATGAGTGTAATTCTGCAAATTGTTGAGTCTTGTAGTGATTTAGTCCATTGCCTGCGCACCATTGGTCTCATTCCCTTCGACGTAGACAACAGTTTGGAGATGGAGTAAAACCTTGTTCAGCACCCGTTCGCTGACCGTAACTTCTGTCATTTCATTCACTGCGTGATTGTGGTGTGGAGGTAACGGGCTCGACTCTCGTTTCAAAAGTACTCGGTTCGTTTCAGGCGTGGAGAGATCGGACTATTTTACAGTGACTTCTGATCTCATTGTAGGTGAGATCGACTTCCTAGTCTATCGGAGACGGAGAACACAATATAGGTTCAGTTTTCATGTTAAGTAGTTTAAAACAAATTATTGGCAGTTGAAGATCGATACGAGTAGATTGCAAAATCAATTATCTTAACCACATTTGCCGTGAAGCGTCGTGGGAGAGTTAGTTTTCTATCTTGGCCAGGTGTGTTGCGCTTGACGTTGTCAGTCCATGCTTTCGCAGGGACTCTGAGATGTTATCTATCCATCGTGTTCTTTGCCTGCCTCGTGCTCTGCACCCTGAGTGTCGATTATTGTAGCACGTGATGGTAGTAAATGTGGTTCCATTCTCATTAGATGGCCGAACCACTTGATTCTTTGCTTCTCGATGTACTGTATGCATGGTATAGTACCAACAATGCTTCTGATATTCTCGCTTCTCACTCTATCTCTCCTTGTAACGTTGACAGCTTTTCGTAGACATCTCATTTCACATGTTGTAATCTTTCTTTCTTGTGTCTTAGTCAGGAGCCATGTTTGGCACTGATAGCAGAGAGTTGGAATAAATATGCAGTTTATCAGTTGTCGTTTGACTGACATGTTAATGCTTGGTTGTTTAATGCAAAATCACACAAAATCTGCAAAATTGATTAAAACTATAAAATTAAATTGCTACAAATTTTTACCTACTAAAAAAATACTTTGTCTGTGTTACTAGCACTCACACGGAGAGCTTACTGTGTAAGAACTTTTTCTGACTAAGTTATTTTACTGCGTCTGAGTCTCATCTAAAGTTGGCAAATCATCCCGAAACCGACTTCCCTGAATTATGCTACTTACTTACTTAGTCGTTTCCTTTCTACCTTGGAATGTAGATACGATCAGCTGTATTTCATCTGACCAGTTACCAATAATATCTTCCGGGTTTCTGAGGCTGTTCGAATGTCTACCTGAGATCTAGATACCTGGTTCTCTCTTTCTATCTTGTACTTGTTTAACCTGGTTGGGGCACAGGCCCTTCTTCTTCTTGCGTTCGTTCTTTACGACCAATTTTAATACTCCTTGTGATATGTTTGATCTTGCCAAGAACTGTATACGTTGCACATTGGTTTGTGACCCTCAACGACAGACTTCACGTTTAGGACACGGCATCCGATTTCAGCCAAACCTCCTTAGTCGCCTCTTACGATATGCGTTGCAGGTAACAGTGGTTCTATTCTTTACACCCCAAATTTGGGCCCGTAACCACTCGGGTGAGGCAAGCCCTCAATCAACTCTTGCCAAGTCTCCTATCTTTTCTAAAAAGCTCTTCTCTTCTTGGCTGGCATAGTTATTATTTTCTTGTACTGACTTCTTCTGCATATCACTAGGTTTGAGATGAAAGAAGGCACAAAATCAAATTGAGTTTTTATTTACATTTGTTGTATTTTTTAAATCTGACAAAAATATTAGATTCAAGTCATTTAAAGGAAGAACGTGCATAGTTTACAAACTAGAAGCCGATCACAATAAAAACTGTGCTCTCTTGAGAAAGTTAATTTCAGAAACAAGGAAGGAAACTATTCTATTACCAACATGGCTGGAAGAAATCGAAAAGTTCCGTAAGTATTCTAGAAATATATGTATTGTATTTTGTATTTTTGTGTTTCATTACTGAATTTAACAAACCTCATTCTTCTTCTTCTTTGAGCGCTCATGGATCACTTGTGTGATCTGTCTGTGATCTAAGCCTATGAGTGATTGTACGTTTACCAGTTATGTGCCTACAAGTAGACAAGAACATCGATTTCTACGATACTTTTTATTACTAGAAGTAGTCCATGAGGTCAACATCAGTGCCTTTACAACATGCCTTGTTGTTCGGAGTGGGACTATTCTTTGACTCCTGCAGGTCAGCACACGGACGAGACACACCTCATTAAAATGAAATATTTTCATTTTGAGTTCTCATAATCTGTACCATTATGTTACCAGTGCCAAACCTGGACGCTGACAACAAACGATAGAAGAAAACTAGTCACAACAGAGATGAAGTGTCTACGCAGAATGCTGGGTGTAACAAGAAGAGACCGGTTGAGAAATGAAGACATCAGAAAAAGTGGGTACAACATCAGTACTAGACTTCATCAAGAAACAACAAATTAAATGGTTCGGCACGTAAGCAGATTACCACCAGACAGTGCACCCCAAAGAGCAATGCTGCTCCGATACAATGGGTACAAAGCAAAAGGCCGGCCACGTAAAAGATGCACCTCAGAGATAACGGAGGCGACGAAAGAGACTATCTACGAAGCGCATACTAGGGCCCGTTTTAGAAATCTCTTCCTGACCTGACGCTGTGAGGCATACAGGATTCGAGAAAGAAGAAGAAGAAGATAATCTGTATATTATAACTTAGCTAAACACTTAAAAACAAAGTACTATAGTTTTACAAAATACAGAAACAGTGACGATAAACAGCAACGTTTCGACCAAAGGCCTTTATCAAGCAAACAATACAACAAGAATGACGAATTTCGAGGAACACTACAAATGGACGATTACATGTAGAAACATTCAAACCTATCTAATGAAAATCTGGGAATAAAAACGAATAACGAAATGAGTGCAATATGTTCCAAGTTTTACTGCAGTCTCCACCCTTTTTTTATTATAACTTACTAAGGATCTAACGATGATTTCAGTTTTCCGTTTAATACTCACTCATTCCTCTCCGCTCCTCGTGGAGCATAGGGCCTGAACAGTTGTGCGCCACTCTTCTCGGTCTCTTGTTGTTCTCTTTATGGTCTCCCAGGACAATTGAGCACTCTTCAGCTCCTCACCCAAAATTTGGACTAGTCAAAATCTACATTAGACAGTTCTCAAACTGAACTATTTCATTATCGTGATATAAGAGCGTGCAGGCCAACAACTATGAAAAATAAGAATTAACTCCTTACGGAGAATCAAAATTAAGGACCCAAGTTTTTCTTTTCATACGCTGAAGTAGTCAACACCTTTGCATATCATGGCTCTGTCATCAGCAGCAACCTCTCCCTCGATGATGAAATTAGTAGGATTGTCACTCCAGAATAGGCCATTATATATATGGCCCTTTCATCTTTACAGACGTCAATAGGCAGTGTTTTACTGTGACAACTTCGAGTTTCGCTTTTCTCTTGTCGTTCAGCTCGTACATAAGTCTCTTCTCAAAGACTCTCGCCTTCGTAATTGGCTTTCCACACAACTCTGTCATCAGCTAGTCCTCCCATGTGCTGGATCTATAGAAAGTTTTCATTGAGGTTTGCAGACATCTTTATATCTGAGCAGTGGTCTGCCTATCCCTCTTCCTCGAAAGTTCACAGAACAACATTTGTTTTGGTATGCGATAAGTTTCATTCTTCTCACATGTCCCAACCATCTTAGTCGTCTACTGCTGAGCATGCCATGATGGAAGGCAGATTTGCACGTTGTAGTACTTAGAGTTGGTTATCTTGTCGTACCACCTGATGTTCATAATCTTGCGAGACATCGAAGGTGAAAGATGTTAAGTCTCCTCTCGTGTCTTGAGTAGGCTGTCCATGTTTCTAGCCATATAGAAAACTAATTACACAGGCTCGATATATTTGAGTTTTCGTCTGCAATGTCAATTTTTGTTGTCCTCGCTCGCTTTGATAGTATGCCGAATGTAGTAGCCCACTCTATACGAGCGTTGATTTCTTCATCAAGAGAAAGGCTGGCAGTGACCGTGGACCCAAGATAGCAGAATTTTGCACTGGTGTTAGATGGTTACCATTTAAAGTGATATTTGATGTCTTACCTCTGACTAATACAACTGTTTTGGAACACTATGTCAGAGAAAAGAGGTCGTATGCCTTTGACAAATTATTAATTAGACATTGCAGTGTAGTCTCACTGTGGGATAAGCAGCATCGTCAGCGAGAGGTCCTTGAAGTATTTCCGTCGTTTTGTCTTGGCTCTTAAGCGAGCCAGTTAAACAGTGAACCATCAGATCTAGTGGATGAAAACATCACCATCAGCCTCCCTAAGGCGTGGTTCAAAGGACTGCGAAGAAGATACACAAGAGAGTGGGGCAAGGACACAGCCTGCTTGACTCACTCTAACCTCAAACTATCAGATGTGCTGCATCGAACTGTATGCTGGCTTCATGCCTCATGGAAGGAAACAATCAATGGAGCAACTTTGGGGACAACAATATACTTCAATATTTTATAAAGACTTGGCCTGTGACTGTGTCAAATGCCTTAGTCAGATCCACAAGCAATACATAGAGCTTGCCTGCTCTCTGCTCTTCTCTTGTAGCTGTCGAAGGGTCATTACAGTCACAAGAAACGTTGTGATTCAGCACAGAACAAACTACGTGACGCAAAACCTATTTTCTCTTGAGACAAAGAGCCAATGATGATGATGAAGCCCTATGTGGCCGAGGCACGCTCTTTTCAACTTAAGACTGATGTCTTTTTTGGTTGTATCACAGCGTATTTGCCGTTTTTCTTTCTGTGGCATGGGACTAGTCCTAGAACGAATGTTGTTGTGTATGTGTGTTCTGGTATGTGTTGACGTCCTGAAAATGACGTTTGGTGATGATCTGGATGTAGTCCTGAGAAGGACATTTGTTGTTGATTTGGGCGTAGCCGTGAAAATTACTTTTAGTGCTGACGCCAACCAGACAGCACAGTGCCGATCCTCGGGCAAGATTACCATCAGTACACAGGTCATCGGGTACTAGCCAGCCAGCAGAAGTCCGCTAAAAGTGCAACTAATATCGTCATATGAGCGTATTCGTGGATGTACGAGATCTACGGTAACATTCCCTCTGAATAATTTTTTTCCGATCCAGAAGCACTTGAGCTTTTCAGCTCTTCGGCTCAGTGCCATGGACATCGTAACCCTTCGGTTCGGTGCCACGAACACCGTAAATCTGGGGAATCTGTGGCTTTTTCTGCCATCCCGCGGAATTGAACCCGCACACACAGAGGGATAGTCACCCATAGTCCAACGCGCTACGAACACGCTGGGCAGACGGGCCTCTTCGGCACGGTGTCATGGACATCGTAACCCTTCGGTTCGGTGCCACGAACACCGTAAATCTGGGAACCTGTAGCTTTTCTTCCAGTCCGCGGAGTTGAACCCGCACTTACAGAGGACTAGTCACCCGTAGTCCAACGCGCTGCGAACACGCTGGGCGTGTGGACTCCCTCTGAATATACTCGTGACGTTGCATACTTCTTTTAAATTGCTGACGTAGCCAGGAACTTCTTCTTCTGTCGTCACACTGTTACCGGGTTGTTTCACAGTATCGTGGTTTTCTGTTTTTGTCTTGCTCTGTACTGGTGGCTTGGATGATTGTTATTATTGCTCTTTGACAGGATTTATTTCATCATAAATTCACTTGCTGCAGTCTGGAAAAATTATACGCATAGTAGCGTCAGTTTGATCTTGTGAATCATTTTGTTTTTGTTTCATTTTTCTTTTCGTGAGGTTGCTTGTCGGGAAAATGTCACTGCTAGAACAGTTTGTTAGATAGCTTGCCGCAATGTAAGAGTTGTTAGTAAGAACCAGTGGCGGCTCGTCATTTAAGACCATTGGGTCCGGGCCCCACCAAAAATAAAGTGTAATGTGTACTTATTACGTTATAAATTAAAATATAGCCTAATCCAAAACCATGATTTTTCCGAAAATTTGTGTCTGGCCCACCAACAAAAATGAGCATGAGCCGCCACTGGTAAGAACTTAAAGCCGAATGGTTGACTTCACTGCACTGGGTGTTACCTATATGACTCTATCACTCTCCACAGAAATGGCTCCTTACCTGCCGAGATTATTGCACAAAACACGAACTCCATAGCTACGTCAACAATCCTAGGTTGCTCTGGAAAAAAATGCACTCGTGAACAGAACAAAATGCACTCGTGAACAGAACAAAATGCACTCGTGAACAGAACAAAATGCACTCGTGAACAGAACAAAATGCACTCGTGAACAGAACAAAATGCACTCGTGAACAGAACAAAATGCACTCGTGAACAGAACAAAATGCACTCGTGAACAGAACAAAATGCACTCGTAACAGACAATCACTCTGACAGACAAAATGCACTCGTGAACAGAACAAAATGCACTCGTGAACAGAACAAAATGCACTCGTGAACAGAACAAAATGCACTCGTGAACAGAACAAAATGCACTCTGAACAGAACGATGAGGGTTAGGATTCGAATCAAAGACTTTTGAAACGCATGACAAGAGCGTATCCATTTAGCTACAGAGACGATTTTCATGACTGCTCTGATACTATACCACAATAGTGATATCTAAAAACTTAACAAATGAGCTGGGCAGACAGAAACTAAAACAAACAAGTTTTTACAGACTTATATGTCAAATGTCAATTAGTGAAAAGTATGCAGAAATGTAAACTGTACTAATCTGATTCCGCGACACTAAACTACAACCTGGTTGCACTATGTCGACAGAAGAAACAAAACGAACTCTATAAATTGGTCACAATTAGGACAAAAAGTTCTAATTGCATAAAATATTTAAAGAAACATTCCAGTGGATGCTCAGAAAGGGATGTTAAATGAAAATTAGTGAAACGTTTGTTAAAATATAGACTGTTAATTTGATCCCACGACGCTAAACGGTGTCAGTGTAACCCGGTAGCAGTGTAACAACAAAAGAAAAAAGCACACTATAATTTGGTCACAATTAGGACAAAAAGTTCTAATTGCATAAAATATTTAGAGGAAAAATCCAGTGGATGCCAAGAAAGTGACGTCAAATGACAACTTTTATTAGGTAGACATCTAACGACACATGGGGGTCTCAATGGCGAAGTGTTTAAGACATTTGAAGGTTGTCGTTCTGAAGGTTGTTGTTTCGATTCCGAGTCGAGTCACATGGGCAATTTGTCATGATATCCCTAGGATTGTTGCTGGTGCTACGGAGTTGGTGCTTTGAGCAACACTCTTTGCAGGTACGTACCATTTCTGTCGTACGTGCTATTTCCACAAAATGGTTTACTTTACTGTGACACACTCTTTAGATAATACCAAAGTGCATTAATCTTACTAACATTAATTACTGCATCTCTTCTGCAGAGACCACATCATGAAGATATTTGATAAATATGTCGCCAACAACGTACGAGTTCTGGCCAAACAGCCTGCCATTGACATGCTCAAGGTATGTAAAGTTGTATGTATCTCAACATCGATACTGTTCATGTATCCGAATACGTTTTTTTTTTCTTTCTTCTTCTTCTTCGCCTTTTAACTCCTAATGTGCTCGTGTGTTGCCATGGCCTGCAATGAGAGCAAAGAATAGTAACACTGCGATCTACAAAGCATGTCGTAAGAGGCGACTGATGTAGGGCCTAGGGAAGCTATCCTAGTAAATAAAAGTGTCGCAGAAATCGGATGTACTGGCTTATTTGTAGGCGCATAACTGGCACAACATACAATCGCTCTTAGGCTAAGATCACATACACATCACAAAGAGTGGTTTAACAAGGGGTATTATATGGAGTGTTTGAAGAAGAACTGAAAATATAGCACACCCCTCTCTCTTGCCATCCTTTCCAATTCTTTCCACATCTTGTCTATCCTTTTAATATCAGTCTCCAACTCTCTTCTCTGGGTATTTCTAGGCCTTTCTTCACTCCTCTTTACCTGCCGGTTCCAAAACAGTGTATGTTTTGCAATGCATATTGTCGGCCTTCTCAATGTGTTTTCCTATCCATCGCCAACGTCTCTTGTTTATCTCTTTTCCCACTGGTATCTGCTCAATTCTTTCTCTGAGTTCCTCGTTCGTAATCGTATCATTCCATCTCAGTCTACGTAAACATCCATTTACGAAAGTCTGCAGTTTTCTTGTGGTTTCTTTTGTTGTTCTTCATGTTTCCGAGCCATAGAATAGCACTGACTTCACATCTGATTGAAATATTCTTTTTGTTTTGATCTCATTTGACTTCCATATATTAAAATCGTGGCATATCCTTTACAGGACGTAGTCATCAACCACAGTAATCGAGTCGTTGATTTTCTAGGCACCACTTACGCGTTCAGTAGTTTGCAATTGCTTTCTGAACGATGAGGTCTATTTTTACCGTTTGTAAAAATCTCAAGAAAATGAATTTGCTCCCAAACTTGCCCACCGCGGAGTTTGAACCAGGTACGCTTGGGTTTATGATCGAGCTCACTACCGCTTAAGCTACAGACGCTCCATATATTACTCAATGCAATAAAGTTTCCCTAGGTTTTTTTGTTGTTGTATTTTTATCTTGACATCTTTGTTTGCTCCCCGTTTTGTGTATATGCTGCTACCAAGGTATGTGTATGACTGCTTTTTTGTTTATACTGAATTAGTTACATCCTGAATCCAACTTCTCCCTTCTTCTTTTTTCTTGACAAACGAAGTTAACAAGCTGGTGTGAAGGTGGCTGAATAATTGATACGACTCATAGCCTTACTTTGAGCATGAATCAACTCTTCTTCTTATATGATAAATGAGATCTGACACAATAATGCAGTATAAATCATTAGATGTGGTGTTATTAAGGTGAGATTTTATGTACGTAGAATCTTTACGTGCATCAGTAACCCATCTATCTGTACAAACGTGTATCTTGTTGGACAATATTCCCTCAAGGTTATCGTGGGTTAAGTAATGCTAACACCTTAAATAAATACACATGTATTCTCAAAACATGTATCTCAATACAAGGAAAACGACGATCTTTACAACTGATCTTTACAACGAAGATCTTTACAACTGATTAAACAGAATTGAGGTCTAATGTATACGTCAACGACCACACAATAGAAATGGTCGACAACTTTGCAACATGAAAAGCTAATCATATGTCTACAAGAAATAGGCCTAGATGGGGATGATATCAGACTAATAAGTAACATATACTGGGAACAGACAGCAATAATAAAATATGAAAATAGCTACTCTCCATACATAGACATAAAAGAGAGTGAGACAAGGATGCATACTGTCACCAAGCCTATTTAACATCTACACAGAGAAAATCTTCAAACAACTAGAGGAATGCCAGGACTCAAGATCAATGGAAAAATAATAAATAACTTAAGATATGCAGATGACACAGTATTGGTAGCAGAAAATGAACAAGATCTACAAGAATTAGTGGACCAATTGGACAGAACTAGCAAGGAATATGGATTAGACATTAACATACAGAAAACAAAAACTATGGTAATCAACAAGGAAATGGAAAACCTAAAATGAATATAAAAATACATGGAGAATTACTACATCAAGTAAAAAGCTACTTCTATCTCGGTCAGATGATAACAGATGATGGCAGATGTATAACTGAAATTAAAAGAGAATAGGAATGGCCAAGGATAATTTCAATAGTATGTGAAAGTTACTGACATCCAAACAAATCACAAACAGGCTAAAATTAGAATGATCAAATGCTATATATATCCTATATTAATGTATGGCTCGGAAACATGGACAATGAACAAGCAGTTAGAAGACAGAATTGATGCATTTGAGATGTGGATATATAGAAGAATAAGCAGAGTTTCATGGACAGAAAAACAGACAAATAAACAAGTTTAGGAAAACTAGGCATGAAGAAACAATTATTAAGAGAAATAAAATTCAGACAAGTAAAGTATTTTGGGCACATAAAAGGCATGACACCATGATAAAACATTTACTAGAGGGAAAGTTGAGGGGAGAAGAGCAAGAGGAAGACCGAGAGATAAGAGGGAGCGAAACTTTAAGAAATGGACAGGTAACAGTCTGGCAGTGTGCAACACCAAGGCGAAAGAAAGAGGATGCTGGAGATTCATTGCAGCCAACCTTCGATGTGGAGACGGCACCTGATGATGATGACTGCTGACAAACGACGGAAATGCTATAAAAGAAATTAAAAGAAGGCTGAGCAACAGCCAGCTATAAACTCATACGGCCAGAGGACAGAGGTAAAAAATCTAGGAAATAAGACCCAAACCGTCACGTGACCTCGCATTCCAGTATTGTTGTATATAGACGAATTCCTTTTAAAATCAACACAAAATGCTAAATCAAGGTTATATTATGCAACAAGTTAAGTTTAACAATAAGAAATATCAGTATTATTACTATTTTTCATCAATAAATAATCATAGACACACAGAATTGAGTAAAATTGAAAAAAAATCGCTTGCAGTGTTCTATCAAACATATATAAAATGAAGCCCCCTCCCCAATCAAACTAAGTCAGGTTTTCCGAGCTAGTTATGCCGCCCAATATTAGAGTTCGCTGTGGCTGAGCATTGCTTTGCAAAAACTAAAAGAACTAACTAACCTATGGAAGGAACCTGACATAAGAAGAAAAATCAAGTCTTTAAGAGCCTGCGTTTTTTCCCTTGGCAACATATGTTTGTGAAACACGGAACATTGACAAAGCGGCGAGAAGATCATTAATGCCTTTGAATGCAAATGCTACAGAAGAGTACATAGAATATCATGGACAGAGAAAAGAACAAACTTCTGTTCTGCAACGGCTTGATATTAAAGAAAGTTGGATATTAGATAACATAAGATAAAGAAAAATTAAATATTTCGGACACATCAAACGACATGAGTGCCTAGAAAAAATAATTTTATAGGAATGATGCATGGAAGAAGACCTAGAAGACGATGGTTGTAAGATGTCATTGACGATCTGAGAATGACTGCTGCTGACGCCGGCCAACTTGCACAGAACAGTGAGTGTTTTCAGCACTGCTGTCATGGAGCCAAGTTCGAAGGGACAAGCTACTTGATGATGATAATGTATTCTCAAATGTATACACATGTATTTGTTACAAATACTGAATTTTAAAATCTTACATTGTGTTAATTGGTTATTATTTACCGAACCAACGTCAACTGGGAAAACCATAGATGCTCAGTCTTCCCCAACAGATGTTGAAGGATATGCATACTGATGGTTCTCAGGGCTCACTGATTAAACACACTCCTCACTCTGCCCCTCAGGCATCCAGTTCTACTAGTACAACGGTGTATAAATAAATATTAGTGCTATGTCTCGAGGACTGAGATGGTATGATAGGGTCACACATGAGGAACTTATGGAGAGAACAAGACAGATTTCAGTGAACAGGTTAAACAGGAAACAGGTGAACAGGAAAAAGACTCTGGCGCTGGATAGGACACACTTTGCGAAAACCTGAAGGGAATATAGCAATAAGGTTTCTTTTCTAGAACCCACAGGAACAACGAAAGAAAGGAAGGCTTAGAAATACACGGAGACGAGATTTGGAGGCAGAGGTCAACAATATATAGAAAAGCTTGAGGGAGCTGCAGGAGATAGCTAGCGATATGAAGACTTAGCTTAAGTTGATTAAGGCCTATTTCCCGGGTTAAAAGACAGAAGGCGAGAGGTAATATTTCTCGTTATTATCATCATCATCATCATCATCAAATAGCTAGTCCTGAGCAGAGCTTTGCCATCCCAACAGTCCTCCGGAATTTCTCTCTCTCATAGGCCAGATGCCTGCCTCTGCAGCCGTCCTGTTCAAACCATCAGTTACATCCTGAATCTTACTCTTCTTCTCTTTCCCGGTATGCCTCCTTCCATGATTGTCTTCTCCAGCCCTTCATGTCTTTTTATATTTCTCATTAAGATCGTTTAAATGAAAAAAAACAAAACTAATACAAATGTTAGTATAGGATGCAGCCTTCTAGTAGGGGCTGAAACGAATAAGAATTATATAAAAAGATATGCCTGTTTTCATAATTTTGCAAAGTCAGCAAAAAAAAAGTTTTATCTATAAGATGTTAGCAGTGTGTAATACACGCTTTCTTGTTTCACCTTCTTCAACACGTTTCGAGTTTATGCTAAACAAATACCTGACTAGTCAGAGTTATCGCTCCCAGGCACGCCAGTTCAAATAAATGGGTATTCAGGTGTACACATTACGTATGAGTGCGCGTGTGTGCATTTATTAAGTGTGTACTTTCACCCCCTCTCTCTATTCTTTTCTTTTTCTCTCTCAATCCTTTCCGTTCACAGTTGTACCAAGGATTGCAATTTACAAATTGTCATGTGAAGTAGCTGTTTTTAAAATTTATTTTAGCGATCCTTAATATAACAGTAAATCCAACATCTTTACAAGTGATAAAACAGATGTAACACACACACACACACGCGCGCACTCACACATACTTGCACCCACACACACATACACACCCATATACACCCAACCCCACACAGTTCATCCTGAATTCATATTCTTCATTGTCTTCCTCTTTACCGGGATGATTACATCCATAGTGATCTCCTGCAACCCTTCCTTTCATTTTATATGCCTAAAATACTTCAATATTCTTATTTGTAGCATCAGTCAGTTTTATCTGATTTTGAGTTCTCTCTGTGTAAATATATTTGTTCACTTATATGTCCATGATATACTTCTGTAACACGTGTATTCAAAAGCACATATATTCTTGTCTAATGCCTTGTTAAATATTCAAGTTTTTCGTCCATACGTTGCCACTGGGAACATGCATTCTATTGATATGCAGATCTTTGTTTTCTAATTAGTTTCGTTACATAATGTTTTTACTTGTTCAAGTTTTTGTAAAGATATGTTTATTCTTCTTTTCTTCTCTTTCTTCTTCAAACACTCCATATCAATCACTTAACTACTCTTTGTGATTTGTACGTAATCCGAGTCTAAGAGCGATTGTATGCTGTGCTAGTTAGGCGCCTACAAATAGGCCAGTACATATTTCTGCGACGCTTTTTATTTACTATTTTTATATAACTCTAGGTCGCCTCATACGACATGCCTTGTAGGTCAAAGGGCTACTATTCTTTGCTCCCCTTGCGAGCCCCGGCAACACACGGGAGATTCTTCTTTTAATTTCCTTCATCCAATTTTCATCTCTTGTAACAGTCAACCTAGATATTCAAAACCGTTCACATTTCTATACTTCTCTTGTAACAGTGAACCTAGATTTTCAAAACCGTTCACATTTCTATACTTCTCTTGTAACAGTCAACCTAGATATTCAAAACCGTTCACATTTCTATACTTCTCTTGTAACAGTGAACTTAGATATTCAAAACCGTTCACATTTCTATACTTCTCTTGTAACAGTGAACTTAGATATTCAAAACCGTTCACATTTCTATACTTCTCTTGTAACAGTGAACTTAGATATTCAAAACCGTTCACATTTCTATACTTCTCTTGTAACAGTGAACCTAGATTTTCAAAACCGTTCACATTTCTATACTTCTCTTGTAACAGTGAACTTAGATATTCAAAACCGTTCACATTTCTATACTTCTCTTGTAACAGTGAACCTAGATTTTCAAAACCGTTCACATTTCTATACTTCTCTTGTAACAGTCAACCTAGATATTCAAAACCGTTCACATTTCTATACTTTTCTTGTAACAGTGAACCTAGATATTCAAAACCGTTCACATTTCTATACTCTCTACTCGGATACAAATATAATTTACCGTGCTATATCTATTTATGAGAGCCGCTGTAGCGTAGTTGTTAGTGAACTCGCTTCGCAAGGTGGTCTGGGTTCAGCTCCCGCAATGCGCGTGGACCCAGCCTCAACTGGGCACCAGACATGGCAGACATCACCCATTGTGTGCCGATGGTCAATGAAAAATACAGACCTAACACTGTATTGACCTATATACCACGAGGTATTTTTTTTTTTTTTCCGATCCAGAAGCACTTGGCTTTTTCAGCTCTTCGGCTCGGTGCCATGGACATCGTAACCCTTCGGTTCGGTGCCACGAACACCGTGAATCTGGGGAATCTGTGGCTTTTCTGCCTGCCCACGGAATTGAACCCGTACACACAGAGGGCTAGTCACCCACAGTCCAACGCGCTACGAACACGCTGGGCACGCGGGCACCACGAGGTATGAAAGGGTTCCTTTACCTTTTTTATATCTATTTATGGATGGCAAGAGAGAAGTAGAGCTGGAAGAAGTTTGTTGAAGTTTGCTCCGTTGGGATTTGAAAGGTGAAGAAGAAGAAATCTGTTTATACTTCTTCCTCTTCTTCTCTGCGTTCGTTCTTTACGACCAATTGTAATCACTCTTTGTGATATGTTTGATCTTTGCCAAGAACGTGTATACGTTGCACATTGGTTTGGTAGGCTCCTAAACGCATAGACTTCTATACGTTTAGGACACATGCAGCAGATTTCAGCCAAACCTCCTTAGCCGCCTCTTACGACATGCGTGGCAGGTAACAGTGGTTCTATTCTTTACACCCCAAATTTGGGCCACGGTAACTACTCGGGCGATCTATTTATACAAATACAAGTAATGTATTCAGATTGAGGGTGAAATAATCGTGAATTTTTTTCGTTATTTATTCATAAGATTAAGCACATATTGCTTGAAATAATAAACTAAAAGTTAAAAATAAATCAGAGACAAGCTGACAGATAACGTTATCTTGTATCACGGAGGTTACCTACCTGCATCCGTTTTTTGTGGGGTTTTATCTAGCAATGTTCTTTATTAAGTTCTGTTTTCAAACACCTAAATGAGCTCAGGTCAGAGCGAGCGAGGTCATAAGTGAAAGTGAGTTTTAAATAAACAGTGATGAAGATTAGACAGACAGACAGACGGACCTACAGGTGGAAGGAGGGATTGGTGGGTAGATAAATGACATACAGACAGACGGACGGACGGACGGACGGACGGACGGATGGACAAATAGACGGATAGACGGATAGACGGATAGATAGATAGATAGATAGATAGATAGATAGAATAGATAGATAGATAGATAGATAATGATAGATAGATAGATAGATAGATAGATAGATAGATAGATAGATAGATAGATAGATAGGTAGATAGGTGGGTAGGTGGGTAGGTGGGTAGGTGGGTAGGTGGGTAGGTAGGTAGGTAGGTAGAGCGACAGACAGACATACATACATACAGACCAACATACAAGTAGACACACAAACAGATCGGTAGGTAGACGGGTAGGTTGGTAAATAATTAGGTAGACAGACATAATATGGATGGAGACTGCAGTAAAACTATGTAGAATGGCGAAACACGTAATAACAAAGTACTGTAGTTTTACAAAATACAAAAACAATGACAATACACAGCAACGTTTCGACCAAAAGGGCCTTTATCAAGCAAAATGATACAACAAACCTGACGGATAACTCAGAACATTACATATAGACTTTAACAAAGATATTACAACGGTTAAAAACGAATTAAAATATGGGACTAAAACGAATAGCGAATTAAATACAGAAAAACTGTAAGTGAAAAAATAAGAGAAACAATACAAAAATCAAGTAAATATATGACTCATATACATTTAACATATACACATATAAAATATAGAGCATGAGAAGAGAAAGTACTAAGAAGCATAGGAATGTAGACCGTTGAGTCCATGAGGTCGCATGGTACCATATAAAGAAATAAAGCGATTCTCCAGAGAAAATCGACTACGATTATCAGATAAACATGATGAAAACACGGTAAAATTCATGATAAAAGTTGGTTCATCAGTCTAGGCCGGGTTCGCAAGAGAGAGAGAGATGAACATGATCGGATGGCAGTGACCTGGACGTCACGAGCACCCAAATGGTCAGTTCCATTGAAATGAGTGGCTACAAGGGTCACAGAGCATTGGCGTATATCGCGTAAGTGTTGGCCGAAACGGTCACTGAGCATTTTGCCTGTTTTGCTGATATATGCCTTAGAACACCGCTTGCAAATGATAGCGTAGATTATATTGCGGGACTGGCATGTGAAACCATCTTCAATAACAAACGTGGCTAAAGGAAAAGATACAGTACGAATCTGTATTACATAAGCACACGTATTGCAACGTCGACGGCCACACTGGGCAGTGCCAAAATGACTCTGGATAATAGACTTAAGGCGACTGTGTACCAACATATCCTTAAGACTTCTGTCCCGTCTGTAAGCCACCAAAGGATAGTTTGGGAAGACTAGACAGACAGACAAGACAAACAGACAGAAAAACAGACAGAAACATACAAATTTACAGACACGCAGTCAAACAAACAGATACATAGAGGAAGCGATGCAGGTGTATATGTGAGCAATACTAAAATCACGAGACAAACTTTTACACGTGTGTATGTCTAAGACGTCTGTGCTTTTGATCAGCAAAAGCTTTTTTTTATGCCCACTCCATCTCTATTACTTGTACATATGTGTGTCTGGTTAAATATATATTGAAACGAGCAGGGAATGAATGCCTCGGTAATTGCTTTCATTATATGTTGGCAATGAAAACTGGGAACATTATTTAAGAAACGAAAAGCTACTTAGAATCGACGTTTCTACACTCAGGACGTTCCTTTATTCATTGAATCTGTTTTAGTGTTTTTCTTCTTCTAACGCTCCATATCGACAACTTGTCACACCACTCTTTGTGATTTGTATGTCATCTGAACCTAAGAGCGATTGTACATTGTGTCAGAGACACCAGAGACAGAGATTGGTGGAGATCCATGATCGCCTACGCCTGCCAGCACGGCTCCTGATGATGATGACACATATCTCGCATATATCAAGCTACACCACTATTCTCCTTCACCTCCCTGTATACCTGAAAGTCCTCCTGTCCAAATACTGTAAATGCCCATCCCACAATCACCTATAGTACTTTCCCTGGTTCTACAGATGAAATACCGGACAAAAACGACGGGAACATAAGGCGAAGAGACCATTCGAAATATCTTTAAGAGACTAAGCCCATATTTGTCTGTCAAGGACACAGGGACCACTGCTGCTTCGCAAGAGTATTCAGGAACTTAAACATATTTTTTTCGCTCGCCTGATATGAGTTCAAGAGAAGTCATGGCGTCTAAAATGACGCCTGCTTATTTTTTTTAGTGAAGGATTGCTTGCTGTAATACCAATGTCCCACGTCATTCAAGTTAGTCTTACTTCGACTTCCGAGGTACTTGTAATTTCGATCCCCAGTCGGAGTGCATGGGCTTTATGGTGTCCACCATTACTTTATCGTATCCAGCTATCATGTTATTATGACTTCCTTTCTTCAACCAGTTGCACTTCATGCATATTTCCCGCAATTTTCCTCTAACAACCGTGTCATTTCTGTTCAAGTTTTCATTGTTCTTTGCGAAGTGAATTAGTGCCTTTCGGAGTTATCTTTTGTGGGATTATTGCTAGACACGAGTGGTTTTCACATCTATTCAGTACTACTGTAAAACTGTCCTTCTACTCGCGTTTAGTTATTTATTCCCATTTGATAGTACGGTTAAATAATTAATAAACGCTCAGTATAAGTGGCTTAGAGCAACACTAATTTCACACCAGGGTCAACAACAAAAACGACTGTGTAGCTGAAATATTTTTTTTTTTAAGGTTAGTGTGGGTATAGTTACCCGCGGTGAGGAAATAATATGAGCCACTCAAATCATGCAAAGGATAATTTCATGGCGGTTAGGAATAGTTGTAATGGAGATGGTAACATTATCATGCGATGATGCTCGTGGATAATGGTCGTGCACGGGTGATGATGACCACCATTTTTCCTCCAAGAGAATGTAGTTGCATTTTGTTGGTCTGTATGTGCGTAGATGACTAGTGAGCCCGGGCTTGAAATGTTTTTACAATGCAGGCAAGGGATACTTGCACTTGTGAGGAGTTTTACTCTTTCTAGTTTGACGTTTCTATTCCATACGCGCAGTTGTACCTGCCTCGCAGGCCGAAGAACCGTGTTGAAGAAGTGTGCGCCAGGCTGATCTGTCTTGAGAAACATTCTTCCAGTTGTCGACGTCTATGTCAAAGGATTTCATCGAGTAAAGTACACATATCCATATATTAAATTATCATGTAAAATACAATTGATGACACATCTGAACTTCGTAAGTTTCTCTGTGACGACTTACGTTGCTTACGTCACGTTCTAAAAAATTGTCAGTTCTATGGAGATCTGTCTGGTCACTTTTCGTTGATCCCTGTTCTCAGGGTAGAGTAGATCAAGTATCTCATATCGGAGACGGACGATAAAACGCGTGCCACGTGCTCAATCTGATAGCGGAAAAAAACCCCAGAAACGTATGCACATTGGTACAGTAGTCTGGAAAGAATTTCTGAATTTTTTCTGAACAAAATGTTTAAACCAATTAATTATAAAACATACAACGTTTTTCCTATTCTCAACAGTACATTAGGGACTCTCGTCGGTGCTACAGAGTTCGTGCTCTACCAATGATATTTCTTTATATTAGGGATCTTAGAACACATGGTTATTCACAAAAGTTGAATGATGATAGTCTTATGAGTTTGCGATTAAATCAATCGATCATGTAAAACAGATTGCTATGTAGTAGGTGCGATGCGATGGTGGTAGTAGATGACATTTAGTGTGGGGTTTCGTAGGGTACCTCATGATAGTACAGATAGGGTACGTCTTGGTAGTGCGAGTGGGGTACCTTTTGCTTCTGTTTGACACACAATGAATGCACGTTACAACGTTAAATGTTGACAAACCAGTCGTGAACTAACGGGTGCGATAAGGTCTTTAATACATGAGAGTTGCATAATGTTCGTCAATCAAATATGTCAATCAAATACAAGGATTACATCACCTGACCGAGAATAGCTTTTGAGTAAAAGAATGAACAGTGACATGGTTCTCACTTGGGCGGTCATCTTGTCTCTGCTTTTCCGTCACTTCCCAACTACCTATCTTTGTTTCTACGTCATGTCTCGTTGTTATGTGTTGCGCTTCTGCTTAGAGAGTGCAACACATAGTCTCAACTAATATAATATATCTTACCAACTACTCTAAACTAGGGCTACTTGTCTGTATGAGGCTCTCTGCGCAGGGGACATGGCTGTATGCCCCTGGCATAGCCATTCCCTCCAACACCCCCCCATTCCAGTTTCTGACGTCCCGGCAGATTGAACCACCGCTAACGGGTATGGTCCTGGGGCCAGGTTCCTGTTACGGTCCTAGCCTGGAGTCATGACGATAGATGATTGAATTAAATGGGACTCCGTCACCACACATAATTAAATGCGACCCATCAACTCGTCTATGCTCCGAGAAATAGCTCTACTGACCTCCCTACTGGATCATGTATCCAAACACCATCACCTTAAGTGATGAGAGGCAACGACGAAAGTTGTATGAATTAAATGGGACTCAGTCACCACACATAATTAAATGCGACCCATCAACTCGTCTGTTACTCTGGAAAGTGTTTATCAGCTTTAGGAAATGTAAGGTGGCTGTATTGTAACATCCTATCCTTACATGGCGTGAGACTGGGGGTGATGAGATATCATACACATGCGGTCGCCAGTCCCTGTCGTGGGTACCAAGCCCCTGTCTGCAAATATTGACCAAAGAACAACAAAAACAAGTTATTAATGGAAATCAAAATGCAAATTCAAATTTCAAATACAATATTTAAAACAAGTGTAATAATCCAGTAACCTCTAGGAGGTATTAAAATCCACCCAACAATCCCAAAGGAAATAAATAAAAACCCCAAATATTTTACATATTTAGTTCAACATTACATAGTCGCAATTCCATAAGTTAATAATATTTATCCGACAATCTCAAAGGTAGGACACAAAATCCCAAATATTTTATATATTTGTAACCTCAGTGAGGTATTAAAATCCAACCAACATCCCAAAGGAAAAAAAAAAACCCGAATATAATGTATTTGCTTCAACATCATGTAATCTCCATTTAATCAAAATTAGGGTAATTGTGGAAATTCACATCAAAATAATATGACGTACTAAACAATTTAAATATAAAGTGCAGTCCAATCTATTACATGCTACGTCACGGTTTATTTATAGTATGTTGCTGGTGCTGTCTACCGGGAAGGGGCATTTCCTACTAATTCGCACCGCTTTAATTGACGCCCGGAAATAATAACTCTCTCAGGGTTGTCTTTGTCACACGATTCAATCTGGTATGTCCCAGACTGTCCGTTAGGTATTTTTACTACTTTGTAGGTCTGTCTAGAGTATAAGTCACTCAATTTATTTACATCAAAGGTGTGATCTATTCTCTTTCTTACTAGTGAGCCTATTGGTATTATGTCGATTTTATTCTGATTGTAATCCGTGATCTGTCTATTACGTTGGATCCGATCGGACACCTCTTTATGAGCATGATGTAACCGACTCTTGTGAATATCGATCCATTCTCTCTCATCCGATGTAACAACAGTGTCGAACAATTCGTCTACTGCGAAGTTGATAGGCATTTTCGGTTGTCTGCCATACATTAGGTAATATGGCGACCTTCTTGTCGCTGTATGAGGTGTAATATTGTACATGAGTACTACATCTTCCAAATAGCAAGACCATTTGTTCTTTTCTGTTTCTTGCAGAGACCGTAGCATGGATATTAGCGTCCGGTTAAAACGTTCACAAATGCCATTCCCTCTCGGGTTATATGCAACTGTCTTAGATTTTATGATGCCGTAGACCTGACAGATCTCGTGTATAACTGCCGATTCAAAACACTTGCCTTGGTCAGAGTGCAATTTGTTAGGTATTCCAAGGTACGGTAACCATCGAGTCGTCAAAATTGTAGCCACTGTTGCTGTGGACTGGTCTTTGGTGGGGACCGCCATTACAAACTTAGAAAACACATCTGTCATAATTAATACATGTTTAAAGCCATGGTCATCCCTATGCAGTTCAACGAAATCCATGGCCACCATATCCAGAGGTCGGTTGGAAATAATGTGACCGTATGATTTCGTTATCCTCATTAGAGGTTTAGTGACATTACACGTCCGGCAGGCTCCGCATAATTTGCCAACATCCTCGGACATGGAAATCCAGAAAAATTTAGTTTTCAACAACGCCAGTGTCTTGTCTCGACCCTGGTGACCCATGTTGTGTAACGAGGACATGACTTCCCATTGTAGTGCCCTAGGTAATACTATTTTTAGTTCGGGTGGGTCGTTGAGAGTTGTCTTATAAATGCACAACACTCCATTTTTTAAAGTAAGTTGTTCTTTGGTCCTCCACAACTGTCGTGTATCGGGGCCACTTGGCTCGTCCGCGGGCAGATTAGCGCGGTCCCGTCCCGTCAGGGCCTTTATAATGGGGCGTAGTGAGGTATCGTCGAATTGTATTCGACCTATGTCTGCTGCCAAGGAGGTTTTGTCCTTGATGGTCGCTTTGGTAGCATTCAATGCTATTAAGTATTGAGGATTCTTTGCTACCTGGGCGAGGTTAATCCCCACGTCTTCGTCTTCAGAAACCGTAACTTCAGGTGACGTCTGTAAGGGATAACGTGAGAGAAAGTCGGCATTTTTATTGAGCGTGCCCTTTCGGTGTTTAATTTCGTAATCAAACGTTGCCGTCTGCGCCAACCATCGCTGTTCAACAGCACCAAGGTTTGACTTAGTTAAGAAAGTTAATCCTTTGTTGTCTGTATAAATTATTGTTTTCCCTCCCAGTAGGTAAGACCGAAATTTCTCTGTGAGGGACCATTTTAACCCCAGAAGTTCGAGCTTGAGGCTGCTCTTGATATTTTTCTCCTCCTTTCGGAGTGTTCTGCTGGCATACGCTATTACCCTTCTCAGTCCTCCCTGATTTTGACTTAGTACCGCCCCTAACCCATTGTACGAGGCATCAATATCTAATAGGAAGGGTAGACTGAAATCGGGGAACCCCAGTACCGGAGCCGACGTCAATCTATCTTTGATACCGATGAAGGCCTTCTCACAGTTCTTACTCCAGATAAATAGCGGCCTACTATCACGAGGGAGGGCCCTATTGGCTCGAGGGCTGCCATTATTTATCAGCTCGAGGAGGGGTTTTGCAGTCTGAGAGAACTGCGGTATAAATTTTCTATAGTAGCTCGCCAGTCCCATAAACGCACGTAGCTGTTTAATATTAACAGGAGCAGCAATCTTCTGAATAGCCTCTACCTTGGAGGACTGGGTTTCTATTCCCCTGTCAGAGATAGTGTGACCAAGGAACTCTACTTTGGTCTGGCAGAATTTACATTTTGCTGGGTTTACTTTTAGTCCAATGACTCTTATACGGTCAAACACCAACCGTAGACGAAGAAGGTGATCATCAAAGCCACTAGAGTAAATCAGGATATCGTCCAAGTAAACCAGCAAAGACTTGAACATAAAATCGTTCAGAGAATTCTGCATCAATCTCTGAAAGGTGCCGGCTGCATTAGTCAGACCCATAGGCATTCTGGTGTACTCATACAGCCCGAAAGGGGTGCAGAACGCCGTTTTTTCGATATCATCTGACTTCATGGCAACCTGGTAGTAACCACTGGTGAGGTCTAGCGTGGAGAATACTTTCGCTCCCCCTAGTGAATCCAAATAATCGTCAACTCTCGGTAGTGGGTAGGCATCCTTAATTGTGCGTTTATTCAACTCCCTATAGTCGACACAGAGGCGCAGCGAACGATCTTTCTTTCTAATCAGCACCACTGGTGCCGCCCACGGGCTAACACTTTCTCTAATGATTTGTTTATTTAACAGGTCGGTTATATGAGATTGAACTTCCGCATAGAAAGCGGAGGTATACGCCTATACGGCAATTTGACCGGAGTAGTATTATCATGCAGCGTGATAGCGTGACGAATCTTGTCAGTATAACCTACATCAGTGTCGCCGTTAGTAAAAATATCAGTATACTCACTCAACAGCTGACGTAGTGACTCGATTTGTACTGTAGATCCCGTGCTACCCTTCAGGTCGAAACTTTGTTTGTCACCTTTCATAGGTAGATCTCGTGCTGGTTGTCGTGCCAGTACAGAACATTCAACCTCTGTAGCCGAAACAACATTGATTTTTAAAGCACTATCGATATCTATGTCGTGGATTTCCCCCACTACTTCTCCATTAGTGAGCAGTACGCTCTCATTGGATAGGTTAATCACCTGGATCGCGCAACATTTATGTTTTAGACGAGTCACCGTGTTACAGCAGAGAATCCCTTTAGCGTCCAGTGACCTGGACGACTCAAATATCACTGATCGGGTATGATTAGACATATTGGCCCCTTTAACCCATACCACCTTCAAAGAATTCGCATGAATGTACGTCTTCTTTTTGCCAGAGTTCCAGATGAACGCCGATGATTGACTCTGATGTATTATCTTATTTGAGGCGGTTACCGTTGCCGATTCTAACAGCGGACGAAATACCGGCAATCTTTCCAACACGTTGGTGCCCAGGATAGCCTGGTGCTCATCCACCGAGCTCGTAGCTGTCTCCTTGAAAATATAAAACCCACAGTTAGTTAAATGGGTATCGTAGACGTAAACATCAACGATCACGTGTCCCAAATACGGGATTTGTAGGCCATTAGCTGCTGTTAAACGTACCCAATTGCGTTCTGTCAAATGAGTGTGAGGGAAATAACGACGAAAACATTTTTCGGTTAGTGCCGACACCTGGGAACCAGTGTCAATTAAACACTTTATCACGGAACCATTTATGGTCGCATCCACGAGAACCTGCTTACCCATTAATGTTGTCTCGGGCCCCCTCTGTCGCACCCAGGGTCGTGCCCGCCCTCCTGGGTGGTGGCTGTTTAACGGATTATGCCAACACTCAGTCTCGACGTGCCCGCGCCCGTTGCAGATAGCGCACCGGGATGGCCGTTGAACTGCCATCCTGCCACTCTGTGGAGCCAGAGCCACATTTGTCGACCAACGATTATCTAATTTATCCTCCAAAGCCTTAATATGTCGTTGCAATTGTCGTATTTGGGGATCTAATTTAGCCGAAGTATCAGGAATGGGTTCCTGTTCCCACCTAAGGGCGGCGTCTCTGGTCTCGATGAAGGACATAGATGGGTTCTGCAGGATACTTTCCCTCAGTAGTTTGGAACTCAATCGATCCGATAAAGTCCTAACAAAATGATCACGCAGGATCCTCTGTTCCATTTGCAATAAACCCTCATTTCGCTGGGCCGTAGTAATTTTTAAAAATAATTCTGATAGGCGATGGGAGAATTCCCGACAGGGTTCCCCCGACTTTTGAGAGGTCGCATAAAACAACGACAGGAGGTCATGAGCCGACCGATTGTCTCCGTACTCCCTGAGAAGTTTGCCTAGCAGCGCGTCCGGGTTGTTGTCGGATAGCATATGAATCCTAACCTCACACTTGATCTCATCCGCAACATTCTCCAGTATGGAATCCAACTTATCATCCTCGTCGAGTCGGTAGTGCCGCCAATAGCGGCGGACATCTTTAGCAAACTCCTCCACAGATGGCCCCAATTTGTCCCCAAAGCGTCGTATGGTCAGTAAGGGGGGTCTGGCCGCAAATTGGGACGAATGTGGGGGCGGGCTTTTGTTGGTGTAGTCGTGGTGGGGAGGAAAAAACGGCTGCGGTATGGACGCCTGATCTCTACTGAGACCGTCAGAAGTATGACCGGACACGGGTATTGACACGGGCGCATCCTCTTGGAGCCCGTGCGTGGAGGGAGTGCACCCCTTCCGCTGGTAGGCCATTGTCGTCACCAAACCGATGTCCTCTGGTGTTGCGGTATGCCATAATACCTGTATAGAAAAATAACACTGCAAAGACAACAAATATATATTAGTTATCAAAGAACGTAAATAGTAACCACCCTGAACTGTTTGGCCACCCTGTTAGTCCGCGGGTCAGCAGTTGTATTAAATGGACAGTAATTGTGTAAAATGTTCAATAAAAAAAAACGCCGTGATCCAACTAGTGTAAAAGTTCTGTATATCACAATAATTAAATTGTTCCACCTAGCTGAAGAGCAGGGTAGGACATCAGTTGCACCGAGACCAGCGTCGAGCCCCTGGTTAGTTGATTGAAGCAGTAATTGACGTTAATACTTAAGGAGTCCAGAGAGTTCAAGAAGGAAGGTCCGAACAGAGGACCCCAGTCGTGTTCCCAAGTCGTTCGTCTTAGAAGTAATTGAGCTCACACGTAATTCTCTCACCATAATAATACCAGTTTGTGTGCAAAGATGTACATGCAACAGCGAATCCAGTGATGGACTATCGTCAGTGCCCTAGATTGACGAAGTAAGAAGAACTTGAAATGGACGATCCAGACCACAGCTGAGCAAGGAGGAAAGTCGTAAATAAATATTAAAATTTGTGTACTCCCATAGTTCTGATGTACTTATATAGTTCTGGTCCACTGAATGATACTGGTACTAGTAAGTACCTAGGGCAGATCGTGTTTGGAATTTCTGACACCAAATTGTAGTAGGTGTGATGCGATGGTGGTAGTAGATGACATTTAGTGTGGGGGTTTCGTAGGGGTACCTCATGATAGTACAGATAGGGTACGTCTTGGTAGTGCGAGTGGGGTACCTTTTGCTTCTGTTTGACACACAATGAATGCACGTTACAACGTTAAATGTTGACAAACCAGTCGTGAACTAACGGGTGCGATAAGGTCTTTAATACATGAGAGTTGCATAATGTTCGTCAATCAAATATGTCAATCAAATACAAGGATTACATCACCTGACCGAGAATAGCTTTTGAGTAAAAGAATGAACAGTGACATGGTTCTCACTTGGGCGGTCATCTTGTCTCTGCTTTTTCCGTCACTTCCCAACTACCTATCTTTGTTTCTACGTCATGTCTCGTTGTTATGTGTTGCGCTTCTGCTTAGAGAGTGCAACACATAGTCTCAACTAATATAATATATCTTACCAACTACTCTAAACTAGGGCTACTTGTCTGTATGAGGCTCTCTGCGCAGGGGACATGGCTGTATGCCCCTGGCATAGCCATTCCCTCCAACAGCTATAAGAAGCCAAAGCTGTTTCAGCTTATCAGCGTATTAGTAGAAAATGCTTTAAAATGTCAAGCTGGCAGAAGAGAAAGAGGAAGACAACGCTATTGGAAAATGAACACCAGGAAGAAGAGAGGAAATAGTCTGGCAGAGTGTACTAATGTTTAATAGGGAGAGAGAGAGAGAGAGAGAGAGAGAGATAGAGAGGGAGTACTATCAGAGCAAGAGCCAGAACTTGTTGGAGAGCAATTAGAGTCAACGTTCGATGCAAGACGGCACATAATTGATTGATATAATACTGCATTATTAGAAGCCGCAGTTGCTCAGTTGTTAGTGCACTAGTGTTCTAGACATGTGGTTTTTGATCGATCCCACAGAATACTTCCAACGGCGAACAGATTTCAGGCTCCCAAACGTTAATTGGATACCTCAACAGCAATGGGAAGTAAATGTGGTTGACGTGATGTTGACCACATCTCCAACGTGTGCTGTTGGTAAAAACAAAAAAACCACTACAGACCTAGCATTGTATTTCTCATCATATATATATATACAGTGGCGGCTCGTGATCATTTTTGTTGGTGGGGCCAGACAGAAATTTTCGGAAAAATCATGGTTTCAGTTAGGTTATATTTTAATGTATAAAATAATAAATACACTTTACACCTTATTTTTGGTAGGGCCCAGACCCACTGGCCCTTAATGACGAGCCGCCACTGTATATATGGATATAGTTATTATGTTGATGGAGATAGGACAAGAGCTGATTCTCTTCAACCTGTCAGTCTGCTCTGAGTATAACTATGAATGAACATAAAATGGAACGAATTCAGGATAAGTAATGAAATCAGAGAAATGTCTGGTCAATCACTAATAGCAACTGTTATAAGAAGGAGAAGATGGAGATATGTTGGACACACCTTGAGAAGAAATGGTCAAAGAATATCAAAGCAGGCATTGAAGTGGGATGCAGAGGATTCAAGAAAGAGAGGACGACCTACGGAGACCCTGAAACGAACTTTACTGAGAGGCAAGAAATATCGGTCTCAGTTCCATGAAAAAGATTGAGCGAGTTGTCCAGGATAGAGAGGCATTGAGAAATTGCTTGCAGGCCCTACTTAACGTAAAACAAGTACGATAGGAATTATTATGATGCTGATAGAGATATAGCAAGAACTGATACTCTTCAACCTGTACATCTGCTCTGAGTATAATTATGATGTTATACAGGGGCGGCTTGTCATTAAGGGCCAGTGAGGCCCTTAGTTATTTGTTCGTAATTATTACTTTTAACTTGACACTGATTAGCCTTGAAAGTTATATATATATATAACACTAAAATATAAATATTATATCATAGTAATATAACAACCCTAATAATATATAAAATATCCAGTGGCGGCTCGTCATTAATGGCCAGTGGGGCTGGGCCCCACTAAAAATAATGTATAACGTGTATTTATTTTTTATAAATTAAAATATAGCAACTAAAAATCATGATTTATCCGGAAAAAATGTCTAACCCCATCAAAAAAAATTATGACGAGCCGTCACTGATGTTATGCATGAACAGGTTGTTGTGACATGCCTGAGAATTTCTCACTGTGATTAACTATTCTTTCTTCATGTCTGTCTTCTAGTGATTAGTGGTGTGTTTCTCCATTGTTTGGATTGGAGCGGTCTTAATGCCTCGTGTAATTATCCTGTGCTTTGTACATTTGTTTTAGACTCTCAGTAATTGCTTTTGATGCTGCATCCTATATTTTACTACATGCTCGACTGTATCCCACATATCTCATTTTACTGCTCTCTCTATCCTCTCTCTCTCTCTCAATTGTGTCTTTTTAACCCCAGTTAAGTCATATGCCCTTAAACAATTCATGCCAAATCTTTTACTACTTAGCCATCTCTTGCAGCTCATTCCAACTCTTCCTTATACCGTTACTGTTTGCCTCCCCCCCCACTTAGCCATCTCTTGCAGCTCATTCCAACTCTTCCTTATACCGTTACTGTTTGCCTCCCCCCCCACTTAGCCATCTCTTGCAGCTCATTCCAACTCTTCCTTATACCGTTACTGTTTGCCTCCCCCCCACTTAGCCATCTCTTGTAGCTCATTCCAACTCTTCCTTATACCGTTACTGTTTGCCTCCCCCCCACTTAGCCATCTCTTGTAGCTCATTCAAACTCTTCCTTATACCGTTACTGTTTGCCTCCCCCCCACTTAGCCATCTCTTGCAGCTCATTCCAACTCTTCCTTATACCGTTACTGTTTGCCTCCCCCCCCACTTAGCCATCTCTTGCAGCTCATTCCAACTCTTCCTTATACCGTTACTGTTTGCCTCCCCCCCCACTTAGCCATCTCTTGCAGCTCATTCCAACTCTTCCTTATACCGTTACTGTTTGCCTCCCCCACTTAGTCATCTCTTGCAGCTCATTCCAACTCTTCCTTATACCGTTACTGTTTGCCTCCCCCCCCACTTAGCCATCTCTTGCAGCTCATTCCAACTCTTCCTTATACCGTTACTGTTTGCCTCCCCCCCCACTTAGCCATCTCTTGCAGCTCATTCCAACTCTTCCTTATACCGTTACTGTTTGCCTCCCCCCCACTTAGCCATCTCTTGTAGCTCATTCCAACTCTTCCTTATACCGTTACTGTTTGCCTCCCCCCCCACTTAGCCATCTCTTGCAGCTCATTCCAACTCTTCCTTATACCGTTACTGTTTGCCTCCCCCCCACTTAGCCATCTCTTGTAGCTCATTCCAACTCTTCCTTATACCGTTACTGTTTGCCTCCCCCCCCACTTAGCCATCTCTTGCAGCTCATTCCAACTCTTCCTTATACCGTTACTGTTTGACTCCCCCCCACTTAGCCATCTCTTGTAGCTCATTCCAACTCTTCCTTATACCGTTACTGTTTGCCTCCAAATCTATTTTCCGTGTATTTCTAGGCTTCCCTCTAGCTTTCACTGCGGGCTGCAGGAAAGGACCATTCTTGTTATATTTCCCTCAGTTTTCTCAAGTTGTGTCCTATCCAGTGCCAGTATATTTTCTTCCCGTTTCAAGCCTGTATCGGGCTCACTAGTCATCTACGCACACACAGACAAACATAACGCAACTACATTCCTTGGATGAAAATTTGTGTGGTCATCATCACCCGTGATGGACGAGCATCATCATATTTTCCTCACCTTGTTGTTTAATGAGATATGTCTAATCCTCTAGATCAGAGCTTCCATAACTAGGGTCCGCTATCCATTTTCATATATAAAAACTGTTAGGGTCCTCGGCAGCAAATGTATTTAAAAGGTGGTACGAGGTAATGTAAAGTTTAGGAACCGCTGCTCTAGATTAACTTGATTTGTGACCTTATCATACCATCTCAGTCTCTCTATTCTGCGCAGACACCACTTGATGAATGTCTACAACAGTGCTGTCCAACATAATATATATTTCGGCGCATCTGACTAATAACTGTGAAGGCGCAGCTGTCATGTGGAAATTACAATAACAATAATATTAATAAGAAAAAGAAGAAGAAAGTAATTTTAACGAAATGAAAATCGTGGCATATCCTTTACAGGGCGTAGCCATCGACCACAGTAAACGAGTCATTTAATTTTTTAGGCACCACTTATACGTTCAGTATTTTGCCATCTGAACGATGAGGTCTATTTTTACCTTTCGTAAAAATCCCACAGATACGAATTTTCTTCTAAGCTGCCCGCCGCAGAGTTTGAACCAAGTAAGCTTGGGTTGTGAATCGATCTCACTACCGCTTAAGCTACAGACGCGCACTAATGTATATTAATAGTAACATTTTTTTTTAATATAAAGGATGAAAACTTAATCCTGATTTTAAACGTTTTAAAGGAAAAAAAACATTGTGTTTACGAAAAAATCGAAACATGCTGTAACCAATATAGCGAAACACGTACAAACAAAGTACTATACTTTTACAAATACAGAAACAGTGACGATAAACAGCAACGTTTCGACCAAAATGCCTTTATCAAGCAAACGACACAACAGGAGTGACGAATTATAGAGAACACTTACAAATGGACGATAACGGAAACATGCAAATGTATCTAATGAACTGGGAATAAAAACGAATAACGAAATGAGTGCAACACAAAACTAGAAGTGGAAAGAAGAGAAACAATATACAATCAAGTGAAAATATAAATTATATATATGAAGCAAATACACATATAGATTACAAGGCAATTACCAACTAGTTTCTCCTCCATAACTAGAAGGTAACCAATATACACTTTTTTTTCTTAAAAACCTGATTAGCGCTAAAGCCGGCGTGTAAAATATGGCGACAATGATGTATCACAAATCTGCACCGTGGCGCCCGCGGTCACTGTGTTTGACAACGCTGGTCTACAATTTATTAGCTGCTGTTTTAGTTGCTCTACTTCAGTTTAGTCTAAATATGATGTGTCCCTAATATTCAGGGCCGTGCCATGCTATGATACAGAGAGGCGGCCGCATCAGGCGGTACCACAAGGGTGGCGGTATAAGCAGCAAAATTACAATTGAAGGTTAATTTTAAGGAAATACCATTTAAGGGGCGGCATTTTGAAGACTTGCATCATAATGAGAAAATATACCTCATGGTCCTGCTAATATCTTGATTATATCTTTCTTCCATCAGACTGAGTTTGGTTTGGATGACGCTGAAGGAGAAGTCATGTTCAACACGTTTGACAAGGACAAGAACGGAAAGCTGAGCTTATGGGAATTTCAACAATTTTGTGTCTGCATGGGTGAACAGTAAGTCAATAATCTTTTACTTCTTCTTCGTACACTCCATATCAACCACATATTAAGCCACTTTGTGTGATTTGTTTGTGTGATTTGTTTGTGTGATTTGTTTGTGTGTTTGTTTGTTGTTTGTTTATTTCTCTGTGTGATTTCTCTGTGTGATTTCTCTGTGTGATTTTTGTGTGATTTGTTTTGTGTTGATTTGTTTTGTGTGATTTGTTTGTGTGATTTGTTTGTGTGATTTGTTTGTGTGATTTGTTTGTGTGATTTTTTTGATTTGTGTATTGTGATTTTGTGTTTTCTGTGATTTGTTTGTGTGATTTGTTTGTGTGATTTGTCTGTGTGATTTTTTGTGATTTCTCTGTGTGATTTGTTTGTGTGATTTGTTTGTGTGATTTGTCTGTGTGATTTGTTTGTGTGATTTCTCTGTGTGATTTGTTTGTGTGATTTTTTTGTGTGATTTGTCTGTGTGATTTGTTTGTGTGATTTCTCTGTGTGATTTGTTTGTGTGATTTTCTGTGTGATTTGTTGTGTGATTTGTTTGTGTGATTTTCTGTGTGATTTGTTTGTGTGATTTCTCTGTGTGATTTGTTTGTGTGATTTGTTTGTGTGATTTTCTGTGTGATTCTTGTGTATTTGTTTGTATTTCTCTGTGTGATTTGTTTGTGTGATTTGTTTGTGTGATTTCTTGTGATTTGTTGTGTGATTTCTCTGTGTGATTTGTTTGTGTGATTTCTCTGTGTGATTTGTTTGTGTGATTTGTTTGTGTGATTTGTCTGTGTGATTTGTTTGTGTGATTTCTCTGTGTGATTTTGTTGTTGTTGTGTGATTTCTCTGTGTGATTTCTCTGTGTGATTTGTTTGTGTGATTTTCTGTGTGATTTGTTTGTGTGATTTGTTGTGTGATTTTTGTGTGATTTGTTTGTGTGATTTCTCTGTGTGATTTCTCTGTGTGATTTGTTTGTGTGATTTCTCTGTGTGATTTGTTTGTGTGATTTGTTTGTGTGATTTCTCTGTGTGATTTGTTTGTGTGATTTCTCTGTGTGATTTGTCTGTGTGATTTGTTTGTGTGATTTGTCTGTGTGATTTGTCTGTGTGATTTGTTTGTGTGATTTCTCTGTGTGATTTCTCTGTGTGATTTGTTTGTGTGATTTGTTTGTGTGATTTCTCTGTGTGATTTCTCTGTGTGATTTGTTTGTGTGATTTCTCTGTGTGATTTGTTTGTGTGATTTGTCTGTGTGATTTGTTTGTGTGATTTGTTTGTGTGATTTGTCTGTGTGATTTGTTTGTGTGATTTGTTTGTGTGATTTCTCTGTGTGATTTGTTTGTGTGATTTGTTTGTGTGATTTGTTTGGTGATTTGTTTGTGTGATTTGTTTGTGTGATTTGTTTGTGTGATTTGTCTGTGTGATTTGTTTGTGTTTTGTGCGTATGAGCGATTGTACGTTCTGCCAGTTATGCGCCTACCTCTGTAGTAGGCCAACACATCCGATTTCTGCGGTGCTTTTTATTAACTAGGGTAGCTTCTCTAGAGTAAATAATTACTGTCCAGGAGTTGATCTATATCTCTGTTTTTGTTTAGTAGGTGAGTTGTTTTTCTCGATCTAGAATCACTTGAGCTTTTTAGCTCTTCGGCTCGGTGCCATGAACACCATAAATCTGGAGAACCTGTAGATTTTCTGCCATCCCGCGGAATTGAACCGCACTCACAGGGGCTTATCACCCGTCGTCCAACGCGCTACAAACACACTGGGCAGGCGGGCCCTACTAGTTCCTCTCCATCATATTCTATTACCAACTAGTTTTCTCCTCCATCATATTCTGTTACCAACTAGTTTTCTACTCCATCATATTCTGTTACCAACTAGTTTTCTATTCCATCATATTCTGTTACCAACTAGTTTTCTACTCCATCATATTCTGTTACCAACTAGTTTTCTACTCCATCATATTCTGTTACCAACTAGTTTTCTCCTCCATGATATTCTGTTACCAACTAGTTTTCTACTCCATCATATTCTGTTACCAACTAGTTTTCTACTCCATCATATTCTGTTACCAACTAGTTTTCTACTCCATCATATTCTGTTACCAACTAGTTTTCTACTCCATCATATTCTGTTACCAACTAGTTTTCTACTCCATCATATTCTATTACCAACTAGTTTTCCCTCCATCATAATCTGTTACCAACTAGTTCCATCGTATTCTTATAATCTGATGAAACCCAAATTTGTGTCAACAGTGCTCAAGAAATTGTTTCCAAGTTCAAAGAACTGGATAAAGACGGCAGCGGTCAACTGGATCCGGAAGAAGCTAGAGCTGGTCTACACGAATTGAAAACTGCAACAGGTCGTCTACTAACAGACAAGGAAGTCGATTTCTTCATCCAAACTGCTGGTGATGACGGCTCTATCGACCTTGGACATTTCACCAATTTGCTATATAGGCTTAAACTTTACAACGCCCCTGCACCAAAGTGAATTCATTTTGTGTGTGTTTTCTTGTGCATGCTGTGTAAGCTGTTTCTAATGTGTGTACAATGTTTTGTTTGTGCTCTGGCCTCACTTTGAATATTTTCATTTGTCCGTTTAGCTGTTCATTTGTTTCCTAACATTCCTGTGCAAAATCGCATCTCCAGTGATCTACGTTAACCCAGTAATCACAATTTTTGTTATGCAACAGTATTAGCGTGGGACAGAGTTGCGTAACACACTAACGTTTTGGTTTTCGAATCAAACAAATAAGGATTGTGGGTTTAGTTCACGCAACTTACGTTCTACAAAGGCGTAAAAGAACTGGCTGGCACACTTAAGCTTAGAAAAGAACTTTCTGGCACATTTGAGCTTAGAAAAGAACTGGCTGGTACACTTAAGCTTAGAAAAGAACTGGCTGGCACATTTGAGCTTAGAAAAGAACTGGCTGGAACACTTAACACAGAGGATTCTGCGCCAATGTTTATACCAACAAAAGAGTTACACTTCAGTGGGTACCATCACACTGTGAAGTCCCATGTAACGAAAAAGCGGACACACTGGCAAAGAAGGGAGGAGAATGTGAACAGTAGAAAACGAAATCATGTACTTTGAAATAAAAGAGCTATTCTGGACATTAGAAAAGAGGCTAAACTATCGAACGAAGGCTATCACACACTAGACAGACAACGACAGATCATCATCTTCCGTTTCAGTACAGGCGTAGGGCAGGGCATAGTTAGTTAGTCTTTCCTCTTGGGCCTGTGGGCGGCGCATAGGTCATAGTTCTCCATGTCTCGCGGTTCGTTGCTATCTGTTTTAGGTCTTTAATGTTTACTAGGCCCATCGTTGAGCCTTCTCTGGTGATGGTTCTACGCAGAGTCTCTCTTGGTCTTCCTCGTTTTCTTTTTCCCTCTGGTGTCCATATGAGGGATTGGTAAGGAGTCTTCTCTCATCCATTCTAAGTGTGTGTCCGATGTAGTTCCAGCGGCGCTTTCTTATAAAATTTGATACATTTTCTTGCTTGGTCTCTTGTCTTATTTGTGTATTGGGTCTGAAATCTGACCATTTGAGGGCATAACAGACTGAATAAACACTTGCACAGTCTACTATTGTCTCAATCCCCTCTGTGGCATCTCTAATCAAAACACAGAACATGTCCTGCAAGACTGTCCCCTGTATTGTCCTCCCTAGAAATGGATGCTGGCCCTACAACATAACATTCAAAACTACGTGGCGCCAGAGATGAACTACAGACAACAGTCGACTTCATCATAAGAACGCGTCTGACGGTATACTCATTAAAATAGCGATAGCAAGAAGAAGAAGCTTATGAAAGAACTGGCCGGCACCTTTGATCTTAGAAATGTAAAGAGTCAGACATATCACATGATCCTACAGGCTGCTAAGGCGACGGGACCTTTTCATTTATTTTTGTAAACTTTATTGGCTCCATGTAACACGAGACAGTCTTTGTATGTCAACAACACTGAATATTTTTGCTTTGCCTGCTTCTCACTTTATGAAATGCCTTTTCATTGCTTTGGCTTTAGAAAATGTAAAAGCGACTGCAGCGTAGAAGTGTGACGCTAAAGACCTCACAGTACTGAATTTAGAAGTAAAGACCTTACAGTACTAGCATTTAGAAGTAAAAAGGACGGTTCGTTTGCCGACAATTATTGATCGATTAATCAATGCACTTTGGTGAATAATCACGTGTGCTTAATCTTTTTAATATACATGTAGATCTCATCGGCAGTGCACATAATTCAACAGCACCAGCGAGGATCACCAATGTAATTAGAAGGATGGTGACATAAATTTTTTAAAAATTGGTATTACTTCTGATTCTTCATGGCACAGTAGAGCGTCAACATCTGAGTTGATAGCAAACACCAACGACAG
Organism: Arion vulgaris; assembly: GCA_020796225.1. NCBI lineage: Eukaryota > Metazoa > Mollusca > Gastropoda > Stylommatophora > Arionidae > Arion > Arion vulgaris. The sequence continues at coordinate 16,650,259 of CM036772.1, forward strand.
AGATTTGTGGAGATCCATGATCGCCTACGCCAGCCGGCACCTGATGATGATTACCTCTGTTGTCTGAGAAAGTCTCGCCTGAATCGAGATGGACACTGGTGATAAGGAGTCAAATCAGATGTGCCATGACTACGCAAGGATTCTTAGAAACTGACGAGGAAAGAAATGTAGATCTCATCCAAGATAAATTAATTCATTATTGACAGTGATATTTAAGACGTTTAGCGTCATCATCATCATCAAGTGTAATGCTGACATGTGTCAGCGTTATAAATAAATAAATAAAGCCCATAACCCGTTAGGGTCGTCACTGTGGATACATCAGCACAAAAAGCACGCCATGAGTCTCAACTCATCGAGCCTGTGTGGAGAAACTATGTCCTGACCAGCTCTTGATGTTGTAATACCAGGATTTAACAACTTGATAGCTTCTTACCCCTAGTACTGTGTATAATTTTGTAAGTGAATTTATTTCATGCAATTGTGCTAGCTGTTCAGCTTCATCTTTGTCTTTTTCCCCCGCTATTTTAATTCTTGTTGCAATGTGCTTTGACATTCTCATAACATGCTCAGAAAGACACGGTTGGGCTACTGATCCTTTACTTGGACATCTAAATTACAAGTACTTCTGAAGTCATAGTATGGCTTGCCTAAATGGCGAGAGACAGTTGTGATGAGAAAAACAAGCCCTCATAAAAAAATCAGCCATATTAGGAGTCATGACTATGCCTAAATTCGTAGCGGCCAAAGGGTACAAAAATGAAGTTAATAACACGCTTTGCTGGTAGGCTATCCATGTGCTGTGCTTCAAATTCTCAGGTTTGAAACCATACAATTTTTCAGTGTGCGCTGTTAGACTACAGGTTTTCTGATTCTCTACTTGAGGATCTAAATTACAAGTACCTCTGAAAACAAAGTAAGGCTCGCTTAAATGTCAAGCTACACCAGAGATGAGGAAATCACGCCTTCAACAAAAATCAGTCAAAGGTGCCATATTAGGCGACCTGAATTCAAAGCGGGCGAACAGATAAAAAAAAATAGAGGGCGAATTGTGAGTGAAATCCAAAAGGAAAGTTCCTAAACAGACCTGGAGACGAATTCTCCTTGAAGAACTATAGGGTGTTCCACTTTCCTGGGAGGGCATAAAGAAAAGTCAGAGACCAGGAAAAGTGGCAAACAACTGTTGAGGCCCTATGCTCCACTAGGCGCGGATAGGAATAAAAGAAGTTTGTTTTTTGATTTTGTTAAATTCAAGTTTCGAGGCTATCACAACAACAAAAATTTCACTGTAATGTTTATTTATAAATAAATTAATATTGTGTCTGATATTTTTGACTATATTTTCATGTTGCTTGCTTGACAGCAAAATTGTGTAACCTCTACAGTTTATTTGCTCATTATATATATATATGCTTATTTTTGGCTTTCCATTTATCACACGCTCAATGTTTTATTCCCACAATTTATCTTCGAAACAGCTAACACAAAATGTAAATTAAGCGTTTTCCAATAAGTTTCATACTGTAAACACTTTTTTTCTCTCTTGGTGTTTTTGTAAATAAGTGTGAGCTGTATATTTGTTGGTTTTACATCAATATTCATTAATACATGTAACATGATGATGGTTGTGCAAAAGCATCTGTAAAAGAGAACTGTAAATGTGAAAGTGTGTAATTTGACCAGGTTTCTGAAATTACAAAAGGTGATGGTGTTTTCCTTTTTTTTTTAAAGTAAGGAATGTTTATATTTTCAATCAAACAAGAACGGTGTTGTGGGCTAAATTCACACATCCAATGTTTCACAGGTGAGAAAAGGAACTGGCCCATATACCTTAATTTCGAAAAGTGAATAGATGAGATTTTTACACTGTATGGGCTGCGAAGAAACCATGAACATGACCATCGACGAAGTGGGTGAACTGGCAAGAGACAGAGTGAATTTCAGATGTGCTGCAAAGAGAGCAACGTCCTATAAAGGATACACACCTTGATGATGGTCTGCGAATACTTACTTATTGTGATGCTGCTGAGTATAAAAAAAACAATTTGTAGACCATCACAAGATCTAGCATGCAGTGGACCCCAGAAGATGAAGGAAAAGTGGACCAGTGACAAACTGTAGCAGAACAGTGGAGGTAGAGATGCACATTGAGGAGAATTTGGAATTGCTTCTGAAGCTACTGTTTACATGTCAAGAAATGCCGGTTAAAGTAAGATGCACCGGTTAAAGTCAGGTGCACTGGATTACATGTCTGATATAAAGCTACAACACTATTTCAATAAAAATGTTTTTTTTTAAAAAGATATATAACAAACTTATCTGGAACTGTGATATAAGCAACTCGCCAGGATTTTTAGACATTTGAAGTCTTATATTTATTTATTTCAGTCATTTAACATTAAACAAATGTGAAATAAAAATGTTGGGTATATTAACACTTAATTTTATTTAATTTTTAGGAAATAGTCAGCTAGTTCAAGAAAACCAACCAACGCACAGAAAGTATTGTGTAACTATGTTTAAATTTTCCTTCTATGTGGAGCGGACACATGGAGAACAACTATGGGGAACACCAAAAAGTTTCAGACATTCATCAATAGATGCCTGCACAGGATACTCCATCTGCAATGGTATGACAGTACCACAAACAGGGAACTGTGAGATAGAGCAGACAACGGCAGGTGGAACAAGAGATAAGGAGCAGAAGGTGGCGATGGTTAGGAAACACACTAACAGCATCACGAGACAGGCTCTCCGATGGAAACCCCAGGGTAATAGAGGTAAGGGAAGACCCAGGAACATCTGGAGACGGAATGCAAGAAAATGGAGAGAGAGTGGAGAGATCTGGAAAAGAAGGCCTTGGTTGCGGACCTATGCCTCCCTAGGGGCGTAGAAGAATGTTTAAATTTATATATGTACTTTTTTTTAGATCCAGAAGCACTTGAGCTTTTAGCTCTTCGGCTCGGTGCCATGGACATCGTAACCCTTCGATTTGGTGCCACGAACACCGTACATCAGGAAAACCTGTGGCTTTTTCTGCCAACCCGCGGAATTGAACCCGCACTCACAGAGGGCTTGTCACCGTCGTCCAACGAGCTACGAACAAGCTGGGCAGACGGGCTTAAATTTATATAAAAAAAACAATAAAAGAAAAAAAAATTTGGTTTCATACCTTAAGATATATTGGTGAATACAGTGTTGAGTCTATATTTCATTGACCCAATGCATATAATGGTACACAATGGGTGATATGATTAACATTTCAATGTCAATCTTTACTTCATAGTGTTTTTCTGGTACTAAATTGAGGCTGGGTTCGTCCGTGTGGCGTTGGGGCCTACAAGGGAAGCAAAGAATAGTACCACTGCAATCTACAATGCATGTCGTAAGAGGTGACTGATGTAGGGTAGGCCCTAGGGATGCTACTCTAGTAAATAAAAAAGCAGCGCAGAAATCGGATGTGGTGGCCTACTTGTAGGCGCATAACTGGCACAGTGTAAAAATCGCTCTTGAGGTCAGATCACATACGAATAACACAGAGTGGTTGACAAGTGGTCGATATGGAGCGTTCGAAGAAGAAAGAAAGAAGACGACGCTGGGTTGACCTGAGAACCACTACGGTCAGAAAAAAATCACCTTCCCGGTGTTGAATTTGATCCTTTCCGTCCATGAAGCAAGTACATTGACCACTACACAATCACAGCTCTCTTTGAAATTATACAGGGTGTTCAAGATAATTCAGCCCCATTGACAAATCGAAATTTGTCAGATAACCTATCGCGTTGTGTTTATTTACTATTTAAATCGGTTCTGACTAGTTCGTCCTACGTCACATTTGTTCATCGCCCCTTCCCGACCTACAATTACACACCATCACACAACCTTGACCTATACTACGTCATAACTGAACATTCTCATTTCCATACATATATGCCAGATTAGCTCCATTCATAGGCTGCTTTTAAGTTGAACACCCTGTATCATAAGATCGATATGCAGGGATAATATCTATAACATTATAATTCAAGGGTTTTGATTTGTTTTTTTTAAAAGAAAATTATCCTGAAAAAAATTATTTTCAGGTTTTTGGTTCGAATGAATCACTGGGACTGATGATTCTGATTTATCTGTTTAATATTTTCCAAAAGTTTCACATGCCTATCTAGCATTTGTTTCACCATTTAAAATTATTTTTTATTAGCCTCAACGCTTTCCTATAATTATTTTCACTCTGTTTCTTAATTTAAGCAACCATCTTCAAACCGAGTCTTTATTTTGATCAACCTAGTTCATATTCTTTAGTAATGAGAACAATTACACCAAAAAAATGGTGGTACTTTTTTTAAAGTGCTCGGTAGCACATTCTTTTCATGTGGGTGTTGTTTTACACAGGCCAGAGTTAGCATTTTTTGGGGTATTTTCTTCCATTGTTTGATATTTTTGCTTTCTAATGGAGTCTAGTATTTGTTTCACTATTTATGATTATTTTACTTAACCTCAAAGCTTTCTTGTAACTCTCATACACTTTCTCAGTGGTCTTTATTTATTGAATTTACAATACAACTTAATTTCCTTACTTGGACACAATAGTCCTGACTGCCATTTATTTATTCAACACTAGCAAAATAAACGAGTTTAACTATACCAAAGGAAGAGAGGAATATGTTACTATGTTTGCATTTGTATAAAAATATATAATCTTATGTTGTTTGCACATACAGTTTAATTTAAATATTACTTTCAATAAACAAAGTTTCTTGCACAAATATGTGTTGCTCTCTTGATTATTTTAACTTATTACCACCACCAGGAGGTAGAAGTTTTGATGGCAGAAAGACAAATCTATTATGCACTAAACATTACATTAATGCATCATCATCAAATAGCTTGTCCTGAGCAGAACTTTGCCACCCAAACAGTCCTCCGGAATTTCTCTCTCATGGGCCAGCTGCGGGACATCATGTTCAAACCATCAGTTACATCCTGAATCCATCTTCTCCGTGGTCTTCCTCTTCCCCGGCATGCCTTCTTCCATGATGGTCTTCTCCAGCTCTTTGTGTCTTTTTATATGTTCAAAATACCTCAATTTTCGCTTTCTTAATTGTAACATTAATTTTCCCGCAAAATTTGGAGCCACAGGCGCAATAAATAAAAGGGACAACAGACAATGCCATGATAGTGATCTTCCACTGATCAAAACACTACTTCACCACGTTGTTGTCATGGAAACAGACTACCGCATTGTAGTCCGACTAAGTGGGTAGGGATCAAAGGTGAGATACTCTTCTGGTATAGGTAGTAGTGTAAGTACTGTCACATTTACTATGAGATCTGCTCGCAACATAGACAAGTAGAATCCCTGAGTGAATGCGCCTACATGTCTCTTGGAAACATGTTCTTGGCTGATGTCTAGTGATGGGAAAATTTGCATGAATGCAGACAAATGAGCTGAGTAAGGAAATAGTATGAATGGACTGTAAGCACAAACCCACGTTGCCTAGAGTCAAAGGTTGCACCATAATTGCCAGCACTCTGCAAGACTCGATGAGACCAATGTGTCGTGTTGACACAAGGGAAGACTGCAGTAAACGCTACCAGAGGCCAAGCGCAGATGAACTGGTTGGGTAAGTTTGGCCAAGCGCAAATCCTAAAAAGTTGCATTCTTGTGCTTAACTTGCCCTCCCTGGGACAACCAGGGTCGGTAATGTTGTACAAGCACAAAATCTAATGTGTTCTTGCGCCAGATAAAAACTGCCCTCCCTGGAAGAGTTGGGTGATGTTGGCAAGCGCAAAATAAAAAGTTGTGTTCTACTGACTAATGAAGCGACCAAGCTCGTTTATTTGTGTCCAGACAGCCTAATGTATTCTGTCCTAATTGGAAAATACAGAGGAAAAACTGCAAATTGCCTGGTGTTAACACACATACCAGAACAGTTGAGAACGTTCCTAATCTGTGGTGTTAACACACATACCAGAACAGTTGAGAATGTTCCTAATCTGTGGTGTTAACACACATACCAGAACAGTTGAGAACGTTCCTAATCTGAAATAGTTCTTGCACTGCCGTTGAGAACCTCCTGTGTAGGAAAAGGATCTGAGCAGACTTCACTATTCACTAAAGTGCAATGATAATGGCACTATGAAGAATACTTATCTTTTTAAAAAAAACAAGAAACTGTACTTAAAGTTACAGATCAAATATTTCAGCTTTAATTCAAATTTCATCTTACAACAGACAAATATACTAGTTTATAAGAGTTGCTGAAATAAACACACAATCTCAACACACTACACTCATCTCTCTCGATTAGTTTTAACCCCCTTTTCTAATATTTATTTGTTTATTCCCTTTCTCCCTGTTCCGCTTTTATATCCTTTAAAACTGTCAATACTGCCTGTAGTACCGCTTTTTAGGGCAGCGTAGGACAAAAGCAGCGATAGCGTAGTTGTTAGTGAACCCGCTTCTCAAGGCTGGTGTTCCGGGTTCAACTCCCGCAGCGGGCGTCAAATTTTTCAAGGAACCGCGGCGGCTCTCAGGTCGACTCAACCGGGTACCAGACAGGCTCTGGGAAAGTGAAGGCGGCCAGCGTGATGCTGACCACATCACCCATCATGTGCCGATGGTCAATGAACGATACAGGCCTAACACTGTATTGCCCTATGTACCACAAGGTATGAAAGGGTTCCTTTACTTTTTACTGATGGCTAGCGCAGTTTCCTGAAGCTGTTCAGATGAGGATTTTGCATTTATGCCCACGACAGAATAAAAGATTGGCCATACCGTTAATTTAACATGGGTCTCCGCATGGGACAGCGCTCTAAACCATTCGGCCAGACGCGGCTCTATCATTTATTGTCTACAATTTTATTTAGTGGTTTCATAGATTATGTGTAGTTTGTGCTTGAAATGGTCTCTTGGCTAAAACATCAAAATTGTGTTTCTTTGTAAAACGCCACGAAGATCTCCTGCCAACATCTTGATTCATGGAGGCAACTCATCTTGATGACCACTAGGCAAAGGAAACTGATCGCAGATGAATATATTAGGTCAGAGTCAATTAAATGATAACAAGACTGGACATATGTGACAAGTCTCGGTTATTCTTAGCTGGTCCTGAGAATGGTTATTATATTTCATTTATCTTTCATCAGTTTTTACAGTTGTCTCTATTAAACAAATTAATAATAGAGACCCAGTTCTCATACAATATGGTGTATTGGAGATACATTGCTCTATGTATATTAAGAAACTAAGACATAATCAAACCTACCATACCCAGAATATGAAAAGGTGCAAATCTGCACTACACAGTTGCCCTGCTGAAATATTTAATTTAGGAATGTTCATTTCACAATTTCTGCCTTAACAAACTCTTAGATATTTAAAAAATAAGACAGGTGGTGAACTATTTAGTTTAAGATTGCGCCACATGTTTACCAACTAAATATACCTTCTTGCGTGAATCATGTTGAGTTTAAGGTGACATGTCTCATTATTTCCTTCAATACAAAATTTCTGTTGTGTTGTACTAAATAAATTTGAGAAATGAGAAAGTGTTGGTCAGATTTCTGCAAACAAAATGAACATTATTTAGCTAGACGTATGCTCTGAACTGGCTCTGTGAGGATATGCTATGTAGTTTTGTTTGGAATATCTTAATCTAATGACTACAGTGCTTTGATTAGGGCATGACAGCAACAGAGGCAGGACATTCATAAATAATAAGGATGTGAGTATTAGGTGAACCATCATGAAGGTTAATAGAATTCAGTGGTTGGGGCAAATTGCATATACAATAAAGCTAAACAGGAAAATAATGTAGAGATTACATTGAAGTAGACCTTCGAATATCGGGCAAATGGGAAGAGAAGGCTTCTTCTTCTTTGCAATCGCTATTTCAATGATTATACTGTTAGAAGCGTTCTTATGATGAAGTCGACTGTTGTCTGGAGCTCAACTCTGGTGCCATGTAGTTTTTAAATGTAGTGTTGAATTGCAGGCCCAGCATTTTTTTCTAGGGAGGACATACAGGGGACAGTCTTGCAGGACATGTTCTGTGGTTTGATCACAAGAAGGCTAAGAACAGAGATCAATTGGGGTGGTTTGTGTGATCCTTCCTTTCGTTCGCTTGAAATATGTCTATATATTCAATGTTGTCTCTTGTATGAACTTCACTGTCTTTTGTAGCTCACACAGGGGTCCGTGTAGTAACCCTGTGTAGTGGGGTTTGTGCGATATATGAAGGCCCCCACCCACACCATGGTCTTCATTATATAGCGAAGAATAGAATCACTGCCCCCTCACAACCCATGTTGTTAAAAAAAGAAGGGTGTGTGTGTGGAAGGTGGGCAACACTAACGTTACAGAAAATCTGCACTAAAGAACCTGAAAGGCTTGGAAAGCTTAAAAAAGTAGTGTTGGGACTCAGAAAATACTATTACTCTATTATATTCTGTTGTTGTTCTTTGTAAAATATATATCAATAATATCATAGCAATGTAAGCTTTAACAAGTCAGTCATGTAAGCTCAATGACAATGTTTATATACCCAACACTGCCGAGTGGTTACCTGGGTCCCAAATTTGGGGTGTAAAGAATAGAACCAATGTTACCTGCCACTCATAAGAGGTGACTACAGAGCTTTGGCTGAAATCGGATGCATGTGTCCGCTAAGGAATGCTAACCCGAAACAAATGCTTGCATAAAACGGATGCACCAGGCCGTAAGGCGCATAACATGGTGCGCGACCCCTCACAATGAGGAGTGGGATAGCGGATTCTACGGTTACCAATCTGCCTCAGAGACTTAGCCACGTAGTAAGAATGTCAGACCTACCATCACGAGGGTGGCCAAAGCTACTGCGGGAAGAGGTCGGCAGAAATAGGAAGCAGAAATCAGAGGAATTATATCCTACAGAACTGCTCCCAGTGTGCAGACTTGAGAAGAAAGAGGTGGCCCACTTACACTAGCGTCCAAGACAAACTGTATGGCGTGACTGATAATCTGAGGCAGACGGCTGCCTTTATTAGAGAATCCGAAATCCCAATCTAGTGAGAATGCAGAAGAAGAATATACCCAACACTTTTGAAATTAGTTTTACAGACAACATTAACAAAATTGAGAAAATGTTAGGGAAGAACTGTCATATTTTTTACACCAGAGACAAATTGCTGACATTCAACATTCATAAATATTATAGTATTAAAGTGTGGCCAGACGCTCCAAAACATGTCTGTAAGCAGTCAAATCTTCCTGAAAAGCATTCTCCAGATATTGAAATTTCTGTTCATTTTTCATAACTCCTAAAGCCTGGGAAAGCTCCTCTGGATTTAAACTTTTCTCTAGTTTTTGGTATGTTCTTCTGTTTCTCTGTGGATATAGATATTATTATGACATTAAGTGAGATCACAGTCACTGTATTCAATGTTCATCACTGCTCTAAGAGAAAACATACGCTCTGAAGATTTCAAAGAAAGAAGATAAAGGGTATTCTCTATCTCGGTTGTGCAAGTTATGCATACTAATACATGCGGCAAGATGGGAAAACCATGAGAGAAACCCCAGTAAATACAGCAACCAACACAGAACGAGAGTTGTTAGTCTAAACACACTGAAATACATGCTTGAGAGGAGATCAGGGCAATTATGGACCTACCTTATGTGCGATGAAGATGACACTCAAATGAACAGGCACTGTATGGTCATTGATCAGCTGTGACTGCCGCCTCTATGACCAACCAGGTCTGGTACTGTGCTACAGTATATTATTACAGTATAATGCTACTCATTAGACATGATAGTCGCCAGTGGTTACCGGGGCCCAAATTTGGGGTGTAAAGAATAGAACCACTGTTACCTGCCACGCATGTCGTAAGAGGAGACTAAGGAGGTTTGACTGAAATCGGATGCACATGTCCTAAACGTGTAGAAGTCTATACGTTTAGGAGCCTACTAAACCAATGTGCAACGTATACACGTTCTTGGCAAATATCAAACATATCACAGAGTGATAAAAATTGGTTGTAAATAACGGACGCAAAGAAGAAGAAAGACATGATAGTATAAAGTGGGGAAGAGCAATTATGGACCTGTTCGATGATCGATTCTCAAATGAACAGGCACTGTGCGGTTTTGATATCCAGTGATGGCATAGGTCAGCTGTGACTGCCTCCTCTATGATGAACCAGGTCTACAGTATAATGCTACTCATTAGACGTGATAGTATAAAGTAGGGGTTTTCTGTTTGTAAAATCATTAGCATATGCATCCAAATGTGTCTAAAAACGTAGGACTACAGGCGAAGGATTGACTTCCTTGCATCGGGTTTCCCCATACGGCTCCATCCCTGTAGACAGAAATGACATGCCATTTACCAAGAGTGTTGCACAAACTCCTTAGCTCCAGCAACAATCCTAGGGATCCTATAGCACATGTGACTTGGTCTGGATTCGAACCCACAACCTTCAGAGCGACAGTAAAATGCCTTAACTCCCTTGCCAGAGACCACCACAAATCTGTGTACTATTAGACAATATATGTATACCTTCAGTGGTTGGACAGAAGCATGATACTGACTAGAGCCGAGGATAGAATTTTATAACTACTGACAACCATTCTTCTCTATTCATTTCCTTACTCTGTATTGTGTTTCAACTGATTTATTTCTTTCAGTTTTTATTCTACTTAGGTTGTAATGACGCCTCCATGTTTTTGTTTACCCCCTGGTGCCCATCTCAGTACAGTTTTAATTACAGAGTTAGTCTGCATGCGTACCACCTGTCTGATCCATCTCCAGCATCTCTTTTGGATGATGGTGTTCATATTCTCTCGGCACCATTCAAGCAGTTCTTGGTTAGCTGACCTGTACCCACGTAATAAAAATGATCAAATATTGGACATCTTTAGCCTTAACACAAAAAACACTGTAGATTAAAAGTCCATAAAAAAAACTTGAAGCTGCCCAAAGTACATGCTAAAAGGGCTCCCAGACTCCTATCTACTAATTTCAAAATAAATGGTTGTTGTGGATTGAACACAAAGAAGAAAAATAGCAAGGTTGAGATACATGTACCTTTTGGCTCGACACATTTGCTTTCAGCAAAGCATTTTTGAGTACCAGATTTGCCTTCTTTGATCCCTCACTTAGTCAGACTACAGTGATGCAGCATCATACCAGGGTCACTACCTAAAGGTGCGGTAAGGTCTTGGTCAAATCTGGGTCATTGATCCCAACTTGTCATATCATTCGTATCTATGAAATCGGAGAAGGCACACTTGTATGGCAAAGAACACTGATTATAATGAAAGCAAGCCTTCATGCAAAAACCAGCCAGAAGCATCATATCAGATGCCCTGACTGTGTCTGAATTCCTAGCGGGCTAACACAAGAAGAAGAATATCATTCGTTCCTGACTTCAGGCCTCGTCCCAATTCTAAACAAAGCAATGCAATAACAGTGAATGTTGCTCATTACTATTTTGTGATGTAGTTGGTAAGAGGTGAAAGAAATAAAATTTACCAAAAATGGAATGTTGAGTCGCTTTTTGACATCCAGTCTGTAAGCTCGAAACATATCTTTATTGCTCTCATTTGTTGCCTTTAGCCTCAAGATCTCATATATTCGTCTTGCCTGAACCTGAAACATCGGAACATGCCAATTGTAGTAACAATTATATTTTCATAAGGGATACAATTGATAAAAACAGGTAACAACTTAGTAATAGACATGCAATGGACACAACAGGGCAAGAGTAAAGTAATTGCGAAAAACGTAAAAACAAAGTACTGTAGTTTTACAAAGTACGAAAACAATATACTGCGACGTTTCAATCACAAGGCCTTTATCAAGTAAAGGATACACTAAAAACGAAGAATTTCAGAATTCTTAGATGGCAGAACGTATATGTTATGTTTGTCGTCGAAGAAGTCTGATGGACATTTAACAAAGGTAGTGGAAAAACATATATGTGCTTTTGAATACGAGTGCTACAGAAGAGTCATTCATATATCATGGAGAGAGAAGAGAACAAATACATCTATTCAGAAAAAACTCAAAATCAAAGAATGCTACAAATAAGAAAATTTGAAGTATTTTGAACATATAAAGAGACACAAAGGGCTGGAGAAAACCATTATGGAATGAGGAGAAGAGGAAGACCATGGAGAAGATGGATTCAGGTTGTAATTGATGATTTAAGCATGATGGCTGCAGAGACAAGACATTGGCCTATGAGAGAAATTCTGAAGGACTGTAAGGTTGGCAAAGTTCTGCTAAGGGCAAGCTATTTGATAATGATATATTCTCATTGTGATAAATGTAGAGAGTGGAATCAATCCCTGTGTAAAACATATAATAACAATCATGCACTAATACCTTGCTCAATTTTAGCTTGTTCTGTGCTTCATGCAGCATATCATGGGAAAACCCTTTCAATAGCTCATCTGGCTGGAAACTTTTCAACTTTTGGCAGTTTTTGGCATCAACATAATCCCTGACTCTCTGAAAGTTTTCTGAGGGGTCTTCAACTGCCAATAAGTAAGGAAACTACAGTCAACCTTGGAAAGCATGCACACACACACAAGAGATGTTTTAATACAGAGGGTGATCAAGTAGCATGTCCTTTGGAGACTGCTGTGCTTTCGCACACAAACCAAACATTTTTTTTAATCGCCAGTCTACTTTAAAGTCATGTTCAAAGTTTTGTTAATGTTTGGTTGCCACTGTCTCTTGATCATAGTGTCTCATCTTTCAGGAACCATGCCTTTCATTACTACTCTCTTTAAACCACTGTGATGTTTTTATGTGATTCAAATATTTCAGTTTCAGGCACAAGGTGTCATTTATGAGCCAATATTCCTTGATGTTCAGGTCTTATAGGATGTCTATATTTTTTCTTTTCTCTGATTAGAGCGGGAAGAAAAATGTGTGTGTATCGCTGTTTAAAAAGATTTGATTTTGTTCTTTAATGTTTGTGTTCTGGTCCATGATATCCCTATAATACAGGAGGGTGCACAATGTATTATGGCACCATTTGATGATGATTCTGTACTATCTCCACATTAAAGGTTACCATAACAGATCTCCAACACTTCCTACCTTTTACCATGTCGGTGCAATTTGTCCATTTATTAACACTTTCAGTGCCACGGCGTCAAAAGACCAAGTCTATTTCGCTGCGTAATCGACTTTGGTCGTCCGACATTTGTCGGCGACGATGTATCTTTTAAACATGGAGTTTAGCACCGTACACGGTATTACATTACGCACTACTTCCATGTTGTTCCGAAGACTCTCCAAAATGGCGGATCTAACGTACGCAGTAAACATACCATAAGTCCAATTTTGAGCAATTTTGGGAGCTGTGGTCTTAGTCTAGCCATATCAGTAAGGGTTTCAAAGATTTTAACAGCAGAAAAGTTACTCATGCTGTTGATATCAGTGGTTATTGGTTACTAAACTGACGTCATTATTGCACTCCGGGCAGACCCATAGGTGCTCAGTCTCCCCAACAGATATCGAAGAGTATGCATACTGATGGTTCCTGTGGCACGCTGATTAAACACACCTCTCACTCTGCCTCTCAGGCATCCAGTTCGACTTGAACAACGGGTAATCGCTTGATCGATTCAACATCGATTTTAGTGTCCTCATCCAATGGAGAGTCGCGAAGAGACTGAAGAATATCCCCTTATCCATCTTCAACTCCCCAACAATCGATGCTGTTGATTGTAATATCAAGTACTTCTGGTCTGCTGTAGCAAAGGTTGTACAAGGTCTTGATGAGTTTAGCTCCAAGTCCTAACTTTTGAAAGGGTGGTAACACCAATACTCAAAATTCTTAGTGGAAGACTGCAGATTTGTTTATCAATCTTCTTTATCTTCGTAAGCTCCATATCGACCACTTGTTAACCACTCTTTGTGATTTGTTTGTAATCTGAGCCTAAGAGCAATTATACGCTGTGCGAGTTATGCGCCTACAAGTAGGCCAGCACATCCGATTTGTGTGATGCTTTTTTTATTTACTAGGGTAACTTTCCTAGGTCCTACATTAGTTGCGCCTTGTAGGTCGCAATTGTACTGTTCTTTGCTTCCCATGGGCCCGAACCACATGGGCAGTTTATCAATCAATTACATAAGGCTACAATGATGGCTAACTGGGCTATCCTGAATGAAATGTAGTTGGGTAATATTTCGGTATGGAAGAATCACAAGAGTGAGCATTCACTTTTCTGAAACCAAAACTAATGTAAAAATCAACTTTGGAAAAATCTTAAAAGATAACTGTACCTGTAATATCAAGTACTTCTGGTCTGCTGTAGCAAAGGTTGTACAAGGTCTGGATGAGTTTAGCTCCAAGTCCTAACTTTTGAAAGGGTGGTAACACCAATACTTGACTGCAAAATATTGTTGTAAAACAAGGATACAAATGTATGTCTTAGTATCTATACTTTACCTATGAAGTCAGAGAAGCCTGTATGGCGAGGTAACCAATAAAATGGTAAGCAGGCTTTCACGCAAAAATCTGCCAGAAATGCCACACTTGATCTCTGGTACATAATTTCTTGCAGTCTTCCCTGGTTTCAACACGCCAAATAGCAATCTGTCTAAACAAGTCTTGCAGAGAGCGGGCAACTATGGTGCGACCATTGACTGGGTGACATGAGTTTACGTTTACAGGGGCCCGGGATGTAGTGATCTTGTGTGTGCTTGTTTTAAGGCACTTTGTAAGCTGATATTCATTTTCGTAAGGATGTTCTTGATGCCGTCGCTCCACCTTTTGCGTGGGCTTCCTCTTGCTGTGTACACATTATGCATTTCCTGTGTGGCTCTCTGTGGTAGGCGATACCAGGGCATTCTTGTCAGGTGTCCAAACCATTTAATCTGTTGTTCTTTTACGAATTGCATGACTGGTTTCACATCCAGTTTTCTGATTTCTTCATTTCTAATTTTGTCTCTTGTCACACCTGCAGCTCTTCTAAGACACATCATCTCTGAACAAATCTATAACAGCAGAGATAATGCCTGCAACAAAAGTAACTTGTTGACCAGGGCAGGAGGAAATGTTTAACTGTCACAAATATAAAGGAACACTGTTTCCCCACAACATAAAGAAACAGTACAGAGTTGAAATATATATCAAATCAGACATTGAGTCAACGTTTCCACAAACAGCAAATCTACTATTATTTCCAGTGTTCAATTATTACATTTTCAGAATAAATGTTTAAGAAGAATCCTGCAAGTTTTCTGGGCATACAAATACCATAACAAATTAGAAGCTTTTGAAACAAACAGACTGTGCATCCTTAGAGACCATCATTAAGAGATGAAGATGGTTTGGACATGTATGCCGTATGCCAGTAGAGGCATTGGCTAGGGCAGCTCATGGGAAGAGAAGGCATGGACATCAAAAGGAAACATGCAGAAGAATGGTGAAGAGTTTAAGGAGTGTGGCCTGACGTTGGAGACGGTAGAAAGGCAGCAGAACGGCAACAGTGGAAGTCTCTTGTGGAAGCCTTATGTGTCAATCGGGACATGAAGAGGATATAGATATGTCACATGTTCAGTTGTCCTGTGTGCAATTGTCTTGTGTTCATTTGTCTTTTCACCCTGTTATTCTATACCATTAATAAATCTCCAAACATATCCAGAAACATAGAACTGCTTTCCTGTGATAAAACAAGATCAGCTTACAGATACACATTGTTTCCTTACCTTATTCTAGGTCGAATTCTTGATGGATAAGCATAGAAATTGTATACCGTCATGTAACCAGCAACTGCATAGCGTGACTCCCCAACAACTTTGTATTTTTCAAACCTGTAGTTTTTTTTAAAAAGAAATTAATATAATAGCATTAAGACATGCATTATTTAGGAGATTGTTAAAACAGCCTTAATACTTAATAGCTTAACTGATTAGCTACTGAAAATGAAAAAAAAAGGGTTGTGGCTGAACTAAATTTAGATCTTGTTTTCCTATTGCAGGTGTATGTACAAATTCAGCTATAGTTTTATTAATTATTAACAGATTTTATGAGTAATATACCATTTTGTAGGTAAATGAATTTTCATTAAGATCATTTGTTAAGACAGGAGCCAATCAGTTAAGAGTTATTTTAATTTATTGAATTTTCCACATGCTGTCTCTATGTAAGCAAGTCTTTTGAAAAATCTAACAAATTTATGTAAATTACCCACCCAGTGGTTACCGGGACCCAAATTTGGGGTGTAAAGAATAGAACCACTGTTACCTGCCACGCATGTCGTAAAGGCGACTAAGGAGGTTTGGCTGAAATCGGATGCACATGTCCTAAGCATGTAGAAGTCTATGTGTTTAGGGGCCTACCAAACCAATGTGCAACGTATACACGTTCTTGGCAAAGATTAAACATATCACAAAGAGTGATTAAAATTGGTTGTAAAGAAGAACGCAAAGAAGAAGATGTAAATTACCAGAGAAACACTGGGCTGTAAAACCAATCGACATTATGTTGACCAGCCCACCCATTGTGTGCCATAGGTCAAAGAAAAATATATACCCTACTCCATATTCGCCAATACCACATGACATGAAAACATGATCTTTACTATATACTTATATAATCTACATGAAAAGAATTTCATAAATAAAATAGTGCAATATATTCTGCCCATGTAGTGCCGGGCCGCAAGGAAGCGAAGAATAGTACCACTGTGCCCTACAAGGCATGTCATAAGAGGCGACTGAGATAGGGGCCTAGGAAAGCTACCTTAGTAAATAGCGTCGCAGAAATCAGATGTGCTGGCCACTTGCGCATAACTGGTACAACCGCTCTTAGACTCGGATCACACAGAGTAATTAATAAGTGAGTCGATATGAGGCGTTCGAAGCAGCAATATATTATTTTTCTGCTTAGGTTCGTCCACTATGAATTCAGGCGTAGTCAGGGAGCCTGGTATCATGCTTCTGACTGAATTTTGCGTGAAAACATGTTTTCCTTATTTTCAGTGTCTCGACCTTTACAGAAGTGCCTTCTACAACTTCAGGGGTATTGGAATATATAAAGAGATAACCATTAAACAAGTAGGGATCGAAGAAAGCTGAAGACCTGGTTTAAAATCAAATGTAGTACTTCTAACCAGGGCTGCAAGTTTTCACTCTTGGGCAGCCAATGCCAATTTGTAGAATCTGCATGTGTTCTGTAATTGTGGAAGAATAGTGTAAAAGGTATTATGAACAGCTAGGTGTGGTGGGAGGAGTTCTTGTCTAGCTTTATGTAGTCCAGGGCATTCAAGCAAGATATGCTGTACTGTCTCACATGAATGAATGCACTTTCTACAGTGTGGTAGGTGTGTGGGGTTTATTCTGTGTAGATGGTAATTCAGTCCAACATGTCCTGTTCTTAACTGAAAGATAGTGCTTTGATCTTTTCATTGTAGTAGATTTATATTGTTTGTAGGGTTTGGTCTATTCATTTCTTCATGCATGTTCCGACCAGTCGTTCCAATAGCCCAAAATGCAGTACTTATAATGATGTATTGGCTCAAAAAGCTCAGATATTCTAGACTTTCTGTAAACTTCGGTACAATGTAACAAATGCTCTTTTCGGGGCAAATGAAAAAGGAATAAAACCACACGATATGAAACGTTAAGTGCGAGCAGATAAGAGAACTGTACTTCAGTTGGAAGGCAGCATATCTAGGTGGACAAATAGCAGAACATAGCAGAGAGTCTGTAATCCCAACACAAGACAGAATATTGGACTGTACTTTATCAATTGGAGGTCACCAGGAAAGATAGACTACGAAACAAGGACATCAGAAGCAGAGTCTGCATAACTTCCTCCACTGAATACAGTGAAAGGCAACAAATGCAGTAGTTTGGACATTTAATGAGAATAGTATACAACCATCCACGAATAACAGCATAAAATAAAAATAGATCAGGTACTAGAGCCAAGGGAAGACCAAGAAACATACCAAGCAACAATATCAAGACCACACTAAATAAACACGGATATAACACAAGGACGACTCATCAGGCCATTGAACGCAAATTAAAGCTCCCACCCCTATGCTTAGAGGCAAGAGTGAACAACCAATTCCATCATCCACCTGGGGACAGATAATAGATTTGATCAATTAGTAAAAGCGCATGGACACTCACAGTAAGAAATAGTCCCACTGTTCATCATCAACGTCTATGTAAGATGCAGCATCGATGAAAAATTTAATGAAAGACTGGAGTCTTGAGTGATAATTTCTAAATCCTGGCTCCTCAATCTTAACAGAGTAAACTTCAAATTGTCTCTCTCCTGTTTCTGAAATAGAAAAGAAACATTACAGATTTAAATTAATAACTTAGAATAGGTATAAGTATTCTTCTTCTACTTCTTGCAGTTGCTATGAATTCAGGTGTAGCCAGGACGCTTCTGGCTGATTTTTGAGTGAGGGCATGCTTTCCTTTTTTATCAGTGCTCTCGCCATAAAGGCATGCCTACTCCGACTTCAGAGTTACTTGAAGTTTAGATTATCAAGTATTGATCTGGGTATAAGTATTGAACTCAGTACAGAAAAAAATAAACAGCTGGAAAACAGAATTGAAATCTAGAAGTTCAGTTTGTCTCAATAGGTGATTGGTCACCTTCAGTTAGAAGTTTCGGGTGTCCTAATAGGTGATCCGCCCCTTTAGGAACCCAGGATATCACAATATATGATTGACCTCCTATAACTAGGAACATAGAATGCACCAATAGGTATCGATCCTAGGAACATGGGGTACAAAATAGGTTACAGCATACAACCCTGGGAACCCCAATAGGTGGTTTGTCCACTTTTAACCCAGGGAGTTCAAAAGTTGATTGGCCCTCTACAATTCAGTGAATATCAATAGGTGATTGGCTAACACTATAACTAGAAACTTATAGTTCAACTATAGATGATCTGACCCCTTCTGCTAGGAACTCTTGAGACGCTGAATTGCACTAGTCATGCATGACTCACTGTATTAGTTCTGTGTGTCTCAAATGTACTTTAACAGTACTGTGTAACTCATTGTATTAGTCATGCATGACTCACTGTATTGATTGTGCATGTCTCAAATTTTATTGGTACTGCAGGTCTCAAATATATTTTACCGGTATTGATTGACTCGCTGTATTGGTCCTATTTACCTGGTATTGTTCTCGCTGCTGTATTGACGTGATGCTGCATGGTCTCGAACTCGCTGTATTGGTACTGTGTGACCTGCTGCATTGGTTCTGCAGGTCCCAAATGTATTTTACCAGTATTGTGTGACACAATGTATTACACTATAGTCCATTTAGAAAATTTTTCCCTCTAATAAGTCTCTGCTGCTATCATGCTCAAATCATCAGTACCATCCTGACTCCATCTTTTCGAGGTCTTCCTTTTCTTTACTTTGTTATGTTATGCGATCAGCGTCATGGCACATTGGGCATTCCCATTCGTGCTCTGTCCTCCGTTGCAGCAGCCATCCCAAAGTCCATTTGCTCACAGTACCCATAAGAAGTTGATTACTATATCTTCTCACTCTACCATGAAGACGACACTGTCTGGCATGTCCAAACTTAACGCCTAATTCTCGAACTTGTTCCAGTGTCTGAGACCCACCTATGTCACACAATTGAGAGCGTACCGCATTGATATCTTTTTGTCGGGATGCATCTTTCCATAATGATCTCCTCCAACCCTTTAAACCTTTTTATATGAGCAAAATACCTTAATTTTCTCATTCTTAGTTGTAGCATCAGCCAGTTTTCTTTGATTTTGAGTTCTTACAGGACAGATCTATTTCTCTTCTCTGTGCATGGTATATATAGGACTCTTATGTAACACTTATATTAAAGAAAACCATTAGAAAACCAGAAAAAATTAGGAAAGCTACCCTAGTAAAAAAAGCATCACGGAAATCGAATGTGTTGGCTACTTGTAGGTGCAGAACTGGCACAACACACAATCGCTCTTAGGCTTAGGTCACATATAAATCACACAGAGTGGTTAACAAGTAGTCGATATGGAGCGTTTGAAGAAGAAGAAAAAAGTATTTTATATGATCTGTTATTAGTTATTGACTGATGTCACAGGATTCCGGGCAGACCCATAGGTGCTCAGTCTCCTACAACAGATGTCGAAGGGTATGCAAACTGATGGTTCCTGAGGCTAACTGGTGAATACAATTCTCGCTCTGCCCCTCAAACATCAAAGATCTACTTGTACAACGATTAACCCCAAATGGCTGAAATGATTCAACATACAATCTGTATTTAAGTCTAAACATAAACCCCATTTAAAAAAATGAAATATCTTACTAGCAGATATAGTATAGGAATCTATCAACTGGCCATATGGTTTGAAACGCCAGTCCTCTGGTAAGGATGCTCTAAATGAGTCCAGGTTTGTGATGTATCCGGCAGGAAGTTCTTCTGATATCTTTTTCTCTATGTCGTCTGGCTAAAGTAGAGTAAAAAAGAAGAAATGCGCAGACATTAAAAAAATGTCAGCAGACATTACTTATGTCCAACATGTGACAGACGATAAAACGTAGGTCCCATTTTAAAGATGAACGCGCTAAATAATCCTTGGCAGTTGAAAATCGATAAGAGTAGACTGCAAGATCATTGCCCGAGCAAGATACAGTATTACATTCCTTAAATTTTCACCATCTTCAAATTACGCAGAAGACCCTAGCTTGTGCTACAGAGCTTGGGCACTGCTGCTGAGATATTTCTTTGTAAGAAAACGATTGAAACACATATTGTTATGCACTAAAGTGCAATGATGACGGTCCTATCATGAACTAACCGAACTGGATGTCAATGTCAAACTCAGAGTTGAACTCTCCAAAGCAATCAACAAACTTTCAAATGTCAAGGCATCAGGACTAGACAACACTCCTGCAGAAATTCTCAAATATAACACGGATGTCCTCCTACCCCAACTATACAATCTCCTTGTCCAGTGCTGGAGAGAGAACAAGTTCCTCAAGACATGAGGGATGCAAAGATAGTGACATCAGAGGATATCTCTCTCTAGCAATCACCGCTAGACTGATGTACCAGATTTCCTCATAAATTCTGCTGTTGTCATAAATTCTACAGAGGATATGATTGATTACACCAGGGTTGTCAGCACACTTGAATGTCGCTGCAGGGAGTGGGCACCTGGCGTCGCCAATGTGAAGATTCTTGCACTCGTGGATCAGCACTCCCATCTAGGTGATATTATTTACATCGATGGCTCTGTCAGACGCGGAACCAGATCATTGCGGGCTTATTCAGCAAAACGAAACGGTAGCACACTACATGAGGACTGTTGTGCTTTTGAGACAACAACATCAAGCATGACTATGGAGATCACCCCTGCCTCCGGGGCTCTCTCATGGGTTACGGAGCAATAAGCAGCCCATACGATTATCATATCAGACTCGATGAATATGCTTCAAATGACCGAGTCTGGAAGTTTGCACGTGGAATGGGTGGACAGCATTTGGAGATCACATCTCAAGAAAATGACTTGGCAGTACACACCTGGACATGCTGGAGTGCAGGATAACGACTATGCCGACTTTCTTGCAAAACCAATCCTTCCTTTCGTCGCTTGAAATATGTCTATATATTCAATGTTGTCTCTTGTATGAACTTCACTGTCTTTTGTAGCTCACACAGAGGTCCGTGTAGTTTTCTGTCCAGTGTTGTTTCGTTAGACCAGTGAGTTTGCCTCAGTGTATCATATTCGAGGCAGTCTTGAAGTATGTGCTCTGCAGTCTGGTATGCCTGTCCACATGTACACACGGCTGAATTGCCAATCTTGAATTTTGTATACATGTGGCTGCGGAGCGATTGTGTCCTGTTCTAAGGCGCAGAATGACAACTTGTTCCAATCTGCTCATATTATAGTAATCGTCTTGTGTTGGTATTTGTGGCTTTCTCATTGATTTAATCATCCTTTTCTTTTGGTGGTAGGTTACTGGCAAATCCGGTTGCTGTCCTGCAGCAACCACAGTGAGAGGGTATCCACTGCAAGATGACCCTGCGCTGCTTTGACAATTTAGACAGTAGGGTCTGTAGACCTGGCAATTTTCTGGACTGGTGTGCTTGGAGTGCTGATTTTGCATCAGTCAAAAATACAACAGGTTGAGGATCGGGTCTGGTATTCAACAGTTTTCAGTTGCCACCTTGATTGCTTGAATTTCTGCACCATAGTTGTGACAGAATTTCCCCGTTGGTACTTTAATCGCATCTTTAGCATTGTTTGGGTATTCTATGTACACTCCTGCTCCTCCATTCTTCACTGCATTTTTTGCTGACCCATCCGTGTATACCGGACCCAGAGATCATGTGGGTATTCTTCATCAAGTAAACTGAGAGTGACTGTCTTGCGTTGTATGCTGTTCTGCTCATCCTTGTCGAGTATTCCTTTAACTTCCGTCTGGATACATACTTCTGGTTCAGTCTCCTCTCTCCAAGGGGTTTGCTCTGGCACAGACTTTAGGGAATGCCAACTTTTGGTAGGTCTGAAGTTTGCCTATTCAGTCTTTTGGCCTGATGAATAAAGTTGCTTCTTTTCAGCTGCCCCAATGCTAGATTTTGGAATTTGTTTTCCATTGGATGGCTTGGCATACTCAGAAACTTTTCTGCCTGCGTCATCACTTTTGTGTCTCTGCGTTCTCTCAGTGCTTGTATTCTCCCCACTCTTTCCATCTCCACTATTGGTGTTGATTTCATTGCTCCTGTGATGACACAAAGCGCCTGGTTTTGTACCTTATCCAGTTCTCCTAATGTGGTATTTGACTTGCAAACAATGACCTGGTTCAAGTGGGCAGAAGTATGGACAGAGCCGATGTCACAAATGCAGTACATTCTCATTTATGTGATATGGGCGAGTCTCGGACACTGGAAAGTCAGAGAATTGTGAGTTAAGTTTGGACATGCCAGACAGTGTTGTCTTCGTAGTAAAGAGAGAAGGTATACTAATCAACTTTACATGAGCAAATGGACTGTGGGATGGGAGGACAGAGCACACATGGGAATGCCCAATCTGCCATATGTTGATTGTATAACATAACAAAATTAACATTGCGGACGAAGATTCAAATCTATTGAGCCTGTGTAATTTGCTCTTTACTATATTGCTCAGAAACATGGATAGCCTACGCAAGGCATGAGAGGATAAACATCTTTCACTTTTGATGTCTCTGCAAGATTATGAACATCGGGCGGTATGACAAGATAACCAACTCTGAAGTACTGCAACGTGCAAACTTGCCTTCCATCATGGGGTATACTCAGCATTTGAAGAATAAAATGGCTAGGGCATATGAGAAGAATGGACAATAGCAGCATACACCAACAGGTATTTTTCTGTGAACTTTCAGAAGAGAAGAGGCCCCAAGGTAGACCACTGCTCAGATATAAGGATGTCTGCAACACCCCAATGAAGAACTTCTCTATCGGTACCAACAAATAGGAAAAGTAGCTGATGACCGAGTTGTGTGGACAACAACATTACGCTGAGAATCTTTTGAAAAGAGACTTAGGGACTGAGCTGAAAGGCAAGAGAGACAAGCACAAACTCAGAGGTTGTCACAGTAAAACACTTGTCAATGGACTGTAAAGATGAAAACGGTCATATAAACATACCTCTAAAGTTAAAGTACAGCTCATCTGAACAACGAGAGACACTGGTGATAAAGAAAGCAAGCCTTCAGGCAAAAATTAGTCAGAAGCACCATGACTATGCCTGAATTTGTAGCAGACAAACATACATATTTTTTAAACTCAATATTATAGGTTTTACAATAATGAGTTTAGAGGGAGAGAGTGAGAGAAGGTGAGAGAGAGAGAGAGAGCAAGAGAGAGATAAAGATAGACCATCATCTATACCAGCTGACATAAAATATTATTTACTTACAAGTACACCATGGTGAACCATGTTACAGACATCATCATAGGAAGTAATGAAATATGGTAACAACCTTGCAGCTGAGTAATAGATGCAGACTTTCAGACCTTTGTATCCAAATATTGTTTCTCTGAAATTGTAAAGTAGCAAAACACGTAATAACAAAGTACTGTAGTTTTACAAATTACAAAAACAATGACAATACACAGCAACGTTTCGAACAAAAGGTCTTTATCAATCAAAACGATACAACAGGAGTGACGAATTTCACAGCACACTACATATAGACTATGACAGAGATACTCAACAGTCCTAAAATGAAATTTGTAAAACTACAGTACTTTGTTATTACATGTTTCACCATTTTACAGTGTTACTGCAGTCTCCCCATATAAATCGATAATAAAAAATCGTTAAGTACCAATTTGGAAATAATTATGATTTAAACATCTGTATCGCTCAACATAATCTCAATCAACTTGTGTGCAGCTTTATGCTAGCACAAAACAAGGGCATATATTACTAGCCTGCACCAGATTTTGTCTTGATCATAGCTATTTTTTCACTGCATGAATCACTTCCTCATTATCTTCAAACCTTGTCATGCGGAGAGTATCTTTAAGTAGATGAAACAGATGAAAATCAGAGCTCCAAATCGGGACTATAAGGTGGGTGAGGCCTACATGTAGGCGCATAACTGGCACAATGTACAATCGCTCTTAGGCTCAGATCACATACAAATCACAAATAGTGGTTAACAAGTGGTCGATACAGAGCATTCAAAGAAGCAAATGCACACAATCTGTGCATGCCATATTTGAAGTGTGCAAAATTACAAGCTTCCATATTCAATAATAATAATAATTCCTCTCGTACCGTTATCGTTACATAGGGCCTGCAAGTAATTTCTCCATACCGCTCTATCCTGGGCAACTCGCTCAATCTCCTCCATGGAACTGAGACCGATATTTCTTGCCTTTCTCAGCAAAGTTCGCTCAGGGTCTCCTTAGGTCGACCTCTCTTTCTTGAACCCTTTGCATCCCACTTTAATGCCTGCTTTGATATTCTTTGATCATTTCTCCTCAAGGTGTGCCCAACATATCTCCATCTTCTCTTTCTTATAACAGTTGTCACTAGTGGTTGACCAGACATGTCTCTGATTTCATCACTTCTCCTGAATTCGTTCCATTTTATATTCATTATTTTTCGAGACATCTATTTTCAAATGCTTTCAACTTGTTTTCTATATCTTTAGTCATTTTCCAACTCTCGCTGGCATATGTTAGGATTGATACAACATTTGAATTGAAAATTCGTAATTTAGTTTTAATACTATATAACTTGCAGTTCCATATTTTATTTAGACTTTTAAAAGCTGATATTGCTTTGCCAATTCGTATCATAATTTCATTTTTAACATTTTCTGTGCAATCAAAATTGCTACCCAAATAGGTGAACTGCTCTGTTATTTTTATCATTTTAGATTCCAGTGTGATATCTGCATTACTTGCCATAGGTGTCTTCATTATATTTGTTTTTCATAGCTTATCTGCAGTCCAACTTTTGATGCTATAGATTACAAGTTGTCTGTTTTCTTTGCATATCTTGGTTGTTTCTACTTAACAAGGCAATATCATCTGCAAAATAAAAATCTTCTAGTTGACTATTTTCTACCCAATCAATGCCAGTTTCGCCCATGCAACATTTTCGCATCACCCAGTCAATGGCCACTCCAAACAATAGCGGAGATAGAATACAGCCTTGCTTTACTCCGGTTTCAACCATAAACCAGTCGCTGTGTCCACCATTAGTGCGAACTGCACACTGTGAACCATCATAGAGGCTCTTTATAATGTTTATTATTTTGTCTGGTATTCCATAGCATCTCAGAATATTCCACAGAGAGATTCTGTGTAGACTATCAAAGGCTTTTTTAAAATCGATGAAATTAAGTATGAGTGGTTGTTGCGTCTCAATATGTTCCTCCAAAATTAGTCGTAGGGTAATTATTTGGTCTAAGCAGCTTCTCCCAGGTCTAAAACCAGCTTGTTCTTCTCTCAGGGTTGTGTCCACTGCTCCTTTGATTCTATTAAGAATGATTTTGCAGAAAGTCTTGGTCATTACTGATAATATGGTGATCCCTCTCCAGTTGTTGCAATCTTTGAGATCACCTTTTTGGGGATCTTAACAATTATTCCCTTCTTCCATTGATCTGGGACAGTTTCTTCTTCCCATACTTTATTAAATAGTTCTTGCACCTGGCTAATAGTTGTATCATCAGCCGCTTTGAGCATTTCTGCAGTAATGTTGTCATCACCCGCTGCCTTATTGTTTATCAAGGAATTGATTGCCTCCTTGACCTCAGCTACACTTATCATTTCTTCGTAATTGGTAGGGCTGTTTCTTGCCTCTTCGTCAAACTTGAGTAGTACTGGTGGATCAGGTCTATTTAATATTTCTTCAAAATGTTCTGCCCATCTTTTCTTCTGCTCGGTATCTGATGTCAATATGTTGGTACACAGTCGCCTTAAGTCCAATATCCAGACTCATTTTGGCACTGTTCAGTGTGGCCGTCTGTGTTGCAACACGTGTGCTTATGTGATACAGACGCGTACTGTATCTTTTCCTTTAGCCACGTTTCTTATTGCGATGGTTTCACATCGAGTCCCGTAATCTTATCTATGCCATTATCTGTAAGCGGTGTAACAAGGCTTATATCGGCGAGACAGGCAAGAGGCTCAGTGACCGATTCGCCCAACACTTGCGCGGCATACGCCAATGCTCTGTGACCCCTGTAGCCACCCATTTCAATGATACTGGCCATTTAGGAGCTCACGATATCCAGGTCACAGCCATCCGATCGTGTTCCTCGGATGATCACAGTCGATTTGCTCTGGAGAAACGGTTGATTTCTTTGTATGGTACCTTGGACCACGTGGGCTCAACGTATTACATTCCTATGCTTCTTAGTACTTTCTCTTCCCATGCCTTGTAATCTATATGGGTATATGTTGCATGTATTCAAGTTATATATTTACTAGATTTTTCATTGTTTCTCTTCCATTCTATTTCTAGTTTTTATGTGTGTTTTTGTGTTACATTTATTTCGTTATTTGTTTTTATTCCCAGATTTTCGTTTTATTTCCAGATTTTCATTAGAAACGTTTGTTTTTGGTCGTCCATTTGTTTTTTAAATTTGTCACTCCTGTTGTTCGTTTGCTTGATAAAGGCCTTGTTGGTAGAAACGTTTCTGTATTTTTGTCATTGTTTTTGTAATATGTAAAACTACAGTACTTTGTGATTACGTGTTTTGTCAGTCTTCCCCAGCAGATGTCGAGGTCTATGCGTGGTGATCAAATTCTAACAAGACAAATCAACAAATATTCTGAAACTTACGAATCTCCAAATATTTGATGGGCCATTTCTGGTTGGAAAGTTTTCTCCTCATCATCAATGTCCTCCTCAGAACGAACTGTGTGAACAAGACAAACATATGGACATTGTAGATAAATAAAAGAATAGCTAACTTCCAGCATGTATTATATGGTCTCTTAATGAGGAGAAAATTGTGGAACTAGTGTACTCTAGTGAACATGTCACTGAAGCTCTCTCTTAAGGAGAGGAGATGGGGTGTGAGAAGAGGAGTTGTGGGGTCTTCATGTTTTTACACATTATAACATTGCTATGAATACATCAGTGGTTTTTTTGTCTACCAAACCAATGTGCAACGTATACACGTTCTGTGCAAAGATCAAATATATCACAAAGAGTGATTCAAATTGGTCATAAAGAACGAACGCAAAGAAGAAGTCTTGACGAAGATTGGAACATGTCCATGCACAGTGGGTTAAACATCGGATGCATCAAATGAACATGCTCTGCCAGAGAGTTATGCAGGGTTACCTAACACATAGTCTAGTTTATTTTAGTAGAATCTGGAGGCCAAGGTTACCCTAGTAGACTTCGGGTCTAGTTTTGGCATCAGATGCTTGCCATTCATCAATAAAAGTGATAGTAGAAACAGGGAGTACCAAATTCAATAAAATGGGACTACTCAAGAAGGTGTTGATTGGATAATATACATGCACCCACTATAGTTGGTGAGAATTCAGAATAGTACTGGCTAGACCTTAAGATACAGAATGAATGCAGTTTTCTGCCGAATGGCAATCACTGTCGCAGTGAATTAGGACGGGATTATTCCCTTACCTTGAACACATGGCTAGAATATTGTAGAACTTTGTATGACAAACATGCAATCTCGTGGCAGGGAATGTTCTCAGTGATTCCTATCTTGGATGCTGTATCATGGTCAGCACAGAGAGCTTCGTCTTCTCAAAGTGCTATGGTGGTCCAGTTCCCTGTCCAAGGTGAGTAGAAAATCCAGCTCTTTAATGTTATATACTTCTGTGTTCATTCTCATATTCTTCCTGGTTATAGTAGGATGCAGTCTGGAGAATGGAATGTGTTGCTGCTCGTGTGGTGCCGGGCCCGCAAAGGAAGCAAAGAATAGTACCACTGCAACCTATAATGCATGTCGTAAGAGGCGACTGATGTAGGATCTAGGGAAGCTACCTAGTAAATAAAAAGCAGCGCAGAAATTGGATGTGCTGGCCTACTTGTAGGCGCATAACTGGCACAACATACAATCGCTCTTAGGCTCAAATCACATACAAATCACACAAAGTGGTTGACAAGTGGTCGATATGGAGTGTTCGAAGAAGAAAAAAGTGTTGTGCCCCAGTTTTCAACATGAGCTGTGGTATATGCACCTCTCTGTACAATACATCTGACTTCAGCATAACCTTTATTTTGGTTCCGGGTTAGCTTCTCCATCTTCGGTCTTTAGATGGCACAGCAGAATCATGTCTAAAAGCACAAATAACTATTATTCAAGTCGCTAGAGCAGCACAAGACAAAAAAAAAGAGAAAAACCAAGACACTGGGCAAGAACCCGGTAACAGTGAGGTGACAAAAGAAAAGAACAATTCTCATATGGACACCAGAGGGTAGAATAAAGAATGGAAGACAAAGAACAACATGGAGATGAATGCTGGAAGAAGAGCTGTCTGCAGTATCTCTGATGTGGAAAGCTGTACCGAATGTTGCAAGAGACACACAGGCTGGAAAAATGATAATGAAGCCTTATGTGTCTTCAGGAATGAAGAGGATAAGTAAGTAAAGACTTGGTTTGCTTATTCTTACTGCTACATCCCCTGCTGAATCTTTACATCCAAGATATATAAATTAACTTTTGTAACTCTTGGGTATTGTTGCAATTTACGTTTACAGACAAGAATTACCAAGTTTAAAGCGGATCACTTCTGTTGCAGGGCACTTGAACTCCTCTAGCTGATTCTTCTTGATGACGCTGAAGTCTGAAATAATTACATAGTGTACATATAAGCCATGGCAATACGTGGATCAACAAATCAGCACACATGTGAACAATGTAAAAATCACACAGGTTCCAGAATTCAGATATCTGGGAAGCATCTTCACAGATGATGGTAAAATGGACAGATGCCAAAAGGCCAATTCAGTGACATACCAACTGTCCCCACTGCTCAAACACCCATACATATACTTGGCAGACTGATAAGTTGCATATTTCTATGTGAGTCTGACCTCCAGTTCTCAGAGTCAAACCAAATCCACTGCCTTGCAACCCTCATCAGGAAATTAAAAGAATGGGATACAACCAAGACAGAAAACATCCTGATCTTTCAAATTGTGTCAGCTATGGGACGAAGAATTAGATATATCAGGGAACAAGCAAATACAAGGATATAGATATGTGATGATAGCAGCCAGCTGAACCTGTTCCTTGCAAACTCTGCCCAGTTTGTGTATTCTTCCAGTCTACTTTGCGGATATTCTTGTAACAAAGAAAGGACTGTCTCACAATTCTCTAGTTAAGTCTTTATACTCTGTACCAGTGATGACCATCGTTTTTATCTATTGTGGCACATCTGACTGATGGTTGTAGAGACGCGGGCGTCATGTGATGACTGCAGTACTACTACTAATAATAATAATACTCTACAGAAAACTACACGGACCTCTGTGTGAGCTACAAAAGAGAGAAGTTCATACAAGAGACAACATTGAATATATAGACATATTTCAAGCGAACGAAAGGATAATAACAATAGTAATGTTAGTGTTAAATTGTCTATGCTTTTTCCAGTGAAAAAGCAAAGGATATGGTTAGGGCACAGTAGAATGGTTAAAAAAATAAAACAAGATTGCAAAAACTGGAAGATCATGTTCATGGGAGTGATACATGGATCTGAAAAATAGTGCCTGAAATGTGATTAATGTTAAAGTCATCCCTCAAAAAGTAGACTACAGAAAAAACAGTCAATGAAAGACAATGCCAGACACGCACCCAAGAGCCTGTTCTAGAAATTTCTTATACTGCCACTTTGAGGCAAAAACAAGATTAGAGAAAGATATCCTAGTGCTGACTGCTACCACTGTCAATCCTTAACATGAAAGTCTGAAAGACCTAATTAATGTTGAAGAAACAAGTAGTAAAGAAAGGATGTATCTGAATTGAAAACAAATGTTAAACACTCAACTTGGAAATAAAAATTATCATGATGCTTAAAAAAAAAAATTGCAGGACGGACAAATAATACTTGACAAAAAGCAGTAAAGAGATTGATTGATATCTTATTCTTTATTATTTGAACGCTTCATATCGACCACTTGTCAACCACTCTGTGTGATTTGTATGTGATCAGAGTCTAGAGCGATTATACGTTATACCAGTTATGCACTTAACTGTAGACCAGTACATCCGATTTTTGCTATGCTTTTTACTAGGGTAGCTTCTCTGGGTTCCACATCAGTCGCCTCTTATGACATGCCTTGTAGGTTGCAGTGGTACTTTTCTTTCCTTCCCTTCGGGCCCGGCAACATATAGGCAAAAGCATGAGGCAAATGTTGAAATAACAGCAACAAGTAACTAGTTATGGTTGACGTGGAGGTGGGTTTTTAATATATTTTTTACAAATTGATGACTTTGGTAAAGTGGCTACGGCAGATATACTGAAATACCACTGCCTAATAATAATAGTTTTGATTTAGTCTTTCAAGATTGTGAATGATATTGTAATTAATGTCATTCACGTAATTATTATCAAAATACAAGTCATTGTGTGATATTGTGCTCTTATTAAAGTTCTGTATAAAACAACCATA
Source organism: Arion vulgaris (assembly GCA_020796225.1). Taxonomy (NCBI): domain Eukaryota; kingdom Metazoa; phylum Mollusca; class Gastropoda; order Stylommatophora; family Arionidae; genus Arion; species Arion vulgaris. The sequence goes on from CM036772.1 coordinate 16,681,373, forward strand.
TTCAAACAATGAAATGTACTAAACAGTAGTAAACAGTACTGTCCTGCCTTCAGCTTCAATCAACATTTTTACGTAATTTTTCACGTAATTATTATCAAAATACAAGTCATTGTGTGATATTGTGCTCTTATTAAAGTTCTGTATAAAACAACCATATTCAAACAATGAAATGTTGTACTAAACAGTACTGTCCTGCCTTCAGCTTCAATCAAAATTTAACCGAGTTCTTAAATTCTCTTTCTTTTAAGTTAACAACACAGTATTATAAAATTATACTGAGTATAAACTTAAGTATAAACACATTCATGACAACAATATGATTCTGATTTAATGTATTGTTAATGTAAATTAACTTTTTAACGAAATATGTGAAATTGTGACTGTGAATTGTGAGCATCTCTTTCATCTCTAAATCGCGGTTAGTCACCTTTTAATTATGAACACTTTATCGAACCGAACGAAATGTTCTGTTGGTTACAGCGGCACGAAATAATAACTAAAATATGATTCTGTAAAGAAAATTAGAATTATGATTTTTTAAATTTGTTAGTCCAAGTAAGTACTCCATGTCTTACTACTAAAACTCTTAGTAAGCCTAGAAGTCTAGTCTAATAAGTCTAGTGACCGATGGTCACCAGTGAGTGACTCCGCCAGTGAGTGATGAATGATTGAATCATGAATTGAATGAGACCTGAAGAACTGTTGTAAACTTACACTGCGCAATAAAACATGACCCTCATTGGAAGACTAAATTTATTTTCATCATTTTAAAGCGTATAATCAAATTATTAACTATGTGTTCTTACTAATACTATTTTGAAGTGCTAAAAATAAAGACCAATTTTAATTGAAAAAGCATAATCATATCTCACCCGCCATATTGTGCTCAGTGTTCAGTTTTACCGCTAATTGTTGGCGGATACGAATACACGTAGTCTTTCAATAACAGCCCAACAATAATTTATTACTATTTTCTGCTACCTCCTAATCATTGAAACGATTAATTATAATTTCAAAAACTAATGTATTTTTACCGACAAAAATGTGTATTATATACCATAAGCTAACTGAAAACACTAAATATATATTTTCATAAGATGTATTGCTACCTGGCAGTATATCAATCGCAGTTGTTATGTAAATGCATACGTGTTTACAATCCGACAAGGCTGCATTATGTCGGCTTGTCTGTATAACATATATATCGAAAACATCATGAGGAATGTTACAGAATACAGCAAAAAGAACAAAGCGATATTTTTTTATAATAAGAGGAAGAAAAATACTTGAACTAAGAAATGCTGACAATGATGCTCGTCCATCACGGGTGATGATGACCACACAAATTTTCATCCAAGGTGGACCAAGGGAATGTAGTTGCGTTATGTTTGTGTGTGCGTAGATAACTAGTGAGCCCGATACGGGCTTGAAATGTTCTTGTACAGTGTGACAATACAGTGTTACTGTCAACACCGCAAAATAGGATCGAGAAATTAGTAATGGAAGTGCAACAGAAAAGCTAAATCTATATCTCAATGGGGCAATAATAATAGTAACAACGAATAAAACAAGCAAGGCAATGAATATTTTTGTCCACGGAGCTATAATAGATTGTGAAGTTTCGAATATCATTTCACTGCTATCAAAAGATTGAAAGAACAAACATATCCTTACAAAAAATTAAACAACTTAGAAACAGTATTGAGTATGTAATGGAACTGATTTTTTTTTTTAAATACAAAGATCAGAATACTAAGAACATGATTATTCCCAGTGGCAACGTATGAGTATGAAGCATGGACATTTAACAAGACAGTGGTAAAAATATATGTGCTTTTGGGAATAAGTGTTACGGAAGAATCCGTCGTATATCATGGACAGAGAAGAGAACAAGAACTAATAATCAATGAAAACCGACTGATGCTACAAATAAGAAAATTGAAGTATTATAGACACATAAAGAGACGCAAAGGGCAGAGAAGACCCTAATAAAAGGCGGTATCCCGATAAAGAGAAGAAGAGTAAGATCACGGAGAAGATGGATTCAGAATGTAACTGATGATTGAGCATGACAGCCACAGAGGTGAGACTTCTGACATATGAGAGAGAGAAATTTCGAAGAACTGAGGGTGACAAAATTCTGCTCAGGACAAGCTATTTTATGATGATGGCAAGTGCATTATATTAGTACAGCAGAGATATTCAACATTTTTGCAACTTGGAGTCCATTTTTAAGACGGCACCAGGCTACAGTATAACTCGGTAGACATGGCACTATAAAGTAAGATTTTCGGTTGGCAAAATCTTACCTGTAGCTCTCTACACAAGTTTATCTTCTATTGGACAGTATGCATGCATCACAAGTGGTTGGAAAGAAACCAAGATTGATACTGACTAAATTTGAATATAGTGTCAATAATGCAGCTTAATGACGATTCCCTTCTTCTTCTTTTGTCGTCACACTGCTACCAGGTTGTTGCCCAGTGTCGTGGTTTTCTGTTTTGTCTTGCGCTGTTCTGGTGGCTTGTGTAATTGTTATTTTTGCTCTTTCACAGGATTCTGCTACGCCATCTAACCATCTTTTCCGGTCTTCCTCTTGCCTTCTTTCCCAATGTTCTGTTGTAGAAGACTCTGTATACTGTGGAGTTTGGATGCATTCTTATTAAGTGGCCAAACCACTTCATTCTTTGTTTCTCTATGTAATTTAAGCACGGTTTTGTGCCAACTTTCTTTCTTATGCTGATGTTGGTGATTCTGTCTTTTCTTGTGTTGTTGGTAACTTTTCGCAGGCAACGCATTTCACATGTAGTTATTTTTTGTCACTGCGCTTTGCTCAATGTCCATGTTTGGCTCTGGTAACACAAAGTAGGTATAAAAATGCTGTTGATCATCTGTTGCTTAGCTGCCTGTGAAATTTTTGGGTGCCTTAACAATGGGGCTAGCTGGTAGGTTACAGCATTTGCTTTTGCACTCTAGCCTCTATCTCTCCATCTAGTCTTCCGTCTTCTGTGAATATGCTTCCTAAGTATTTGACGATTGACACACATCGTAAATGTGCGGTAGCTCAGGAAATGAAGATCTTTTATGACTATAGAACAGCAGAAATCGACATTATTAGCAGAAAAGTTGGTGGTGGGAAAAGTGCACAAGGAGCTCTATATTGGATGATACATCATAGAGAGCCCCCTAGAAATTATTTATATCAAATAAATTCCCAAATATCCTTTGTGCTATGTACTATCGATGTAAGAATAGACTTCAGTAACTATGTAGCAAACGCAAAAAGCGGACTTTGGGAGGGAATCGAAGAACCTACGAGCTTGTTCAGAATGTTCTCAAGATGATCCTAGCTAATCCTTAATGCAGAAATGTATCTCTGTTTTTGTGATTTTAATTTACTGTACATGTAGTTGCGAGAGAGCTCAGCATATTTGTATGTCTGCTCAAATGTTTACGGCTTATGAAAACAGCAGTGCTCTTTTGTTTGGGTCGAACGAGACCACTTGCTTTGACTTCTAAATATTAACTCGTTCTAGATATGTCGCTACGTTTTTTCCCTAGTAGTGGTAGCCTACAGCAATAAGGAAATTCATCGTTAAAAGTGAAAATATTTTATGGTTCCAGCGAATAATATACATGCTCCATCCGTCAGCAATCTCGTCATATTTTTAATGCACACATACACACTAACACACGCGCGTATGCACGCTTGCAAACAGGAACACTCACAAACAATCATGCACGCGCATAGAGCTGAAAGGATGGAAGGGGAAGAATAGATCAGGTGACAAAAGGCAAACGTGCCAAAATCTCAGCTTCTTGTGCAGAACATTTCAGAATTATTTTCAATTCTGACAAACCCTGCTCAGCGCCAACTTACTGTTGTATTCAATGATCACTTCTGTACACTTAATAAACAAAATATTTTCGTAATTTTTCACCCTGTCAAACACCGTTCTGCTATCAATAGAACGGATGAATAAATCGATAGTACTAAAAATATTCACAACCAAAACCGCCATGAAAGTGCCTAAAATTTGCACGAACCATAATCGCGCCGTAATTGTTATTATATTTGTTTAACCAGTGAAAGCCAAACTGGCAGCAAAAATGTGTGCGATCGAACAAGATCAAATATATTGCAACACGGAAACTGTTTTATGTTACTCTATTAGAATAACTTGTTCTGTAACTCAGAAAGAACGTTTTCTATTTCTATCTTTCTATGACTGTCTGTCGAGAAAACGACTGGATCCATCGAAAACTGGCTACTGTTATTAAACTGTCTAGTTCCCATTGGAACATAAGGCTGCAACTTGTCACGCTTCACCGAGCACTATTTTGAATGTCTAATTTCATTTCTGCCCACTAGACTACAATGGCTCTGATTTTGCTTTCTAAAGTTCTTCTACAGGTGAATAACTGGTTGCAATTTCAGTCGTCTTGTACTAAATTAATTTGACAAACGATAAATTAATTGTTGGTGAGAACTCTGTTCATTTATAAAGATGGTTCGGTGATTCGACATGTGCGGAGCTCGTGGTCTTTCACTGCTCTGGTCGGAGGGAATGTTGTGAAGGAAGACAGTGGTGGTTTTGCCGTGACATTCCTTGAATCCCTTGCACACGATCGCCAAATGTGACACTGCAACAGCACAATGGTAACTTGCATAGCTGAGAATCGTCGTAATACTGAGGCATAGAGAAAAGGAACTGCTCGAAAAGATAGAACACAGAACACCAACAAGCAGATCCTGATCATGTAGCTCTCAACTGTGGTGGGAGATAGTGTTCCTGGACTGGACTCTACAGTTACTTCTGCACACACCAGTCATAAATGCGCAACAACACACATCTGAGACTGTTTTATCATCGCTTTGCGTTGGACGGCTATTATTATTATTACCATGCGGGCAGACATCCAAGATTGCAGAGACCATACTTCAAGACTACCCCAATTATGTTATTCTGAGGCAAACTCCCTGCTCTAGTGAAACAACAGTATATACCTCTGTGTGATCAACAGACGACAGGAAAGTTTATAAAAGCGACAACATTGAATGGATATATATATATATAAATGTTTCAAGTGAACGACAGGACAGCAGAAATATTCAAATGCATTGTAATGTACTTTGTTCTATTCCTCAAATATATTTTTGTTAGCTTTGAAATAACATGTAAGAGTGCTGGGAGTAACAAGAAGAGGTCGGTTTAGAAATCAAGAGATCAAGAAAAAGTGGGTACAAAATCAGTGCTGAATTTCATCAAGAAACAACAAATTTAATGGTTCGGCCACATAAGCAGATTACCAACAGGTAGTGTATCACAAAGAGCAATGTTACTCCGAAACAGTGGATACAAAGCAAAAGACCGGCCAAACAAAAGGAGGACCTCAGAGATAAAAGAGCATACGAAAGACATTGTTTATGAAGAGCACACAAAAGCCCTTTCTATAAATATCTTCTTTCCCTGAAGCTTTGAGACAAATCAGAACTGGAGAAGAGAAAGATAGATAAGGTGCATAGAGTGGATCGCTCCAGGTGTCTCATTTTCCGACCTGACGCTGGCAGGCAAAACAGGATTATCTTCTTCTTCTTTGTTCGTTCTTTACGATCAATTTTAATCACTCTTTGTGATATGTTTGATCTTTGCCAAGAACGTGTATACGTTCACATTGGTTTGGTAGGTCCCTAAACGCATAGACTTCTACACGTTTGGGACACATGCATCCGATTTCAGCCAAGCCTACTTAGTCGCCTCTTACGACATGCGTGGCAGGTAAGAGTGGTTCTATTCTTTACACCCCAAATTTGGGCCCCGGTAACCACTCGGGCGAACAGTATTATAGAATAGATAGATTATCCCCCCACCCTCCCTAACAAAAAAGTGTAAAGGCGAAAGATTTACTTCATTGCACCGTGTTTACCCATTTGACTGTGTCACTCTCCGTTGAAGTGGCCCACCACCTGCTTATAGTTCTGCGTGAACTTCGTTTATTCACCTGCAGTTGGACTAATCATATAAACATGTAATCGGGCGTATAAAGTGAAAATGACTTTTAGAGCATTTGGTGCAACAGGTAACATTCAGGGAAGGAGAGATCGGGGAAGACAGAGGGATAAGATGTTGGATGGTAAGACATCATGGCTCTCTCTCTCTCTCTCTCTCTCTCTCTCTCTCTGCGATCGTTCTTTTGGCCATTTTGATCATTCTTGTTGTGATATATAAACAGCCTTTGCCAAGAACGTTTTTACGTCACATCATTCAGCGCCATTTGGAGCTCTGGTACTTATCCTTTAGCGACGTATCCGGTTTCAGCCAGCGTTTACTGGGTTCGCTCTCTGTCCGCCATTGGCTGTCCCCAGCCTACCAGCAAGACAACAGGTTACATCATGGTTCGACAAAAGATCGACGTCAGAACTGATTAAATGCACGAAGGAGAGTTGTGGATAGTCATGATCGCCTACGTCGGCAGGCATGGCGCTTGATTGATTGAATTGGACTAATATCTTAGGTTAGAATGGCAGAATTAAATTTGTGAAGATTAGTATATATCTCAGTGTCAAATCTAAAAGCAACACTAGTGGTCAACGACTAGTGCGTAGGTTGTGCTCTATGAATTGATTGATTGATAGAATCATCATCATTGCACTGCGGTGAATAACCATGTGTGATCAGATCTATTTCTTACACATGAAGATCTCGGCTGCAGTGAACGAACTCCGTAGCATCGGCGAAGTCTCCGATGTGATTTTTGAAGACGGTGAAGATATTTTGTAGGAGTTTTATTTTTAATCTTTTCTAATGAATTTTGCCCGGGCAGCGATATTCCAGCCTGTTCTTATCGATTTTGAACTACCAAAGGTTCTTTTACTTGCTCAAATTGAACACGGGACCTAAGTTTTATCGTTCGTCTCCGATAGGACTAGCAACTCGATCTCACCTACACTGTGATCAGAGATCTATGGAAAAATATCCTGATGGCCCCCACGAGGGAACGAACAGGGTATCTTTGGAACGAGAGGCGAGCACCTATCCTCAACACCACAGAGAGCCCAGATAGAAGAGCTCTATGGATAAGAAGTTCTTACATACACCATAGAGAACCCAGATAGAAGAGCTCTATGGATAAGAAGTTCTTACATACACCACAGAGAGCCCAGATAGAAGAGCTCTATGGATAAGAAGTTCTTACATACACCATAGAGAGCCCAGATAGAAGAGCTCTATAGATAAGAAGTTATTACATACACCATAGAGAGCCCAGATAGAAGAGCTCTATGGATAAGAAGTTCTTACATACACCATAGAGAGCCCAGATAGAAGAGCCTATGGATAGAAGTTCTTACATACACCACAGAGAGCCCAGATAGAAGAGCTCTATGGATAAGAAATTATTACATACACCACAGAGAGCCCAGATAGAAGAGCTCTATGGATAAGAAGTTCTTACATACACCACAGAGAGCCCAGATAGAAGAGCTCTATAGATAAGAAGTTATTACATACACCACAGAGAGCCCAGATAGAAGAGCTCTATAGATAAGAAGTTCTTACATACACCATAGAGAGCCCAGATAGAAGAGCTCTATGGATAAGAAGTTCTTACATACACCATAGAGAGCTCAGATAGAAGAGCTCTATGGATAAGAAGTTCTTACATACACCATAGAGAGCCCAGATAGAAGAGCTCTATGGATAAGAAGTTCTTACATACACCATAGAGAGCCCAGATAGAAGAGCTCTATAGATAAGAAGTTTTTACATACACCATAGAGAGCCCAGATAGAAGAGCTCTATAGATAAGAAGTTCTTACATACACCACAGAGAGCCCAGATAGAAGAGCTCTATGGATAAGAAGTTCTTACATACACTATAGAGAGCCCAGATAGAAGAGCTCTATGGATAAGAAGTTATTACATACACCATAGAGAGCCCAGATAGAAGAGCTCTATGGATAAGAAGTTCTTACATACACCATAGAGAGCCCAGATAGAAGAGCTCTATGGATAAGAAGTTCTTACATACACCATAGAGAGCCCAGATAGAAGAGCTCTATGGATAAGATTCTACATACACTATAGAGAGCCCAGATAGAAGAGCTCTATGGATAAGAAGTTCTTACATACACCATAGAGAGCCCAGATAGAAGAGCTCTATAGATAAGAAGTTCTTACATACACTATAGAGAGCCCAGATAGAAGAGCTCTATGGATAAGAAGTTCTTACATACACTATAGAGAGCCCAGATAGAAGAGCTCTATGGATAAGAAGTTCTTACATACACCATAGAGAACCCAGATAGAAGAGCTCTATGGATAAGAAGTTCTTACATACACCATAGAGAGCCCAGATAGAAGAGCTCTATGGATAAGAAGTTCTTACATACACCACAGAGAGCCCAGATAGAAGAGCTCTATGGATAAGAAATTATTACATACACCACAGAGAGCCCAGATAGAAGAGCTCTATGGATAAGAAGTTCTTACATACACCACAGAGAGCCCAGATAGAAGAGCTCTATAGATAAGAAGTTATTACATACACCACAGAGAGCCCAGATAGAAGAGCTCTATAGATAAGAAGTTCTTACATACACCATAGAGAGCCCAGATAGAAGAGCTCTATGGATAAGAAGTTCTTACATACACCATAGAGAGCTCAGATAGAAGAGCTCTATGGATAAGAAGTTCTTACATACACCATGAGAGCCCAGATAGAAGAGCTCTATGGATAAGAAGTTCTTACATACACCATAGAGAGCCCAGATAGAAGAGCTCTATAGATAAGAAGTTTTTACATACACCATAGAGAGCCCAGATAGAAGAGCTCTATAGATAAGAAGTTCTTACATACACCACAGAGAGCCCAGATAGAAGAGCTCTATGGATAAGAAGTTCTTACATACACTATAGAGAGCCCAGATAGAAGAGCTCTATGGATAAGAAGTTATTACATACACCATAGAGAGCCCAGATAGAAGAGCTCTATGGATAAGAAGTTCTTACATACACCATAGAGAGCCCAGATAGAAGAGCTCTATGGATAAGAAGTTCTTACATACACCATAGAGAGCCCAGATAGAAGAGCTCTATGGATAAGAAGTTCTTACATACACTATAGAGAGCCCAGATAGAAGAGCTCTATGGATAAGAAGTTCTTACATACACCATAGAGAGCCCAGATAGAAGAGCTCTATAGATAAGAAGTTCTTACATACACTATAGAGAGCCCAGATAGAAGAGCTCTATGGATAAGAAGTTCTTACATACACTATAGAGAGCCCAGATAGAAGAGCTCTATGGATAAGAAGTTCTTACATACACCATAGAGAGCCCAGATAGAAGAGCTCTATGGATAAGAAGTTTTTACATACACCATAGAGAGCCCAGATAGAAGAGCTCTATGGATAAGAAGTTCTTACATACACCATAGAGAGCCCAGATAGAAGAGCTCTATGGATAAGAAGTTTTTACATACACCATAGAGAGCCCAGATAGAAGAGCTCTATGGATAAGAAGTTCTTACATACACCATGAGAGCCCAGATAGAAGAGCTCTATGGATAGAAGTTTTACATACACTATAGAGAGCCCAGATAGAAGAGCTCTATGGATAAGAAGTTCTTACATACACTATAGAGAGCCCAGATAGAAGAGCTCTATGGATAAGAAGTTTTTACATACACCATAGAGAGCCCAGATAGAAGAGCTCTATGGATAAGAAGTTCTTACATACACCATAGAGAGCCCAGATAGAAGAGCTCTATGGATAAGAAGTTCTTACATACACCATAGAGAGCCCAGATAGAAGAGCTCTATGGATAAGAAGTTTTTACATACACCATAGAGAGCCCAGATAGAAGAGCTCTATGGATAAGAAGTTCTTACATACACCATAGAGAGCCCAGATAGAAGAGCTCTATGGATAAGAAGTTTTTACATACACCATAGAGAGCCCAGATAGGAGAGCTATATGGGTAAGAAGTTCTTACATACACCATAGAGAGCCCAGATAGAAGAGCTCTATGGATAAGAAGTTCTTACATACACCACAGAGAGCCCAGATAGAAGAGCTCTATGGATAAGAAGTTCTTACATACACCATAGAGAGCCCAGATAGAAGAGCTCTATAGATAAGAAGTTTTTACATACACCATAGAGAGCCCAGATAGAAGAGCTCTATAGATAAGAAGTTCTTACATACACCACAGAGAGGTCCAGATAGAAGAGCTCTATGGATAAGAAGTTCTTACATACACTATAGAGAGCCCAGATAGAAGAGCTCTATGGATTGAAGTTTTACATACACCATAGACAGCCCAGATAGGAGAGCTCTATGGATAAGAAGTTCTTACATACACCATAGAGAGCCCAGATAGAAGAGCTCTATGGATAAGAAGTTCTTACATACACCATAGAGAGCCCAGATAGAAGAGCTCTATGGATACGAAGTTATTACATACACCATAGAGAGCCCAGATAGAAGAGCTCTATGGATAAGTAATTACATACACCACAGAGAGCCCAGATAGAAGAGCTGTATGGATAAGAAGTTCTTACATACACTATAGAGAGCCCAGATAGAAGAGCTTTATGGATAAGAAGTTTTTACATACACCATAGAGAGCCCAGATAGAAGAGCTCTATGGATAAGAAGTTATTACATACACCACAGAGAGCCCAGATAGAAGAGCTCTATGGATAAGAAGTTCTTACATACACCATAGAGACCCAGATAGAAGAGCTCTATGGATACGAAGTTTTACATACACAATAGAGAGCCCAGATAGAAAGCTCTATGGATAGAAGTTCTTACATACACTATAGAGAGCCCAGATAGAAGAGCTCTATGGATAAGAAGTTTTACATACACCATGAGAGCCCAGATAGAAGAGCTCTATGGATAAGAAGTTCTTACATACACCATAGAGAGCCCAGATAGAAGAGCTCTATGGATAAGAAGTTCTTACATACACCATAGAGAGCCCAGATAGAAGAGCTCTATGGATAAGAAGTTTTTACATACACTATAGAGAGCCCAGATAGAAGAGCTCTATGGATAAGAAGTTCTTACATACACTATAGAGAGCCCAGATAGAAGAGCTCTATGGATAAGAAGTTTTTACATACACCATAGAGAGCCCAGATAGAAGAGCTCTATGGATAAGAAGTTCTTACATACACCATAGAGAGCCCAGATAGAAGAGCTCTATGGATAAGAAGTTCTTACATACACCATAGAGAGCCCAGATAGAAGAGCTCTATGGATAAGAAGTTTTTACATACACCATAGAGAGCCCAGATAGGAGAGCTATATGGGTAAGAAGTTCTTACATACACCATAGAGAGCCCAGATAGAAGAGCTCTATGGATAAGAAGTTATTACATACACCACAGAGAACCCAGATAGGAGAGCTCTATGGATAAGAAGTTCTTACATACACCACAGAGAGCCCAGATAGAAGAGCTCTATGGATAAGAAGTTCTTACATACACTATAGAGAGCCCAGATAGAAGAGCTCTATGGATAAGAAGTTATTACATACACAATAGAGAGCCCAGATAGAAGAGCTCTATGGATAAGAAGTTCTTACATACACTATAGAGAGCCCAGATAGAAGAGCTCTATGGATAAGAAGTTATTACATACACCATAGAGAGCCCAGATAGAAGAGCTCTATGGATAAGAAGTTCTTACATACACCACAGAGAGCCCAGATAGAAGAGCTCTATGGATAAGAAGTTCTTACATACACCACAGAGAGCCCAGATAGAAGAGCTCTATAGATAAGAAGTTATTACATACACCACAGAGAGCCCAGATAGAAGAGCTCTATAGATAAGAAGTTATTACATACACCATAGAGAGCCCAGATAGAAGAGCTCTATGGATAAGAAGTTCTTACATACACCATAGAGAGCCCAGATAGAAGAGCTCTATGGATAAGAAGTTCTTACATACACCATAGAGAGCTCAGATAGAAGAGCTCTATGGATGAAGTTCTTACATACACCATGAGAGCCCAGATAGAAGAGCTCTATGGATAAGAAGTTCTTACATACACCATAGAGAGCCCAGATAGAAGAGCTCTATAGATAAGAAGTTTTTACATACACCATAGAGAGCCCAGATAGAAGAGCTCTATAGATAAGAAGTTCTTACATACACCACAGAGAGCCCAGATAGAAGAGCTCTATGGATAAGAAGTTCTTACATACACTATAGAGAGCCCAGATAGAAGAGCTCTATGGATAAGAAGTTATTACATACACCATAGAGAGCCCAGATAGAAGAGCTCTATGGATAAGAAGTTCTTACATACACCATAGAGAGCCCAGATAGAAAGGGGCTCTATGGATAAGAAGTTCTTACATACACCATAGAGAGCCCAGATAGAAGAGCTCTATGGATAAGAAGTTCTTACATACACTATAGAGAGCCCAGATAGAAGAGCTCTATGGATAAGAAGTTCTTACATACACCATAGAGAGCCCAGATAGAAGAGCTCTATAGATAAGAAGTTCTTACATACACTATAGAGAGCCCAGATAGAAGAGCTCTATGGATAAGAAGTTCTTACATACACTATAGAGAGCCCAGATAGAAGAGCTCTATGGATAAGAAGTTCTTACATACACCATAGAGAGCCCAGATAGAAGAGCTCATGGATAAGAAGTTTTACATACACCATAGAGAGCCCAGATAGAAGAGCTCTATGGATAAGAAGTTCTTACATACCCCATAGAGAGCCAGATAGAAGAGCTCTATGGATAAGAAGTTTTACATACACCATGAGAGCCCAGATAGAAGAGCTCTATGGATAAGAAGTTCTTACATACACCATAGAGAGCCCAGATAGAAGAGCTCTATAGATAAGAAGTTCTTACATACACCACAGAGAGCCCAGATAGAAGAGCTCTATGGATAAGAAGTTCTTACATACACTATAGAGAGCCCAGATAGAAGAGCTCTATGGATAAGAAGTTATTACATACACCATAGAGAGCCCAGATAGAAGAGCTCTATGGATAAGAAGTTCTTACATACACCATAGGGGCCCAGATAGAAGAGCTCTATGGATAAGAAGTTCTTACATACACCATAGAGAGCCCAGATAGAAGAGCTCTATGGATAAGAAGTTCTTACATACACTATAGAGAGCCCAGATAGAAGAGCTCTATGGATAAGAAGTTCTTACATACACCATAGAGAGCCCAGATAGAAGAGCTCTATAGATAAGAAGTTCTTACATACACTATAGAGAGCCCAGATAGAAGAGCTCTATGGATAAGAAGTTCTTACATACACTATAGAGAGCCCAGATAGAAGAGCTCTATGGATAAGAAGTTCTTACATACACCATAGAGAGCCCAGATAGAAGAGCTCTATGGATAAGAAGTTTTTACATACACCATAGAGAGCCCAGATAGAAGAGCTCTATGGATAAGAAGTTCTTACATACACCATAGAGAGCCCAGATAGAAGAGCTCTATGGATAAGAAGTTTTTACATACACCATAGAGAGCCCAGATAGAAGAGCTCTATGGATAAGAAGTTCTTACATACACCATAGAGAGCCCAGATAGAAGAGCTCTATGGATAAGAAGTTTTTACATACACTATAGAGAGCCCAGATAGAAGAGCTCTATGGATAAGAAGTTCTTACATACACTATAGAGAGCCCAGATAGAAGAGCTCTATGGATAAGAAGTTTTTACATACACCATAGAGAGCCCAGATAGAAGAGCTCTATGGATAAGAAGTTCTTACATACACCATAGAGAGCCCAGATAGAAGAGCTCTATGGATAAGAAGTTCTTACATACACCATAGAGAGCCCAGATAGAAGAGCTCTATGGATAAGAAGTTTTTACATACACCATAGAGAGCCCAGATAGAAGAGCTCTATGGATAAGAAGTTCTTACATACACCATAGAGAGCCCAGATAGAAGAGCTCTATGGATAAGAAGTTTTTACATACACCATAGAGAGCCCAGATAGGAGAGCTATATGGATAAGAAGTTTTTACATACACTATAGAGAGCCCAGATAGAAGAGCTCTATGGATAAGAAGTTCTTACATACACCACAGAGAGCCCAGATAGAAGAGCTCTATGGATAAGAAGTTCTTACATACACCATAGAGAGCCCAGATAGAAGAGCTCTATAGATAAGAAGTTTTTACATACACCATAGAGAGCCCAGATAGAAGAGCTCTATAGATAAGAAGTTCTTACATACACCACAGAGAGCCCAGATAGAAGAGCTCTATGGATAATAAGTTCTTACATACACTATAGAGAGCCCAGATAGAAGAGCTCTATGGATTAGAAGTTTTTACATACACCATAGACAGCCCAGATAGGAGAGCTCTATGGATAAGAAGTTCTTACATACACCATAGAGAGCCCAGATAGAAGAGCTCTATGGATAAGAAGTTCTTACATACACCATAGAGAGCCCAGATAGAAGAGCTCTATGGATACGAAGTTATTACATACACCATAGAGAGCCCAGATAGAAGAGCTCTATGGATAAGAAGTTATTACATACACCACAGAGAGCCCAGATAGAAGAGCTGTATGGATAAGAAGTTCTTACATACACTATAGAGAGCCCAGATAGAAGAGCTTTATGGATAATAAGTTTTTACATACACCATGAGAGCCCAGATAGAAGAGCTCTATGGATAAGAAGTTCTTACATACACCATAGAGAGCCCAGATAGAAGAGCTCTATGGATACGAAGTTTTTACATACACAATAGAGAGCCCAGATAGAAGAGCTCTATGGATAAGAAGTTCTTACATACACCACAGAGAGCCCAGATAGAAGAGCTCTATGGATAAGAAGTTTTTACATACACCATAGAGAGCCCAGATAGAAGAGCTCTATGGATAAGAAGTTCTTACATACACCATAGAGAGCCCAGATAGAAGAGCTCTATGGATAAGAAGTTCTTACATACACCATAGAGAGCCCAGATAGAAGAGCTCTATGGATAAGAAGTTTTTACATACACTATAGAGAGCCCAGATAGAAGAGCTCTATGGATAAGAAGTTCTTACATACACTATAGAGAGCCCAGATAGAAGAGCTCTATGGATAAGAAGTTATTACATACACCATAGAGAGGTCCAGATAGAAGAGCTCTATGGATAAGAAGTTCTTACATACACCATAGAGAGCCCAGATAGAAGAGCTCTATGGATAAGAAGTTCTTACATACACCATAGAGAGCCCAGATAGAAGAGCTCTATGGATAAGAAGTTATTACATACACCACAGAGAACCCAGATAGGAGAGCTCTATGGATAAGAAGTTCTTACATACACCACAGAGAGCCCAGATAGAAGAGCTCTATGGATAAGAAGTTCTTACATACACTTATAGAGCCCAGATAGAAGAGCTCTATGGATAAGAAGTTATTACATACACAATAGAGAGCCCAGATAGAAGAGCTCTATGGATAAGAAGTTCTTACATACACTATAGAGAGCCCAGATAGAAGAGCTCTATGGATAAGAAGTTATTACATACACCATAGAGAGCCCAGATAGAAGAGCTCTATGGATAAGAAGTTCTTACATACACCACAGAGAGCCCAGATAGAAGAGCTCTATGGATAAGAAGTTCTTACATACACCACAGAGAGCCCAGATAGAAGAGCTCTATAGATAAGAAGTTATTACATACACCACAGAGAGCCCAGATAGAAGAGCTCTATAGATAAGAAGTTATTACATACACCATAGAGAGCCCAGATAGAAGAGCTCTATGGATAAGAAGTTCTTACATACACCATAGAGAGCCCAGATAGAAGAGCTTTATGGATAAGAAGTTCTTACATACACCATAGAGAGCTCAGATAGAAGAGCTCTATGGATAAGAAGTTCTTACATACACCATAGAGCCCAGATAGAAGAGCTCTATGGATAAGAAGTTCTTACATACACCATAGAGAGCCCAGATAGAAGAGCTCTATAGATAAGAAGTTTTTACATACACCATAGAGAGCCCAGATAGAAGAGCTCTATAGATAAGAAGTTCTTACATACACCACAGAGAGCCCAGATAGAAGAGCTCTATGGATAAGAAGTTCTTACATACACTATAGAGAGCCCAGATAGAAGAGCTCTATGGATAAGAAGTTATTACATACACCATAGAGAGCCCAGATAGAAGAGCTCTATGGATAAGAAGTTTTTACATACACCATAGAGAGCCCAGATAGAAGAGCTCTATGGATAAGAAGTTCTTACATACACCATAGAGAGCCCAGATAGAAGAGCTCTATGGATAAGACGTTCTTACATACACTATAGAGAGCCCAGATAGAAGAGCTCTATGGATAAGAAGTTCTTACATACACCATAGAGAGCCCAGATAGAAGAGCTCTATAGATAAGAAGTTCTTACATACACTATAGAGAGCCCAGATAGAAGAGCTCTATGGATAAGAAGTTCTTACATACACTATAGAGAGCCCAGATAGAAGAGCTCTATGGATAAGAAGTTCTTACATACACCATAGAGAGCCCAGATAGAAGAGCTCTATGGATAGAAGTTTTACATACACCATGAGAGCCCAGATAGAAGAGCTCTATGGATAAGAAGTTCTTACATACACCATAGAGAGCCCAGATAGAAGAGCTCTATGGATAAGAAGTTTTTACATACACCATAGAGAGCCCAGATAGAAGAGCTCTATGGATAAGAAGTTCTTACATACACCATAGAGAGCCCAGATAGAAGAGCTCTATGGATAAGAAGTTTTTACATACACTATAGAGAGCCCAGATAGAAGAGCTCTATGGATAAGAAGTTCTTACATACACTATAGAGAGCCCAGATAGAAGAGCTCTATGGATAAGAAGTTTTTACATACACCATAGAGAGCCCAGATAGAAGAGCTCTATGGATAAGAAGTTCTTACATACACCATAGAGAGCCCAGATAGAAGAGCTCTATGGATAAGAAGTTCTTACATACACCATAGAGAGCCCAGATAGAAGAGCTCTATGGATAAGAAGTTTTTACATACACCATAGAGAGCCCAGATAGAAGAGCTCTATGGATAAGAAGTTCTTACATACACCATAGAGAGCCCAGATAGAAGAGCTCTATGGATAAGAAGTTTTACATACACCATGAGAGCCCAGATAGGAGAGCTTTTGGGTAAAGTTCTTACATACACCATAGAGAGCCCAGATAGAAGAGCTCTATGGATAAGAAGTTCTTACATACACCACAGAGAGCCCAGATAGAAGAGCTCTATGGATAAGAAGTTCTTACATACACCATAGAGAGCCCAGATAGAAGAGCTCTATAGATAAGAAGTTTTTACATACACCATAGAGAGCCCAGATAGAAGAGCTCTATAGATAAGAAGTTCTTACATACACCACAGAGAGCCCAGATAGAAGAGCTCTATGGATAAGAAGTTCTTACATACACTATAGAGAGCCCAGATAGAAGAGCTCTATGGATTAGAAGTTTTTACATACACCATAGACAGCCCAGATAGGAGAGCTCTATGGATAAGAAGTTCTTACATACACCATGAGAGCCCAGATAGAAGAGCTCTATGGATAAGAAGTTCTTACATACACCATAGAGAGCCCAGATAGAAGAGCTCTATGGATACGAAGTTATTACATACACCATAGAGAGCCCAGATAGAAGAGCTCTATGGATAAGAAGTTATTACATACACCACAGAGAGCCCAGATAGAAGAGCTGTATGGATAAGAAGTTCTTACATACACTATAGAGAGCCCAGATAGAAGAGCTTTATGGATAAGAAGTTTTTACATACACCATAGAGAGCCCAGATAGAAGAGCTCTATGGATAAGAAGTTCTTACATACACCATAGAGAGCCCAGATAGAAGAGCTCTATGGATACGAAGTTTTTACATACACAATAGAGAGCCCAGATAGAAGAGCTCTATGGATAAGAAGTTCTTACATACACTATAGAGAGCCCAGATAGAAGAGCTCTATGGATAAGAAGTTTTACATACACCATAGAGCCCAGATAGAAGAGCTCTATGGATAAGAAGTTCTTACATACACCATAGAGAGCCCAGATAGAAGAGCTCTATGGAAAAGAAGTTCTTACATACACCATAGAGAGCCCAGATAGAAGAGCTCTATGGATAAGAAGTTTTTACATACACTATAGAGAGCCCAGATAGAAGAGCTCTATGGATAAGAAGTTCTTACATACACTATAGAGAGCCCAGATAGAAGAGCTCTATGGATAAGAAGTTTTTACATACACCATAGAGAGCCCAGATAGAAGAGCTCTATGGATAAGAAGTTCTTACATACACCATAGAGAGCCCAGATAGAAGAGCTCTATGGATAAGAAGTTCTTACATACACCATAGAGAGCCCAGATAGAAGAGCTCTATGGATAAGAGTTTTACATACACCATAGAGAGCCCAGATAGGAGAGCTATATGGGTAAGAAGTTCTTACATACACCATAGAGAGCCCAGATAGAAGAGCTCTATGGATAAGAAGTTATTACATACACCACAGAGAACCCAGATAGGAGAGCTCTATGGATAAGAAGTTCTTACATACACCACAGAGAGCCCAGATAGAAGAGCTCTATGGATAAGAAGTTCTTACATACATTTATAGAGAGCCCAGATAGAAGAGCTCTATGGATAAGAAGTTATTACATACACAATAGAGAGCCCAGATAGAAGAGCTCTATGGATAAGAAGTTCTTACATACACTATAGAGAGCCCAGATAGAAGAGCTCTATGGATAAGAAGTTATTACATACACCATAGAGAGCCCAGATAGAAGAGCTCTATGGATAAGAAGTTCTTACATACACCACAGAGAGCCCAGATAGAAGAGCTCTATGGATAAGAAGTTCTTACATACACCACAGAGAGCCCAGATAGAAGAGCTCTATAGATAAGAAGTTATTACATACACCACAGAGAGCCCAGATAGAAGAGCTCTATAGATAAGAAGTTATTACATACACCATGAGAGCCCAGATAGAAGAGCTCTATGGATAAGAAGTTCTTACATACACCATAGAGAGCCCAGATAGAAGAGCTCTATGGATAAGAAGTTCTTACATACACCATAGAGAGCCCAGATAGAAGAGCTCTATAGATAAGAAGTTCTTACATACACCACAGAGAGCCCAGATAGAAGAGCTCTATGGATAAGAAGTTCTTACATACACCACAGAGAACCCAGATAGAAGAGCTCTATGGATAAGAAGTTCTTACATACACCATAGAGAGCCCAGATAGAAGAGCTCTATGGATTAGAAGTTTTTACATACACCATAGACAGCCCAGATAGGAGAGCTCTATGGATAAGAAGTTATTACATACACCATAGAGAGCCCAGATAGAAGAGCTTTATGGATAAGAAGTTATTACATACACCATAGAGAGCCCAGATAGAAGAGCTCTATGGATAAGAAGTTCTTACATACACTATAGAGAGCCCAGATAGAAGAGCTCTATGGAAAAGAAGTTTTTACATACACCATAGACAGCCCAGATAGAAGAGCTCTATGGATAAGAAGTTCTTACATACACCATAGAGAGCCCAGATAGAAGAGCTCTATGGATAAGAAGTTCTTACATACACTATAGAGAGCCCAGATAGAAGAGCTCTATGGATAAGAAGTTATTACATACACCATAGAGAGCCCAGATAGAAGAGCTCTATGGATAAGAAGTTCTTACATACACCATAGAGAGCCCAGATAGAAGAGCTCTATGGATAAGAAGTTCTTACATACACCACAGAGAACCCAGATAGAAGAGCTCTATGGATAAGAAGTTATTACATACACCACAGAGAGCCCAGATAGAAGAGCTCTATAGATAAGAAGTTATTACATACACCATAGAGAGCCCAGATAGAAGAGCTCTATGGATAAGAAGTTATTACATACACCACAGAGAACCCAGATAGAAGAGCTCTATGGATAAGAAGTTCTTACATACACTATAGAGAGCCCAGATAGAAGAGCTCTATGGATAAGAAGTTATTACATACACCATAGAGAGCCCAGATAGAAGAGCTCTATGGATAAGAAGTTCTTACATACACCATAGAGAGCCCAGATAGAAGAGCTCTATGGATAAGAAGTTATTACATAACCATAGAGCCCAGATAGAAGAGCTCTATGGATAAGAAGTTATTACATACACCATAGAGAGCCCAGATAGAAAGACTCTATGGATAAGAAGTTTTTACATACACCACAGAGAGCCCAGATAGAAGAGCTCTATGGATAAGAGTTATTACATACACACAAGAGCCCAGATGAAGAGCTCATGGATAAGATACTCATCACCCAGAGAGCCCAGATAGAAGCTCTATGGATAAGTTTTACATACCATGAATTCTTTTGGATATAGAAGAGCTCTATGGAAAGAAGTTCTTACGTCACATCATCAGACCGATGAGAGCTCTGGATGCTCTATCCTAGCGACGTATCCGGTTAGCCAGATGAAGAGCTCTTGTCGCCATTCTGTCCCCACCTACCGCAAGACAACAGGTTCTATAGTGGTTAACAAAGATCCAACGGAAGATTAAATAGAAGAGCTTGTGGATAAGCAGTATCGTCATACACGGCAAGAGACATGAGGCTTGATTGATTGAATTGGACTAATATCAGTAGAATGGCAGAATTAAATTTGGATAGAAGTTCTATCTCATATCAGAATCTAAAGAACACTATGGATCAACGACATGCACCATAGGTGTCCAGATGAAGATTGGATAAGAATCATCACTCATTGAACCCAGTAGAAACCTCTGTGATAGACAGTTTTACACATGAAGATCTCGCGATGAAGACTCGTGATCGGCAGAAGTTCATGTATTTCCTGAGACGCAGATAGAGAGCTCTATTATTAATTTTCTACATAACCACGAGGCAGATGACAAGGCTCTCTTGATCGATTCTTAACTACCAAGGTTCTTTTAACTGCAATGAACTCTTGGATAAGTTTATCGTCGTACACCTGGCGATAGAGCTCATGAAACTCTCTCACCATGACACCTGATCAGAGATCTATGGAAAAAGTTCCTGATGCCCAAGAGAAGACCAGATTTGGAAGAGCCAGGGAACTAAGCTCATACACTAAGAGAGCCCAGATAGAAGAGCTCTATGGATAAGAAGTTTTACATACACCACAGAGAGTCCAGATAGAAGAGCTCTATGGATAAGAAGTTCTACATACACCAAGAGAGCCCAGATAGAAGAGCTCTATGGATAAGAAGTTATTACATACACCACAGAGAGCCCAGATAGAAGAGCTCTATGGATAAGAAGTTCTTACATACACCATAGAGAGCCCAGATAGAAGAGCTCTATGGATAAGAAGTTTTACATACCCCAAGAGAGCCCAGATAGAAGAGCTCTATGGATAAGAAGTTCTTACATACACCACAGAGAGCCCAATAGAAGAGCTCTATGGATAAGAAGTTATTACATACACCATAGAGAGCCCAGATAGAAGAGCTCTATAGATAAGAAGTTCTTACATACACCATAGAGAGCCCAGATAGAAGAGCTCTATGGATAAGAAGTTCTTACATACACCATAGAGAGCCCAGATAGAAGAGCTCTATAGATAAGAAGTTTTTACATACACCACAGAGAGCCCAGATAGAAGAGCTCTATGGATAAGAAATTATTACATACACCATAGAGAACCCAGATAGAAGAGCTCTATGGATAAGAAGTTCTTACATACACCACAGAGAGCCCAGATAGAAGAGCTCTATAGATAAGAAGTTTTACATACACCAGAGAGCCCAGATAGAGAGCTCTAGGATAAGAAGTTTACATACACCATAGAGAGCCCAGATAGAAGAGCTCCTCATAGATAAGAATTCTTACATACACCATAGAGAGCCCAGATAGAAGAGCTCTATGGATAAGAAGTTCTTACATACACCACAGAGAGCCCAGATAGAAGAGCTCTATGGATAAGAAGTTTTTACATACACCACAGAGAGCCCAGATAGAAGAGCTCTATGGATAAGAAGTTTTTACATACACCATAGAGAGCCCAGATAGAAGAGCTCTATGGATAAGAAGTTTTTACATACACCATAGAGAGCCCAGATAGAAGAGCTCTATGGATAAGAAGTTCTTACATACACTATAGAGAGCCCAGATAGAAGAGCTCTATGGATAAGAAGTTCTTACATACACTAGAGAGTCCAGATAGAAGAGCTCTATGGATAAGAAGTTATTACATACACCATAGAGAGCCCAGATAGAAGAGCTCTATGGATAAGAAGTTCTTACATACACCATAGAGAGCCCAGATAGAAGAGCTCTATGGATAAGAAGTTCTTACATACACCATAGAGAGCCCAGATAGAAGAGCTCTATGGATAAGAAGTTATTACATACACCATAGAGAGGTCCAGATAGAAGAGCTCTATGGATAAGAAGTTCTTACATACACCACAGAGAGCCCAGATAGAAGAGCTCTATGGATAAGAAGTTATTACATACACCACAGAGAGCCCAGATAGAAGAGCTCTATGGATAAGAAGTTATTACATACACCACAGAGAGGTCCAGATAGAAGAGCTCTATGGATAAGAAGTTATTACATACACCATAGAGAGCCCAGATAGAAGAGCTCTATGGATAAGAAGTTCTTACATACACCATAGAGAGCCCAGATAGAAGAGCTCTATGGATAAGAAGTTTTTACATACACAATAGAGAGCCCAGATAGAAGAGCTCTATGGATAAGAAGTTCTTACATACACCATAGAGAGCCCAGATAGGAGAGCTATATGGGTAAGAAGTTCTTACATACACCATAGAGAGCCCAGATAGAAGAGCTCTATGGATAAGAAGTTATTACATGTCATGTGAATTATTAAGTAAATATAGAGAAAGAAAGAACACAGAAATTAAAAGTGAGGTTTTGACCGACAGAAGGAGACAGAAGGAACGAATCATGAAGATAAGAATAAAACGTCATTCTTATCAGCGAGTGTCATGGCAGCAGCCGGTGTCAAGTGAAATTTATTGCCTTCCATCTCTTTGTGGCCAAATATGCTGATTTCGTTGGCGGCTCACACCATCTTCTCTCTGAGTCTGACAGTGGCGGATTGCAAATCGGACAGTTGGGATTACAAATTTTCTGTAACAGTACATCTTCTTAAATCGGACAATAAATTAACTGCCATCGGTTGGTAAATGTTGGGTAATACAGTATAAAAATGGACATGCAAATGTTATATTCTGGGCCGTCTTATTCATTTCTGTTTATGAGATTCTGACATCTCAAACTACCTCTTTACTGTTGGGGTCTCTGTGACGCAGAGGTTAGGTGATCGTCCCTCGTTCCAAAGGTACTCTGTTCGTTCCCTTGTGAAGCCATCGGGATATTTTCCAGAGGTCCATGATCTCAGTTTAGTTGAGATCGAGTTCCTATTCCTATCGGGAACGAACGATAAAACGTAGGTCCCGTATTCAATTTAATCACGTAAAAGAACCTATGACAGGCTGTAAAGCCGATTTCCGTGCAAAATTTATCAGAATGATTAACCTTGAGCTGCTAATACGTTTTTCCCATTCATTTATAAATTTGCATTAACACGTCTGTTATTATCTCTCCTCTGTAGGCTGAAGACGTGTTAACACGTTATACATTGCTACTGTCGCTGCTATAGGCGTACATTCACGTTTGTGACCTAGAAACAAAGAGTAGTTATTTTTAGCTCAGCCTTCGGAAAGTATATAGCAGCGAAAGGGTTAACAAAAAAATTTCCTACAAATATTTTCCACATCTGCAAAATGACCTCGGAGACCTTCGCCTGTGCTACTGTCGCTGAGATCTTCCTGTGTAAGAAAGAGATCGGAGCACACATGGTTACTCACCGAAGTGCAATGATGATGGACATATCAATCAATTCATCAATCAATCAATCTCTTTACTGCTCTTTGTCAAGTATTATTTGCCCGACCTGCAATTTTTTTTCACTGTGGGTTCTGTCAAGTTTGCGTCTGCATATGTTGTGCGGCTGTTTCATGAGATTGTGTCTAACGCATCGTAATTTCCTGACTGCAACCTCTAACACTGGCGGGCAATGAAACGATTAAGAATGGGTCTTCTATGGACAAAAGCGACATCATCAACGATCTCAGAGAAAACATACACTCTGAAGATTTCAACAAAGAAAATAAAGGGTATTCTCTATCTCGGTTGCGCAAGTTGTGCATACCGATAGGTGCGGCAGACAGGAAAACCACAAGAGAAAACCCAGTAGATACATCATTCAACACAGAACGGGAGTTGTTAGCCTAAACACACTGAGATACATGCTTGGGAGGAAATCGGAGCAATTATGGACATGTACGATGTGCAATGATGATTCTCAAATGAACAATGGACCTCCAGCAGAATTGGTTTGCTTAACTTTTCCCCACAAGTTTGTATGTGATATCTGATCTGAATATCTGAAACTGCGTAGAGGTGTGAGTATCTGTTTTTTTAATGTTTGCTACTTCTGAAGTCGGAGAAGATACGCCTGCATGGCGTGGGTCACTGATAAAAGGTATGCAGACTTTCACGCAAAAATCAAACAATTTCGACTTCCTATGCTGTATTTTTCTATTTCTTTTTAGTCTCTTGTTCTATCTTTGTCAACTTTAGCATTGAAATCTCCCATTATTATTAAGATGCCCGCCCGAGTGGTTGCCGGGGCCCAAATTTGGGGTGTAAAGAATAGAACCACTGTTACTTGCCACGCATGTCGTAAGAGGCGACTAAGGAGGTTTGGCTGAAATCGGATGCACGTGTCCTAAATGTGTAGAAGTCTATGCGCTTAGGTGTCTACCAAACCAATGTGCAACGTATACACGTTCTTGGCAAAGATCAAACATATCACAAAGAGTGATTAAAATTGGTCGTAAAGAACGAACGCGAAGAAGAGGTTGGAGATTAAGATGCCCCTTTTGCCTACTTTATCTACTGTTTCATGGAAAATGTTGCAAAATGCATCTAGTAGGCTGTTAGGTCAGACAAATCCAAGTAGCCTATCACCTTGAGCTGACATTTTTCTGTAGCGTCTGTCCTACATGTCTAGAAAACTATGCATCGGAGTGCTACGAATTCCTTTTCTCGGCGCAAACCACACAGATAACAAAGAATGGTTAACTTGGTTGATAAGAACGGACAAAAAAAAAAGAAGTAAAAGATAGACATTCGTTCAGCTCTGGCTGACTGACCAAGACATCGGTCATTTCATTCATTGTGCCATATGCTCCAGATATATAAACACTAACTTTGCAGCTTAACTATTGTTTCTAACTTATCTCTACCTTAACATGATCTAGATAAAGGTCAGATCAACTGACCATGTCGGGTCAGTTTATTATATCTGTCAAAACAGACTCACATGGACGTTCTGTAAAGATTAGCCAGTCAAAAATGTTGGAGACATTTGACCATGAGTGTCACGCCTCAGTGACCATCCCTTGCGTTGTCTGTCCTACTTGCAATGTACATAGTTAATGCCAAACATTTAACATGTTGTTTTAAACACAGCCAACTCTAATATTGGGCCGCATAACTGACCTGGGAAATCCCGACCTAGTTTGAGTTGGGGGCTTTATTTTATATATGTTTGATAGAAAACTGCACGTTTTTTGGGTGCAATTTACTCAATTCTATGAGTCTATGGTTACTTATTGATGAGAAATATTAATAATATTGATATTCTTTATTGTTAAACTTAACTTGTTGCATGATATAACATTGATTTAGCATTTTGTGTTGATTTTAAAATGAATTCGTCTATATACAACAATATAGAAATGCGAGATCACGCGAAGGCTGTGATCTTATTTCATATCATTTTCACCTGAGTCCGCTGGTCGTATGAGTTTAGAGTTGGCTGTGTTTTAACTATCTTCATAAAAGAAAGCTGCAGCTCACTTGGTAAAATACCAGATGCTTTTAACAACTACACTTTATCTAAAATAGCACATACAGTCATCATTCTTCAATAAATAGATTGAGAGAGATGGGTGTCAATGTTGATGCAGCCCGAAAAGAACGACATACCAAATATGCAAAGAGATTGGTTAATCAACATTGAACTGTCGTGTTGGGATGCTGTATTTGTTGAGGTGGAGATCGGAGCACTTATGAACATGTCTGCAGTGCTATGATGATAGTCCGCATATAACTTAAAACTGCTCTTCACTAAGTAACATCTACAACTAATATTCCTCAGTAAATAACACAATCACATCAATTACATTTATAATCACTACTTCTAATTGATTGATTGATTGATAGGAATATCTTCATTGCACGTCGGTGAGTGCAACCATGTGTGCTCCGATCTCTTTCTTACACAGGAAGATCTCAGCTGAACTTCCCGAACTCCGCAGCACCGGCGCGGGCCCCCAATGTAATTTTGAAGATGGTGAAGATATTCTTGTTGGAATTTTAGTTTTAATTTTTTCTAATGAATTTTGCCTGAGCAGCGTCTTTCCAGCCTGCTCTTCTCGATTGTGAACTGCCAAGGGTTTATTTCATGTCAAATAGTAGCATGTCCCTTGCGGAACGTCGCATTCATCACAGCCCGCCTGAAAAACTCAGCTTTTTCCTTTCTCCAATCCTGTTTTACCTCACAGTGTCAGGATAAGAAAAGATTTATAGAACGGAGTTTTGTGTACGCTTCATAAATAGTGTAATTCGTAGCCTCTTTTATCTATGAGGTCCACCTTTTGTGAGGACGGTTTTCTGCTTTGTATCCACTGTATAGGAGTAACATTGCTCTTTGAGGCGCACTGTCTGTTGGTAATCTGCTTATGTGGCTGAACTATTTAATTTGTTGTTTCTTGATGAAGATCGGTACTGTTAATCTTGTTAAATGGAGTCTGTTAATGTGTTGTTGTAGCTGTTTCTCTGTTGTTGATATGATTGCATCATAAGAAGTCAAATGAGACATACTCTAATAATTTAAAGATAGTAGACACAAGACAACACTTAAAAAAAATTCCTTATTGATCATGTGCATTATATTTATTTCTTGCAATATGAATTTACTGACTGACATTAGAAAGATTACACTGAAATGACATACAATATGTTAGTATGTAATATGTAACAACACAATAATATTCAGTACAATTGGAAACAAATAAATAGACGAACACATCCTCCCAAGAACATTAGTACTATGACATTAGCAATAATATTAGTAACAGTTTAATTTACTTCATTTTCTTATTTTTCCAACATTCTCAGACATCAATTTGTATACTTCTAAAGTAGTTAGCACTCAAACTGAACACGGGATCTACGTTTTATTGTCCGTCCCCGATAGGACTAGAAACTGGATCTCACCTACACTGAGGTCAGAGATCCTGATGGCTCCAGGAGGGAATGAACCAAGTACTTTTGGAACGCGAGGCGAGCACCTATACGCTACACAACAGAGAACACTATATACTAGTTTTTTCTGTGGAAGTCATCTATAATGTCGTCTCGGGTATAGAGTCGTTATCTCTGAGAAAGTGCTCCTGGTAAAGATGATAGAATAATAATATTGGACATATGCTGTCGTCGTCTGCTGATTTCCTTTGAAATCCTCGAGTCTCTAAATACAGCACAGTCCCTTAGCGATGATCCATCTCTTTTGGTAGACTATTTCAGATAAGAAACATGCTCCTCAGTTATTAAAAAGCGCATCTAAAATACTAGGCGCTGGGGACAGAAAGAAATAAGGTCGCAAGCTTGTCTTCTTCGAATACTCCATATCGACCACTTGTTAACCACTCTGTGTGATCTGTATATGATCTGAGCCTATGAGCGAGTGTACGTTGTGCCAGTTATTCGCTTACAAGAAGGCCAGCATATCCGATTTCTGCGACGTTTTTTATTTACTAGGGTAGGTTCCCTAGGTCCCTATCTCGGTCGCATCTTACCACATGCCCTGTAGGTCGCAGTGGTACCATTCATTGCTTCCCTTGCAGTCGCCGGCATAACACGGACGAGGTCGTAGTTTCGTTTTCAGTGTTTGACAATTGTTTTTTTTTGTCTCAAGAAGTTATAAATATCTGTGTACTGTCTATTTATTTACGATATTCATTGACTCCTGTGCTTCAGCTGGGGCTCTTAGAACTCATTATTAAAACAGTTATTTTAGGACGCTAATAGTTTGCGTCTTCGTCAGGAAAAAGCTATCATTTTGTTTTCCACTTGGAAAAACTGAAACGGCGGATACCGGTAATACTTTCTGGTGAAAGACATACTGGCAAGACTCTTCATTAAGTTGACAGAGGCAAGAGACTTTGACAGGTCGATAATATGAGGCTGGATGATGATTTCAATATCCTTAATCATTTACTCGTAGTACCACCAGAAGTACAGTTGTTGTTTGCGGTAGTTTTTATCAAACGAGTTAACCACTCTTTGAGATTTGTGTGGTTTTTGCCGAGAACGAAAATACGTTGCATCCCGTTATGGCCTTATATACACCATGTATAGGACAGGCATATCTGAATTTCGACCAAAGTGTATACATATTATCTAACAGGACACAAAGTTGTAAAGGGAGGTAACATAAAACGCAACTTTAAAGTACCACATCTGGAGTTATCCTGTAGCATTTTGACAATTCTGATTGGTCATTTTGAGACCATCTGAGATGACACGTGCAAACAGAGGGCCATGAAAGACATTGTAAATCTTTCTTTGTACTCACCCATACATTATCTATCCATCTCGCCCGAGTGGTTACCGAGGCCCAAATTTGGAGTGTAAATAATAGAACCAATGCTACCTGCCACGCATGTCGTAAGAGGCAACTAAGGAGGTTTGGCTGAAATCTGATGCATGTGCCCTAAATGTGTAGAAGTTTAGGGGCATACCAAACCAATGTGCAACGTATGCACGTTCTTGGCAAAGATCAAACATATCACAAAGAGTTATTAAAATTGGTTGTAAAGAACGAACGCAAAGAAGAAGAAGATTTATACATCTTTCCATATGTACTTTTTTAAAAACTGATCCAGAAGCACTTGAGCTTTCAGCTCTTCGGCTCGGTGCCACGGGCATCGTAATCCTTCGGTTTGGTGCCACGAACATCGTAAATCTGGAGAATCTGTGGCTTTTCCGCCAGCCCGCAAAATTGAGCCCGCACTCACAGGGAGCTTGTCCCCCGTTGTCCAACGCGCTACTAACAAGCTGGACAGGCGGGCGTCCATATGTACATATATCCATTTGTCTGTCTGTTTGCCGTTTCTGACCTAGTCTAAATGATCTATATGTTTTACAGTCTGTCATACACATTCATATGCGACATTACAACAGTTGATATTTTTTTTTCATCATAAAACCTAATCGAAGAACATGCCTATTATAATAAACATACGACAACATATGCAAATATCTTGCACCGACATCCATACAATTTTGACCAGTATCTTTAATTGGAATACATTATAAAATCGAAACATTTAGAAACTAAATAATACACAGCGATATTTAATCTTATTCTTTAAGGAATACTCAGCCAATCTCGTGTTATATGCAATTTGATAGGACACTCTACTACGATGTGTGCTTTTTCTTCTTTGCGTTCGTTCTTTACGACCAATTTTAATCACTCTTTGTGATATGTTTGATCTTTGCCAAGAACGTGTATACGTTGCACATTGGTTTGGTAGGCCCCTAAACGCATATACTTCTACACGTTTAGGAGATGTGCATCCGATTTCAGCCACACGATGTGTGCTCAAAATGAATACAATAATTGGCTGGAAAAATTCAAAATAACTAATCTAGTTTTAAATGGTTTTAAAGCTGAAGGATTGACTTCATTGCACCGGGTTTTAACCTATATGGCTCGGTCCCTCTCCGCAGAAAAGGCACCTCCACCTGCCGAGAGTATTGCACAAAGCACGAACTCCGTAACTAATCTAGTGGTCTGAATCATTTACCCTTTCAGTCAGTAAGTTTGTTTCTATCTCCGGACGCTTTCACATTGCATTGCATACTGGACTAAGCCAGTGTACTGGTTTTGCGTCATCTCAACAAGTACTGGGAGTCACTATATCGGCCCCGAAAGAGCGAAGGCGTTAATCTCCTTAAAGTGCTCTAATGGAGGTTGTAAACACTTCTTCCAGTGATCTTGTCATCCCAGTGATCTTGTCATCCCAGTGATCTTGCCATCCCAGTGATCTTGTCTTTGTTGGAAGCATTACAGAAAAGGCTTCGCCAGAGTGGTTACCGGGGCCCAAATTTGGGGTGTAAAGAATAGAACCAGTGCTATCTGCCACACATGTCGTAAGAGACGAATTAAGAAGTTGGGCTTGGGCTAGCTACCCACACAGTAAAAACACTAGATGGCTACAGAACGGAGAGCGAACCGAGTAAACGCTGGCTAAAACTGGACACATCGCCGAAGGATAAGCACCAGAGCTCCAGATGGTGCTGAAGATGTGACGTAAAATACACCAATGCTAAGGCTGCATGAATACAATTTCCACATGAATATAATTTATGGGGAGGTCTGGTACATCGGTCTGGGCGGTGATCGCGCGCGCGCGAGAGAGAGAAAATGCTCTTTGAGAACGGGGTATACCTTGGTCATCGATTACTGTATATTGTCTTCTCGTGATTCAGATCAGGTGCTTTTCAGATTACGGAAACAACCAAAAATCACAAGAAGTCATGTTGGAAGAGTAGGGAACCCGACGAACCAGAGGAATGTTGTATTTCACAAAGAAGATCTAAGTTAGATGAGAAGAATTGACAAGGGCGTTGACATGATAAAGCTACTAAGCTCCAGTTGCCCATATGTCAGTTTGGTTGCGTCGCACATCAACACGAAGGCAATGGATGAACTCCAGCTAGGAGTATCCCTTGGTAATTTTCCCGGATTTCTGGGGCGTATTATTGATACACTGATCATCAAATAGCTTGTTCTGAGCAGAACTTTGCCACCCCAACAATCCTCCGGAATTTTTCTCTCTCATGGGCTAGATATCCGGCCTCTGCAGCCGTCATGTTCAAATCATCAGTTACATCCTGAATCCATCTTCTCCGTGGTCTTCCTCTTCTTCTCTTTGCCGGTGTGACTCCTTCCATGATGGTCTTCTCCAGCCCTTCATGTCTTTTTATATGATACACTTTTATTGATACACTACCACACAGAAATCACAGAAAATGGCATACACGACTTTGGCTTACATGTTGCACACTTGTTATGTTTTTTTCTGGCATCAGAGAGAATGAATGTCTTCCATGTTATAATTGCACCTTGGTTTCCAGGTAGTAGCCAAAATTCCACGACTGATCACCAGTTGTTTTTTAAAATTATAGTTCGCCTGCTATGTTCATGGGTAGCTATGGCGTCTCTGGCTGATTTATTTTGTGAAGGTTTGCTCTTGCTTTGATCAGTGTCCCTCGCCTTTCAAGTGAGTCTTACTCCGGCTTCAGGGGTACTTATAAGTTAGATCCCCAGGTAAAGGATAAACGTCTCCTGTAGACCAAATGCGCAAACCGAGAAGTTTTGCAATCTAGCTGGCATCAAACCTCGGAATTTCCACGGCCCGTGTTTTTTAGCGTATTATAAGTGTTATAAACTTTGATATCGGTGACAAAGCTCAACACCAGTAATCACACTGCACATGAAACTGGCTCGATATTAGTTTTCTCTTCTTCTTTGCGTTCATTCTTTACGACCAATTTTAATCACTCTTTGTGATATGTTTGATCTTTACCAAGAACGTGTATACGTTGCGCATTGGTTTGGTAGGCCCCTAAACGCATTTCGGACACGTGCATCCGATTTCAGCTCCACCTCCTTAGTCCCCTCTTACAACATGCGTGGCAGTTAATAGTGGTTCTATTCTTTACACCCCAAATTTGGGTTTCGGTAACCACTCAACATTACAAATCACAAATATGAACCACAAGGTAAATATACCAAAAATTCTTCGTTGAGGTCTTTCATCAATTTTGTGATGATGTACAAGTCAAACGAAGGGGAATTAGCTGCTCTATAACGATAAAGCAATCGCTTATTCTTCGCAAATCGTTCAATTTTTCTTTGGGAAACACAACACTGCTGTGATTCATCTGATTTTCTGCTCATCCTTCTTTTTCTTCGAATGCTCCATATCGACCACTTGTTAAACCACTCTTTTTGATTCGTATGTGATCTGAGACTAAGAGCGATTGTACGTTGTGCCAGTTATACGCATACAAGTAGGCTAGCGCATCAGATTTCTTCTCCTTCTTCCCTTTTCAACTCCCAACAGAGCATAGGCCCTCAACAAACTTCTGTCATCCCTTCCAATTCTTTCCATATTTTACCTATCCTTTTAATAGCAGTCCCCAGCTCTCTTCTCCGGGGTTTATGTCTAGACATTTACCATCTCCTCTTTCCCTACTGGTTTAAAAACAGTGCCTGTCTTGCAATGCTTCCGGTTGTCCTTCTCAATGTGTATCATTTTTATTGTGATATAAAAACACCCTTTACCAGGAACGTATTTTTACGTCACATCTTCAGCACCATTTGGAGCTCTGGTGCTTATCCTTCTGCGATGTGTCCGGTTTTAGCCAGCGTTTACTCGGTTCACTCTCCGTTCTGTAGCCATCTAGTGTTTTTACGGTGTGGGGTAGTTAACCCCACGTCCAACCTACTTAGTCGCCTCTTACGACATGCTTCGCAGGTAACAGTGGTTCTATTCTTTACACCCCAATTTGGGCCCCAGTAATCACTCGGGTGGTCTTTCATATAAGATCGTTAACCATCTTCATGGCAGGAACGTACCTTTTGTGCTAGAGGCGAACACTTTATCACTTCTCATCTCCGATATATACAGACATCTTCATCTTCCTGCGAACCTCACAAATATGTCGAATAATTCTCATATTTTTGTCCTTAAATAATCTCCAGATTGTTTCTCTGTCAAATAATCCTCCGCCCGAGTGATTACCGGGGCCCAAATTTGGGGTGTAAAGAATAGAACTAATGTTACCTGCCATGCATGTCGTAAGAGGCGGCTACAGAGGTTTGGCGATAATCGGATGCATGTGTCCGCTAGGGAATGCTAACCCGTAACATATGCTTGCAGAAAACGAATGCACCAGGCCGTAAGGCGCATGACATGGTGCAACGACCCCTCACAATGAGGAATGTGATAACGGATTCTACGGTCTCCAATCTACCTCGGAGATTTAGCCACGCAGTAAGAATGTTAGACCTACCATCACGAGGGGGGGCCAAAATTAAGTGCGGGATGAGGTCGGCACAAACAGGGAAGCATAAATCATAGGAATTATATCCTACAGAACTGCCCCCAGTATGCAGACTTGAGAAGAAAGAGGTGGCCTACTTACACTAGCGTACAAGACAAACTGTATGGCGTGGCTGATAATCTGAGGCAGACGGCTGCCTTTATTAGAGAATCCGAAATCCTAATCTAGTGAGAACGCAGAAGAAGAATAAGAATATAGGGATTAAAGCCTTTTATGCCGAGACATGGCTCTTTCAACCAAGGAACGAACCTTTTATTAGTTATATAAGAGAGCGTAGGCCAATAAACATGAAAAAACAAGAATTAACTACTTTCGGAGAATCCAATATCTACAGCTATATTTAGCCGATATTGAGGGGACGGGACTAGTTTCTTTAATACGCATAATCTCGCACTGTTTGAGATTTCGGAAATGATACAATTTCGTAGATCTATTGAAACTTATTAAGTTAGAGATATGCTGTTGAAGAATGATAAGAAAAGAAAAATGAAGGCCAGAAACACGGAGAGAGAGGAGGAAAGATGAGTTATTAGGCTTGACTACAAGCGTTGGAGGAGTGTAAAGGCGACTGATGAGGATACTAAAGAGGAACGACTTGGAAGATCAGCGGAAAAGGAAAGCAAATGTAACTTTAAATGTGTTGAACATTACAACTACGTTTCTCTCTCTCTCTCTCTCTCTCTCTTGCGATCGTTCTTTTCGGCCATTTTTATCATTCTTATTGTGATATATACACAGCCTTTGCCAAGAACGTTTGTTTTACGTCACATCTTCAGTACCATTTGGAGCTCTAGTGTTTGTTCTTCGGTGATGAGTCCGATTTCAACCATCGATTACTAGGTTCGCTCTCCGTCAGCCTTTGACTGTCCTCAGCCGACCTGCAAGGCAGCAGGTTGCTATTTTCTTTAGGGTAGCGACCCTTAGACGACCGGCACTCCGGGGTTGTTGAACGTCATCTGCCCTGGTTACCTGTCTTTTTTTGGACTACTTGGTTTACCTACCATCCAGTTTTGTGTACAGATTGCTCCGCTAGACTTTGATTGTCCCCAATCTGACTACAAGGCAGTAGTGGTTCCCTGCGAAGGGAAACGCGCACTGGATTCAAGCCTCTGCTGGGCTTTCCAGTTTTTCTGCACATTTGGGTGGCTCGCTCACCCCTAATGCATGCCCACCGTGTCTATCAGTTCTCACTATTCTCACATTCGCCATGCCTCTAGACTGTCCGGACAGGGAGCTCAACTCCGGCCCCCACCTGCTTTCCGAGTTTCGCCCTATGTGGGCCCACGTCTCTACTCTGGATGCACCTCTCATCCCTTTATGTTCATTTGTTTGGGCCCCCACCTCAGACTTCCGAGTTTCGCCCATGTAGGCCCAGGCGTAACTCAACTCGGAGCCCCACCTTCGAGTTTCGCCCCACATCTCTTCTCTGGATGCACCATTATCCCATTATGTTTATCCGTTCAGCTTTTCCCATCGGCTGGGAGAGATGTGCATTAATAGTCACTCTGGGATTTCGCTCGTCTGTGTTGCTAGAGGATCTCATCCAACGTTACTACGTCTGCATCTCTACGTGTACCAAATAGCTCTCCCTCGATCCCTACCCACTTAACCAGACAAGATCGGTTTCTGTTACCAGGGTCATCACGTGGAGGTGGGGTAGGATCTTGATTAGTGCCAGCTCACTGACCCTGGTGCTGCGTTATCCCTATGCGCATTTGAGCCCCTAAATTAAACTAAATTCCGTCGAATTCCCATACGGGTACATCTGCTAGTATTTGTATAATTGCCGTTTCTCTTCAAATGTTCTTCTTCCTTTCATGTCTCTCTTAAATATGTTAAAGCTCTGAGGTATTAAACCAAGTAAACATGAAATAAGTCAAACATAATAAGTCATAAAATTACATTCTTAAAGCAGAGCAACGAATACATCAATAGGCTGACAATTGAAACATAAATCTTAATTGAGCTATTGTGATATTAATTATTTTATACAAAATTGTTGTACTCATGTAATATTTTTTCCATTTGTAGCAGCTCCAGTTATTCAGAGTACGTTTCATTATTTACACTCAACCCAAGAAAGACTAAATCCCGAAATGTCAAGAATCGAGTGATGAGCAGTCTTCGGTTTTAATTTTAGAACTATCACGTGGGCTTTCGGATTCTTCTTTGATTGGTTTATCTGGACCGGTTAGCTTCTGAAGATTATTTTCTTTCTTCCATTTCATTCTTCTGTTCTGGAACCAAATCTTAATCTGTCGTTCGGTCAAGCCCAGCATGTGGGCAATCTCGATTCGACGACGGCGTGTAAGGTAACGGTTGAAATGAAACTCCTTCTCTAGTTCCAATGTCTGGTAGCGGGTGTAAGTCTGTCGTGTCCTTTTTTGCTCAAAGTGAAGTTCAGCTGTTAGAGAAGAGAAGAAAAAGTAAATATTAACATCTTGATATATATTACACAATTGATTCTTTTATAATAAATTCATGGATTCTTCTTCTTCTTCTTCGAACGCTCCATATAGACCACTTGTTAACCACTTTTTGTGATTTGTATGTGATCCGCCACATGCACAGAATAAAGCCTGCTCAGACTGCACAGTGTGCATGCCAGACAGAAACACAGACTCCAGAGCACATCCTGCAGTCATGTCCATCATACATACACCAACGAAATGAAACATGGCCTCATGAACAAAGCATACAGACCAAGCTATGGGAACTCTCGAAGAACTCCAACTGACATGCAGCTTCATAGAGGCAACCCATCTCATGATTTAGACGAGCATACGAAACCGAACGCAAAGAAGAAGAAGAAGAAGTATGTGATCTGAGTCTAAGAGCGATTGTACGTTGTTCCATACGAGTAGGACAGCACATCCGATTTCTGCGATGATTTTTATTTACTAGGGTAGCTTCCATAAGTCCCCTACCTCAGTCGCCTCTTACAACTTGCCTTGTAGGTCGCAGTGTTACTATTTTTTGCTTCCTTTGCGGGCCCCGGAAACACACGGGCGTGCAAGGATTAACATACAACACATTGTTCATTGGAGAGTCATCTTCATCGCACATGTCCATAACTGCTATTATCTCTCCTCTCCCCCACCAAGCATGCATTTCATTGTGTTTAGATTAATAACTCCAGTTCTGGGCTGTGTTATTTCTCTGCTTTTCCGTCTTGCAGCACCTATCGGTATGCATAACTTGCGCAACCGGCATAGAGAATACCCTTTATCTTCTTCGTTGAAATCTTCGGAGCGTATATGTTTTCTCTGAGAGCATTGATAATTTCGCTTCTGCCCATAGAAGGCTCATTCTCGATCGCAGCATTGGTTACAACACATACAAGGAGTAACATATTCTTCTTCTTTTTTCTCTTTGAACGCTCCTTATCGACCATTTGATTTACCATTCTTTGTGATTTGTATGTGATCTGAGTCTAGAACGATTGTATACTGTATCAGTTATGAGCATACAAGTAGGCCAGCACATCCGATTTCTGCGACGCTTTTTATTTACTAGACTAGCTTCCCTAGACCCCTACCTCAGTCGCTTCCCATGACATGCTGTGTAGTTCGCAGTGTTACTATTCTTTGCTCATCGTTAGGGTCCCGGCAACACACGGGTGATTAACATATTAAAGTGCATGATTTAAGAGTGTGTGCACATAATTTATACAAATGTAGTTTGATTCGATAAATGTACCAGTGGCGGTTCGTCCTTAAGGGCCAGTGGGGCCGGGCCCCAAAAAATAATGTGTAACGTATTTATTATTTAATAAATTAAAATATAACCGAACCCAAAACCATGATTTTTCTGAAAATGTGTGTCTGGCCCCGCCAACAAAAATGATCACGATCTGCCACTGAAATGTACAGATGGATAATCATCAGCATCAAGTGCTATGGAAGCATGTATAAGCATGTTCGTCCAGAACTTTCTCTTTCTTAGTTCTAGCTATTAGTTCTGGTATTGTTTTCCATCATTTTTCGGACATGTAAAGAAAAATGATGGTTTAGAAAAATTGTGACAACCGGAAAAATCACGAGTAGACGAGACAGAGGAAGACAGAGGGACAATTTTGGATAGCCTGACTTTATGGCACGGAAGAGCGTGAACATTTGAGATGATATCAAACACCAAGGACAGAGATTTGTGTAGATCCATGATCGCTTACGCAAGCCGGCACGGCACCAGATGATGATTGTTTTCCTGCTATGCTATGAAGTTAAGCTGTTTATAATTTTTTTCAATGTGCGACATCTATCTGTCATCCTCTGCATCCTACCCGGGGCCTAGGAAGCTACCCTAGTAAATAAAAAGCATCGCAGAAATCGAATGTGCTAGCCAAATGTAGGCGCATAACTGACACAATGTACAATCGCTCTTAGGCTCAGATTACGTACAAATAACCGCCCGACTGGGTTACCGGGATCCAAATTTGGGGTGTAAAGAATAGAACCACTGTTACCTGCCACGCATGTCGTAAGAGGCGACTAAGGAGATTTGGCTGAAATCGGATGCATGTGTCCTAAATGTGTAGAAGTATATGCGTTTAAAGATCTACCAAACCAAAAAAAGGGTA
Source organism: Arion vulgaris (assembly GCA_020796225.1). Classification (NCBI taxonomy): domain Eukaryota; kingdom Metazoa; phylum Mollusca; class Gastropoda; order Stylommatophora; family Arionidae; genus Arion; species Arion vulgaris. The sequence goes on from CM036772.1 coordinate 16,719,277, forward strand.
TACACGTTCTTGGCAAAGATCAAACACACCACAAAGAGTGATTAAAATTGGTCCTAAAGAACGAACGCAAAGAAGAAGAAGAAGGAGGTATGGTCTTAGGAAACTACCTAGAAAATAAAAAGCATCGCCGAAATCGAAAGTGCTAGCCTACTTGTAGGCGCATACCTGGTACAACGTACAATCGCTTTTAGGCTCTGATCACGTAGAAATCACAAAATGTGGTTAACAAGTGGTCAATGTGGAGCGTTCGAAGAAGAAGATGGAACCAAAATTAGAACCATGGTCACTGCTAAAAATCGCAACAAATCGTCTTGTGAAGGTCAACGAAGTAAGGGAATTCAAGTACATTTGTGACATTTCAATGATAACTACAGAAACATTATCATCATCAAATAAATTGTCCTGATCAGAACTTGTTCACCTTATCAGTCCGTCGAAATTTCGCTATCTCATAGACAGACGTCTCTTCTCTGCAGCTATCTTGCTCATATGATCAGCTAATCCTGATTCCATCTTTTCAGTGGTCTTCCTCTTCTGCTCATTGCCGGGATGCTTCTTACGGAAACCTACCATGTTTAAAAATAATATCCCAGGGACGGGAAAGCTCACATTACTTCAAACACATATAGAAGAATAACGTAGAGGCTAGATGCTCGTCTCTGGTGCCAAATGTACCCGATTCGCTCCCTCGCGGAGCCATCGATATATTTTTACAGAGATCATTGATCTCAGTGTAGATGAGATCGAGTTCCTAGTATTATCGGAGACGGATGACAAAATGTAGGTCCCGTGTTAAATTTAATTTGAGCACATAAAAAGAAACCTTGTCAGTTCAAAATCGAGAAAAGCAGGCTAGAAAATCGAGAAGAGCAGGCTAGAAAATCGAGAAGAGCAGGCTAGAAAATCGCTGCCGGGGAAAAATTCATTAGAAAAAAAAGATAAAAATAAAATTCCTACAAAATATTATCACTATCTTCAAAATTGCATAGGGGACCCTCGTCGGTGCCTCGGAAATCGTGCACTGCATATGATATCTTCCTGTGTAGGAAAGAAATCGGAGCACACATGGTTACTAATCGAAGTGCTATGATAATGGTCCTATAAATCAATCAGCGCAAACTCGTAGTTCACTGTTGATAGAAACCAACAATAACGCAAGACTGCAATAATAAAAAAATTGACTTAAGCGGCACATTCAAGTACTCAAAGACCTGAACATTTTTTTGCCTTGTTGCTCTGGTTACGTCACCAGTTATTTACAATTCCGTGTAAAAGAGTTAACCAGACGAACATTCCAGAACTGACAGATACAGAGAAGAAGGTGGAGGGGGAAGAGTAATCAAATACAACAGTGCATTGCAGATTGTAAAAAGCCGGAAGGATAAATAGACGGTTCGCCCACAGGTAAAAAAACGGGTTGTTTAGACGACTGTAACTGCCGTCTATTGTTACGATCAATACTTGTTGACACGGATAGGAAAATCCCGTTAGGCATTGTTTCTTCTTCTTCTTCTTTGCGTTCGTTCTTTACGACCAATTTTAATCACTCTTTGTGATATGTTTGATCTTTGCCAAGAACGTGTATACGTTGCACATTGGTTTGGTAGGCCCCTAAACGCATATACTTCTACACGTTTAGGACACGTGCATTCGATTTCAGCCAAACATCCTTAGTCATCTCTAACGACATGCATGGCAGGTAACAGTGGTTCTATTCTTTACATTCCAAATTTGGGCCCGGTAACCACTCGGGCGAGCATTGTTTCTGATAACTCTAGAAGTAGCCCGACTAGCTCATTCAGAAAAGTCGGAAATTCCTTTTCTGTGCTAATTTATTTTACATATTAAAAAAACCTTAAATTTTACCATATTGTATGAGCCGCTAGTTATAGTGATATTCGGTCACTATGTATTCAGCTTAGTCAGGGCACCTAATAAGGTACATCTGACTGGTTTTTACATGAAGACTAGCTTTCCTTTGAATTTTTGTGAGTTTTATGATTTTATTCTTCATTTTGCTTTGCTTATGTGATAATATACATACGTGTCTTTGTCCTAAAACGCCAATTTATTAAGTATCACCGCAGCCTCCCCTGGTGTTTCTCCAGATCTGATCTGATCCGCTCTGATCACCTCAGAATTGTAGATTTCAGTACATCGCCTTTCCTTATCAGGCGATTGAACAAAGACATATATATATATACAGTATTACATAAGTAGTTCAAAATTAATGATTAAATATGAAATAAACAACACTCAACGTTTCGGTACTAGCCCTTTATTAAGAACAAATATGAAAAGAGTACTTAATTAACTAAAACATAATACTAACTAATGATGTCAAGCAAAAGATACTTGCATGCAAACCTGTCTCCAAGTACGTGTAGTTTCTGGATCGGTATCTCATAAGTAATAAAAAATATTGAGAGCATGCGTTTTCCCAGTGACTACTTATGGTTGTGAATCATGGACTATTACACAGAAATTAAGAACGAAAATCCAGTCCTTCGAAACTAAATGCTACAGAAAGATCCTACGAATACCATGGACAGAAAAAGAAAGAACACTGATGTCATGAAAGAACTAAATGTTAAAGAGAATTGGCTGATAAACAACATACTATACAGAAAAATTACATACTTTGGTCACATCAAACGTCACGATGGCCTGGAAAGAACAATAATAGAGGGCAGGATCCCAAGACGCAGAGGCAGACCAAGAAAAAGATGACTACAAGATATTAAAGAAACCATGAACATGTCCATCGATGAAGTGGGTGAACTGGAAAGAGACAGAGTGAATTTCAGATGTGCTGCAAAGAGAGCAACGTCCTATAAAGGATACGCACCTTGATAATGATCTCATAAGTGATAGAAGGGACAAGAAATAGTAAGACTTGTAGCTTACAAGTCTTACTATTTCCTGTCGATTCTATCACTCATGAGATACCGACCCAGAGACTACACGTACTTTTGGCACTTATGTAATACTGTATATACCTGTCTTTGTTCAGTCGCCTGATAAGGAAAGGATCGCTTATTTACTCAGTATTACCGCAGCCACTCAAACGATTTTCTCCAGATCTAATCTGATCCGGTCTGACCACCTTGTAGATTTTCGTACATCACACTTTCATTATCACCAGTTTCCCTAGCCATTCAGGTGAAACTTACTCCGAATTCTGAGGTACTTGTAATTTAGAGCTCTAAGTAAAGGATCATGGAACTCGTAGTCCAACCGAGTTCCATATGCACACCGAAAAATTGTTGGGCCCAAACTGGTTTCGAAACCAGGCATATGGTTATTATCTTCTTCTTCTTCGAACGCTCCACATCGACCATTTGTTAACCACTCTTTGTGGTTTGTATGTGATCTGAGCCTAGAGCGATTGCACATTGTGCCAGTTATGGGTACATCCGCTGTCCTCGACGCTTTTGATTCACTAGGGTAGCTTCTCTAGGCCCTTACCTCAAGTCGCCTCTTACGACATACCTTGTAGGTCGCAGTGTTACTATTCTTTGCTCCCCTTGTGAGCCCGGCACCACACGGGCGGGTTATTATCGAGGCGGATTGTCAACTTCGCTATCGGAGTCCCAACGGTAATGTTGATAGTGTTGATCTTGATAATTGTGATGTTGATTGTGATAACTGCGATCTATACGATGGCGAAATATTCACAAAATAGATGAAACTGCAGTAAAACTATTTGATTGGCAAAACACGTAATCACAAAGTACTGTAGTTTTGAAAATGAAAATCGTGGCATATCCCAAAGGACGTAGCCATCAACCGCAGTAAACAAGTCGTTGATTTTCTAGGCACCACTTATACGTTCAGTAGTTTGCCATTGCTTTCTGAACGGGTGGCGCCATCGTCCTTTGTTAAAATCAACGGAAACAATTTGCAAGCAAACTGTCCGCATCGTGATTCGAACTCAGAACGTCGGGGTTAATAGACCGAGTCACTAACCCCTAGGCCACATTTACAAATTACAAAAACAATGACAAAATACAGCAACGTTTCGACCAACAAGGTCTTTATCAAGCAAACGAACAACAGGAGCAAATGTTGCATGTATTCAATTATATATATATATATATGGAACTGCATAATAATGTATTCAATTATTATTTCTATATTTATTCAATTATATATATATATGGAACTGCATAATAATGTATTCAATTATTATTTCTATATTTAATCCTGACATTTATGACACGGAAGAGCGTCAACATTTGAGATGATATAAAACACCAGAGACAGAGATGTTGCATGTAGTCAAGTTATATATTTACTAGATTTTTCATTGTTTCTCTTCCTTTCTATTTCTAATTTTTATGTGTGTTTTTGTGTTACATTTATTTCGTTATTCGTTTTTATTCCCAGAATTTCATTAGAAACGTTTGTATGCAGTCGTCCATATGTTTTTTAAAATTTGTTACTCATGTTGTTCGTTTGCTTTATAAAGGCTTTGTTAGTCGAAACGTTGCTGTATTTTGTCATTATTTTTGTAATTTGTAAAACTACAGTACTTTGTGATTACGTGTTTTGCCGATCAATACGATGACAGATCTGATGTTAATAGCGATAATTATGATGTTGTTAACTGCGATGTTATTTCTCTTGCGATCCCGCTTAGACTGATGTACCAGATTTCCTCATAAATTCTGCTATTGTTTTTAGGGACTCCGTCCCTCCGTACAGCTTCTTATTTAGCTCGGTATTTTCCGTCCAGGTTTCGTTTCTCATGCCTGCTAGCAGTGGGCAGTCTTGTAGTAGGTGCTCTGCCGTCATGTCTGCCTTTTCGGAGTGGTACAGGCTAATTGTGCCAATTTTAAACTTTGATAATTGTGATGTTGATGGTGATAACTGCGATCTATATGATGACAGATATGATGTTAACAGCGATAATTATGATGTTGTTAACTGCGATATTGATTACTGATAACAAAGTTTATATCACGATGCGTTAGTGATCAGATACCGTGAAAATTTCGCACATCGAGGCCAGCATAATACAAATTTGCTCAGGACTAAAGGAAACCAGGATTCCTTACTTGGGGATCTAAATTACAAGCACATCTGAAGGAGTAAGATTTGTCTGAACAGCGAAGGGTATTGGTGATAAGGAAAGCAAGTCTTTTAGCAAAAAACCAGTCAGAGGCGTCATATTAAACACCATGACTACGTCTGAATTAATAGCGGTCGTAAGCTGACAAGGAAACAAAAACGGAAAATAAAGACCTGTATTTTTCATTGACCACTGCCACACGATGTGTGATTTGGTCAGCATCACGCAGACCACCTTGAATTCTCATGGCTTTTCTAGTGTCCATTTGAGGCTGGGTCGACCTGAACGTCGTTACGGTCGGAAATAATACCACTCCCCCTGTGGATTTGAAACTGGACCACACGCCTAAGAATAAAGTGCACTAACCACAACGCTATTGCGGCTCTGTCTTTTAAACATATATGAATACAATTACCCAGAAGTGAAACATTGAGGAAATCTATGTACTGTTTTTTTTTTACATATGACCAGTATTTGATACACAAGCAAGAACAGAACCTACAAAACCATATTGAGTTACTGTATCGCCCGAGTGGTTACCGGGGCCCAAATTTGGGGTGTAAAGAATAGAACCACTGTTACCTGCCACGCATGTCGTAAGAGGCGAATAAGGAGGTTTGGCTGAAATCGGATGCACGTGTCCTAAACGTGTAGAAGTCTTTGCGTTTAGGGGCCTACCAAACCAATGTGCAAAGTATACACGTTCTTGGCAAAGATCAAACATATCACAAGAGTGATTAAAATTGGTCGTAAAGAACGAACGCAAAGAAGAAGAAGAAGTTATTGTATAATCAAAAAGAAACTGTCGTTACTGCCTGTAGTACCGCTATTTTAGGGCGGTATAGGACAGGTGGGACAAGAGCCTGAGAATTTAATTGTCCGCATTGCTAGTGCAGTCGCAGAGAAGCTGTTCAGGCTATGATTTTTCATTGATGCCCACAACAGAAATAAATCCTTGGCCTTACCGTGAATTGAACACGGGTATCCCGCATTTTAATCGATTCGGCCAGACGCTCCTTATATTTATATATACAGTGGCGGCTCGTGATTGTTTTTGTTGGTGGGGCCAGACACAGATTTTCGGGAAAATCATGGATTTGGGTTAGGTTGTATTTTAATTTATTAAATAATAAAAACGCGTTACACATTATTTTTGGTGGGGCCCGGCCCATCTGGCCCTTAATGACGAGCCACCACTGTATATATATATATATATATATATATATTTACATGAAACACAATTTAGATAACATGTGATGTAAGGAGAAGTGTTCTCATTTCGGAAGATCAAAATATGGCAACCCTAATATTGAACGTTCGCGCTGCAGACAGTTTAGTTGAAATTTGTTTCGCATGGATATTTTACAAAGGACGATGCCCACCGTTCGAAAGCAATGGCAAACTACTGAACGTAATAATGTCTAGAAAAATCATAAACAGCGTTAAAAGTTGGGGGTTGTTTCGCAAAGTCATGTAAAGGATATGCAGTTAACTTTTAATATTTAACGTAGTCTGACGTAGAAGTCGGCATATATTACACCACAGCCAACTCTAATAGTGGGTCGCATAACTCACCGGGAAACCATGATCTAGTTTGAATTGGGTGCTGGGTTTTATAAGTGAAATTTTACTCAATTCTATGAGTCTATGGTTATTTATGGATGAAAAATATTAATAATACTGATATTCCTTACTGTTAAACTTAACTTTTTCAATAATATAAACTTAATTTAGCATGTTGTGTTGATTTTAAAATGAATTCGTCTATATACAACAATACTGGAATGCGAGGTCACGCAACGATTGTGGTCTTATTTCCTATAATTTTTACCTGAGTCTGCTGGCCGTATGAGTTTATAGTTGGCTGTGATTACACAAGCAATAGTATTATTTTCAACATAGTAAGTGAGGGACACAACCATAACATGCCAGTCAGAAACAGTCTAGGACAACTGTTGACAACAGAGCAGGAGCAGGATATGAGATGGACATCCCACTTTGAAGATGTGCTAAACAGACCTGATCCTGAACATCCACCGGATATTCCACCGGCCGCACAGGATATTGATATCAACCTCAAATTGCCAGAAAAGCAAGAAATAGTAAAAGCTATTGGATCCCTGAGAAACAAAAGCACGAAATGATGAAATGACACAGAGCTTTTAGATCGATCCCATCTTAGCTGCAAACATATTAGAGCCACTGTTTGCAGATATCTGGGAGAAAGAAGAATTGCCTAAGTTGGACTCAGTGTCTGTAGTGAAATTCAAGAGGGAGACTGAATCAGATTGTCATAACTGGAGGAATCATTGCTTTAAGCCCTACCAACCAAGTGAAGATATTCTGCAAAGATCAAACAATCACAAGAAGTTTAAATTAGTGTCAAAGAACAAGCAGGAAGAAGAAGAAAAGAAATTATTGTAAATAAAAACTGTCGTTAAGCCTGTATACCACTCAAATTTTAAGGGACAGGTTAGGACAGGTGGGAAGACTAGACAATTTAATGTCCGCAGCTGTGCATCGCGGGCCCTGTTCAGTAGATTTTCAATGAACTCCAACAAAAAAATTTCCTACGTAATTGGAAGACAGGGATCGTAATGTCCCTCTTTTTTATATTACAAGTGGGGGTGTAAAATGCTTAATAGTGGGCAAGACCAATGAGGAAAATCATGGATTTGGGATATGTTGTATCTTGACTTTAGATAATATAAACGCGTTACACATTATTTATGAGCAAGCCATCTCGGCCCGAATAACGAGGCACTCAATATAATATATATTACATGAAACACAATTTATGACAACAGTGAAATCAGCAATAGTTATTTAAGATCAAAATATGCAAACACTAAGAAAGCGCGCTGAGCAGTTTATTAAATTTGTTTGCATGTGACCTATTTTACAGAAGGAAACGATAAATCCCCCGTTCAGAAAGCAACTGGCAAATACTGAACCGTAATAAGTCAAAAATCATAAACCCAGCGTTATAAAAGCTTGTTGTTTCAGCAGAATCAATGTAAAAGGATATGCAGTGAGACTTAATATTTCAGCCTACTAGTTCGCAGAATCTTAAACAGCCTTAATAATGGGTCCAACAACTACTCAAAACCAGACAGTTGAATGGTGCATGTTTTATAAGTGAAATACTCATTCTAGACATGTATTATGGAATGAGACAAATAAAATCCCTGATATTCCTCATTGTAAACAACCAAGAATAGAAACTAAAGGGCAGCCCGGACTAAATGAATCGCATGATGGAAAGGAACTGGACACGCAGTCACTGACGTGTGGTCTATTTCAAATATTTTCCCGAGGACAGGCGAATGAGTTTATAGCTGGCTGTGATTCACAAGCATGGATTATTTTCAAGCAAGTAAGTGAGGGTTTACCCTCGGGGTACCCTATAATTTTAAGTCGACTTTTGATTCTTGTGACTTAGCTTTATTGTGACTTAGTTTTATTGTGAGGTGGCGTCTGTGGCCTAGGGGATAGTGACTCAGTCTATTAAACCCGACGTTCTGAGTTCGAATCACGCTGCGGACAATTTGGTTGCAAACTGTTTCGCGTGGATATTTTACAAAGGACGAAGCACTACTCGTTCAGAAAGCAATGGCAAACTACTGAACGTAATAATGCCTAGAAAAATCACAAAAAGCGTTAAAAAGCTGGGTTGATTCGCAAAGTCCTGTAAAGGATATGCAATTAACTTAACTTTTATTGTGAAATTTATCACGTTACGAGTGTCATGTAATTTTAACCCTGCTATTATCATTAACTAAAATTATCACCTTGAGGGACACCCTTCTCTTTCTTGTCACCATCATTTTCAACCAACGGAAGATAGTTTAAGTGAAATTCCGTTTGGCTTGAATTGGTCTTTTGACTGTGAACACCGGCAATGTTGACACTCAAACGTCCAAGCTAAATTGTTTTATTGGTCTTCGTTTAACGGGAACATACTGCAGGCTAAGACTAAAGAAACCATAAACTGTACTGTTGGCCACAGTGTCATTTTTTTAATTGTTTAATTGGGCAATAAAATTCTTTCACTAGTTTTGCTCCAGTGTTCAGTTCTATTTTACTAAATAGAACAATTTACACCTATGATGTAATTTGTAATTATGATGTATTTGAATAGAACACGTGAATACTCGATTACGACATCTGTTTGAGCCTGGTTGAAGATTGGTTGTCATAAATTTTCTGTCTTTTGTTCCGGCGGAAATTATTCGGACAGTTTTGTATTTGTGTCACCACTTGTTTCCCTTTCCTGGCTACAGCGTTGCCCTTACAGCGACAGACATGAAGTGTCTACACAGAATGCCTGGGGTAACAAGAAAAGACCAGATTAGAAATGAAGACATCAGATAAAAGTGATTACAACTTCAGTACTGAATTTCATCAAGAAACAACAAATTAAATGGTTCGACCACATAAGCAAATTACCAACAGACAGTGCACCTCAAAGAGAAAAGTGATCGAATAGAATGGATACAAAGCAAAAGGCTGGCCACGCAAAAGGTGGACCTCAGAGAAAACATAGGTGACGAAAGACACTATTTATGAATCGCAAACCAGGAGTCGTTCTAGAAATATCTTCTTTTCCTGAAACTGTGAGACAAAACAGAAGTGGAGAAAGGAAAGAGAAAAAAAGCGTTGCCGTACTTCTTACATGATAGCCGTTAACATTTCCGTTTCGATCGAGGTTTCTGATACTTCTTCTTTTGTCAAAGGTTTGTTATCGTACATTTTCTATTCTTTGATACGAAGGTTAATATTCGTCAGCTTTGTATTTGTGTTATCGAATATCTTTGGAACGAGAGTGGAGCACCTACTCTCTACACTCCAATGACTCCCGGTGCAGCTTCATAGAGACAGACCGCAGCCCCCTGTAACATAAGGAAAACTAGCCTTCCCTCAAAATTCAATCAATCAATCTTCTCCAATGCGTATCATATATTATGTATCATAAATTTAGGGAATGCTAACCCGAAACAAATGCTTGCAGAAAACGGATGCACCAAGCTGTAAGGGGCATAAGATGGTGCAACGACCCCTCACAATGAGGAAGGGGATAGTGGATTATACGGTCGCCAATCTGCCTCGGAGATTTAGCCACGCAGTAAGAATGTCAGACCTACCATGACAAGGGTGGCCAAAACTTAATGCGGGAAGAGGTCGGCACAAACGGGAAGCAGAAATCATAGGAATTATATCCTACAGAACTGCTCCCAGTATGCAGACTTGAGAAGAAAAAGGTGGCCCACTTACACTAGCATCCAAGACAAACTGTATAGCGTGGCTGATAATCTGAGACAGACGGCTGCCTTTATTAGAGAACCTTAAATCACAATCTAGTGAGAACGCAGAAGAAGAAGTATCATAACTTCATAAATGGTGAACATAACAAAAATGTCAACAACAAAGGTAGGATATTCGTAACTACAAGATGTAAGCATTAGTAAAACGTTATTACGTCAGATAGGACAAGTAAAAGATATAAATAGTAGTAGATTGAGCAAGATATGGAAGTCAAAGGAGATCAAAACAAGCACACAGCTGAGAATCTTTCAATCAAATGTGAAGTCTGTGCTGTTCTATGGCTCGGAAACAAGGAAGACATGGAACAAAAGAAACCATAAGAAAACTGCAGACCTTCGTAAATGGATGGTAACGTAAACTGAGATGGTATGATAGGATTACAAACGAGTAACTCAGAGAGAAAAAAACAGATACCAGTGGAGAAAGAGCTCAGGAAGAGACGCTGGTGATGGATAGGACATATATTGAGAAGGCCGACCGGAAGCATTGCAAGACAGGTACAGTTTTGGAACCCGCAGGGAAAGAGGAGAAGGCCTAGACAGACATGGAGAAAAGAGCTGGAGGCTGATATTAAAAAGATAGGTAAAACATGGACAGAGTTTGAAGGGATGGCAAGAGAGAGGAAGAGTTGGAAGAAGTTTGTTGAAGACCTGTGCTCCGCTGGGAGTTGAAAAGTGAAGAAGAAGAAGTAGTAGATATTGAAACTATATGACACGAGAACAACATTAGAGAAAAACATTGTTTATGAGCAACGCAAATATGGTAATGACCAGTAAAAACGACTTACAAATTCAAATATCTTTATCACCTTTTTCCGGGAAGAATATTTGTACCGATTTTGTAACGAGAGATGTCTTCGGTTTTAGTCGGAAGTTTCAAGGAACATAATAGTTGGTGGTCACTACGGAAACAAAGGGGCAATAAAGTTATACACAAAATGGCTGCCTGGGGACATGGTGCCCAGTTCATGGAGAGTGGTAACGCTATATGGTTATTTTACCGTGTTGCAATATTAGTGATGGAACGAATGACCAATGACTCAGTCCGAACTGTGGTCAAATTGATATGATTATGTTTGGACTGGTAAAGAAAAATTTACACTTTTCAGGAATTTAGATAAAACGACTCCCGTATGTGTGGTACGGGGCCCGCAATGGAAGCAAAGAATAGTAATACCTACAAGGCATGTCGTAAGAAACGACTGATGTAGGACCTAAGGAAGCTGTCCTAGTAAATAAAAAGCATCGCAGAAATCGAAAGTGCTGGCCTACTTGTAGGTGCATAACTGGCACAGCGTACAATCACTCTTAGGCTCAGATCACATACAAATCACAGAGATTGGTTAACAAGTGATTGATATTGAGCCTTCGAAGAAGAAACATGTTGTCTTATCATGACGAGTATTGGGGAATAAACTGTTAGGCCGTATTGTCTTTTTAGCAACGACAGACGAAGTGATCATCATCGCGCCGATTGCCCTTAGTACTTAGTGTTCCTTGTCTAAAGCGTCTAAAGCCAAAGGATTGACCATTGCACAGGGGTTTACCACATATAGCTCGGCCACTCTCCACAGAAGTGGCACGCCACCTGCCAAAAATATGCACAAAGCACGAACTCTGTAGCTTCGGCAAAAATTCTAAAAAATGCCATTGTGAATCTACAGATTCGAACCTACGACCTTCAGAACGCAAGGCAAAGGGTAAGCCACCTAGCTACAGAGACCCCAAATCTGTACCCAAATGAGGCTGGATCGGCCCGAGAACCGATAGTTAGGAAAACAATCTCACTTCCACTGTCGAACTAGATCCTGGGAACCTACGATGCAGGTGTGCTACTCGCTATTCTTTCTCTCTCTTTATTAATATATTTATATAGAGGGTGTTTGTAAAGTCTCACTACACTTCATATGTAGAACAAATATGAAAATGAAGTACATGATGGCATCAATAAATGTGCTCTATAGTCAATTGTGACGCAATATGCAGTGAATGACTGTTGTCTGCTGGAGTAATTCTTTTCACACAAAACATAATGGTATTTTGAACGGAAGAAAGAAGCAATCAGAATTGACATTCAAGAAGTATCAACAGTCATGGTGCAGGTGGTATTTGACAATATGAAGAAACTTGTGCAGACGTGTCTTGAAACCCGTGGCGGATATTTCCAACATCTGGTATAATTACTATTTCATTGGCTCTTTCAAGTTCATGAAAAACATCAGTAGACCATAGCAGTAACTAATTTCACTACTTTGTTTAAGCCCATTTTTAAATGACGTCATGTACCTAGTTTTTCAAGTTTTATATATAAAGTGTAGTGAGACTTTAAAAACATCCTGTATATATAAACCTGAGCATCTGTATCTCAGCGGTAGTGAGCTCGATCACAAACCCAAGCGTACATGGTTCAAACCCCACGGTGGTCAAGTTTGGAAACCATTTTTTTTCCGTGGGCTTTTGTGGAAAGTAAAAATAGACCTTACCGTTCAGAAAGCATGGCAAACTACTGAACGTATAAGTGGGACCTAGAAAATCAACGACTCGTTTACTGTGATTGATAGCTACGTCCTGTAAAGGATATGACACGATTTCCATATATATATATAAACATGTGCAATTCACTGATAAATGTTTGGACGGTCACGCTTGTTGAACCGTACGAAAACAAATATGGACGGCAAAGCCACAACAAATCATTGGGAGACCAGAGTTTGTTAATTCGATATCTCGAGATGTAACAAACAAATCACTGACAAAGTTATAGGAATTTCTATAAATAAAAAAAAGAAGAGATGCCTCCAGTGCACGTGTAGATTCTCTTTGATGTCGCTAGTGAGCGTGTCTGGGGATTTCTGTAGAAACTGGCTGAGTAGTGATTTATGCTCGCATGAGTAGCAGACGAACACACTCCGGCTTTGTAGAACATGGCTAGACGGTAGAACAGAGAGACTGACAGATGGAGAGAGAAAGACAGAGAGAGAGAGAGAGAAACGGTTGAGAAAGACATAGAGATTGAAGAAACTTAATTGATATAACAACACATTTTGTTTATATTGATTGTACTTTAGTGATTAACAATGTGGGCTCCGATCTCTATCTTACACAGGAAGATCTCACGACAGAGCACGAACTCCGTAGCACCGGCGACTGTTCCCATGTAATTTAGAAGATGGTGAAAATATTTTGTAAGAATTTTATTTTTAATCTTTTCTAATGATTTTTTCCTGGGCAGCGGTTATCCGTCCTGATCTTCTCGATTTTGAACTGCCAAGGGTTAGTGTTATGTTATGCGATCGACGTCATGGCACATTGGGCATTCCCATTCGTGTTCTGTCCTCCGTTGCAGCCGCCATCCCAAAGTCCATTTGCTCACAGTACCCATGAGAAGTTGATTACTATATCTTCTCTCTCTACCACGAAGACGACACTGTCTGGCATGTCCAAATTTAACGCCTAATTCTTGAACTCGTTCCAGTGTCTGAGATCCGCCCATGTCACACAATTGAGAGCGTACCGCATTGATAATATCGGCTCTGTCCATACTTCTGCCCACTTGAGTCAGGGCACTGTTTGCAAGAGAGTCAGCACGCTCGTTACCCTGCACTCCAGCATGTCCAGGCGTGTACAGCCAAGTCATTTTCTTGAGATGTGATCTCCGAATGATGTCCACCCATTCCATACGCATACTTCCAGATTCAATCAGTAGAAGCTCTGTCATGGGTGGCTGAGCAACAGGTTACCCATACGATCATCATATCAGACTCGATGAATATGCTTCAACTGCCAAGGATTCTTTTACGTGCTCAAATTGAAAACGCGACTAACGTTTTATCGTTCTTCTCCGATAGGACTAGGAACTTGATCTTTCATACACTGAGATCAGAGATCTCTAGAAAAAGTATTCCGATGGCTCCACGAGGGCGCGAACCGAGTAGCTTTGAAACGAGAGTCGAGAATCTAACCTCTGCGCCACATTGCACAGAGACCCCATTGAGAAATTCGTGTATGCTCGTACAAAATACGAGGGTATGGTAAAAATGTGATGCGGGATGGGTTGAATCAGAGCCAACTATAAACGTATGGGCCTTCGGACTAAGGTAGGAATTATGGGAAATCAGACCCCAACTACACCACGTGACCTCGCATTCCAGTATTGGTGTATATAGACGAGTTCATTTTAAAATCAACACAAAATGCTAAATCGAAGTTATATTATGCAACAAGTTAAGTTTAACAATAAGGAATATCAATATTATGAATAGTTTTCACCAATAAATAACCATAGACTCACAGAATTGAGTAAAATTGCAAAAATGCTTGCAGTGCTTTATCAAACATCTATATTTTCCGGCCCCCTTTTCTGATCTTGGTCAGGGAACCCCTTGCCAGTTGTCTGGCCTAGTTATCTATAGTTGGTTGTGGTTGAATAGACCCGTTTGCTGAAAAAATGCTCTATAGGTATTAACGTATTTAACTTATTTAAAGTGATGTTTGTTGATGGTGATATTAATAATGCTCTCCTCTCTAGCGAATGTCGTTATGTAGTTAACCTTTTACGTGGAAAATTGTTTTCACCGTTGCCTATTAACCCTTTAGCTGCTAAGGACGTATATATACGTTTTCCCATTCACTTCTAAAGACGCATTAACACGTCTGTTATTATCTCTCCCCTGTGGCTAAAGACGATTTAACACGTTATACATTGCTACTATCACAGCTATAGGCGTACATTCACGTTTGTGACCTAGAAACAAAGAGTAGCTATTTTTAGCTCAGCCTTCAGAAAGTATGTAGCAGCGAAAATAATAATTCTGTCTTTATTGATTTGTTCCATTGTCTATGCTGTAATTTATTGTGTTTCTCATCGTCACTTTAGAATCGTTTTAAAATGAAATTCCCTAAACTTTTCAATTAATCTGCAATTTCAGTTCAGTTTAGAATATCTTCATTGCACTCCGGACATGTGCATAAGTGCTCCGATATCCTTTGCAATATCTCCAACAGTGTCCAGCGACTAACCGTACCAGTTCGATGTTGACTGAGGAGCATACACATATAACCTGCTTCTAACGCATGAATTTCAGCCTCATAATTGGAATTAATTTTTAAAAAAAAGTTGTGTTTTTATTAAATATAGTTCTCTTTCATAAGTTCATGTTAGCACATACAGTTTTAACGTTTCTAAAGCCAAAGATTTACTGCCTTTGACCTAGTTTTTCTCCGCAGAAATGGATAACCATCCGTTGACAGTGTACAAAGCCCACACATCATACCTCCGGCAAAATTCTAGGTGTCTTAAAAAGTGCACAGAACGACGCGGTCCATAATAGAACCTACCACTTTAGCAACGCAAGGTAAACCCCTTCGTCACAGATTTCCAATGCGCCCTAGTGGTTACCGGGGCCCACATTGGGATGTAAAGAATAGAACCACTGTTACCTGCCACGCATGTCGTAAGAGGCGACTAAGGAAGTCGGGCGTGGGGCTAGCTACCCAACACTGTAAAAAACACTAAATGGCTACAGAACGAAGAGCGAACCGAGTAAACGCTGCCTGAAACCGGACACATCGCCGAAGGATAAGCACCAGAGCTCCAAATGGTGCTGAAGATGTGACGTAAAACACACAAATGCTAAGGCTGCATAAATCAGAATTCCACATGAATAGAATTTATGGGGAAATCTGGTACATCGATCTGGACGATGATCGAGAGAGAGAGAGAGAGATTCTCGATGGTTAACAAATGTTACAGTGTATGTGAACGATCAGTTTTCATGTAAAAATGTTGCTTTAGTGAAAAAAAGGAAATGTTCATTTGCCCGGTGTAAGAACAAAAATCAAGTGTTTAAGAGCCTGCGTTTTTTCCTTGGCAAGATATGGTTGTGAGACATGGAACATTGGCAAAGCGGCGGAGAAGATCACTTATGCCTTTGAATGGAAATGCTACAGTAGATTACTTAGAATATCATGGACAGAGAAAATAACAAACACTTCTGTTCTGCTTGATATTGAAGAGAGTTGGCTATTAAAGAGCATAAAAACAAAGGAAATTTAATAATTCGGACACATCAAACGACATGAGTGTCGGGAGAAAAATAATTTTGGAGGGAATGGTGCCTGGAAGAAAAATGAAAGGAAGACCTAGAAGACGATGGGTACAAGATGAACTGAGAATGGCTGCTGCTGACGCCTGTCAACTTGCACAGAATAGAGAGTTTTTTTCAGGAGTGCTGTCATGGGAGTCAAGTTCGAACAAGCTACTTGATGATGATGATGAAGAACAAAACTTGTTGTTTCACCAATTCTGTAACGTCTATGGATGGTCATTCCTAAAACCTAGTCCAGTTTATAGCCATTAACTATATTTGCAAAGACCGGATTATGGACGATAACCATTAAAACAACGGTTCAGTGGGATCACTGGCGGCAGTCGTTACTCTATCTAAGGTTTGATAACTTTGGCTAAAGAGGTACAGAAACAATGAAATTGCTACCCAGCTGTCGGTTAATGGACATTAAGACGTCCACAAGACGAACGCAATGACGAGGGTAAATTACTTCAATGTACATAAAGACAAGAGAACGAGGACAACATAAATTTTCTAACGATATTGGTGGTGGTGTAAATTACTGCAAATGTACATAAATCTAGCATAGAGTTTGGTTGAAACGTTAACGATGGAAACTATATATCTCACCTAATGTAGCTTTATAGTCGCCCTTTGCCTTATAATAGCCCATCAACTTTGATTCTCATGGTAATTACCATTTGGAAGCGAAATTTGCACCCAAAAAAGTGGGCGTTGGAGGAAAAGAAAGTCCACAACCACCAGCTAAACTGGCATGCCTATAAGAATTGCACATTCTTATCATAACATTGACTACTCACATTAACTCTAGCGCCTGGACAATAACTGTTGGTACGGATGTTTAAGCATCGTTTTAAAGGAGCTGTGCTCGCAGATTTTAAGTTAAAAGCTGTGAACAGTGTAACATGGTGAACCACAGCTGAAAATGCAACGATGTTCTTAAAATACGAGAAATACCTTATGAATTGTTCTAGCAATTTCATGTGTCTCGGATGGTGTTTAGATTTTCAAGATGTAATATGTGTTAAATATACCATGAAAATTATGACACAACTGTGATTGTGAGAAAACTGTGATTGTGAGAAATTCATTGTGAGAAGTCTTCAAGGATTTATTAAAAATTTTGTTATCACTATTTTTTTTTTAATATTATGGTTAAGACATCGTCGATTTCTAGCAAATTCCACGTAGAATAGTAAAAGTCTGGATAATACACATTTTCTTGCAATAATGTGAATTGTTGTTCAACGTTTTTTAAACTTAAAAACAAGTGAAGCTTATGAAGCGTGTAGATACAATACGGGTAGATTGTAATTATCCAGCATAAGTTAATATAAGGTAATAGTTCTGCTACCTGAAATCAATATATTTAAACTGCAGATTTAATTAATTTTTTTAAAATATTATCAGTAACAACTGTTGGAAAAATGGATAGAATCTATTACGCTGCACTTAGTGACGCATCCATATGTGTTTAACTCTCACTAAACGCACAAAAAAATCATGTTTTCGCGAGCTGTTTGTAAGGGTAATATTTGCAATGGATAGTGCTTTAAACAAAATGTTATAACTTTCTTATATTAAACACCGCTGGTGTGTTGCCGGTGCCCTCATGTGGACCAAAGAATGGTAATGCTGCGATCTGCAAGGCATATCGTGGGAATCGACTACGGTAGGGGTCTACGGAAGCTACCTTAGTAAATAAAAAGAGTCGCAGAACATGGATGTGTTGACTTATTTTAGGTGCATAACTGACATAACGTACAATCGCTCTTATGCTCAGATCACATACAAATCACGAAGAATGGTTTAAAATAAGAAGTGGTCGCTATGGAGCGTTTGAAGAAGAAGAACAAATAGAGATGAAGTGCCAGAGCACTATTTCATACATCAAATATGTAGAGATGAAATGCCAGAGCACTATTTCATACATCAAATATGTAGAGATGAAATGCCAGAGTATTATTTCATACATCAAATATGTAGAGATGAAATGCCAGAGTATTATTTCATACATCAAATATGTAGACATGAAGTGCCAGAGCATTATTTCATACATCAAATATGTAGACATGAAGTGCCAGAGCATTATTTCATACATCAAATATGTAGACATGAAGTGCCAGAGCATTATTTCATACATCAAATATGTAGACATGAAGTGCCAGAGCATTATTTCATACATCAAATATGTAGACATGAAGTGCCAGAGCATTATTTCATACATCAAATATGTAGACATGAAGTGCCAGAGCACTATTTCATACATCAAATATGTAGACATGAAGTGCCAGAGCATTATTTCATACATCAAATATGTAGACATGAAGTGCCAGAGCACTATTTCATACATCAAATATGTAGACATGAAGTACCAGAGCATTATTTCATACATCAAATATGTAGACATGAAGTGCCAGAGCACTATTTCATACATCAAATATGTAGACATGAAGTGCCAGAGCATTATTTCATACATCAAATATGTAGACATGAAGTGCCAGAGCATTATTTCATACATCAAATATGTAGAGATTAAAATTATATATGTTATACATTTTTTTTACCGCATTCTATAAATAATTATGCAGAAATAGCGTCAATTGAATTTTGAGAACTATTTTGTTTCTAGTTATTATTTGGTTCGGGATGTGAATTATCGTAAAATTGGTCTTACCAGAACGGTTTGTCAGGTGGCTTGTCGTACTTTAAGAGTTAATTTCTTAGTTATCTGAAAGTGTCGACATCCAAGAGCTTACATTTTCGTTTTCGAATAATTACTTATTTGGGAAAAAGCGGGCTACTATTTTCAGTAGGACAAACACAAACGTAGTCGATATCTGGAAATGAAAACGGCAGGTTTGTGATTATTTTCAAATCTGATTTACGCCTATTTAATCTCAGTTCAATGTCTCTGATCCAAGTCTATTCAATCTAAGCTCAATGTCTCTGATCTAAGTCTATTCAATCACAGATCAATGTCATTGATCTATGTCTATTCAATCTCAGATCAATGTCACAGATCTACGTCTATTTAACTACAGTCCAATGTCACTAATCTTCGTGCCTTTCGTCTAGTCTAGGGACAAAAATCCTTTAAATAAGCAGTGTCATTGTTGAACAGCTGTTATTGCTCTCTGTGTTAAACTAGTGTGTTACTACAATAACATTATAAGGGAGTGAAAGGTAAAGTCATATTCAAGCGTTAGAGCACATGTTATGCAACATAGATAATGCGGGTTCCGGTAATGGGGAAGTAAAGGAATTTATCCAACGATTAGTTAAAAACTCAACAAACCAACATTTTAGCAACAGCTTGGGCAAGCGGGTTGTATTCCTTAGCCAAGAAATCTAACGATATAACACAAATTAGTCATACGAATGGTTGTGAATCATGGACATTTAATAAGGTAGTGGAAAAACATATATGTGCTTTTGAATATAAGTGTTACAGAAGAGTTCGCATATCATGGACAGGGAAGAGAACAAATAGATATATCCAGAAAGAACTCAAAATCAAAGTAAAATGGGTGATGCTACAAATAAGAAGGAGAAAATTGAGGTATTTTGGACATATAGAAAGAAACGAAGGGCTGGAGAAGACCGTCATGGAAGGAGGGCATAACGGCAAAGAGAAGAAGAGGAAGACCACGGAGAAGATGGATTCAGGATGTAACTGATGGTTTGAACATGACGGCTGCAGAGGAGGGACATCTGGCCTATGAGAGAGAGAGAGATAGAGAGAAATTCCAGAGTACTGTTGGGGTGGCAAAGTTATGCTCAGGACATGCTATTTAATAATAAGTTATACTTTTACTAGCAGTAATTAAAGTGTAAACTTGGTATCATTGTATTTTTGTTAATAAGTTTAACTTCGAGAAGTCTCACTGATGAGATTTAAGCGTATCTGTGGCTAAGTGCTTAAGCATTGACTTTCTGTATCTGTGGCTAAGTGCTTAAGCATTGACTTTCTGTATCTGTGGCTAAGTGCTTAAGCATTGACTTTCTGTATCTGTGGCTAAGTGCTTAAGCATTGACTTTCTGTATCTGTGACTAAGTGCTTAAGCATTGACTTTCTGTATCTGTGGCTAAGTGCTTAAGCATTGACTTTCTGTATCTGTGACTAAGTGCTTAAGCATTGCCTTTCTGTATCTGTGGCTAAGTGCTTAAGCATTGCCTTTCTGTATCTGTGACTAAGTGCTTAAGCATTGCCTTTCTGTATCTGTGACTAAGTGCTTAAGCATTGACTTTCTGTATCTGTGGCTAAGTGCTTAAGCATTGACTTTCTATATCTGTGGCTAAGTGCTTAAGCATTGACTTTCTGTATCTGTGACTAAGTGCTTAAGCATTGACTTTCTGTATCTGTGACTAAGTGCTTAAGCATTGCCTTTCTGTATCTGTGACTAAGTGCTTAAGCATTGCCTTTCTGTATCTGTGACTAAGTGCTTAAGCATTGCCTTTCTGTATCTGTGACTAAGTGCTTAAGCATTGACTTTCTGTATCTGTGGCTAAGTGCTTAAGCATTGCCTTTCTGTATCTGTGGCTAAGTGCTTAAGCATTGACTTTCTGTATCTGTGGCTAAGTGCTTAAGCATTGACTTTCTGTATCTGTGGCTAAGTGCTTAAGCATTGACTTTCTGTATCTGTGACTAAGTGCTTAAGCATTGACTTTCTGTATCTGTGACTAAGTGCTTAAGCATTGACTTTCTGTATCTGTGACTAAGTGCTTAAGCATTGACTTTCGTTCAGAAGATTGTAAGTTCCAATCCGGAACGTGGCATTCTGTTCACGAATTTATGTTTCTCGAGAGACCTTTAGGATTGTTGTCGGAGCTACGGAGTTAGTGCTTTGTGCAATGCTCTCAGCAATATTTGTCAGTTTTATTCAAATGTGAAAAAATACAGTCATAAGGCCTTTCTCAAGCAAAGGATACAAAAGAAGAAATTCAGACTACGTATACGCCAGACATAACATATAAAGTCAAAAACAATAAATTCGGCCGTAGAACATAATAATTCAGCCTCTTTGGGCCTTTATGGATTTATTGTCTAACTATATATGTTATGTCTGTCGTATAGGAAGTCTTAACTTCTTCGCGTTCTTTGTATCCTTTGCTTGATAAAGACCTTTGGTCGAAACGTTTCTTTATATTGTCTTTTAAAAAAGTTAATTGCATATCCTTTACAGGACTTTGCGAACCAACCCCAGCTTTCTAACGCTGTTTGTGATTTTTTTCCAGGCATTATTATGTTCAGTAGTTTGCCATTGCTTTCTGAACGGGTGGTGCCATCGTCATTTTGTAAAAATCCACGCTCAACAATTTGCACGCTGTCCGCAGCGTGATTCGAACTCAGAACATCGGGTTAATAGACCGAGTCACTATCCCCTAAGCCACAGACGCCACCATATTGTCTTTACACTTTGTAAAACTATATTATTTTGTTTTTTAGGTGTTTCACTTTTACTACATATTGCAGTCTTCCATTATATCGAAAATATAGTCAGAGCTCAACCTCGTATACTGAATAATGTTGAGTTAGTAATGCTACTACGTTACCTGCAATTAACATTTAGCATTGTTATCTAATTTGTATTATATGTAATGAGCTCCAGCCGGCGCTAAGGAGTTCGTGCACCATTGACTGGTCATGCAGCAGATAAATCAAGAAAATATGTTGACAAAAGAAGTGGTAGAAGAGAGAAGAAATTAGTGAGCCATGGGAACCATGAGTATGCATACTCTTTAATATGTTGGGAGAGACTGAGAACCTATGGGTCTATCTGAAGTGCAATGGCGTCAGTTTAGTAGCCAATAACCAATAACCACCAACCAATCTCCTGATTACGGAGTCACCGATAACGAATGATAGCAGAATGATCAAGTAAGAATGTGCTGTGGAAATTTTATGGTTAGAGGACAGCGTGTGCTAAAAATGTTTGGTGTATTCATGTACACCAACTCTAACTGGGCCTGAAAACTGATGGAGAAACCCCTGAACTAGCTTACGTTGGGGGCTGGAATATATATATATATATATGTTTGATAGAACACTGCAAGCTTCTTTGCAATGTTACTCAATTCTGTGAGTCTATGGTCATTTATTGATGAAATATATTCATAATTTTGAAATTCCTTATTGTTAAACTTAACTTGTTGCATAATATAACATTGATTTAGCATTTTGTGTTGCTTTTAAAATGAATTCGTCTATATATAACAATACTGGAATGCGAGGTCATGTGGTGTAGTTGTGGTCTGATTTCCCATTATTCTTACGTGAGTCCACAGGCCCATAAATTAAAAGTTGACTCTGGTTCATGCGCAGCTTCTGATGGTTATACGGTCATCGTTTGGTTATACGGTCAGCGGGTCGGATAAAATTCTAGGAAATCAGACCACAACCGTCACGTGATATCGCATTCCAGTATTATTGTATATAGACGAATTTATTTTTAAATCAACACAAAATGCTAAATCAAAGTTATATTATGCAAAAAGTTATGCTTAACAATAAGGAATATCAATATTACGAATATTTTTCACCAATAAATAACTATAGACTCACAAAATTGAGTAAAATTGCAAAGAAGCATGCAGTGTTCTATCAAACACATACAATCCAGTCCCCCAACTGAAACTAGGTCAGCTGTTTCCCCTGAATCCGCAGGCCCATAAGTTTATAGTTGGCTGTGGTACATGCATAGCCTCCGATAATCGTACGGCCAACAGGCTCGGGTAAAATTCGAGGAAATAAGACACAAACCCGTAACGTGACCTCGCATTCCAGTATTGTTGTATAAAGGACGAAAACGCTTGCAGTGTTCTGTCAAACATATACAAAAACGAGCCTCCAACTCAAAATAAGGTCAAAGTTTCCCCGGTCCCTTATATGGCCCAATATTAGAGTTAACTGTTGTTGGACTACAGGAAACCCGGATCCTTTACGTGGTGATCTAAATTACAAGTACCCTGAAGTCGAAGTAAATCTCGCCTGAATTGCGAAAAATGCTAGTGATAAAGCCTTCACGCAAAAGTCAGTCAGAAGCGCCATATTAGAAGCCATGTTTAGACCATAGTTTATAGCAAGAGAAAAAAATCTTATGTTTTCTGTGGTCTCCTATGTTAGCGTCTGTAGCTTAAACGTAGTGAGTTCGATCAAAACCCAAATGTACCTGGTTCAAACTCCGCCTCTTGCAAATTTGGAAGCAAATTAGTTTCCTTGGATTTTTATGAACGATAAAAATAGCCCTCACCGTTCAGCAAAAATAACAAACTACTGAACGTATAAGTGCTGCCTAGAAAAATAACTACTTGTTTACTGTGGTTGATGGCTAAGTCATGTAAAGGGTATGCCATGATTTTCATTCAGTATAAAAAAACAAGTATTACGATTTTCTGAAAATAACGACGCAGTTCTTCAAGTTCTCTGTGGAAGTTGGACTCATTTAGCAGCTCAAGTAACTAAAGGTATGTAACGTTTTATTGCATTTACTTCCATTATCATCATCATCGTTATCATGTGCCATGCCGGCAGGCATAATTCCAGGTTCTTAAATGGCCTGCATTTAATGCTGATAATCATTACAACTCTTCAGAAATTCACTTGCAGTGGATTCCATCTCACTGTGGCATTGCAGGCAATGAGAGTGCTGATGTCTTAGCTAAGGAGGGCAGTGCCAAAGAGCAAATTTACCAACCCTTGTCTTTTCAAGAGGTCAAAACCCTCATACAGAGAAAATCTGCAGTAGACTGGAAGACAAACACTGGATATGATTATGGAAAAGACTCCTCAAAGACCTAAGCAGAACAGACCAGGTCATTATATTTGGACTACGCACCGGACACTGCAGACTCAACAAACACTTAAACAGACTAGGAATAAGTCAAACAGCTCTCTGCCAGTGTCAGCAGGCAGAACAGACACCAGAGCATATCCTGCAAGACTGTCCTGTGTGAGCTGAGAAGCAACATGTAGCCACATCCAGTCGACCTGAAAACTAAGCTTTGGGAAACCTGACAGACCTGAAGCTGTCTGCCCAGTTTGTGGTCCACAGTAAATTAAGCGCATGACCAGAGATCGCTGAAGAAGAAGAAGAATTACAACTCTTTAGTTATGATATCTACTTTCTAGTTGGACCTGAAAATAACGTTTATTACTTTGTACGCAGTTTGATTTAATGTTGTAATCTTCTTCTTCTTTTGTTGTCACACTGCTACCAGGTTGTTGCCCAGTGTCGAGGTTTTCTGTTTTTGTCTTGAGCTGTTCTGGTGGCTTGGGTGATAGTTAATGTTGCTCATTGACAGGGGTCTGTTATGACATCTAACCATCTTTTTCGTGGTCTTCCTCTCTCCTTCTTTCCTGATGTTCTGTTGTAGAAGACTGTATGATGTAATATCTGTGAATTCGCCCGTGGGGTGCCGGAGCCCCAAGGAAGCCAAGAATAGTACCACTGCAATCTACAATGCATGTCGTAGGGAGGCGACTGGTGTAGGCCCTAGAGATGCTACTCTAGTAAATAAAAAGCAGCGCAGAAATCTGATGTATAATCTGATGTATAACTGGCACAACGTATAATCGCTCTTAGTCTCAGATCACATGCAAATCACAAAGAGCGGTTAACAAGTGATCGATATGGAGCGTTCGAAGAAGATGGAAGAATAATGTTACAGAAGCGTCATTTCATATACCACGAACAAAGAAGATAACAAACTGTTCTATGTAGAGAAGGAAACAGAAAATATATCAAATTATGCTATGCAAAAAGAACTTAAAATCAAAGACCTGGCATTTTTTTGCTTGGAGTGCTGATTTTGCATCTGTCAAAAATACAACAGGTTGTGGATCAAGTTTGGTGTTCAACAGTTTCTCAGTTGCCACATTGATTGCATGAATTTCTACATCATAGTTATGATAGAATCTCCATGTATTTGTTCAAATCGTATCTCTAACATTGAGTGCTGTCATCATCATTATCAAATAGCTTGTCCTGAGCAGAACTTTGCTACCCCAACAGTACTCCGGAACTTCTCTCTCTCATAGGCCAGAGGTACTGCCTCTGTAGTCGTCATGTTCAGACCATCAGTTACATCCTGAATCCATCTTCTCGGTGGTCTTCCTTCTTCTCTTTGCTGGTATGCCTCCTTCCATGATGGTCTTCTCCAGCCCTTCGTGTCTTTTTATATGTCAAAAATATCTCAATTTTCTCTTTCGTATTTGTAGCATCAGCCAGTTTTCTTGAGTGCTGTTGCAGTATTTAACTATCTTATATCTCACTAACACTAGAAACTTTAAATATCATGCAGAGCTGCCATTCTCCAACGATTTGAAGATCTAATACTCAAAGATTCCCACTCTCACAAGACTTTTAACACACGTCTTATATATTTATATCTTCTTCTTCTTCTTCACCCTTCGCCCCTAGGGAGGTATACGTCCACAACCAAGACCTTCCAAGCCAGCCCCTCTTCTTCACCTTCGCTCCTAGGAAAGCATAGGTCCGCAATCAATACCTTCCAAGCTCGCCTATCCAAGGCCATCCTTTCCAGATCTCTCTCCTCTCTCCCCACTTTCATGCATTTCGTCTCCAATTCCCGTCTCAAGGTATTCCTGGGTCTTCCCCTGCCTCTATTGCCCTAGGGGTTCCATTCCAGGTGCCAATCCTGGAGATCTTCCGGGTTGAAAGAAGGTGAGTAGGCAGCCCGATTTCCTTTCGGATTTCACCGAGTCGCTTCGTGAGTCCCTCCTTGTTGGATCCTTCTTCTTCCTCGGGTGGCGAGCTATCAATTTTCCTGGTTGTGATTTCTGTAGCAATGTACTGTTTTTTACGGGTTGGGGTAGCTAGCTCCACGTCCAACTTCCTTAATCGCCTCTTGTGACATGAGTGGTAGGCTAGCTCCACGTCCAACTTCCTTAATCGCCTCTTGTGACATGAGTGGTAGGCTAGCTCCACGTCCAACTTCCTTAATCGCCTCTTGTGACATGCGTGGTAGGTAACAGTGATTCTATATATCTATATACTTCTCTTAGTTGCTGAACTACCGTAAAAAAAACCCCATAAGATCTGCAATGCTTGTAGACTCAGCTTTTAAAATCTTGTTACGCCTTTGCTTTGATTCCCAACGGTCGTGAGTTCGAATCTGGACAGCGTCGTTCTGTTCACTCTGCATTTTTCCAGATATTTCTAGGAGCTGCAGAGCTCTTTCTTTGTGCAATACTCTCAGCAGGTGATGTGCCATTTCTGCAGAGAGCTACTTAGCTATATAGGACAAAATCCAACACAATGTAGTCAGTATGTCGTATTTAAAAATTCTGTGTCTAGTTGTAACGAAGCGTGTGAGAAAGACACTCCCCCTGTGAGTCATTTTTTTTAGAATGGCTCAATGGTTGTGTTCGTAAGGACGCTCGTATTGCAAGGCGATGGGTGTCGTAAGAAATGAGAGTAAGCGGTTCGAATCCTTGTTTGTATATTTTGTTTTCATAAGCTCTTAATACCTGTACACTGTTTATTTGTTGATCATATTTGTTGCTTCCTCTGGGGTTCTTGCAAAAAACTACTTGTTCTCATCTTATGTCATTCAGTAATATTTAGCCGTACGTTATCTTAACAAAGATGCGTTTAATAAATTTCTTCTACGTGTACACATAAGTGTACACATTTATTGTTACGTTTCAAAAGATGATTTAAGTAAAAAAAAAATGTACGCAGTGTTGATACATTTTAAAGAGAATTTTAAAAGAGGTTCCCATTTGCATCTGTTACAAAGTCTAGCAGCATCATTGTAGCCTTTTGTTGATGTCTCCCGCTTGACTATAAGTCTTTTCTTTAGATCCAGCTGCATTAGTCCACGGAAGCTTACACACAAATAGAGCAGGATACAGACATATCAAAAATCGTGTATACAACTGACACACAGAATGCTGCTACAACACACGGCTGTAAATATTCCCAAAGGAAGAAAATAAGCCCCGAAATCTGCAGCTATTAAGGAAAAGAAACATTCAGGAACATTGAATGACAAACTAGCCTGGGTTTTATTTAAAGTTTGACGACGTAAACGCCGAGTGAAACGAGCTGAAGACATTCTTTCCTGTCTGCTACAGTAACGCGGCGCGCTTAAACAGAATTATATGTCGTTTAACCATTCTTTAATTACGCGTTTCTTCGCCTTTTCATTTCATTGAATCTTGTTCAGGGTAGTGGACGAATTCACTATGAAAAGATACATTGAGTGTTTGAAATAGTGAAAGATTATTTGTCGTCCACCACTAAACAGAGAAAGTTATAATTTTTTTTTACTGCAGTCACTAAAGTACAGGGACGAGAATTTACTGTTGAAAATAAACCATCAACGATTTTGGCCACATGAGGAAAGCTGTTCTGAAGAAATTACTGGAAGGATTGAGTGAAGATGAAAGAGCATTCACTACAGAAGCTATAAGCTTCGATATAGATATCATATGTTGAGATTCCCTCGCGATTGATTTGACCATCACCATAGCACTTCGGTGAGTAACCATGTGTGCTTCGATCTCTTTCTTATACATGAAGATCTCAGCTGCAGTGCACGAACTCCGTAGCACTGGTGAGGGTTCTATGATGTAATTTTGAAGATGTAGAAGGTATTTTAGCAGGAATTTTGTTTTTGATCTTTTCTAATGAATTTTGCCCGGGCATCGGCTTTCCAGCCTGCTCTTCTCGATTTTGTACTGCCAATGGTTCTTTTACGTGCTCCAATTGAACACGGGACCTACGCTTAATCGTCCGTCTCCGATAGGCCTAGGAACTCGATCTCACCTACACTGATATCAGAGATCTCTGGAAAAATATCCAGATGACTTCACGAGGAAGCAAACCTGGTACCTTTGGCACGAGAGTTAATCACATAACCTCCACGTCACAGAGACCCCCACAGGGAATCCCTCGCGAAAGATCGACAAATGTGGCGATGCAATATCACAGGGAATTCTATAAATGAAAAGGGCTTCGTTATTAGGGGAGATATAGTGAGACTCGTCATGTGTGTCCCACCTGTTTTAGGGATTGATTTCAGGACTCGTCTCTACAGGCACCTCAGTATATGGTAGAGAGGTGTTTTCATTATAATTTTTCCAGCTCTGTTGTCTCTTGCAACATTACCACAGCATTACATGTCAGAGCTACTGTAGAGAGCTCTTATTCCATCACTCGTCTCCATGTTATTCCTGGTCTTCCTTTTTTTTTATTCTACCCTTTTGTGTCTAAATGATAACTTTCTTCTTTTCTTGTCCTCACACTGATACCGGGTTTTTCTCAGTGATGTTTTTTTCACACTGTTACCGTGTTTTTCTCAGGGACGTAGTTTTTTTGTTTTTGTCTTTCGTTGCTCTAGTATCTCTGGTGATAGTTATTGTTGCTTTTGCATATGATTCTGCTGTCCATCTTTCTCTTGGTCTTTCTCTTGCCTTCGTTCCTAGTGTTCTGTTGTAAAGACGTTGTATACAGGGGAAATTGCTTCCATTCTCATTAAGTGGCCAAACTGCTTCTCTCTTTTATATCCCAATGTAATTCAAACAAGGTTATGTCCCAACTTTCTTTATTATGCTAAGTGCTTTAGGTAGCATAGAGGGAAGACAACGCCGGTTCCCATAATTAACGAATATGTCGGACGGAAATACGCAGAAATCACAATCTCGATGTCAATTGCAGTAATGTAACAAACGTCATGTTAGGGAAATGTAGAAGAGGTTTATCGTCGAGACGTCGACTCACAAACACGGTTTATTTAACAACAAATGAGCACATAAAGCAATATTTATCAGATAAAAATCAATTAGATTATGTTGCAGCAAAGTCTCTTAAAAATTCATTCAAAATATTCAATTTAAATTCCTACATAAAAATTCACCCTTTTCAAAATTACACAGAAATCCCTCGCCGATGCTATGGAGTTCGTGCACTGTCGCTGAGATCTTCCTGTGTAAGAAAGAGATTGGAGCAATCCTGGATTATTCACTGAAGTGCAATAATGATGTTCTTATCAATCAATAAATCTCACAAGAAATTTATACAAATAGGCTATGATGTTGTCTTTGCCAGTTAACAATTAGAAAGTAGGTAGGCGTGATGCAGCGATTTACAGAAAACATAAGTATGCATACTCTTCGATATCTGTTGGGGAGATTGAGCACCTATGGGTCTGCTCGGAGTGCAATGACGTCAGTTTTGTACTTCGGTGAGTAACCATGTGTGCTTTGATCTCTTTTTTTTTACACAGGAAGATCACAGGTGTAATGATGATGGTCCTATCAATCAATCAATCAATCAATCCATAAAGTCAATCAATCAATCAATCACTTAACCAATAGTAACTAACAACCGTGAACGTCTGTAGCTCAAGCGGTAGTGAGCTTGCTCACGAACCCAAGCGTACCTGGTTCAAACCCCACGGTGCGCAAGTTTGGAAGCAAATTCGTTTCCGTGGCATTTTTACAAAAGGTAAAAATAGACCTCACCGTTCAGAAAGCAATGGCAAACTACTGAACGTATAAGGGGCGCCTAGCAAATCATCGACTCGTTTACTGTGGTTGATAGCTACGTCCTTTAGGATATGCCACGATTTTCATTCATTTTCAACCAATAACCAATGGTAACCAATAACCAATAGTAACCAATAACCAATAGTAACGAATACGTAACAATTTGTCACCCTCAGTTGTGCTTGAACTCCTCTCGTTCCTAGAAGTTCTCATAACAATATTATACAAGAGGTTCATCATCATCAAATATCTTGTCCTGAGCCATAACTTTGCCATCCCAACAATCCTTCAGAATTTCTCTCGCTCATATGCCAGATGTCCCGCCTCTGCAGCCGTGAGGTTAAAACCAGCAGATACATCCTGAATCCATCTTCTCCGTGGTCTTCCTGAATCTCTTTGCCATTATGTTTCTTCCATGATGGTCTTCTCCATCCCTTCTTGTCTCTTTATGTGTTCAAAATACTTTAATTTTTTCTTTTGTATTTGTAGCATTAGCCAGTTTTCTTTGGTTTTGAGTTCTTTCTGGATAGATCTATTTGTTCTCTTCTCTGTCCATGATATATGGAGGACTCTTCTGTAACACTTATATTCAAAAGCACTGATATGATTTTCCACTGCTTTGTTAAATATCCATGTTTCACACCCATACGTTGCCACTGGGTCACAAGTGAATACAAGAGATTCTTTCTTCTTCTTCTTGTGTCGTCACACTGATACCGGGTTGTTACCCAGTGTTGTGGTTTTCTGTTTTTGTCTTGCGCTGTTCTGATGGCTTGGATGATTGTTACTTTTGCTCTTTGACATGATTCTGCTATGCCATCTAACCATCTTTTCGTGGTCTTCCTCTCGCCTTCTTTCCTGGTGTACTGTTGTAGAAGACTCTGTATACTGTGGAGTTTGGATGCCTTCTTATTAAGTGGCCAAACCACTTCATTCTTGTTTCTCAATGTAATTCAAGCAAGGTTCTGTGCCAACTTTCCTTCTTATGCTGATGTTCGTGACTTGTCTTTTCTTGTGTTGTTGGTAACTTTTCGCAGGTAGTGCATTTCACATGTAGTTATTTTTGTGACTGCGCTTTGCTCATTGTCCATGTTTGGCTCTGGTAACACAAAATAGGTATGAAAATGCTGTTGATTTTCTGTTCATTAGTTGCTTAGTGAAATTTGTGGGTGATTTAACATTGGGGCTAGTTGGTAGTTTACAGCATTTGCTTTTTGCATTCTAGCCTCTATTTCTCTATCTAGTCTTCCATGAATATATTTCCAAAGTATTTGAATTCTTTCACTTGGTAATCAATACACGTGATTATGACTGCAAAATCCTTTCTCTTTTATCTAGACAAGTTCATGGTCTGTAAGGCAGCCCAAGGACATAATCAGACAGACGTCTAAGGCCTCTCTATGACCAGTAACGATGGCTCACGAGACCGGTAATTTATGACGTCTCTGATAAAACCAACGGTTGAAGGGTCACCATGACACCGCAATCCAAATGATTTAATGCCAGGAGAAATAGTAATGATGACATATCATTATGTTTTGTTCACATATTAATATCATTATGTTTTGTTCACATATTAATATCATTATGTTTTGTTCACATATTAATATCATTATGTTTTGTTCACATATTAATATCATTATGTTTTGTTCACATATTAATATCATTATGTTTTGTTCACATACTAATATCATTATGTTTTGTTCACATACTAATATCATTATGTTTTGTTCACATATTAATATCATTATGTTTTGTTCACATATTAATATCATTATGTTTTGTTCACATATTAATATCATTATGTTTTGTTCACGTTCATATAAACATATGCTTAAATATGCGTGGTGTATCTCTGTGGCTAAGCCGTTTACTTGCGTTTCGAAGGTCGTGGGTTCGAATAGGGACTCGCCCGAGTGGTTACCGGAGCCCCCAATTTTTTTGTAAGGAATGGAACCACTGTTACCGGCCACGCATGTGGAAAGAGGCGACTAAGGAGGTTTAGCTGAAATTGGATGCACATGTTCTAAACGCGTAGAAGTCTATGCGTTTATATGGCCCTTTCATCTTTACAGACGGTCAATAGGCAAGTGTTTTACTGTGACAACTTCTGAGTTTTCGCTTTTCTCTCTTGTTGTTCAGCTCGTACATAAGTCTCTTCTCAAAAGACTCTGCGCCCTTCCGTAATTTGGCTTTCCACACAACTCTGTCATCAGCTAGTCCCTCCCATGTGCTGGGATCTATAGAAAAGTTTTTCATTGAGGTTTTGCAGACATCTTTATATCTGAGCAGTGGTCTGCCCTGGTGCCTCTTCCTCCGAAAGTTCACAGAACAACATTTGTTTTGGTATGCGATAAGTTTCATTCTTCTCACATGTCCCAACCATCTTAGTCGTCTATGCGTTTAGGGGCCTACCAAACCAATGTGCAACGTATACACGTTCTTGGCAAATATCAAACATATCACAAGGGAGTGATTAAAATTGGTCGCAAAGAACGAACGCAAAGAAGAAGAATCCTGACCGCGCCGCTCTGTTCACTGGTGCATTTTTTTTCCACATACCCATATGGTTGTTGTCAGAACTACGGAGTTCATGCTTTGTGACATATCTCGGCAGGTGATATGTCATTTCTGCAACTAGGACTGGACCATATGGTAAAACCTGCAGCAATGAAGTCAATCGACAAATTGACACGAGCGTTGTCAAGAACAGAACAAGCTGTACGGAGGAACGGAGTCCCTTAAAACACGGTAAAATTCTTAAAAAAGTTGGTTGATCAGTCTAGGTCGGGATCGCAGAGAGAACCATCTAGCTCACACTTGGTTGTGTTCTTTAAAAAAAATGCTCGTCTGTAGGGCTAGGCAATGAGTGCTGTAAAAACTAAAGGTTTGTGGTGGTTCGAATCCTGTTTGATCATTTGTTTTTTTTTGTTTTCCTGAAGCTCCTAATACTTGTTCAATGTCTATTTATTGATCATATTCTTTGGCTCCGATGCGTTCCCTGGGGTTCTCTCTCTCTCTCTCTCTCTCTCGTAATCGCTCTATTACGGCCGTTTTTATCAGTCTAATGTTATATATATAAACGGCCTAACACCAAGAACGGGTGTACGTCCACAACCTTCAGTACCATTTGGAGCTCTGGTCCTTCGGTGGTGTGTTCGATTTCAACCTGCGTTTTCTGGGTCGCTCTGCGTCAGCGTTTTGCTGTCCTCGGCCAACCTAAAAGGCAGCAGTTTGCTTTTTTCTTTTAGGGTAGCGACCCTTAGACGACCTGCCGTTCTGGGTTGATGAGCGTCATATGTCCAGCTAACAGGTCGTGTAATGGACTAATTGGTTTCCTGGGGTTCTTAAAGTTCCTTATTCGATGGTTTGATAAATAGCTTTTCATCCCGCGGATGTCTCCACAAAATATTTATTCTTATGTTTGATGTTTGTTGACCTACACGTTCTGTTAAAACCAAGAAAAAGCTTATCCTTAGGTTGAAATCGAGCGCCTCAGGCTTAAGGAGCCTTTAATTGCCATACATAACAAACATACATAACTTTTTTTTTTTTTTTTTTCCGATCCAGAAGCACTTGAGCTTACTAGCTCTTCGGCTCGGTGCCATGGACATCGTAACCTTCGGTTCGGTGCCACGAACACCGTAAATCTGGGGAATCTGTGGCTTTTTCTGCCATCCCGCGGAATTGAACCCGCACACACAGAGGGATAGTCACCCGTAGTCCAACGCGCTACGAACATGCTGGGCAGACGGGCAAACAATTAACTAGGGAATGTGCTTCAATATACTTGACACCAGGGCCGTGCGGTATATTGTCTCAATATGATGCAAGTCTTCGAAATGCCGCCCCTCAAATGCTTTTTCCTTACAATAACCTTAAATTGTAATTTTGATTTTGCTGCTTGTACTGCCCCTTGCGGTGCCGCCTGATGCAGCCGCCTCTCTGTATCATAGCACGGCACAGCCTTGTTTCACACTACATTTCATTCTTGATAGTACTTTGTGTCTCTGTTCATGTTTTATTTTAGGTAATACAATGTGTTCAACGACTTCTTCTTTACAGGAACACAGACACTATTCTTCCTATTTAAAAAACAAAATTTATTCCTCTTTTCAGGAAAAATTGAACATTAAAGGAAAATACTTTTAAAATTTACAAATTTTATTCAAATTTGCAGCATGAAATAAAAAAAAGGTAATGAAATAAGGAGACAATTTTAGTTTTATTATTATAATTTTGTAGCAATGTTATAAATTCCGCATAAAAACAAATACAAATCTTAAACTGTTAAAAAAACTATATAAATAGTAAATATCTGTTGAGATAAAACAAGTGTGGCAAACACATGGTAAAAAATAAACAATTCTAGCAATATGTAACAAAACAATGATTAAACAAATAAACAATACTAGTACACTGAAAGGGTAATTTAAAACAAAACAGCACAACTAGAAACATATAAGTAAAGCCTGTTTGAATACGGACAAAAAAAAACCCAAATGTGACAAACAACTGTTGCTACATACATAAAAAAAACCACTTCACAAAAGATGTTACAAAACTTATTGTTAAAGCCAATTATGTCCAAATATGTCACCGAGATAGTTATTGCAATAAATCTGTTCCCATTTGCATGAGAACTACAGCATACACATATGGAACGTCAAATATGACTTTAAATGTGAATAGAAATTGCGAATATAGAAATACGAATAGAAATTCTGATACCTGGACTTCATTTCAAATTGTATAGATGGTTTAACAACCTTTGGATAACTATTTTATGACCTACTAAAATATTGGTTATGTTACAAACATAGATCAGAATACTAATAGCTTGTATTTACCAAGTAAGGATGTGAAACATGGACATTTAACAAGGAATTCGCTCGCGTGGAGCGAAAAGAATTTTTATTTAGCCGCCGCCCATCACAAGCGATGAGGACAACAGTCTCAGACGTGTGATGTCTGAACCTGTAGCTAGCGCTGTGTTTGGATTAAAGTGCGGAAAAGTTGCGCTATTCGTCAACATCACTCTCTCGTCCAGGGCTATATGTGAAGCAAAGAATAGTAATACTGTGACCTACGATGCATGCCGTAAGAGGGGACTGAGGTAGGGGTCTAGGGAAGCTTTACTAGTAAATGAAAAGTGTCGGAGAAATCAGATGTACTGGTTTACTTGTATGCGCAAAACTGACACAACGTACACTCGCTTTTAGGCTCATATCACATACAGATCACAAAGAGTGGTTTAACAAGTAGTCGATATGGAGCGTTCGTAGAAGAAGAACAACAACAATGAATCGTAAAAGCATGTATGTGATTTTTGATATAACTGTTACAGAGTAATCTTTACCATACGGTGGACAGAGAAGAGAACACATATCTATCCAGAAAAAACTCAAAAATTAAAGAAGATTTTGAGCTCTTAGTACTTTCTCTTCTCATGGTTCATATTCTATATGTGTATATGTTAAATGTACGAGTATATGTTATATATATATATGTAATAATAATAATGTTCGTCAATCAAATATGATTATAACCACATAGTTACTTCATCCAACAAACAAAATGTAATATCAGTCAATGGACACGTAGGTGACTTGTCAGTCCGATGCGTGCCTTGAAGAGAAGGATGAATCAGTGACTAGCGCAGCAAGTTTGATTAAAGTGAGGAAGAGTTGCGCTAAACGTCGACCTCACTCTCTCTCCTGTTTCCAACAAGATCCAGTGGCAAGACAAGTCGAGACGACTGGTGGAGGATTCAGGTGCAGTGGATGACCAGGGTGTACTACGTGCCTCACCGTGCTCAGTACGTTCCACAGCGCTATATATATATAATGGTGTAAACGAGTGGTATTACTAGTTGATTGTTTCCCTCATATTACCAAATCATGTATCATTATTTCTAAGTCCCATTATAAGACAGTTATGTTGACGACATGAGATCAGGCAAGGAGGAACCCGGTCATACTCTGGACTACCTTCTCCTACCTCACACCTTATTAGAATGAGATGTTTAACACATCCACCTCATTTTCCCAACACGTCAGAGAGAGGTTTTTATTTTATTTTTATTGTTTATCTTCTTGTTTCCACTTCTAGTTTTTTGCATTTATTTCGTTATTTGATTTTAGTTACCGATTTTCATTTTAGAACCATTAGGATTTTATTGTTGCATTCTATGTGTAGTGTGCTGTGAAAGAAGTGAAATTCTTTCCTTCTGTTGTATTCTTTGAATAATAAAGGCCTTTTGGTCGAAACGTTGCTGTGTATTGTCATTGTTTTGGTATTTTGTAAAACTACAGTACTTTGTTTTTACTTGTTTCACCAACTCGAGAAGGGTATTCTTTTGAGCGAGAGACAAACATTTTGCGGAATATATCAAAATTAATATACAGTATACAATAACCTTCTATTTATGCATACAGGCAGACAGCGGGTCCTATCTGACCATCAAGAATATTATCTGTACGGAGTTCTCTTAATAACAAAATGTGTTAACTCTATTTGTGAATGAAGTGAAAATCGTTGCATATCCTTCACAGGACCTTGCCATTAACCATAGTCTTCTTCTTCTTCTTCTTTGCGTTCGTTCTTTACGACCAATTTTAATCACTCTTTGTGATATGTTTGATCTTTGCCAAGAACGTGTATACGTTGCACATTAGTTTGATAGGCCCCTAAACGCATAGAATTCTACACGTTTAGAACATGTGCATCCGATTTCAGCCTAACTCTTTAGTCGCCTTTACGACATGCGTGGCAGGTAACAGTGATTTTTCACACCCCAAATTTGGCCCCAGCTAATCACTCTGGCAGTCCCAGTAAAGAGTTGTTGATTTTCTAGGCACCACTTATTCGTTCAGTTGCTTTCTGAACGATAACTCTAAGTGTACGCATACTAAAACAACATTTTGTGCGTTGTTTTGTTTTTGGAATACAATTTCTTAAACTATTCTGTATTCTAGAAGGAAAGAGAAAGAAAGGCAAACCACGGACAACATGGAGGCGCATGATGGAAGAGGAACTGGACACCGCATCTCTGACGTGGGGCTCTGCGCTGAAGGTTGCACGGGACAGGAGAGCATGGAAAGTCCTTTCTGAAGCCCCATGTGTCACTAGGCATGACGGGATTAAGTAAGTAAGTAATTCTGTATTCTCGGAAACTTGTATTTTCCGAAAGAAGTTAATTCTTATTTGTCGTCCCATACGCTATGATATAACCAAAACAATGTTCGTTCGTAGGTTGAAAGTGCTGTGTCTCGGCGTAAAGAGGTTTTAATTCCCTACATAACAAATAAACAAACAAACAAATACAATTTCTAATTGAGGAAAATGTACAATAATATGTGATGTTTCCTATGCTAAGCAACAAAAACGAAATACTTACAAACGAAATATGGTGGCTTTACCGCAGGACCGTGGGGGATATTTTCTCAGTATGATGCAAGTCTTCGAAATGCCGCTCTTTAAATCTTTTTCTTTCAAATAACCTTCAATTGTAATTTTGATTTTGCTGCTTATGCCGCCCCATTACTGTGGCCGCCTCTCTGTATCATAGCACCTCACGGCCCTGCTTTACCTCCCGTGTGGTGCCGGGGCCCGCAA
This sequence comes from Arion vulgaris, assembly GCA_020796225.1. NCBI lineage: Eukaryota > Metazoa > Mollusca > Gastropoda > Stylommatophora > Arionidae > Arion > Arion vulgaris. The sequence goes on from CM036772.1 coordinate 16,756,897, forward strand.
GGGAATCAAAGAATAGCACCAATGCGACCTACAATGCATGTCGTAAATAGTGACTGATGTGTAAATAGTGTAAATAGTGACCTACGGAAGCTACCCTAGTAAATAAAAAACGTTGCAGAAATCAGATGTGCTTGCCTACTTGTAGGCGCATACCTGGCACAACGTACAATCGTTCTTAGGCTCAGATCACATACAAATCACAAAGAGTGGTTTAACAAATGGTCAATATGGAGCGTTCGAAGAAGAAGAAGAAAATGACAATCGATAAATCTTCGGATTCCATGATGAACTTTTAATCTGGTAAGCATTCCACTTGAGAATGAACACCAATTATTCTCCAGTGAATACCAGCTCACTGTCGTGTATCATGAAATGAGAGAGCAGACAGGCTGGCTAAGGAGGGAACAAAACTGGTACAACAGAAACACCCAGTCCATTACCAGAATCAAGACACACATCAATCAAACATACAGAGTTCTGGAGGCAACAAATCCACAGCAAACACCCACAAGATCCCATCAGCAAACTAAACAGAAAACATCACACAACAATATTTCGCCTAAGAATAGGTCACTGCAGGCTCAACCACCACATGCACAGAATAAAGTCTGCTCAGACTGCACAGTGTGCATGCCAGACTGAAACACAGACCCCAGAACACATCCTGCAGTCATTTCCATCATACTTATACCAACGAAACATGGCCTCACGAACGAAGCTAACAGAGCAAGCTATGGGGAACTATCGAGGAACTCCAACTGACATGCAGCTTTATAGAGGCAACCCATCTCATTGTTTAGACGAGCATACGAAACCGATCGCCATGCAGAAGAAAAATAAAATGAGCACAAGACAAATTGTTATTTTCTCATGAAATTCATTCTATTTGTTTTTCAAGTCTCTTCGATATTTCAGTTTCTGCTAGATGGTAAGCAATATGCGTTTACATTTTGGTACCTGCTTCGGCATTTTTGGAGCTGGTTGATAACACAAAATCTGAATTTCTTTTTACATTTACCCGATATAAGTTAAGGCGTAGCGGAGAGGGACGGAGCGAAATGGGGAAACCCCATGCAATGAAGTCAATCCTTTGTTTTTAGATCATTATATTTATTTCTTGTAGATTAATTGAAACTACTGATGGAGTTACAATTTTAAAACTCCACAATACCACAGCATATCAAGCGACCAAGCGTGCATTATCTCGGAAACTTTTTTGGATGCCCAGGGAAATTCATCAAGATCGTCCAACAGTTTCACGAGGGCATGATGGCACGTGTACTTACGAAGGGAGCTGTCGGAAGCCTTCCATGTCACCAACGGCGTCAAACAGGGCTGTGTACTGGCCCCAACACTCTTCAGCATGATGTTTGCTGCCATGCTCACGGATGTCTTTTGGGAAGGCGACAAACATGGGGTAAAGATTAGATACAGGACAGACGGTAACCTATTCAATCTTCGGAGGTTAAAATCCTCCACCAAGGTAAAAGAATCAACTATCTCAAACCTGTTGTTTGCTGATGACTGCGCCCTCGCTACCAACTCTGTGGAAGAAATGCAGACTTACATGGACAAGTTCTCAATGGCCTGTGATAGGTTTGGCCTCACCATTAACACCAAAAAACAGAGGTCATGTTCCAGCCCGCCCCTAGAGAACAGTATTACGATCCAGTCATCAACATTAAACAACAGCGTCTCCAGTCAACGGACAACTTTGCTTATCTTGGCAGCCTCCTATCCAGATCGACAAACATAGATTCTGAGGTCCACAATAGGATATCCAAAGCCAGTGCTGCGTTCGGAAGGTTACGTGTCACTGTGTGGAACGGAAGGATAAGCATAGTCACAAAGCTGAAAGTTTACCAGGCCATAGTGCTAACCACGCTGCTGTACGCAAGCGAGACATGGACAGTGTATAGCAGACACGCAAGAAAATTAAACCATTTCCACACAAGCTGTCTACGCAGAATACTAAAAATAAACTGGCAGGACAAAATTCCAGACAGCGAAGTCCTCACAAGAGCAAAGATCCAAGCGTCAACACCCTGTTGCAGAAGGCCCAACTGAGATGGGTCGGTCACGTTGCTCGAATGCCTGATAAACGCATCCCAAAACAGTTGATGTATGGCGAGCTTGAAGGGGCAGACGTTTAGCTGGTGGACAGAAAAAACGCTTTAAAAACACTCTTAAAGTGTCTCTGAAATGCTTCGATATAGACAATACGTGCTGGGAATACCTTGCGCAAGATCGCCAAATGTGGCGCTGTAACAACAAAGAGGAACCCGAATAGCTGAGAATCATCGTATTGTTGAGTCACAGAGAAAACGAGCAGCGCGAAAAGACAGAGCACACAACACGCACATGTCTAACCTTGATCATGTATGCCCCATCTGTGGTCGGGGATTCTGTTCTAGGATTGGACTCTACAGTCACTTCCGCACACACCAGAGAGGTGCAACAGTACACGTCTGAGATTGTTGTCATCATCGCTTGCGATGGACGGCTATTATCTCGGAAACCGATCATCAGTTAAACCTGCTACGCCTAGCGGCAAAAAAGCAGAGAAGGACAAAAAAAAAAGAAAGACAAAGAAATATTATAATGATAATATTTTCAAAAGACAGGATTTGTTTTTCCCTCTGATGATAACAGCAAGTATTTTACACTCGTTAATGTCTTGTATATATCATAATAATATTGAACAGCTTCAAGAACACATAAACTTACTCAACAATAGCTGCCTCAAATACAACATGAAGATCAACATTCAAAAGACAGAAGTCATGACTATAAGCAGAGAACATAAAGATATCAACATAAAAATAAATGACCAAACGCTAAAGCAGGTGAGAGAATTCAAATACCTTGGAAGTATCTTCACATCTGATAGTAGACTGGACAAGAGATCGAAACTAGAATCCAGCAAGCCAACAACATTACATACCAACTTACCCCAATTTTGAAACACCCAGCTATTCCAGTAGTGACTAAAAGACAGATTATAAATTCAATCTTTCTACCAACACTGTGCTACCAGAGCCAAACATGGCACTGACAAAAGAACAAGAAAGGAAAATTACCACATGCGAAATGAGATGCCTGAGGAAAGCAGTAAATAAAACAAGAAGAGACCATATAAGAAATGAGGAAATTAGAAGAACAGTCGGAACAACACCTGCTATTAGATTTATTGAAAAACAGAGACTCAAATGGTTTGGCCACTTGGTGAGAGTGAACCCGAATACACCAGTTGCAAGAGCGTACAACCTGAAAATGGAATCATCAAGAGGAAGGGCAGACCAAGAAAAAAGATGGGTTGATGAAGTTACAGACATCTTAAAACTCCACAATACCACAGCATATCAAGCGACCGAGCGTGCATTATCTCGGAAACCGATCATCAGTTAAACCTCTACGCCTAGCGGCAAAAAACTGAGAAGGACTAAAGAAAAGAAAAAGAATGTCTTGTATTTTTCCCCAAAACCTCGCATGTTGACTATTCCTATACATTTTTTTAATCTCGTTTTGCTGTTTTACCATATTTCCTTTTTGGGTAATTCATTGTTTTTAAAGTTGAACAAAAACCAGTTTTAAGTATTTTTATGTAGAATGAATTACCTGAGAATAGTCCAACATTCAACTAATTTTATGTAAAATGAATTACTTGGAAATAGTCCAACATTCAAGTAGTTTTATGTAAAATGAATTACTTGGAAATAGTCCAACATTCAAGTAGTTTTATGTAAAATGAATTACTTGGAAATAGTCCAACATTCAAGTAGTTTTATGTAAAATAAATTACTTGGAAATAGTCCCAACATTCAACTAATTTTATGTAGAATAAATTACTTGGAAATAGTCCCAACATTCAACTAATTTTATGTAAAATAAATTACTTGGAAATAGCCCATCTTTAAGCATTTATAAATTATACTGTTTTCTTGTCGATTTTTTGTCTTTGAATGTAACCAAATAATTGGTCTCATTTTCCTTTCAGTTTCGTGTGTTTTATCAGATTAAATTGACGGTCATGTATCTATATCCATTTCTAATTATAGTAGTGCTTACTAGTTATAGTATTGATTATTATCCATGCCATGGGACTAGTATTTTCATTTGTCTATCCCAAATGTGTGTTGCCGAGGCTTACAAAGGGAGCAAAGAATAGTAGCACTGCGACCTGCAAAGCGTGTCGTAAGAGGCGACTTAGGCAGGGATCTAGGGAAGCTACCCTAGTAAATAAAAAGAATCGAAGAAATCGAATGTGCTGGCCTACTTGTAGGCGAATAACTGGCACAACGTACAATCGCTCTTAGACTCAGATCACATACAAATCACAAAAGTGGTTTAACAAGTGGTCGATAGAGAATGTTCGATGATGAAGAAGAAGAATGTGTATCCATGTCCATTTCTGTTACACTTTATCTTATCAATGGGTCAGCGTTTTGTCTTCCTATTTATATGAAGATTTTCTTAAATGTGCATTATTGTAATTTTGTATTTTGATTGTAACTTATTGAATTACTTGTCTTTTTCCAATCTTGCAAATGAGCCATTCTTTTACAAGATAGTTATAAACTAATAAATACATTTTGTCTACTTATTCTTCCATACTCAATGATCAAACCAGATTTGAACTCTTACCTTTCGGTTGAATTTTATGTTGCGTACATACTATTTAACAGCTGTGCTGTCTGCTGATTTTTTATAGCCCTTGGATAGGAACAAAAATTGAACTACCTTAACAGTAGGGTATGACGGTTTCTCTATGATGCTCAATGATACAACAGCCAAGGCAAGTTTCACTTTATTCGTACCACGCCACGCCACTCTGCTGGTCATAACAACATCTACTATACCCTAGACGTGTGCCAATTGTTCAAAAGATCATCCCCTGAGTCACTGTGACTTTACGATAGATATCAGTCTTCAGAAAGCTACACTTAGTTATTCAAGCTCATGTGTAGTCAATTTCATTCTGACTACTTCTCTACTATAGAAAGTGCATTCTGGCTACTTCTCTACTATAGAAAGTGCATTCTGACTACTTCTCTACTATAGAAAGTGCATGCATGTTGTCCACTATGCATGCATGTTAACCACATTTTACAGCTGTATTGATGGTAAAAACATAGATGTGCTTTTGAATATAAGTGTTACAGAAGAGTCCTTCGTATATCATAGACAGAGAAGAGAACAGATATATAAAGAAATAACTCAAAATCAAAGAAAACTGTCTGATGCTACACATAAGAAAGAGAAAATTGAGGTAGTTTTGACATAAAAAACACCAAGGGCTGGAGAAGACCTTCATGAAAGGAGTATACCGGCAAAGAGAAGAAGAGGAAGACCACGGAGAAGATGGATTCAGGATGTAACTGATGGTTTGATCACGACAGCTGCAGAGCAGGACATCTGGCCTATAAAAGAGAGAAATTCTGAAGGACTGTTGGGGTGGCAAAGTTCTGCTCAGGACAAAATATTTGATGATGATGGTAAGATTAAATTGCAATGTATGTTTTATGAAGAATTTTAAGACTTACCGTCACTTGTTTGTCTCATCCATGGATACACTGGAACGTTTGGTGAACCCATTGCAGTCATACAGGCTGAACTGGGAAGTCCAGAAGTATATCCATTGGGAGATATGCTTATATCTGGTATGGATTGTTGTGGATAATAATAGGATGTCATTGGAGGAAGTGGGCAAGAGTCAGATGATAGCCCTTTGCAGTCCAACATTCTGTTCTCGCAGTATAGTTCAGAAGGAGGATGAGATCCACTGTGTATTGAGTACGGGGGGTACTGATGTGCAAGAGGAGGCGTCAAGGACGTCAACGAAGCTGGAGGTTGTTGTGGTTGAGGTTGAGATAGTGCTGGATGTTGCTGTAGCTGTTTGTGCTGTTGATGTTGCTCGTGAAGATGTTGGGTATGCTGTTCCTGCATCTCTAACTGATGATGGTTCAGGATATGATCATGATGCTGGACGTGGTTGTTGAGATGGAGCTGATCATGGTGGTGCGAATGTTGTTGTTGTGGAGTGGAAAGATGCGATACAGGTTGCTGATGCGCTTGTTGTTGTTGTGGAGTGGAAAGATGCGACACAGGTTGCTGATGCGCTTGTTGCTGTTGATCATGAGGGCGATGATGATGCAAGTGTTTCATACTCACTCTAATATTACCATCTTGAGTTCGCACACTTCGGTTATCTACCCTTGCTTCATAACTATATCTTAAATAATTTGGAGCACACCCTTCGTACACTATCCCACCGGAACCAGAGAAGCTTGAACTGTTCTCTAGAAGATTAGACGCCATAAACATGTGATCATATTTACCCTGATGATCAGTAAAAACTCCTGCAGAATCCACCCCGATCGCCTCACTATCATCAGCCACCAGCGACCCAGCAAAACATCCTCCAGAAGAGCTTGACAATGAATTCGGAGAAGCTGTTCCTGATGGTTGCAGCATACTTACGTAATAAGAACTCATTTTCATCTCCTAAGTAAACAAACAGACTTAATAGTTCAGAACATTGTTCTTTTAAACTTGTTTTACAATAAAAACAGCCTCTTTTTAAATTATTTCTTATTTTACCATTTTTGTGTCTTTTTTTTAAAATCGCTCCACTTACAATATTTTCTGTTGTAGTCGTTCCTGTTGAATTTTGTTTTTAAAATCGATACATATCAATGCAGAAATATTTGATTTGATTAATACTGAGTTTGTAGTTCATAAATAGTATCAAATTTCCGAATGATATCACACACGAAGAAATAAATTAAATTAATGAATAAACGTTTCTAATGTTAATCTATTTATAGACTCAATTACACACATTATATGTAAGCACATAACTTTATATGTAAGTTCATAACGTTATTTGCAAGTTCATAACATTATGTGGAGACTCATAACATTATATGTCAGTTTATAACATTATATGTCAGTTTATAACATTATGTCAGTTTATAACATTATATGAGGTCATAACATTATATGGAGGATCATAACATTATATGTCAGTTCATAATATTTTATGGAGGCTCTTAAAATTATACGTAAGTTATAACATTATGTGGAGACTCATAAAATTATATGTCAGTTTATAACATTATATGGAGGCTCATAATAACATTATATGGAAGCTCTAATAACATTATGGAGGCTCAAAATAACATTATATGGAGGCTCATAATACCATTATATGGAGGCTCATAATAACATTATATGGAGGCTCATAACATTATATGGAGGCTCTTAACATTATATGTGATTAATGTTAATTTCCTCATTATTAATTAATTAATGTCATTATTTTGGTCAAACTTCCTGGATAAGTAATGGAACAGTCCAACATATGCCATCTTCTTCTACTGCGCTATTCACTCTCAAACGTCAACTTAAATACGTACATCACCGGAATGCAGTAGACTACTACTACTACTACTACTACTACTACTACTATACTACTACTGCTACTACTACTACTCCTGCTGCTGTTACTACTACTACAACTACTACTACAACTACTACTACAACTACTACTACAACTACTACTACTACTTGATCACACGTCTTAGCTTAGATTAACAGAGGCAACGCTTGACGTAGGTGTGTATGTTTCACAAAATATATATGTATAAGAACGAAGAGTAACTTTTCAAGCCGTACATTCATTCATTCAATATTACGATATTCTACCCCACAAAATAATATATTCATACACTGAATAACTAAATAAATTGCTTCTGTTATTTGATAAAGTCGAGTTGATTCAAATAAAACTTCGAAATTTAAATAGTGAATTTTAAAGGTTACAAGAGAAGTGACAATAATTGTTAAAAATAAATTGCAGTTATATCAAAAATGTTTGGTAGTTTACGACTTGTTCACAGTTTCTTTCAGTTTGGAGCCTGTGTGTTGTCAGGGCTCTCAAGGGGAGCAAAGAATAGTAACACTGCGACCAATAAAGCATGTCGTAAGAGGCGACTTAGGTAGGGGCCCAGGATAGCTACCCTAGTAAATAAAAATCGTCGCAGAAATCGGATGTGCTGGCCTACTTGTAGGCGCATAACTGGCACAACGTACACTCGCTCTTAGACTAGGATTATATAAAAATCACAAAGAATGGTTAACAAGTGGTCGATATGAAGTGTTCAAAGAAATAGAAGATTAAGTTTAAAATGTCACAATGAAATGTTGTCAATAAGATTCAGGAAGTTAGATTGATCATGTTAAGCAGAACAGTATTAGCTCAACAACACTGGTAAATCAAATGAAATTTATTAAATCCTTTCTACTTTACACGAAAAACAACAGAAACGGTCACAGTAATAAACTAAAAAGCTAATCAAAATCAGAAAATGCTAGTCTATGAAACCAAGTATGAAACGGGAAATAAAAACTCGTATCGGTAATAATATACAAATTAATAACAAAGTTTAACGACTGTGACGATATTTGTTAATCACTAGAACCAACATTAACATTCGACTCTTGATTTGTAACTGACAGATTAACACTTTCCGTACGTCGTAAACATTCCATACAGATAGGGGGAGGTCCTACCTTCAGTGGATGTTTAAAGTCTGAAATTGTCATCCCAGTTTTGATCAAATCATTCCTTATATGCTATCACTTTCTTGAACTTAAATCTTTATATTTATAATCAGTATAAATGCAGATGTCGTACCGAAGCAGCACAGTGGCTGGCTGCCGTGAGACTTCGCAATAATTATTAAATTAATGTAATAAATTTACATCGACTGTGAAATGGGACACATTACCGACACTAAGTTAGCGAACTTAAACCACTTTCTCATAATAGTAAAACTATAAAGAAACAGAGACGCCAAACAGGGTAGTTTTGTTAACTTTCCACCGACGATCGTTTGTAGCTACCACCACCCTTACACTTCCTGACACCTGTACCACTGGTATACACCCACCGACGATCATGACAGAGGACCAGCGATTACTCCAGCAAATAGAAAGCTCTATATTCTCTCTGTTGTCCTTTTCAGGAACGATCCCATACCGTTTTGGATAGAACATTTCGCCAAAATCTCACCACGTGACAGCGGCAAGGCAGCCAATTATAACACCAGAATAAGCCATCACGTGATTCGCACGCTATTGCGGGTGATGTCCCGCGGAACCAGGGACAGATGAAATGAGGTGAAAATGACAAGAGATACTAGAGAGCTGTTTGGGAAACATCCACAATCGGTTCAATGAACGCACGATTCACAAATGGCTTACCAGACAAGATATATTATATCAACAGACAGCCTTGTTATGATCAGAAAGTCAAAATTAAAAAAAAATTGAATAACTCACTACAAAATGATATTTTTTTTGGGACTCCCCACAGTCTCTCATTGTAATACTTATTATTATTTTAAGTTAAACATTTTTTTGAGAAGTTTATTTTTCTCTGATTTCCATAACTATTTATTCACTGCATTTACACCACATTTTCAACCCCGTTTTGAATATTACCAATTTTTTTTTACACCATTATTTACTTCATAATTTTGTTGTTATTTAACCATTTCACTTGGTATATTTTTTTTATGTCCTGGGACATTTCTATTTCCATACAGACTGAATTAGCCTGTATACTGGGTTTGTGTCATCTTAAAATATATCCAAAGCCGGTATATCGGTTCGACAGGGCGAAAGGGTTAAAAGTCCAATATGATTTCTTTATGATTTCTACTTCTCAATTTCTTCCTCGTTTTACTATTTTTGCTGAGGAATTATATCTTTCTCCTCCATTCTCTTTTCACTTTTGTTCCTCTTTTTCTCTATACTTCTCTCTCTCGTTCTACTCTTCTTCTTCTTCTTTGCGTTCGTTCTTTACGACCAATTTTAATCACTCTTTGTGATATGTTTGATCATTGCCAAGAACGTGTATACGTTGCACATTGGTTTGGTAGGCCCCTAAACGCATATATTTCTGCACGTTTAGGACATGTGTATCCGATTTCAGCCAAACCTCCTTAGTCGCCTCTTACGACATGCGTGGCAGGTAACAGTGGTTCTATTCTTTACACCCCAAATTTGGGCCCCGATAACCACTCGGACGGTTCTACTCCTTTAGGCACATCTCTCTTTTTCCATTTTGTTACTTTCTCTTTCAACACCCCTTTTCTTTCTTTCTAAATCTGATTCATTGCTCTATTTTGTTTATCCCATTTTCACTCTTTTCCAGTTCTCTCTTTCTGCTCGCCGTTCTATTTCTTTCTGTCCTATTAACAAAGATATATATAATATATATATTAAAAACAAAATTGAAACGTTTGAAACAATGAGCTATAGAAAAGTCCTTAGAACATCCTGGACAGAGAAGAAAGAAAGAAATCCCATAAGACCTGAATATCAAGGAGCTTCATAAATCGCCCAGTGGTTACCGGGGCCCAAATTTGAGGTGTAAAGAATAGAACCACTGTTACCTGCCATGCATGTCGTAAGAGGCGACTAAGGAGGTTTGGCTTAAATCGGATGCATGTGTCCTAAACGTGTAGAAGTCTAATGCGTTTAGGGGCCTACAAACCAATGTGCAACGTATACACGTTCTTGGCAAAGATCAAACATATCACAAAGAGTGATTAAAATTGGTCGTAAAGAACGAACGCAAAGAAGAAGAAGCATTGGCTCATAAATAACATCATGTCCCGGAAAATGAAATATTTTGGCCACATTAAACGTCCCACTGGTCTGGAGAGAAAGGTAATGGAAGGTAATGGTTGTTGGAAAACGAGGCAGGGGACGACCAAGACGAAGATGGCAACACGACATCAAAGAAACCTTGAACATGAAGCTGGAAGAGGAAGGAAAGCTTTCAAGAGACACATAGCTTTTCAGGATGGCGTTTCGCAAGGGACATGTACTACTTGATATATAAGTTAGAAGATGGTTTATTAAGAAACAATTAACAAATTAATTAGAAGAAAGTTGAAAGCTTTTTGCCGTGTCAATCGTGCGTTTGTTGTGATTGTGGGTATTCAGAAAATGGTGGAGAGCGGTTATGACGAACCGACTCAATTTGCCGTATGCAGTGTTTTGCGTGTGCAGAAAGCTGGGTTTTGTCGTGATTGATGTTCCCTTTGACATGAATTGCAATTCAACTGATGAACAGTTTTGTGTTGACACTTTAGCGACAGCCATATGCATTTATGCGGTGCTGGTTGTTTTTTTGTGGCGGTACGGCTGTTTCATTCTGGAATTAGTTCACGACACAGGAGACAGTTGTTAGCATTTCGTGTGATTTTCGTTGGCACAGAAACGAAGCAATTATAGGGTGACCTGTTGCAGTGAAGTTGGAACCGTACATATGAACTATGTGAAATATGTGTTGCTGTATGGCTCAGAAACGCGGCAAGTCACCAAGTTAAATATAGATAAGATTCAGACCTTTGTCAACGGATGTCTTCGGCGGATTCTCAGACTGAGATGGTATGACAGAGTTGTAAACACAGACCTGTTTAATAAGAATCGGAAAGAACCCATGATGTTCAGAGAAGAAAAGGGCGATAGGTTGGGCTTACCCTACTGAAGACACAGTCGCGTGTCACCAGACAAGCATTTGAGTGGAGCTCGCAAGTAAAATGGAAAAGAGGGTGTCATAAACAGACCTGGAGACGAAGTCTTCTTGAGGAACTGAAGGGTGCTAGACTATCCTGGGAGACCATAAAGAAAACAGCCGCGAGACCGAGAAAAGGAACGAACAACTGTTGAGGCCCTATGTTCCACGAGGAGCGGAGAGAAATAAGTTAATAAGTCATATAAAGACAATACGGTATTGAATTATGCAGTCGTGAGTGCTAGAAAATAACCCTCAACATCGTACACAAGTTGGAGACATTTCAAAATAAATGTTTAAGAAGAATCCTGTGACTATTCTGGTCAAATACAATAGCAAATAAAGAGTATTTAACATGAACAAACTGTTCATTATTGGATGAAAAAATCGAAATGAAAATCGTGGCATATCCTTTACATGACATTGCCTTGCATTTGAAAGGTCGGGGTTCGAATCCGGACCTGGCGTTTTGCTTACGTATGCATTTTCTCAGCGATTTCTAGTAGTGTTGTCAGTGCTACGGAGTTTGTGTTTTGTGCCATACTCTCGGCAGCTGGCGAGCCATTTTTGTGGAATGAGAGCGAGCCATACCGGGAAATACGGGAAAATGAAACCAGTCTTTCGTCTCTAAACCATCTTTAGTAGTCTATTCTGAACTAGGTTAAATTTGACCGTAGCCCCCAGCAACAGAAGACCGACTAGCAGACGGGAAATCGAAAAAATCATGTTTAATGGTAACTGGTTTTTGTATATGTTTGATAGAACACTGCATGCCTTTTTGCAATTTTACTCAATTCTATGAGCACATTGTTATTTATTGATGAAAAATGTTAATAATACTGATAATACTTACCTTTAAACTTAACTTGTAATATAATATAACCATGATTTAGTATATTGCGTTGTTTTAAAAATGAATTAGTTTATATTCAACAACACTGCAATGCTAGGATCAAGCAAAAGTTGTGGTCTTATTTTCTAGAATATTTACCTTAGCCAGCCGGCCGTATGTTATCGAAGGCCACGAATTTGACAATGAGACCTGCTACTTGTTTCTCACGCTGATACCTCTAACAGTGACCTGCCCTTTCAGACAGTTAGGTAAATTTAGGAACACAGGTAAGATAATATTGACCTAGATTCCTGTCATCAACCTGGCATTTAAATAACCGAAGGTGTTGGCTGTGGAAAGTGAGAACGAAGTGACAGATCAATAAGTCTGGAGATGGATAGTCATTGGAATGCGGGTGAATGGTCGATCACAAGCGGTGGTCAATTATACAGTCCGTTTAGCGGTTGAAGCATTAAAAGAAAACTAAGTCCTCTAATTTACTCTTTAGTGAAGAGTGATGATCATCGAGTATTGTGTCTTATCGTGACTACCGGGGGTCTCTGTGGCTAAGTGGTTAAGTGGTTAAGCCCTTTGTCTTGCGAGTCGAAGGTCGTGGGTTCGAATCCTAGGTTTCCTAAAGATTTATAGGATTGTTGCCGGAGCTACGGAGCTCGTGCTTTGTGCAATACTCTTGGCAGGTGGCGTACCATTTCTGCGGAGAGGGACCGAGCCATATGGGGTTAAACCCGGTGCAGTGAAGTCAATCATTCGGTTAAAAAATCCTTTAATCGTGATTACCGTATCCTCCAAAAACATCCTACAAACGAGGACCTCGGTGGCTAGTAGTTAACCCTGTAGCCTCCGATTACCATACGGCTAGCGGACTCGGGGAAAAATTAGCCCGTGTGGTGCCGGGGCCCGCAGAGGAAGCAAAGAATAGTACCACTGCAACCTACAATGCATGTCGTAAGAGGCGACTGATGTAGGCCCTAGGGATGTTACCCTAATAAATAAAAAGCATCACATAAATCGGATGTGCTGGCCTACTTGTAGGCGCATAACTGGCACAGCGTACAATCGCTCTTAGGCACAGATCATATACAACTCACACAAAGTGGTTGACAAGTGGTCGATATGGAGCGCTGGAAGAAGAAGAAGGTAAAAATTATAGGAAATAAGACCACAATCGTCGCGTGACCTCGCATTCCAGTATGGTTGTATATAGACGAATTCATTTTATAAAACAACACAACGTTCTAAATCAAGGTTATATTATGTAACAACTTAAGGTTATATTATGTAACAACTTAAGGTTATATTATGTAACAACTTAAGGTTATATTATGTAACAACTTAAGGTTATATTATGTAACAACTTAAGGGACATTGTTTAACAATAAGGAATATCAATATTATGAATATTTTTCATCAATAAATAACCATAGACTCACAGAATTGAGTAAAATTGCAAAAAGGCTTGAGTGTTCTATCAAACATATACTAAAACCAGCCTAACGCAAAACTAGGTCAGGTTTTCTGGTCATTTATGTCATAGCCAACTCTAACTGGGGCTGATAATTCACAGAAAACCACTGATCTAGTTTAAGTTGGGGGTTGGAATCTATTTATATTTGATTGAACACTGGGAGCTTTTTTGCAATTTTACTCAATTCTGTGAGTCAATGGTCATTTATTTATAAAAATATTCATAATATTGATATTCCTTATTGTTAAACTTCTTCTTCTTCTTCTTTGCGTTCGTTCTTTACGACCAATTTTAATCACTCTATGTGATATGTTTGATCTTTGCCAAGAACGTATATACGTTGCACATTGGTTTGGTAGGCCCCTAAACACATAGACTCGTACATGTTTAGGACATGTGCATCCGATTTCAGCCAAACCTCCTTAGTCGCCTCTTACGACATGCGTGGCAGATAACAGTGGTTCTATTCTTTACACCCCAAATTTGGGCCCCGGTAACCACTCAGGCGTTTTGTTAAACTTAACTTGTTGCATAATATAACTTTGATTTAGCATTTTGTGTTGATTTTAAAATTAGTTTGTCTATATACAACAATACTGGAATGCGAAGTCACGTGGTGTAGTTGTGATCTGATTTCCCATAATTTCGCAGGCCCATAAGTTTATAGTTGGCTCTGGTTATGTGGCCCAGTTTAGAGTTGACTGTGTTAACCGTTAGCCATGCGTTCCGCAGGTCATGGGTTCCAATCCCAACTGCGCCGTTCAGTTCACGAGTGGATTTTTACCAGAGACCCTAGGATTGTTGCCGGAGCTACGGAGCTCACGCTTTGTGCAATGCTCTCGGCAGGTGGCATTTATGCGGAGAGGAACTGAGCCATATGGGAGTAAAACCATATCCAGTCTTTGCCAGATTCTTCATTTCTAATGTGTCTCTTATTATAAAACCTGCAGCTCTTCTAAGGCATAAGTGACTAAACAATATAAGACAACATTGAATCTAACACGATTTACGACATCTGTCTAGATTTACGACATCTGTCTAGATTTACGACATCTGTCTAGATTTACGACATCTGTCTAGATTTACGACATCATAAGTGACTAGACTTTTCTTCTACTTTTTCGAACGCTGCATATCGACCACTTGCTCCATATCACACTCTGTGATTTGTATGTGAACTGATCCTAAGAGCGATTGTACTTTGTGCCAGTTACAGCAGGCCAGCACATCTGATTTCTACAATGCTTTTTACTTACTAGAGTAGCTTCTCTAGGTACTACATCAGTCGCTTCTTACGGCATGCCTTGTAGGTCACAGTGGTATTACTCTTTGCTTCTCTTGCGTGCCGCGACACAACACGGGCGTGTGACTAGACATAACTAGACATTAAATCTAAAACTTTTAACGACATTGATGACTAAACAAGGCAAGACGGAGAGTATTACATTTAAGGATCTCTATAAAACTCATCCAGCTTGTAACAATATCTTACGCATGATATGTCTTTCGTTTTTTTCTCGTATGTATTGATATATATGCGCATATATTTCACTAATGTGACCTGGCTAATGCATACATCGAGTTAATACTCACCGCCTCTATTTTTTTAAGATTTAAAAATAATTGACATGCTACCTCAGATTATCTCAGAGTAACGTAAAACTCGGTGGAATGAAGTCAATCCTTCGGCCTTTTTTTAAAACAAAAGCAACGAGACATTGATGTTTTTCTTCTTCGCTCTCTCTTCATCATCTGCAAAATTTGCCTGGTCTACGCCACTGTGATGTAGGGATGGCTTGTGTGTTCTATGGGTCATCATCAGGATACTTCTTCTTAGAACGCTCCATATCGATCACTTGTTAACCACTCTATGATTTGTATGTTATCCGAGCCTAAGAGCGATTGTATGCTGTGC
Organism: Arion vulgaris; assembly: GCA_020796225.1. Taxonomy (NCBI): domain Eukaryota; kingdom Metazoa; phylum Mollusca; class Gastropoda; order Stylommatophora; family Arionidae; genus Arion; species Arion vulgaris. The sequence goes on from CM036772.1 coordinate 16,772,723, forward strand.
GAGATATTCACATAGAAGTAGGTCAGCAAATCCGATTTCTGCGACGCCTTTTATTTGCTAGGTAGCTTCCTAGGCCCCTACCTTAGGCGCCTCTTACGACATGCCTTGTAGGTTGCAGTGTTACAATTTGTTGCTTCCTTGAGGGCCCTGATAACACACGGTCAGTCAGGATTTTAATTTTAATTTTTTGCTCTTCGTAAGAATAAGTGACCCTAACTCTGCAAGATGTAGCACACAGCGCAAAACACACATTATAGACACGACTTTGATTTGAAATTTCCTATGAAACTTAATATGTGGATCACTAAAAGACCAATTTAGATGCTCTCATATTAGAGACCACAAAAAAGAATATTCAAAGTCATATTTAAAACAAAGTAACAGCACAAGAAAAGACAGACACCAACATCAGCATAAGAAAGAAAGTTGGCACAGAACCTTACTTGAATTATATTGAGAAAAAAAAGAATGAAGTGGTTTGGCCACTAAGAATGCATCCAAACTCCACAGTATACAGAGTCTTCTACAGCAGACAATCAGGAAAGAAGGCAAGAGGTAGACCACGAACAAAATGGTTAGATGTCATAGCAGAATCCTGTCAAAGAGCAAAAATAACAATTTCACAAGCCACCAAAACAGCGCAAGACAAAAACAAAAAACACGACACTGGGCAACAACCCGGTAGCGGGCATCAACCCGGTAGCAGTGTGACGACAAAATCAGTGAGAAGATTTTTAAAAATACAAGTAACAAAAATAGCAGTTACATAACTTCGAGAATAATAGTTAAGATTTGAGTTGGAAGATTATGCACTAATCAGATCACGATTTTGCAGATGATGGGCGCCTTATAGCAAAAAAATAAGACAGTAAGACAGCAAGGTAAAGACAGTCCAACAAACAACAGAAGCAGCTAAAATTTTACTAAAAGTAATTTAGAACCACAGCCAACTCTAATATTGGGCCACATAACGGAACGGGGAAACACTGACCTAGTTTCAGTTGGAGGGCTGGAATTTATATATGATTGATTTAACACATCAAGCTTATTTTGCAATTTTACTCAATTCTATGAGTCTATGTTTATTTATTGATGAAAATATTAATAATATTGATATTCCTTATTGTTAAACTTAACTTGTTGGATAATATAACTTTGATTTATCATGTTGTGTTGATTTTAAAATGAATTCGTCTATATATACAACAATACTGGAATGCGAGGTCACGTGGCCGGTTGTGGTCTTATTTCATAGAATTTTTAGCCGAGCCCGGCGGCCGTATGAGTTTATAGTCGGCTGTGGTGAGAACAAACAGAAGGAAATGAAATAAACAACGAGGGTCGTCAATAGAAAAATTGTCCCCCTTCCAGAAGCACTTGAGCTTTCAGCTTTTCGGCTTGGTGCCATTGACATCGTAACCCTTCGGTTCGGTTCCACGAACACCGTAAATCTAGAGAACCTGTAGATTTCTGCCAGCCTGCGGAATTGAATCACACTCACATGGGGCTTGTCACCCGTCGTCCAACGTGCTACGAACACGCTGGGCAGAAATTGATAACACCTGCTTTAGTGTCCAAGTGCCGTGGAAATATGATTCGAGGCAAGCTTGGGGTAAAAAATATTGATGAACAAATCACACCGTACGCATTTGGACTAGATATGACTCCGATCTTTCTTCTTCTTCTTTGCGTTCGTTCTTTACGACCAATTTTAATCATTCTTTTTGATATGTTTGATCTTTGCCAAGAACGGGTATACGTTGTACATTGGTTTGGTAGGCCCTAAACGCATAGACTTCTACACATTTAGGACACGTGCATCCGATTTCAGCCAAACCTCCCTAGTCGCCTATTACGACATGTATGGCAGGTAACAGTGGTTCTATTCTTTACACCCCAAATTTGGGCCCGGTAACCACTCGGGCGGTTTCGATCTTTTACTTGAGGGTATAAATTACAAGTACCCTGAAGACGAAAAAGTCTGAATGGCGAGTGACAATCGTGATAAGGAAAGCAAACCTTTACTGGAAAATGACTAAGAGGTGACATGTTAGGCTCCATGACTATGCTAGAATTTAAAGCAGGCACACGAAGAAACATCACCGAGCAAAGGTATAACGTTATTTTTGGTGACCTAATAATTGAAGGACTTAGTTTTACATATTTAGGCAGTAAACTGAAAAACATAGATCAGAATACCAAGAGCATGCATATACCCAGTGGCATCGTATGTGTGTGAAGCATGGACATTTAATAATACATTGGAACAACATATATGGGCTTTTGAAAATAAGTGTTACAGACAAGTTCTCCGTATATCATGGGCAGAGAAGGGAACAAATAGATCTATCCAGAAAGAACTCAAAATCAAAGAAAACTGGCTGATGCTACAAAAAGTAATGAGAAAATTGAAGTATTTTGAACATATAGAGAAACACAAAGGGCTAGAGAAGACCAAAATGGAAAGAGGCATCCCGACAAAAAGGAGAAGAGGAAGACCACGGCGAAGATGAATTCAGGATGTAACTGATGGTTTGAACATCACGGCTGCGGAGGCGGGACATCTGACCTACGACAGAGAGAGAGAGAGAGAGAGAGAAATTCCAAATGACTGTTATAAAAAGAAACTCGAAAAATGTTTTGTTTTTAGTGCATTGGAAAAGCTGTTGCCACACGATTGCAGGTCGTCAGCTATATTTTCTTCCCAACATAAAGTATTTTTAACTTGACCTAGACGTCAAACACGTGTTGTTTCCGTTCATACACACCATCATGTTTAACGATTCGGAGATCCACTCTTCAGGATGTAAATAATGGTTGGAACATAATGGCTGCGGAGGCGGGACTTCTGGCCTACGAGAGAGAGAGAAATTCCAAATGACTGTTAAGATGGCAAAGTTCTGCTCAGGACAAACTATTTGATGATGATGAAACTCGAGAAAAACACTTTTTGTGCATTGGAAAAGCTGTCGCCACTCGTTTGCAGGTCATCAGCTATATTTACTCCCAAAAATAAAGTATTTTTAACTTTACCTAGACGTCAAACAAGTGTTGTTTCTGTCCATACACACCATCATGTTTAACGAATCGGTGATCTACTCTTTCATATTTATGCTATAAATTAGTAAACCGGAAGAATACTTCAAGAAGTCAGTGATAAGTTTTCCCATGCCAGGTTTGATTTTCACCCTCTCGAACCAGTATGCAACTTACAGAAAGCTAGACAAAACTCTCACCACACTCATCTTTTCGTAATACTTTTATGGTAGACTACCCTACTGCAAAAAATCATTCAGCTTCTACAATTTGACATTGGCTGCTCATGAGTGAAACTCGCAGCCCTAGTTAAAAGAAGAAAAAAATGAAAATTAAACTATTTAACAAATGCAACAAATATAAGCTGCTCAATGAATATGAGATATGGCATATAACCAAGAATAGCATATTCAATTTACAGACACTATCTAGCAGATGTTTCCCCCCGCATTAGTCCTATCAGATTTGTAACATTGATAATAGGTACAGAATGGTGAGCAGTATAGAACAGAAAATGAAACAAACAAAAATATAGATTGAAACTGATACGAAAACAGAATACTAAGATCATACATATTTCCAGTGGCAGTGTATAGGTGGGAAACATGGATATTTAACAAGGCAGTGGAAAAAAATAAATGTGCTTTTGAATATAAGTGTTACAGAAGAGACCACGGCAAAGTGGTTAAACCATTGCCTTGTGATCCCGATGGTCGTGGGTATAAATCCGGATGGCGCCGTTCTGTTCACCCGTGTGTTTTTTCCAGTGACACCTATGATTTTTGTAGGTGCTAAGGTGCTTTGTGCAATACTCTCGGCAGATTGTGTGCCATTTATGCTGAGAGGGATCGAGCCATATGAGGTAAAACCAGGTGCATTGAAATCTATCTATCGGTTCTGACAAACGCTCGTCTGCATGACTAGGCAATGGATGCCGTAAGAAGGTTGTAGTTCTAACTCTCGTCTTCATGGCTAGGCAATAGGTGCCGTAAGAAGGTTGTAGTTCTAACTCTCGTCTGCATGGCTAGGCAATGGGTGCCGTAAGAAGTAAGGTGATAGTTCTAACTCTCGTCTGCATGACTAGTCAATGGATGCCGTAAGAAGGTTGTAGTTCTAACTCTCATCTGAATGGCTAGGCAATGGGTGCCGTAAGAAGGTTGTAGTTCTAACTCTCGTCTGCTTGGCTAGGCAATGGGTGCCGTAAGAAGTAAAGTTGTAGTTCTAACTCTCGTCTGCTTGGCTAGGCAATGGGTGCCGTAAGAAGGTTGTAGTTCTAACTCTCATCTGCTTGGCTAGGCAATGGGTGCCGTAAGAAGGTTGTAGTTCTAACTCTCGTCTGCTTGGCTAGGCAATGGGTGCCGTAAGAAGGTTGTAGTTCTAACTCTCGTCTGAATGGCTAGGCAATGGGTGCCGTAAGAAGTAAAGTTGTAGTTCTAATCTTATATTTGATAAATTGTTTTATCTATTTATTGAACATATTCATTAGCTTCCATGCTTCTGTTGGTGTCCTTAAAACTATTATTTATTAGCCGTATATACAGGAAACTGTATATTCCTTTCCATTTTCACATATTATGAAAAAATAATGGTTTGGTCCAAATAGCGCAAACTAAATTTTTTTTTTTAACGTTGTTTGTGATTTTTCTAGACATTATTACGTTCAGTAGTTTGCCATTGCTTTCTGAACGGTTGGTGCCATCGTCCTTTGTAAAATCCAGGCGAAACAATTTGCAACCAAATTGTCCGCAGCGGGATTCGAACTCAGAACGTCGGTGTTAATAGACCGAGTCACTCGCCCGAGTGATTACCGGGGCCCACATTTGGCGTGTAAAGAATAGAACCGCTGTTACCTGCCACGCATGTCGTAAGAGGCGACTAAGAAGGTTTGGCTGAAATCGGATGCATGTGTCCTAAACGTGTAGAAGTCTATGCGTTTAGGGGCCTACCAAACCAATGTGCAACATGTACACGTTCTTGGCAAAGATCAAGCACATCACAAACAGTGATTAAAATTGGTCGTAAAGAACGAACGCAAAGAAGAAGAAGAGACTGAGTCACTATCACCTAGGTCACAGACACCACCTTAACGCAAACGTAAGCTTCCCATAGCTTTTCAAAACACAAGAAGCATGAAGAATGAGAATATTTGTGAACAGTGAAATGTTGTTGATTAATTGGTTATAAAGACGCGGTGAAGGTGTTATTTACGAAAATGAATGAAAATCATGTCATATCCTTTACAAGACTTAGCCATCAACAACAGTAAACTAGTGGTCGATTTTCTACTCGTCACTTATACGTTCAGTAGTTTACCATTGCTTTATTAATGGTGAGGTCTATTTTTATGGTTCGTAAAAATCCAAGGGAACTTATTTGCTTCCAACTTGCCTGCCGCGAAGTTTGAACCAGGTACGCGTGCGAACGATTGCGAACGAGCTGACTACCGTTTAAGCTACATAACAGAAGGCAGATGATCAACAAATAAACAAGGAACAGGTATTAAGAGCTTCCGAAAAACAAATAGACAAACACGGGACTCGAACCACTTACCCTAGTCCTTACGACACCAATCGCCTAGCCTAGCAATACGAGCGATCTTACGGACACAACCAATGAGCCATTCATAACAGAAGGTAGCTACTCTGAGAACTCACTTTTTCTTGACGTCAAATATAACTTAAGAACCCCCTGACGACCTTTCTAACTTATATTTATATTTTATGTCACAGTTTTGTTCCGCCCCTGTCTTGAAATAGGATATTGTTTCTTGGAGGCGATGTTAATGATCTCCATTCTTGGGTATCACCGTTTGCTGTTTCGTCTTGGTCTGCTTCTTTATATATAACTTTTTTTTTCAACAGCAGAAAGGTGATTAGCAAAACCACAGACAAGAAGGTAAGAGCGATATTTACATTTGAGAACAAATAGGAGATACAAACTTTATATATTTATCAATTCTGTAGTGACACGGAATGATACGAAGTTAGATGGCAACTTTCAAACCATTGCTCGCTTCTGTGATGCAGGGACCCGCTAGAGAAGCAAAGAATAGTACCACTGTGACCTACAAGGCATGTCGTAAGAGGCGACCGAGGTAGGGACCTAGTGAAGATACACTGGTAAATAAAATTAGTCACATACATCGGATGTGCTGGCCTACATGTAGGCGCATGCCCGTCTGCCCAGCGTGTTCGTAGCGTGCTGGACTACGGGTGACTATCCCTCTGTGTGTGCGGGTTCAAATCCGCGGGATGGCAGAAAAAGCCCAGATTCCCCAGATTTACGGTGTTCGTGGCACCGAACCGAAGGGTTACGATGTCCATGGCACCGAGCCGAAGAGCTGAAAAAGCTCAAGTGTTTCTGGATCGGGAAAAACCAAAAAACCTTGTATTCGTATAACTGGCACAACGTACAATCGCTCTAAGACTCAGATCACATACAAATCACACAGAGTGGTTAACAAGTAGTCTACATGGAGCATTCGAAAAAGAAAACAATTTTGTTTAAAAAAAACATTGCTGTAATTTACCAGCTACCCTCATTGGTAAGGCACCAACACATCTCACTGATAGCTAAACAACAAATGATCAATAACATTTACATGTCTACTCTGTGTTACCAGAGCTAAACGTGCACAATGAGTAAATCACAGTCGCAAAAAATAAATGCATGTGAAATGCGATGATTAAAAAAAGTTACCAACAACACCGGAAAAGATAGAGTAACGATAAGAATAAGATAAAATAATAAGACATCAGGATAAGATAGTTGGGACAGAACCTTGCTTGAATTACATTGAGAAATGCAGAATGAAGTGGGTTGGACACTTAATACGTATGCATCCAAATTTTACTGTAGACATAGTCTTTTACAACAGAGCATCAGGAAAGTCGGCGAGAAGAGGACCACGGAAAAGATGGTTAGAAGGCATAGCAAAATCCTGTAAAAAAGAACAAATAACTATCACACAAGCCTCTAGAGCTGCGTTTCCAAAGTAGGCGGTACCTGTCCTTCAGTGAGCGCTAAAGCGTTCAGGGGGCTATAGTGGGTTCAGAAGAATTTGGGGGATGCTCAAACGATTAGGGGTCGGTGGCTCCTTAAAGAAGAAATTAATAATAACTATTTTAAAGTAAATTATTTTCGTGATTTTGTGATTGAATAATCATTTAAATTGGTCGCTTGATATGATGTGGTATTGTGGAGTTTTAAGATGTCTGTAACTCCATCAACCCATCTTTTCTTGGTCTGCCCCTTCCTCTTGATGATTCCATTTTCAGGTTGTATGCTCTTGCAACTGGTGTATTCGGGTTCATTCTGACCAAGTGGCCAAACCATTTGAGTCTCTGTTTTTCAATAAATCTAATAGCAGGTGTTGTTCCGACTGTTCTTCTAATTTCCTCATTTCTTATATGGTCTCTTGTTTTATTTACTGCTTTCCTCAGGCATCTCATTTCGCATGTGGTAAAGAGAAAATAGAGCATGTATATATGTGGGGGGGGGGACGGCGTTGAAAACTGGTACATTGTGGTGGGAGTGTTACAAAGTTTATGTTGTGCAAAGTGGGCGGTGGGTCGAAAATGTTTGGAAAACTACGATACTGGGTAAAAAAACGGTAACAGTGTGACGACAAAAGAAGAAATTAAAAAAAGAAATTGCTTATTAAAAAAAAAAGTAATGTTGCTTATTTATCCATGCAATGTCTGTCTGTCTATCTATCAGAAATGCACTTTGTCTGTGATGTTGTTATATCTTTTGTATGTCTATCTTTCTACCGAATTTTTTTTTTTTTCGATCCAGAGGCACTTGCGCTTTCAGCTCTTCGACTCGGTGCCATGGACATCGTAACCCTTCAGTTCGGTGCCACGAACAACATAAACTTGGAGAACCTGTGGCTTTTCTGCCAGCCCACGGAATTAAACCACACTGACAGAGGTCTTGTCACCCGTCGTCCAACGATACGCGGGGCCTTTCTACCGAATAAGTATATACTTTCTACCGAATAAGTATATACTTTCTACCGAATAAGTATTACTTTTGAATAAGTTATCTTTCTACCGAATAAGTATATACTTTCTACCGAATAAGTATGTCCGTTTGTTGTACGTTTGTTTTCTCTCGCTCTCTCTCTCTCTCTCTCTCTCTCTCTCTGTCTCTCTTTCTTAGAATTATGATATCAACTTTGTTAGTTTGTTACATAGGGGATTAAAGCTTCTTTAATTTGAGACACGGCCCTTTCAACCTAAGACGAATCTTTTATTGGTTATATCAGAGCGTGTAGGTAAACAAACATGAAAATAAGAACTATCTCCTTTCGGAGAATCTAAGATAATTGATGTTATCAACTGCTCAGCAAATTCGCTTTTATGAAGTCTGTAATTTTACTCAATTCACTATTTTACTCAGCCTCATTAATTACATCTCTCCACCTGCCTGTCCTTTACTGTCCCTTCTCTCTCATTTGCATTCTGGTCGGCAATCCTTAACATTACTACATGTATGAGAATTCTCATTCGATTCTTCCTACCCTCATTCGATCAGACATATTCCCTTTGATGTATCCCCCAAAGAGATTTAACGACACCTTCTGCTTGGAAGACCTCGGCCACCCGGTGGTTTGCTCGGGAACATAGGAGAAAACAAGAACAGCCTCCTCAGCAAGTTGGGTTAACACGGGATGTCGAAAGTTCACAATACTGTAGTTGTAAAGGAGGTTGGCCAAGTGATCACTCTTTTCAGGAAACTTGTTTGAAGCTTGTGTCATTCGCGAAGCAGTGAACCCGGTTTGATAATGACATTGTTGATAAATGGATAGTTGATTTCATTCCCAAAGAAAGAAGAGACTACATTTAGCATAATCTCTTTTCTCAATATTGAAGCTTGGTACACTGTATTTCCCCATTTATATATAGTTTCTTGATCAATATTGCAGCGTAGTACATTGTACTTTCACATTTATGTATAGTTTCTTGATCAATATTGCAGCGTAGTACACTGTATTTCACATTTTTGTATAGTTTCTTGATCAATATTGCATGTAGTACACTGTATTTCACATTTTGTATAGTTTCTTGATCAATATTGCATTGTAGTACACTGTATATTCACATTTTTGTATAGTTTCTTGATCAATATTGCATTGTAGTACACTGTATATTCACATTTGTATAGTTCTTGATCAATATTGCAGCGTAGTACATTGTACTTTCACATTTATGTATAGTTTCTTGATCAATATGCAAGCGTAGTAATGTATTTCCACATTTATGTATAGTTTCTTGATCAATATTGCATTGTAGTACACTGTATATTCACATTTTTGTATAGTTTCTTGATCAATATTGCAGCTTGGTACACTGTATTTTTAATGAAACTCTTAAAGACTGAATTTACCTCTAAGTAGTTAGTCCTGGAATTTTTCCTGTTGATATTGTTACCAGAAATCAATAAGAGACAACATTAGAAATGAAGAAATCAGAAGAAGACTGGATGTGAAACCAGTTATGCAATTCATAAAAGAGCAACATATTAAATGGTTTGGACACCTGACAAAAATACACTGGTATCGCATACACAGAGAGCCAGACATAAAAAGTATAATGAGTACAAAGCAAGAGGAAGACCACGCAAAAGTTTGAGCGATGGCATCAAGAACAGCATTACAAAAATGAATATCAGCTTACAAAGTGCCTTAAAACAAGCACACACAAGATCACTCTCTCCCCCCACGCCCAACACTTCTATAAAAAAGTAAATGGTGGAAGAGAAGAAGAAGAAGAAGAATTGTTACCTTGTCATTAAATAACAAAAGATACGTTCTTGAGCTGAAAGCAGCGAACTTCAGCTTAAACAAATTTACAGTGCCACTTTTTTTTTTTTTTTTTCGTCCGCTTTCAACTCAGACGAAGTTTCATCTCTGAAACTGATTTTTGCGTGAAAATCCGTTTTTCCAATTTCTTACAATGCGTGCACATTGTAAATTACTTTATACTGGCAGCCGTGTACTCAATGTACTCGTAATTAGTATTCCCTCGCCACACAGGCAGATTTTCTCCGACTTCAGAGGTACTCACGTTATCGTCCTGAGTAAGACCAGGGACTCGAACAAATGCCGGACAGTAGGTTCGAACCCGAGCTATGAGGCGTCTCACAGCTAGCAGACCGAGCTACTATCAACTACTCTAGGCAGTCCCCCACAGAGCCACTAAAACAAACAGATTTTCAATAAGCCGAATCCCTTTTTGTACATGAGCCAAAATGTATAAATATATATATATATCGTCCAACGCGATACGAGCACGCTGTGCAGAAAATATCGCATTTCTTTGAACAATGGCATAGGAAAAGAAACCAAGATTAAAAGAGTTTTAAAGCCAAAGGATTGACTTCATTACACAGGGTTTTACTCCATATGGCTCGGTCTCTCTCTGTAGAAATGGTACGCCACCTGCCGAAAATATTACACAAAGCACGAACTCCGTAGTTACAGCAACAATCCTAGGGTCTCTGGAAAAAAACTGCACTCGTGAACAGAACGGATTCGAACCCACAACCTTTCGACTCGTTAGGAAAAGGGCTTAACCACTTCGCCACAGAGACTCCCCTATAACCAAGATTATATCCACGATCAAAGCAAATTGTCAATTCAAAATTACCATAAATGAGACATTGAAAACGTTGCAAGCTTTGAATATTTTGGCTCCGTAATTAAAAAAAATGGGAGATTCCACACGCAAATAATCAGAAAGCATGGCATTTTAGAATGTGATTAGAATGGGGAAAAACAACTATAGCTCAAAACAAGCAAAGAAACGAAAGTAAAACTTCTGAGGACATACATTTTTCATGAAGTGTCATATGTGTGTCTTCTTCTTCCAACGTTTTTAGACATTTATTTGTATACTTTTAAAGTAGTTAGTGGTCAACGAAGTCCGTTTATATCTCCATATAGCTGGCTGGACTGACATCGATTTGTATACTTTTAAAGTAGTTAGTGGTCAACCGAAGTCCGTTTATATCTCCGTTTAGCTTGTCTTGGGCTGACATCGATTTGTATACTATTAAAGTAGTTGGTGGTCAACCGAAGTCCGTTTATATCTCCGTTTAGCTTGTCTTGGGCTGACATCGATTTGTATACTATTAAAGTAGTTAGTGGTCAATCGAAGTCCGTTTATATCTCCGTTTAGCTTGTCTTGGGCTGACATCGATTTGTATACTATTAAAGTAGTTGGTGGTCAATCGAAGTCCGTTTATATCTCCGTTTAGCTTGTCTTGGGCTGACATCGATTTGTATACTATTAAAGTAGTTTGTGGTCAATCGAAGTCCATGTATATCTCCGTTTAGCTTGTCTTGGGCTGACATCGATTTGTATACTTTTAAAGTAGTTAGTGGTCAATCGAAGTCCATGTATATCTCCGTTTAGCTTGTCTTGGGCTGACATCGATTTGTATACTATTAAAGTAGTTAGTGGTCAATCGAAGTCCATGTATATCTCTGTTTAGCTTGTCTTGGGCTGACATCGATTTGTATACTTTTAAAGTAGTTAGTGGTCAATCGAAGTCCATGTATATCTCCGTTTAGCTTGTCTTGGGCTGACATCGATTTGTATACTATTAAAGTAGTTAGTGGTCAATCGAAGTCCATGTATATCTCCGTTTAGCTTGTCTTGGGCTGACATCGATTTGTATACTATTAAAGTAGTTGGTGGTCAATCGAAGTCCATGTATATCTCCGTTTAGCTTGTCTTGGGCTGACATCGATTTGTATACTATTAAAGTAGTTGGTGGTCAATCGAAGTCCATGTATATCTCCGTTTAGCTTGTCTTGGGCTGACATCGATTTGTATACTTTAAAGTAGTTGTGGTCAATCGAAGTCCATGTATATCTCCGTTTAGCTTGTCTTGGGCTGACATCGATTTGTATACTATTAAAGTAGTTGGTGGTCAATCGAAGTCCATGTATATCTCCGTTTAGCTTGTCTTGGGCTGACATCGATTTGTATACTATTAAAGTAGTTGGTGGTCAATCGAAGTCCATGTATATCTCCGTTTAGCTTGTCTTGGGCTGACATCGATTTGTATACTATTAAAGTAGTTGGTGGTCAATCGAAGTCCATGTATATCTCCGTTTAGCTTGTCTTGGACTGACATCGATATGTATACTTTTGAAGTAGTTAGGGGTAAATCGAAGTCCATGTATATCTCCGTTTAGCTTGTCTTGGACTGACATCGATTTGTATACTTTTAAAGTAGTTAGTGGTCAATCGGAGTCCATGTACATCTCCATATAGCTGGCTTGGACTGTTATTGGGATTATATGTCAATAATGGTTATTGATTATTGGTTACTAAACTGACGCCATTGCACTTCAGGCAGACCCATAGGTGCTCAGTCTCTCCAATAGATATCAACAAGTATGCATACCTATGATTTCTGTGGCTCGGTGGTTAAAGGCACTCATCACTTTGCCCTTCATGCTTGCAGTTCTACTCGCACAACGGGTAACTCGCGTTATCACTTATAAATAATGTATTATTCTTCTTCTGCGTTCTTTCTAGATTGGGATTCTAGATTCTGTAATAAAGGTAGCCATCTGCCTCAGATTGTTAACAACGCCATACAGTTTGTCTTGGATGCTGGAGTAAGTGGGCCACCTCTTTCGTCTCAGGTCTGCATACTGGGGGAAGTTCTGTAGGACATGCTCTGTCGTCATATTCGCCTAGCGACAGGTCGTTGATGCCTGTCTTGAATTTAGTGTACAGGTGTTGTCTCATCTGATTTTGACAAGTTTGAAAGCCAACTATGACAGTCTGGTCCCTTCTGGACATTTGGTGATATTCATCATCCCTATTTTCATCTTCTTCTTGCGTTTTGCCCGCTAGGATTTCAGACGTAGTCAGGGTGCTTGGTATGACGTTTCTGGACAAGTTTTACTTAAAGACCTGTTTTCCTTATTATCAGTGTGCCCCGCCATACAGGCGTATCTTTATTTTAGTTTATTTTGTGGAAAGAAATTTCAATTTTGTCACTGTTTCCCGGAAAGCTGTTTTGTAGTTGTTGTAAGGTGAAAGTTCTCTCTCTCTCTCTGTCGATCTTCTCTCTCTCATCTGTCCCGGTCTCCCTAGACCGATGAACCAAATCTCTTCATGAATTCTACCGTTGTTTTTAGGGACTCTTGTCTCTCCGTACAGCGTCTCGCGAAGCTCAGTGTTATCTAGCGACTCTGTCTCTCCGTACAGCGTCTCGCGAGGCTCAGTGTTATCTGGCGACTCTGTCTCTCCGTACAGCTTCTCGCGAAGCTCAGTGTTATCTGGCGACTCCATCTTCCGTACAGCTTCGCGAAGCTCAGTGTTATCTGGCGACTCTGTCTCTCCGTACAGCTTCTCGCGAAGCTCAGTATTATCTGGCGACTGTCTCTTCGTACAGCTTCTCGCGAAGCTCAGTGTTATCTGGCGACTCCGTCTCTCCGTACAGCGTCTCGCGAAGCTCAGTGTTATCTAGCGACTCTGTCTCTCCGTACAGCGTCTCGCGAGGCTCAGTGTTATCTAGCGACTCTGTCTCTCCGTACAGCTTCTCGCGAAGCTCAGTGTTATCTGGCGACTCCATCTCTCCGTACAGCTTCTCGCGAAGCTCAGTGTTATCTGGCGACTCTGTCTCTCCGTACAGCTTCTCGCGAAGCTCAGTATTATCTGGCGACTGTCTCTTCGTACAGCTTCTCGCGAAGCTCAGTGTTATCTGGCGACTCTGTCTCTCCGTACAGCTTCTCGCGAAGCTCAGTGTTATCTGGCGACTCCGTCTCTCCGTACATCTTCTCGCGAAGCTCAGTGTTAACGGGCCAGGTTTCGCTTCTTAGGTCTGCTAACAATTGACAGTCTTGCAGTATGTGCTCTGCAGTCATGTCCGACTTTTCACAGTGGCACAGACTAGTTGTGCCAATTTAAAATTTGTTGAGCATGTGGGCCCAAAGACTGTTATGGCCGGTACGGAGGCGGAATATATCAACTTGTTTGCTACGGGATAGGCCATAGTACCCATCTCTGTTTTTGTGCTGTGGGTGGTCTTTCGACCATTTTTCTTTATACAGGTGAAAGTTCGATTTTTATTACACCTGTTGCTACGTAAGTGCTCTGCCTATCAACCTATATGTTCGCTGAAGAAAAACGAAAATTATGCGGGCTAAATGGGATAAAGACGAATGGTTGACTTCGCTTCACAAGGTTTTCACCCTAATGGCTCGGTCGCTCTCCACTGAAATGACATACCCCACACCGAGACTGTCGCACAAAGTAGTGCGGGATGATGAACAATCAAGAGATAATTTTTTTAAATAATAGAAAAATATTAGTCGCTAGCCCAGAAGGTTTGAAGTGTTCAAACATAATACGCACGAGTGGTTACCGGGGCACAAATTTGGGGTGTAAAGAATAGAACCACTGTTACCTGCCACGCATGTCGTAAGAGGCGACTAAGAAGGTTTGGCTGAAATAGGATGCATGTGTCCTAAATGGGTAGAAGTCTATGCGTTTAGGGGCCTACTAAACCAATGTGCAACGTATACACGTTCTTGGCAAAGATCAAACATATCACAAAGAGTGATTAAAGTTGGTCGTAAAGAACGAACGCAAAGAAGAAGAAGAAACATAATACAATAAAAAAAATATATGTACAGAATTAATAAGTTTGTCAGCCTGCCCAGCGTGTTCATAGCGCGTTGGACGATGGGTTGCAAGCCCACTGTGAGTACGGTTTAATTCCGTGGACTGGCAGAAAAGTTATAGGTTCTCCAGATTTACGGTGTTCGTGGCACCGAACCGAAGGGTTACGATGTTCATGGCACTGAGCCGAAGAGCTGAAAGCTCAAATGCTTCTGGATAAAAAAAATAAATAAAACATTAATAAGTTTTGGAAGGAATGTAAAGGAAGAAGTTGAGAAATAAAACCCAGAAATAATATTAATGCCCTTTTAACGAACTATTTTCTTTTGACTGTAGTGACTTATTGTGATGTATGGCCTTTCTCCATCTATACAGAAGACGTTCAATTGGCAAGTGTCTTACTGTGATTACTGAGTGTTTGTTTTTCTCAGCTCAACATTTCAGTCTCTTTTCAAAAGACTGCGCCCTTGTTTCCACACAACTCTTTCATCCGATATATTATCCCGCCCAAGTGGTTACCGGGGCATAAATTCAGGTGTAAAGAATAGAACCACTGTTACCTGCCACGCATATCGTGAGAGGCGATTAAGGAGGTTGGACGTGGGGCTAGCTACCCCACACCGTAAAAACAGTAGATGGCTACAGAACGGAGAGCGAGCCGAGTAAACGCTGGCTGAAATCGGACACATCGCCGAAGGATAAGCACCAGAGCTCTAATGGTGCTGAAGATGTGACGTAAAACTACACCAATGCTAAGGCTGCATGAATCAGACTTCCACATGAATAGAATTTATGGGGAAATCTGGTACATCGGTCTGGGCGGTGATCGCGAGAGAGATATATATCTAGTCCATTTGCGGGGACCGATATAAAAGTTTTTTTATTGAGGCCTTTCAGGCATCCTTCTATCTGAGCAGTGGTTTGCCTTGTTGCCTTTTCCCGTCTGAAAGTACACAAAGCAACATTTGTTTTGAAATGCAGTAATTGTCCATTCTTCTCACCTGTCCTAGATATCTTAGTGTGATAGGGATTAAAGAAACGTATAGAACAATAGGTTTAGAAAGCAACGTCAAACTACTGAATGTATAAGTAGTGTCATTTTGTGGTTGGATGTCTGTTATTTGTGAAGTTGTCTGGGTTTGCTTACGACTTGAAGCGGCGGGTCTCCTTAGATGTTCATGTAATAATCTACTTAAGAAATAAGAATTCAGGAAAATCGATGATTGAATTTGTGTTTCTGTTCACCTGTCACTGTTCTCATCGATCAAGTATAGATCGTGAGTAGGAAACATTTGTAGCTACAGCCTCAAAGAGGTGGGAGGGGAAGATGTGACAAATACAATAAAATATTAAAGCCAATTCTTGACCTGCTAGATAGTGGAGTCGAGGCGCCACTGATGCATGCAGCCATAAGGGCGTTCCGTTTCCGGATTGCTCTATTGGGTGCGAGTTGGCACGGATACGTGTTCCGTAAGCCTTGTCAACCCATTGAACTAGCCTGATTGATGATACGATTGTAAGAGGGATTGAAGGAGTTTTAGACAATGCTAACTAACCCTGTATTTGGGGGTTAATTTTAGAACACTTGAAAGTTCAAGCTGTTTCTTAGATGTTTGTTATGTCCTGTCTCTTCACCGCCTGTTATCTGTGACAGTAAATCATGGCGGTGTCCTTTACATTACCTGCTCATAGACTGTTACGAATAGTTGTTTAGTCCGAGTAACTAGTACCTGTGACTAACGACAGTCCCAAAATCCGTGATGAAAGAAGAATTTTGAATGACACAAGATTCGTAATGAAAGAAGGATACTGTGCAGGGGCGGCTCGTCATTAAGGCCAGTAGGGTCCGGCCCCACCAATAATCGAAAGGGGGGAAAACTTCCCGGAATAGTATATACTAATCGCCCGAGTCGTTACCGTGACCCAAATTTGGGGTATAAAGAATAGAACCACTGTTACCTACCACGCATGTCGTAAGAGGCGACTAAGGAGGTTTGGCTGAAATCGGATGCATGTGTCCTAAGCGTGTAGAAGTCTATGCGTTTAGGGGCCTATCAAACCAATATGCAACGTATACACGTTCTTGGCAAAGATCAAACATATCACAAAGTGATTAAAATTGATCGTAAAGAACGAACGCAAAGAAGAAGAAGTATATACTAAAAGAACCCATAATTTTTCCGAAGATTTGTGTCTGCCCCCACCAAGAAAAATGACCATGAGCCGCCACTGATACTGTGTCAAGATTTGTAAGGAAAGAATGATTCGTAATGAAACCTGGTGTATTATTTGTTTATTCCAGACACAGATCAACCCGATGCAATGAAGCCGATCCTTCGTTTTTATACCCCTTTAGACAGATCAAAGAAAACAGATTTTCAAATAAGAATAAGAATACGATTTTCTTTGTGGCTAAGTGGTTACACCTTCGTGTTCCACAGGTCGTGTCTTTGAATCCGTACCGCGCCGTTCGGTTCACGACTGCATCCGCTTTCCAAAGATATCTTCTTCTTCTTTGCGTTCGTTCTTTACGACCAATTTTAATCACTCTTTGTGATATGTTTGATCTTTGCCAAGAACGTGTATACGTTGCACATTGGTTTGGTAAGCCCGTAAACGCATAGACTTCTACATGTTTAGGACACGTGCATCCGATTTCAGCCAAACATCCTTAGCCGCCTCTTACGACATGCGTGGTAGGTAACAGTGGTTCTATTCTTTACATCCCAAATTTGGGCCCCGGTAACCACTCGGGCGTCAAAGATATCTAAGATTCTTGTCGAGACTATGACGTTCGTGTTGTGTGCAGCCGCCCGAGTGGTTACCGGGGCCCAAATTGGGGGTGTAAAGAATAGAACCACTGTTACCTGCCACGAATGCCGTTAGAGGCGACCAAGGAGGTGGGACAAGCTACTCCTCCCTGTAAAATTCACTAGATAGCTACAGAAACCACAACCAGAAAATTCATAGCTTGCCACCCGAGGAAGAAGGACCCAGCAAGGAGGGACTCGGTGCAAGGAAATGTGGAGATAGTGGAGAGATCTGGTAAAGATCCCATTGGATAGGTGGACTTGGAAGGCCTTGGTAGTGGACCTATAACTCCCTAGGAGCGAAGGTTGAAGAAGAAGCTATGTGCAACACTCTCGGAAGGTGGCGTGCCATTTATGTGGAGGGACTGAGCCATATGGGGTAAACCCTGATGCAATGAAATCAGACCTTCACAATTAGACCTGCGTCGTCCAATGTTTTTATTTATTTGGGCACATCTTCTTCTCCTTCTTCTTTGCGTTCGGTTTCGTATGCTCGTCTAAATCATGAGATGGGTTGCATCTATGAAGCTGCATGTCAGTTGGAGTTCTTCGAGAGTTCCCATAGCTTGGTCTGTAAGCTTTGTTCACGAGACCATGTTTCATTTCGTTGGTGTATGTATGATGGACATGACTGCAGGATGTGTTCTGGAGTCTGTGTTTCTGTCTGGCATGCACACTGTGCATTCTGAACAGGCTTTATTCTGTGCATGTGGTGGTTGAGCCTGCAGTGACCTGTTCTTAGACGAATGATTGTAGTGTGCTGTTTTATGTTTAGTCTGCTGATGGGATCTTGTGGGTGTTTGCTGTGGGTTTGTTGCCTCCATACCTCTTTGTACTTTCTTTTGATAAGGGGGCATCTGACTGATGGTTGTGAAGGTGCGGCCCTCATATGATTATTGCAATGCTATGACTACTAATACTGACGGAAGTTGTGGAGATGCGATCATCATGTGATTATTGCAATGCTGTGACTACTAATAATAACTTCTTCTTCTTCGAACGATCCATATCGACCACTTGTTAACCACTGTGTTATTTGTATGTGACTTGAGCCTAAGAGCGATTGTACATTGTACCAGTTATGCACCTACAAGTAGGTCATAACACCTTATTTCTACGACGCTTTTTTATTTACTAAGGTAGCTACCCTAGATTCCTACCTCAATCGCCTCTTACGACATGCTTTATAGGTCGCAGTGTTACTATTCTTTGCTTCCCTTGAGGGCTCAGGCAACATACGGGCGGAGATGATAGCAAATACCAGGGACAGAGATTTGTGGAGATCGCCTTCATGATCGCCTTCACTAGCTGCACGGCACTTGATGATAATGATGTTATGATAGGTAACTCAAGGTTGACAGTGAAATAGAAAGAAAGAGGTAACCTGCTGCCTTGCAGGTCGGCTGGCGACAGTCAAAGGCTGATGGAGAGCAAACCGAGTAAACTCTGGCTGAAATCGGATACATCGCCGAAGAACATGTACCAGAGCACCAAATGGTACTGAAGATTGTGACCTAAAACTACGTTCTTGACAAAGGCTGTTTTTATATCACAATAAGAATGATAAAAATGACCAAAAAAAGAACGATCCCCAGAGAGAGAGAGAGAGAGAGAGAGAGAGAGCGGGAAAGTAAGAGATAGAGGGAAAGAAAGAGGTAGAGAGAGAGACAAAGAGAGAGAGAACGAGAGATACAGTGAAGCAGTATCGGCTCGTGATCATTATTGTTGGTGGGGCAAGATAAAATATTATGGAACAATCACGGTTTTGGGTTGGGTTATATTTTAATTTAAAAATAATAAACACACGTTACACATTATTTTGGTGGGCCTGGCCCCACAAGCACCTAATGACGAGCTGCCACTGCAGTGAAGTATTGTTATGCAAATCAACAAGTAATGTACTTAAACGAAGGACAAGTCACCGAACGAATCTGAAATCATCGAGGTACGTTATCAACAGCACTCTAATGAGATGTTAAAATTATTCAGAAATTATCTGGGAAACAATCAGATGTATCTGCAGGTTGCATACAAGTCACTCGTATAGAAAAGTCAAATCAGATTCAAAATAAATAAAGTTGTTGGTGTTTTGTTACAATGTAGGTTCATAATTATTATTCGTTATCCTCTGGTTTTTTTCTTCATTCCTACCTGTCTTCTTCTTCTATTTTTGTGGTCTTCTTTTTATTCATCTTCTTTCTCTTTTTTTATGCTTTATCGTCTTCTTCATATTCTTCTTTCTAGGGAATGCTAACACGAAACAAATGCTTGCAGAAAACGGAAGCACAGTAAGGCGCATAACATGGTGCAACAATCCCTCAGAATGAGGAATGGGATTCTACGATTGTCCCCATCCTCTCTGTGTCCCTGTGGCACCGCTGAACAAACAACAGAACATGTCCTGCAAGACTGTCCCCTGTATATCCTCCCAAGAAAGGAATGCTGGCCCTACAACACAACACTACATTCAAAACTACATGGCACTATAGATGAGTTCTAGACAACAGTCGACTTCATCATAAGAACGCGTCTAACGGTATAATCATCAAAGTAGCGATTGCAAATAAGAAGAAGAAGAAGAAGAAGAAGAAGAAGGAATGGGATAACGGATTCTACGGTCGCCAATCTGCCTAGGAGATTTAGCCACGCAGTAAGAATGTCAGACCTACCATTACGAGGGTGGCCAAAACTTACTGCGGGAAGAGGTCGGCAGAAATAGGAAGCAGAAATCATAGGAATTATATCCTACAGAACTGCCCCCAGTATGAAAGACTTGAGAAAAAAGAGGTGGCCTACTTACACTAGCGTCTAAGACAAACTGTATGGCGTGGCTGATAATCTGAGGCAGACGGCTGCCTTTATTAGGGAATCTGAAATTCCAATCTAGTGAGAACGCAGTAGAAGAAGAATATCCTTCTTTCCTCTTGTTCTTCCTATTCTTCCCTTTCTTTCTATTTTCTTCCTCTTCGTCGCTGCCTTCATTTCTCATTTCAACTGTTATTCTTCTTCTTCTTCTTCGCCTGCTATGAATTCAGGAGTAGTCAGGACGTCCAGTATGGTACTTCTGACTGATTTCTGCGCATGAAGGCTTGCATTCTCTATCATCAGTCCTTCGCCATTCAGGCAAGCTTTCTTCGACTTTAGAGGTTTTCCATTGTTATTCATGTTCTTCCTTTTCTTCTTCTCCTTTTTTATTTTCCATCTTATCCTTTTGTTCTCCTTCTTCATCTTTTTTCGTCGTCTTCTTCTCCTTGTTCCCTTTCTCTTCTTCTTCCGGGTCCTCTTTCTCTTTTTCTTTCTCTTCTTCACATTATTCTTCGTGTTCTACTTCTTCGTGTCATTAATAATGTTCTTCGTCATCTGCTCTAGCCTGATATGAATTTAGGTATTGTCAGGGAGCCTGGTATGACTTAATTCTTGCGTGAAGACATGCTTTCCTCATTATCAGTGTTTTTCAATATAAAGGTGTGCCTTCTCCGATTTCAGAGGTTAACAATCCTTCCTTCCCTTTGTTCACTTGAAATATTGTCTATATATTTAACGTTGTCTCTTGTATCCTTCATTCCTTTTGTTCGCTTGAAATATTGTCTATATG
Organism: Arion vulgaris; assembly: GCA_020796225.1. NCBI lineage: Eukaryota > Metazoa > Mollusca > Gastropoda > Stylommatophora > Arionidae > Arion > Arion vulgaris. Next base: position 16,793,815 of record CM036772.1, read on the forward strand.
TTCAATGTTGTCTCTTGTATCCTTCCTTCCTTTTGTTCACTTGAAATATTGTCTATATAGTCAACGTTGTCTCTTATATAAACTTTACTGTCTTTTGTAGCTCACGGAGATCCATGTAGTTTTATGTAATTAATAATGTTCTATCCTTCTAATCCATTCTGGTTTCAATGGATCATTCTTCTTCTTCTCTTCCACCATTTACTTTTTATAGAAGTGTTGGGGGTGAAACGTAGTGATCTTGTGTGTGCTTGTTTTCAAGCACTTTGTAAGCTGATATTCATGTTCGTAAGGGTGTTATTGATGCCGTCGCTCCATCTTTTGCGTGGTCTTCCTCTTGCCTTGTACTCATTATACTTTTTCTGTGTGGCTCTCTGTGGTAGGCGATACCAGGGCATTCTGGTCAGGTGTCCAAACCATTTAATCTATTGGATCATTGAGCTGTAGATTATCACGACCATTTATTCTAGTTATTTAATTCAGCGGTCCCAATAGAGCATAGTGTTAACATTGATTCCTAAACTATGCGCCGCCGGTGTCGTGTCGGGATCCGCAAGAGAAGCAAAGAATAGTACACCTGCGACCTACAAGGCATGTCGTAAGAGGCGACTAATGTAGGAGCTAGGGAAACTACCCTAGAAAATAAAAAACATCGCATAAATCGGATATTCTGGCCTACTTGTAGGCGCTTGACTTGCACAAATAACAATCGCTCTCATGCTCAGGTCACATACAAATCACAAAGAGTAGTTTAACTCCTTGTAGACCATGCGCCACACTATGTGGCTTTGGGTTGGACGCCTTGTTACCAGGAACCACACTAAATGGCTTTTTTTCTAAAATAAATGGCTGTAAAGACATGACTTTTGCCTTGGTCCACTAAAAGTTAACAAGTTGTCAATAAGGAGTGTTTGAAGAAGAAGAAGAATTCGAACTCACAACCTTCATTACTACAGGCAAACGATTTAACCACTTAGCTATTGAGACCCGTCGTCATTGAGACCTGTCGTCATTGAGACCGTCGTCTTGAGCCCGTCGTCATTGAGACCCGTCGTCATGAGACCTCGTGAGACCCGTCTCTGAGACCGTCGCGCATGAACCGTCTCATTGAGACCGTCGTCTGAGACCCGTCGTCATTGAGACCCGTCGTCATTGAGACCCGTCGTCATTGAGACCGTCGTCTGAGACGTCGTCATTGAGACCGTCGTCATGAGACCGTCGTCATTGAGACCCGTCGTCATTGAGACCCGTCGTCATTGAGTCCGTCGTCATTGAGACCCGTCGTCATTGAGACCCGTCGTCATTGAGACCGTCGTCATTGAGACCCGTCGTCATTGAGACCGTCGTCATTGAGACCGTCGTCATTGAGACCGTCGTCATTGAGACCTCGTCGTCGTGGAGACCCGTCGTCATTGAGACCTGTCGTCATTGAGACCCGTCGTCATTGAGCCCCGTCGTCATTGAGACCCGTCGTCTGAGACGTCGTCATTGAGACCCGTCGTCATTGAGACCGTCGTCATTGAGTCCCGTCGTCATTGAGACCGTCGTCATTGAAATCCGAATTGTCTACAAGAAATGAAGATCGTAATGAAAGAACGTTAATGAAGGAACTCAACAAATGAAATGGCCATGAAAAGTTCTTATTCGTCGTTGAAGACTCAAAGAAATGTTCTCTGTTTTTTAAAAATAGAACAAATTTCTGAATTCTGTAGAATTAGAATAGCTTCAACTAATGCAGATCAACATACGTGACAGAGGCCTATGAATCTTCTCATTTCTTCACGCGCTAACGAAATTTGACCTATGACCTTACCGGAAGTGAGGGACTAAGATGGCGAGCGACTAAGATTAGTTCCAATCTCGGAAGCAAGACAGTAAGCAAGCTTTCAATGAGAATTTACGAGACTGTCTCATTAAGACTGGCTTGGCGCATTCTCTCCTGGGTCTTACCAGAACTAAAAATGAAGATATTCATACCAAAGAAATGCAACCATGTGTGTGAGCACAACAACAGTGTTTGTCGTAGAAGATTTGCGTAGCTCTTATAAGGATATAATCCTGTCTGATTAGATGCAGACTTAATTGTTGGTTCTTAATTTGAGATATCGTTTGTCTCTGTGTGGGGGTGTGTATCTGTGTGTTGTGTCTCTGTATGTCTATGCGCGATGTGTTTATGTTTGGGGAGTGTGTATCTGTGTGTTGTGTCTCTGTATGTCTATGTGTTTCGTGATTATATGTGGGGTTTGTATCTGTGCAATGTTTCTATGTGTGGTGTGTGTATCTGTGCGATGTGTCTCTATATGTCTATGTGCGATGTATCTCTGTATGTCTATGTACGATGTGACTATGTATGTCTATGTGCGATGTATCTCTGTATGTCTATGTACGATGTGTCTCTATATGTCTATGTGCGATGTATCTCTGTATGTCTATGTGATGTGTCTCTATATGTCATGTGATGTATTCTGTATGTCATGACGATGTCTATGTATGTCTATGTGCAGGTTTGTATTTTGTGTGTGGGGTGTATCTGTGGATGTGTCCTGTATGCTATGTGCGATGTGTCTTGTATGTTATGTGGTGTGTCATGTGGGTGTGAATCTGTGTGATGTGTCACTGTGTCTCTATGTGCGATGTGTCTATGTGTGAGGTTGTGTATCTGTGCAATGTGTCTCTTTGTCTATGTGCCATGCCATGGTCTCTGTGTGAGGTGTGTATCTGTGCTATATGTCTCTGTATCTGCATGTCTATGTGCGATGTGTGGCGTGTGTGATGTCTCTGTTGGGATGTGTATCATGAAGGTGTCTCTGATGTCTCATGATGTGTATATGTATGTCAATGTGTCCTGTAGCTATGTGTATATTTCTGAAATAGAAAAAAGGGCGGCGAATTGACTTCATTGCTTCTAGTTTTCTTGTATGTGTCCGTCCCTCTCGCAGAAATTTCACGCAACATACCGAGAGTGTTGTACAAAGCACGAACTCCGTAGATCCAGCAACAATCCTAGGTATCTTTGGAAACAATTGCACATGTGACTCGGTCCGGATTCGAACCTACAGCTTTCAGAACGAGAGTCAAACTTTTAACCTCTTCAACAAAGAGACCTCAAAATAGAGGGCTGTGAGTCCACTCGCTGACCAGATTGAGAAAGATGGGTGTCAATATTGGTGCAGTCCGAAAGGAACGACATACTAAATATGCAAAGAGATTGATTAATCAACATCGAACTGGCGTGTTGGGTCGCTGGAAGCTGCTGGATTTGCTGAGGCGGAGATTGGAACGCCTATGGACATGTTCGGAGTGCTATGATGATAGACACCATATAACTGATAACCCCAAAATAGAGTTTCTGGAATATAATGTATGAATTCTATTGTTATTTCGATGTTATCGTTATTATAAATATGTAGACATTTCATTGAAAACACCAGCACTAGAAGATGTCACATTTTTATTATCGGAATTAGCACGCAAGTTATATTTGATTATACCGTTATGCTCGTTTATATGATGAAGTCGACTGTTGTCTGGAGCTCTTCTTTGGTGACATGTAGTTTTGAATGTAGTGTCGAACTGTAGGGTCAGCATTCCTTTCTAGGGAGGACAAACAGGGGACAGACTTGCAAGACATGTACTGTGGTTTTATCAGCGGTGCCATAGAGACACAGAGAGGATGGTGACAATCGTTTAATGTGTAGGTGTTTATTCTGTCTGTTATGTCAGATATAAAGATGTCTGCAAGGACTCAATGACAAACTTTTCTATAGGTCCCAGCACATGGGGAAAACTAGCTGATGATAGAGTAGTGTGGAAAGCCAAATTGCGAAATGGCGCAGTCTTTTCTTCTTCTTCTTCTGCGTTCTCACTAGATTGGGATTTCGATTCTCTAATAAAGGCCGCCGTATGCATCAGATTATCAGCCACGCCATACAGTTTGTCTTGGACGCTGGTGTAAGTGGACTTCTCAGGTCTGCAAACTGGGGACAGTTCTGTAGGATATGTTCTGCTGTCATACTTGCCAAGCCACAGGGGCACAGGTCTCGCAGTCTTTTGAGAAGCGACTTATGTATGAGCTGAACGACAAGAGAGAAAAGCGAAAACTCAGAAATTATTTCAGTAAAGCACTTGCCAATTGACCGTCTGTAAAGACGAAAAAGCCATATATGTCCTATCCTGAGTCGGAAGATGATAGTCTGTCCTTGTCTGTCGAGTCTGTGGTAGTCATCGTTGGATAGTTTTTGTTCTTTTCTAAGCAATCTCTCTTTTAGCCTGTTACGCCCTGGCGTTTAGGCAGCAACAAACGTACACCATTCTTCCCTGTTCATGGCCTTCCTCTGTATTGTGTTCCAACTATGATTCATTTCCTTCAGCTCTTGCTCTATCGTTCTCCTCCAAGTCGTCTTGGGTCTTCCACGCTTTCGCCTACCCTCTGGAGTCCATCTCAGTGCAGTTTTCGTGTCGGAGCCAGTCTCCATGCGCATCACATGTCCAATCCATCTCCAGCGTCGTCTTCGGATGATAGTGCCCATATTCTCTTGTTGGCATCGTGCAAGCAATTCTTGATTCGAGATAGTAGTCGGCCAGTACATGCGTAAGATTTTTCGCAGACAAGTTGTATGAAAGGCGGAGAGTCTGGACATATCCTGTTCTGTCATTCTCCAGCATTCCGATCCGTACAGCAAAGTTGACAGCACACAGCTGTTATAGATACTAGTCTTGGTTCTGATGCTGTATTGGGCAGATTTCCAGGCGGTCTGAAGGGTCATGAATGCACTTCGTGCTTTACTCAGTCTGTTTTTAATGTCAGATCCAGCGCCTCCTTCATTGCTAATAACACTTCCAAGGTATGTGAAAGCGGTTGTATCTCGGAGGGTTTTACCTTCTAGTTTGACTGGTGCTGGGGTTGCTATGTTCAGAGTCATTACTTCAGTTTTCTTCTGATTTATTTTCAGCCCAACCATCTCACTATATTGGTTAAGGCGGCAGGTCTTTTCCTGGATATCTCTATGTGTATGAGATAGGAGTGCGATGTCATCTGCAAAATCTAGGTCTTCCAGCGTGGATGTGAGCGTCCATCTAATACCTCTTGCCTTATCTTCCGTTGTTTTACGCATCACCCAATCTATGACAGTGTTGAATAATAGGGCTGACATAACACATCCTTGTCGCACGCCTGTTTTTACTTCAAACTTTAGTTCTGAAGTTTCAACACTGCATGCAAACTTGCTGTAGCAGCTTTTATAATATTTATAAAACACAGTGGGATTCCATACCATCTTAAGATACGCCATAGACTTTCGCGGTGTATGCTATCAAAAGCCTTTTCAAAATCTACAAAGTTGATATAGAGTTTGCTTTGCCATTCTGTGCATTGTTCTATGATATTTCTAAGAGCAAATATTTGGCCTATACAGCTCCGTCCTCTGCGAAATCCTGCTTGTTCCTTTCTCAGTTTCTTATCCACAGCGTCAGTAATACGTTGTACGATGATTTTGCTTAAGATTTTACTTGGGACAGAAAGCAGTGTTATTCCACGCCAATTATTACAATCGGCAAGGGAGCCCTTTTGGGTATCTTGATGATGACTCCTCTGTTCCATGCATCAGGTATTATTTGGGCATTCCAAATAGTAGTAAACAAGGGTTGCAATATATTAGCTGCAAGTTCTGGGTCTATTTTGAATAGTTCTGCGTTTAAGTTATCATTCCTGGTGCCTTGTTATTCTTAAGAGATTTAATTGCTGTAATGATCTCATCCTGGCTGGGTGTTTCAATGCCAATTTCTAACTCCTCTGTTGGTTCTGGTATGTCTGCTACTACCGTTGGAGGTGGTCTGTTTAGCAATTCTTTAAAATGCTCTGTCCATCGTAATTCTTGTTCCTTTTCCGTTGTCAATAGTATTCCATTCTTATCCTTTATGAGAGTATTTGATCTTCTGTAATGTTTCCGCTTATTAGCTTTGTAATTTTGTCACTACGTTCCCTGATCACACTTTTTGCTGCTTCTTCTGCCTGTACTGCCAGGTCTTCAACATACATTCTTTTGTCGGCTCTCACAGCCCGTTTGATTTCTTTACTTGCGCTTTTGTACTGTTCTTGGTATCTTGCTTTCAGTCTTTCGGACTTTGCTTCTAACAATTTCTTTTTAATATTCTTCGGCTGTCTATTATTTTCCATGTTGTTGGTGTTATCCATTCTTTTCTTTTCTTTGTGCGGTACCCTAGACATGTTTCACTGCTCTTGCTATATATAGATGCTATGTTGTCCCATGTTCTATCTATGTTGTCAGTTTCATCCGTAGTTTCATTACTTTCTAGGGCTTGGAATCTGTTCTTTATCTGCATTATAAACTTATCCCTTACTTCCGTGTCTTTTAGTCTATCCACATCGAACCTCTTTGGAAGTTTTTCTGTTGTCCTGTTTTCTTAGTTTAAGTTTGACATAAGCTGTGACTAGGTGGTGGTCACTACCAACATCTGCACCTCTATTGACTACAACATCTAGCAGCGAGCGTCTCCAGGGTCCATTGATCATTATATGGTCTATTTGGTTTTTATCTCTGCCATTAGGGAATACCATGTTAATTTGTGGATATCTAAATGTTGAAATAGGGTTCCTCCTATAACGAGATTGTTCATGCTGCAGAAGTTTACTAAACGTTCTCCATTTTCGTTCATCATACCACATCCATATTTTCCCATAGTTCTATAACTATGCGTGTTGTCTTGTCCGACCTTCGCATTTAGATCTCCCATAACAATGATAACATCATGGGATGGTGACTTGTCTAATTCTGCTTGTAGGTTTTCGTAGTACGAGTCTTTCTTTGTATCTTCGCTATCATTAGTTGGCGCATAGCATTGTAGGATTGTGATGTTTGTATGCTTCCCTTTAGTCTGATCTTAATCAAGCGGCTGCTGATAGGTTTCCATTCTAACAGACACTTTTCCACGCCCTTTCTTAGGATTACTGCTACTCCTTCATGGTGTAGGTCATCGTCTCGTCCAGAAAAAGGACTGTTTCACCTGTTGCAGTGGTACTTCTTCCATTTCCTGTCCATCTGCTCTCGCTAACCCCTAGGATATGTAGATTATATCTTCTCATTTCTGCTGTTATTTGTGATAGTTTTCCAGTTTCGTACATTGTTCTTACATTCCAGCATCCAATTCTGGTCTTGGTTTTGGCATTCAGGACTTCCGTCCTCATGAAAGTAGCTTCCTTTCGGCTTTCACCACTTCCAGTCATGTGAGTCAATGACTCTGGTAGCCCTTCATGCCCGTAGATAGGTTGTATGTTTGTTGTTGTTTCCGTAACTTTAATTTTTTTAAAGGATGGGATTGTTAGTCCCAAGCCCAACCCCCAACCTGGAGGACCAGGAGACCATGCTTCGTCTGTCCCCTCTTCAGTGACCTTTCCGGCTTGAACCTTCCGGGAACATAAGTTCCCGCCGTCATAGCTCACTGTATCATTGGAGCACGCAAGCCTCCCCACCACTACAATTTCTAAGCAATAGTACAAGCATTAGCGACAGTGGTTTAAAAAAATATTCCAGACAACTAATCAATCATTAGTTACTTTTATATGGGGGACTGCCTAGATAGTTGATAGTAGCTCGGCCTGCTAGCTGTGAGACGCCTCATAGCTCGGGTTCGAACCTACTGTCCGGCATTTGTTCGAGTCCCCTGGTCTTACTCAGGACGATAACGTGAGTACCTCTGAAGTCGGAGAAAATCTGCATTGAGCACACGGCTGCCAGTGTAAAGTAATTTACAATGTGCACGCTGCTGTCATTGTAAGAAATTGGAAAAACGGATTTTCACGCAAAAATCAGTTTCAGAGATGAAACTTCGTCTGAGTTGAAAGCGGACGAAAGAAAAAAAAGGAAAAAAAAAGTTACTTTTATAACTATAGTTCGTTCCAAAATTCGTGAACACATTAAGGTTTAATTTGTACAAAATCTACCGGATGGATAACAGTAATTTTTTGAAGGCAGTGTTATATGCCCCACAACCTTACGAATTCATGTTAAACTAAATGATATCTTGCTTGGTTGATGCAAAAAGCGTTTTTTGTTATATAATTTAGCATAAGCACAACAAAATGATAATCATAGTTTAAAATTTACAGTAATGCACAAAATGGGGGGTAATGTTTCCAAAGGTTTATCCCTACTACATATTATACAAAGTAATGTGATATAATGAACAAATAAAACCTTCCATTTCTACCAATAAAAATAAATGGTGTGTGGATACGCCAATGACAATCGTTCGGATACAATGTGAAATGATTAATTCTACAGGATTCCCGATTTTCACTTTCGCTGAATTGCATGTCTATCACGCAAATGCTCAATTATAGAAAAAAATGACTATCGTAATGTTAAACTTGTACATGTATACCAAATCAACATCGCTGTTATTTTACTAGTAACAAATAAGAACAATCGTATAGCACTAAAGGTTTGGTTTCGCAAAAAATACTTTACGAATGTCGCCAGTGTTATTACTGTTATCTATAGAAAAATGTAAAAATCAATCATTTCTGCCAATTGCATGATTTTATATTGGTCGTTAACGATGGTTTTACAGAAGAATGATGAGGATCCCATGGGCTGCTAAAAGGACTAATGTGGAATGCTGAATATGGTCAAGACACAGAGAAAGTTTATCAATATAAGAAAGAGACTGTCATCATTTTTCGGGCATGTGATGAGGAGGGGAGGTTTAGAACACATTGTAACAACTTGTAAATCAAGGGGAGACGAGAAAGAGGAAGACAGAGAGAAAAATTTTGGATAGTATGACTGCATGGCAGGAAAAGCGTCAACATCTGAGATGATAGCAAACACCAGAGACAGCGATTTATTGATATCCATGATCGTCTACGCTAGCCGGCACGGCACCAAATGATGATGAAATATGTTCACGAATTTTGGAACTAACTATAGTACTCCTTGCACTGCTATACTAAGGCAGCAGTACTGGTAACTATTAGTAAATGTCTGATCTAGCGCCATGATAATTGTGATGTACATAGACAATGTCACAGCTAGCCAAAAAATATCATCGGGAACATCATCATTAATGAATACAACATCCAGAACGAAGTACAAGTCAAATGGTAGCGCAAACAACTGTCGTCCAAGAGGGAGCTATAAAACTGATTGTTTTCATGGAGTCTGGACAGAAACCATCACTCAACAAATGGAAGGCCAAACAGGATGGGGCATATCAAGCTGGACTTGATAGACTTAGCAAGGGAAGTTTATGTGCTATGGTGATCTTGTGTATGTGTATGAGAGAGATGTGTAGAGAAGTGAGGGAGGAATTGAGTGTGTCAGCTAGTAAGTGTATGTGTGTGTGCGTGTGAGTGTGTGCGAAAGTCATAGAGAGAAGTGAGGGAGGACATGAGTGTGTGTGTGTCAGCCAGTGTGTGTGTGTGTGCGTGCAAGGGAGAGATATAGAGAAGTGAGGGAGGGAATGAGTGTGTCAGTAAGTGTGTGTGTTTTGTGTGTGAGGAGAGATATAGATAAATGAGGGAGGGAATGAGTGTGTCAGCCAGTGTGTGTGTATGTGAGAGGGAGATATATAAAGAAGTGAGGAGGGATCGAGTGTGTCAGTAAATGTGTGTGCGTATGTGAGGGAGATAATTAGAAAAGTGAGGGAGGGATTGAGTGTGTCAGTACGTGTGTGTGGGGGGTATAGAGAATTGAGGGAGGAAGGAATGTGTCAGCCAGTGTGTGTGTATGTTTGTGTGAGGGAGAGAATTAGATAAGTGAGAGAGGGGATGAGTGTGTCAGCCAGTGTTGCCCTCGGCAGTAAAAAAAAATTACTTGGCCGTACCTGGGTTTGAACCCGAGTCTCCCGAATGGAAACCCACGCTCTACTCCATTCGACCAGACTATAATAGTATTGAATCTATTAAAGCGTGAATGAGAAACGGAATGAGCGAAGAAGCTGAATGAGAGAATGAAGTTGGGAACATTCCCAATCAAGATCTTTGACCAGCCTGGACATTAATGGGCATCAATTCATCACGCTGACCAATTATCCGCTTGCAAATCAAGATAGGGAATGGTCTCTGTGGTCAGCTGGTGCATGACTGGACATCTATTCTCAAACGCTGACTGCTAACCACCGAAGTCGTTATCGCTAGTCAGTACTTGAAAAAAATGAAGCTTCAACATCAATTGTTGCGGTCATAAACTGTACTATAAATGATTAATTTCATTGATTTATTACTATATATGTATGTGTGACCTTTTTCGTCTTTATAGCCGGTTAATTAGCAAGTGTTTTACTGTGACAATTTCTGAGTTTTCGCTTTTCTCTCTTGTCTTTCAGCTCAGACAAAATCTCTTCTCATGTTTTTGATGGAGCAAAAACGTCAAAACAGAAAGGCAGTAAAACTTCTCACAAGTGCAAGTATACCTTGCCCACACTGTACAAGAACATTTCAAGCCCGTATCGGGCTCACTAGTCATCTACGCACACACAGACAAACATAGCGCAATTACATTCCCTTGGATGACAATTTGTGTGTGGTCATCATCACCCGTGATGGACGAGCATCATCAAGTCTCTTCTCAAAAGACTGCACCCTTGCACAATACCGCTTTCCACACAACTTTGTTATCAGATTTTCTCATCTGCTTGGAAATAATCGAAAAGTTCCTCATTGAGGACTTACATACATCTTTATATCTCAGCAGCGGTCTGCCCTGGTGCCTCTTCCTCTCCGAAAGTTCACAGAACAACATTTGTTTGGTATGCGATAAGTTTCCATTCTTCTCACATGCCCCAACCGTCTTAGTCGTCTACTGCTGAGCATGTCCATGATGGAAGGTAAGTTTGCACGGTGCAGTACTTCAGAGGTGGTTATCTTGTCGTACCACCTGATGTTTATAATCTTGCGGAGACATCGAAGGTGAAAGATGTTAAGTCTCCTCTCTCGCCTTGAGTAGGCTGTCCATGTTTCTGAGCTATATAGTATTATTTATTACTATAGAAAGTTACAAACTGTATGTTTTATATTCTACGAAAGAAGTTAATTCTTACTTTTCATGTTTGTTATCCTACACGCTCTGATATAACCAATAAATGATCGTCCTAGTGAAAGCTGTGAATGAGGCTGTAATCCCCTACATAATAAACAAAACATACAACATTTAATACTATATTAATACAATGATTATTTATATATCAATCCTTCCTGTTTCAATTCCTTCCTGGTTAAATTCCTTCCTACTTTCAATTCCTTTCTACTTTCAAGTTCCTTCCACTTTCAATTCTGTCCTTTTCAATTCCTTCCTTTTCAATTCCTTCCTATTCAATTCCCTTCCTTTCAATTCTTTATGCTTTCACAACCTTCTTCTTTCACAGTCTTCTGCTTTCAATATTTTTCCTGCTTTCACTTCCTTATTGCTATCACTTCCTTCCTTTCATACTTCTACTTTCCTTATTCTGCTTAATTCATTCCTCATTATCCATTCTTCATCCATTTATTAACTCCCTTTTTCCATCTACCCCCAGAACCTGTTTGTTCCATACTCACACTGAACACGTGATACCAGGAAGCACTCATTCAGAAAGCTTGACCAGTCCTGAACATGTCCATCTCTCCGCTGGGACCAGCACACGTTCATAGTTTGGTGTCCAATAAATAACCAATGACCATTAAGTCGGAAGTTGCGCCACAAAATGGGTACCACTGACGGCATCCTCCCATTTAGTAGTTGGCTAGTGTCAAAGCGCATTATGAGAGAATGGCCAACGGTTATTGTGAAAAATGGATAGTCATCAACAATGTTGGGAAAATCAGAATTAAAGAAAGAAATGAATAAAAATTTAATAAGAGTATATTCTTTTTCTTTGCGTTCGTTCTTTACGACCAATCTTAATCACTCTTTGTGATATGTTTGATCTTTGTCAAGAACGTGTATACTTTGCACATTGATTTGGTACCCCTAAACGCATAGTCTTCTACACGTTTAGGACACGTGCATCAGATTTCAGCCAAACCTCCTTAGCCGCCTCTTACGATATGTGTGGCAGGTAACAGTGGTTCTATTCTTTACACCCCAAGTTTGGGCCCCGGTAACCATCCGAGCGAATAAGAGTATATCAAAGCTGTAAGATGAATCTTTTTTTTTTAACGAGAGGGAATGGGTGGGGAGGGGGTGGGGTGGGAAATTTGAAGTCGAAGGAATGACGTCACTGCACTGGGTTTTACCCCATATCGTATTACTTATCTTTGAAGCTCCATATCGACCATTTGTTAACCACTCTGTGTAATTTGTATGTAATCTGAACCTAACAGCGATTGTTAGCTATGCCAGTTATGCGCCTACAAGTAGGCTAGCACATCTTATTTCTGCGATGCATGGTTTTTATTTACTAGGATAGCTTCCTTAAGGTCCTACATCAGTCGCACCTTACGACATGCCTTGTAGTTCGCAGTGTTATAACTAATGGCTTTCCCTGTGGGCCCCGTACCCCATATGACTCGGTCTGTCTCGGTAGAAATGACACGCCATCTGCCGAGAGTATTTCGTAAAAGCACAAACTCCATTGCTCCAGCACTAATCCTAGGGTCTCTGAATAAAAATGCACTAGTGAACAGAACGGAGTGTCAGAATTCGAACCCACGTTCTTTGACTCGCAAGGCAAGGGCTTAACCACTAAGCCACAGAGACTTCCAAGATGAAATGTAGCATGAAGAGAAGAACAGAACTGGAATTCATAGAAGGTATCAATAAGACAGGAGACTAGCTCAGAAGTCGGAAAAGCCCACCTTCATTTTGAGGGTCACCCATGAAAAGGTATGCAGTGAACTAAAATAATCAACACAAAAATAACTTAATTTTGATCTGCAGATAAAATCAGAAACTAGTCACGACAGAGATGAAGTGTCTACTCAGAATGGTAACAAGAAGAGACCAGTTGAGAAACGAAGACATTAGGGAAAAAAGTGGTAACAACATCAGTACTGACCTTCATCAAGAAACAACAAATTAAATGGTTAGACCACATAAGCAGATTACCAACAGGCAATGCGCAACAAAGAGCAATACAATGGATACAAAGCAAAATGTGGGCCTCAGAGATAACAGAGGAGACGAAAGACACTGTTTATAAAGCACACACAAAAGTCCGTTCTAGAAACCTTTTCTTACTCTGAAGCTGTGAATAAATCAGGACTGGAGGAGAGAAACAGAAACCTCGCATATAGAGGCTCGATCCAGGTGTTCCTTTTTTTCTACCTAACTCTGAAAGGCAAAACAGGATTAGAGAATAGATAGATAGATAGATAGATAGATAGATAGATAGATAGATAGATAGATAGATAGATAGATAGATAGATAGATAGATAGATAGATAGATAGATAGATAGATAGATAGATAGATAGATAGATAGATAGATAGATAGATAGATAGATAGATAGATAGATAGATAGATAGATAGATAGATAGATAGATAGATAGATAGATAGATAATAGATAGATAGATAGATAGATAGATAGATAGATAGATATAGATAGATAGATAGATAGACAGACATATAGACAGACAGATAGATAGACAGACAGATAGATTAGACAGACAGACAGACAGACAGACAGACAGATAGACAGATGACAGATAGACAGATATATAGATATATATACAAATTATAGATAGATAGACAGACAGACAGACAGAAGATAGACAGAGAAAGAAGATATAGATAGATAGATAGATGATAGATAGATAGATAGATAGATGATAGATAGATAGATAGATAGATAGATAGATAGATAGATGATAGATAGATAGATAGATAGATAGATAGATAGATAGATAGATAGATAGATAGATAGATAGATAGATAGATAGATAGATAGATAGATAGATAGATAGATAGATAGATAGATAGATAGATAGATAGATAGATAGATAGATGATAGATAGATAGATAGATAGATAGATAGATAGATAGATAGATAGATAGATAGATAAAAGATAGATAGATAGATAGATAGATAGATAGATAGATAGATAGATAGATAGATAGATAGATAGATAGATAGATAGACAGACAATAGAAGACAGATAGATAGACAGATAGATAGATAGATAGACAGATAGAAGAAGATAGATAGATAGATAGATAGATAGATAGATAGATAGATAGATAGATAGATAGATAGATAGATAGATAGATAGATAGATAGATAGATAGATAGATAGATAGATAGATAGATAGATAGATAGATAGATAGATAGATAGATAGATAGATAGATAGATAGATAGATAGATAGATAGATAGATAGATAGATAGATAGATAGATAGATAAATAGATAGATAGATAGATAGATAGATAGATAGATGATAGATAGATAGATAGATAGATAGATAATAGATAGATAGATAGATAGATAGATAGATAGATAGATAGATAGATAGATAGATAGATAGATAGATAGATAGATGATAGATAGATAGATAGATAGATAGATAGATAGATAGATATAGATAGTATAGATGATAGATGTAGATAGATAGATAGATAGATAATAGATAGATAGATAGATAGATAGATGATATAATTAGAATCCTACCATTGTCTAATTTGGTGTTAATTTCTCGGTTCAGTTATCTTACAAAATTTAGCATGAATAATTCAAACCTAACGTAATCTGTGTCCCCCATCTAGGAATTTCATTTATGCACATGCTAAATAGGACACTAAAGTGTACAGGGTATGTATCATCAGTCCTTATCAGACTACGTGCTAAATGTTTATGGACAATATTTTATCAATATCAAATGTTTATGGGACCATCATCAGTGTACGTCGATTAGTAGCCATGTGTGTTCCAATCTTTCTTACACATGAAAATCTCAACTGCAGTGCACGAGCTCCGTAGCACCGGCGAGGTTCCCCTGTAGTTTTGAAGAAAGTGAAGATATTTTTGTAGGAAGTTTTTATTTTTAATCTTTTCTAATGAATTTTGCCCTGGCAGAGGTTTTTCAGCTTGCCCTTTTCAATTTTGAACTGTCAATGGTTCGTTTATGTGCTCAAATTGAACAAGGGACCTACGTTTTAACGTCCGTCTCCGATAGAACTATAAATTCGATCTTGTCTACACTGAGATCAGGGATCTCTGGAAAAATATCCAGATGGCTCCACGAGGAACGAACTGATACCATTTGGTACAAGAAACGAGCAGAAAGTCAGAGAACACTTTAACAGTTGCCACTGCAGATTTGTTTGAAGCATCCCAAAATAGGTGTTGTGATTGCAGCATCCCAAGTAGGTGTTTTCTCCGAAGTGTTGATTGCAACATCCCAAGTAGGTGTTGTGATTGCAACATCCCAAGTAGGTGTTGTGATTGCAGCATCCCAAGTAGGTGTTGTGATTGCAACATCCCAAGTAGGTGTTGTGATTGCAACATCCCAAGTAGGTGTTGTGATTGCAGCATTCCAAGTAGGTGTTGTGATTGACATCCCAGTGTTGATGCACATCCCAAGTAGGTGTTGTGATTGCAGCATCCCAAGTAGGTGTTGTGATTGCAACATCCCAAGTAGGTGTTGTGATTGCAGCATTCCAAGTAGGTGTTGTGATTGCAACATCCCAAGTAGGTGTTGTGATTGCAGCATTCCAAGTAGGTGATGTAATTGCAGCATCCCAAGTAGGTGATGTAATTGCAGCATTCCAAGTAGGTGATGTAATTGCAGCATCCCAAGTAGGTGATGTAATTGCAGCATCCCAAGTAGGTGTTGTGATTGCAGCATCCCAAGTAGGTGTTGTGATTGCAGTATTCCAAGTAGGTGATGTAATTGCAGCATTCCAAGTAGGTGTTGTGATTGCAAACTCCCAAGTAGGTGATGTGATTGCAGCATTCCAAGTAGGTGTTGTGATTGCAGCATCCAAGTAGGTGATGTGATTGCAATGTCCCTAGTGGGTGATGTGATTGCAATGTCCCTAGTAGGTGATGTGATTGCAATGTCCCTAGTAGGTGATGTGATTGCAATGTCCCTAGTAGGTGATGTGATTGTAATATTCAAAGTAGTTGATGTGATTGCAATGTCCCTAGTAGGTGATGTGATTGCAATATTCAAAGTAGTTGATGTGATTGCAATGTCCCTAGTAGGTGATGTGATTGCAATATTCAAAGTAGTTGATGTGATTGCAATGTCCCAAGTAGGTGATGTGATTGCAATATTCAAAGTAGTTGATGTGATTGCAATGTCCCAAGTAGGTGATGTGATTGCAACATCCCAGTAGGTAGTGTTGTGATTGCAATGTCCCAGTAGGTGATGTGATTGCAATCCCAGTAGGTGATGTGATTGCAACATCCCAAGTAGGTGATGTGATTGCAATGGCCCTAGTGGGTGATGTGATTGCAATGTCCCTAGTAGGTGATGTGATTGCAATGTCCCTAGTAGGTGATGTGATTGCAATGTCCCTAGTAGGTGATGTGATTGCAATGTCCCAAGTAGGTGATGTGATTGCAATGTCCCTAGTAGGTGATGTGATTGCAATATCCCTAGTAGGTGATGTGATTGCAATGTCCCTAGTAGGTGATGTGATTGCAATATTGAAAGTAGTTGATGTGATTGCAATGTACCTAGTAGGTGATGTGATTGCAATATTCAAAGTAGTTGATGTGATTGCAATGTCCCTAGTAGGTGATGTGATTGCAATATTGAAAGTAGTTGATGTGATTGCAATGTCCCTAGTAGGTGATGTGATTGCAATATCCCTAGTAGGTGATGTGATTGCAATGTCCCTAGTAGGTGATGTGATTGCAATATCCCTAGTAGGTGATGTGATTGCAATGTCCCTAGTAGGTGATGTGATTGCAATATTCAAAGTAGTTGATGTGATTGCAATGTACCTAGTAGGTGATGTGATTGCAATATTCAAAGTAGTTGATGTGATTGCAATGTACCTAGTAGGTGATGTGATTGCAATATTCAAAGTAGTTGATGTGATTGCAATGTCCCTAGTAGGTGATGTGATTGCAATGTCAATAGTAGGTGATGTGATTGCAATGTCCCTAGTAGGTGATGTGATTGCAATTCCTAGTAGTTTATGTGATTGCAATGTCCTAGTAGGTGATGTATTGCATGTAATAGTAGTGAGTGATTAATGTCTAGTAGGTGATGTGTTCATATTCAAAGTAGTTGATGTGATTTAATGCTCCTATGGTGATGTATATCTATATTTGCGTATTAACATTGAGTTATTCTTCTACTTCTTCAACTAGCTCAATCGATCAATTGTTAAAACACTACTTGTGATGACTAACTAACTAACTGCTAACACTAGACTAACTAACTAACTAACTAGCTAACTCAACTAACTATACCACTAACTAGCTACACTAACTAACTAACTAACTACTTAACTAACTAACTAGCTAACTAACTAGCCTAACTAACTGCTAACTAACTACTAACTAACTAACTAACTAACTAACTAACTAACTAACTAACTAACTAACTTACTTACTAACTAACTAACTAACTAACTAACTAACTAACTAACTAACTAACTAACTAACTAACTTACTAACTAACTAGCTAACTAACTAACTAACTAACTAACTACTAACTACAACTAGCTAACTAACAACTAACCTACTAACTACTACTAACTAACTAACTAACTAACTACTAACTAACAACTAACTAGCTAACTATCTTACTAACTAACTCTAACTAACGTAACTATACTACTAACTAGCACTAACTACAACTATCTAACTCTACTAACTAACTCTAACTAACTTCTAGCTAACTAACTAACTACTAACTACTAACTAACTAACTAACTAACTAACTAACTAACTAGCTAACTAACTAGCTAACTAACTAGCTAACTAGCTAACTAACTAACTAGCTAACTAACTAACTAACTAGCTAACTAACTAACTAACTAACTAACTAACTAACTAGCTAACTAACTAACTAACTAACTAGCTAACTAGCTAACTAACTAACTAGCTAACTAACTAGCTAACTAACTAACTAGCTAACTAACTAACTAACTAACTAACTACCTAACTAACTAACTAACTAACTAACTAACTAACTAGCTAACTAACTAACTAACTAACTAAGCTAACTAACTACTACAACTAACTAACTAACTTCTAACTAACTACTAACTAACTAGCTAACTAGCTGCTAACTAACTAACTAACTTACTAACTAACTAACTAACTAACTAGCTAACTAACTAACTAACTAGCTAACTAGCTAACTAACTAACTAACTAACTAGCTAACTAACTAACTAACTAACTAGCTAACTAACTAACTAACTAACTAACTAGCTAACTAACTAGCTAACTAACTAACTAACTAACTAACTAACTAGCTAATTTACTAACTAAATTGCTAGCTAACTATCTAACCGATGTTTAAAAAAAAATACAATTGCACAGCTGGAAAACAAAACTAGACTGCCTATTGGACAAACACGTCGTATTTTAGCGAGTGTCCGAGCTGTCGGCGCCGTTGATTCGCTGCTTCCAATACACTTTTCAGTCTGCCAATGAGGTTCTTTATTCACATCGATCGTGCACTGATATTGGGAAAAGGCGTGGCCATACCCTAAATTCTGGCGAAACATATATCCAGAAATCGTTTATTCTTTATGTTAAATAAAATAATATATATATATTTTTTTTCCCAACACTTTCATATTTTCTTGTTGCTAAGGAAATATAAAACATACACAAGATGTCATATTGGTGTACATGCAAAATTGTCGTTAGGGGACATGTGATGTCGTGATTTATTCAGTACTTTTAAGTTCATTTTTCAAGAAAACTAAATTGACTCAACGTCTGTACAAAAGCCTCTCTTCCACCGTATTCTTATATGTTAATTTATTTTAGCTAGCTGAACGTGAAAGCGATAAAGCACTTACACAGTAGCTCATGAGAGGATCTCGAATATTTTCCAAACTTCAAAAGTCCAGGTATCTATTGACAGATGGATAACGTGAGAATTATCTGTACCACAAATTGAACATCGTTCGCAAGTGCACCAGTGGACTCACGCTGACTCATCGAGTCATCACATTTCGAATTACAATAACAGCAAAGAACCCTTTTTCATACCTCGAGGTATAATGAGGAAATACATATCTATATAGCTTGTCTTGAACTGACATCGACTTGTATACTTCTAAAGTAGTTAGTGGTCAACCGGAGTCCATGTACATCTCCATATAGCTTGTCTTGGACTGATATAAACTTGTATACTTCTAAAGTAGCTAGTGGTCAGTCGGAGTCCATGTACATCTCTATACAGCTTGTCTTGAACTGACATCGACTTGTATACTTCTAAAGTAGTTAGTGATCAGCCGTAGTCCATGTACATCTCTATATAGCTTGTCTTGAACTGACATCGACTTGTATACTTCATTCTTTCCTTCGCTTGAAGTATTGTCTATATATTCAACGTAGTCTCTTGTATAAACTTCACTGTCTTTTGTAGCTCACACATAGGTTCTCTCTCTCTCTCTCTATTTCTCTCTCTCTGGGATCCTCGCCGGTGCTGTGGAGTTCGTGCACAGCAGCTGAGATCTTTCTTTGTAAGAAAAAATCAGAGCACTTGAGTAACCGCTGATGATGGTCTCAATCAGTCAATCAATTTTCTCTCTCTCTCTCTGCATTTTAACCCATATTGGGACACATGACCTCAACCAACTCATGCCAAGTCTTCCTATCTCTAGCTATCTCAAGTAGATCCCTCCAGCTCTTCTTTATATGGTTGATCTCTGCCTTCAAATCTCGTCTTCATGTATTTCCCAGTGGTTCGTGTAGTTTTATGTCAGTGTTGTTTCGTTAGGCCAGTAAGTTTTGCATGGTGTATTCATATTTGGGGCAGTCTTAAAGTATGTGCTCTGCAGTCAAATGTGCCTGTCCACATGGCGGAATTGTCAATCCTGAATTTTATACACATGTGGCTGCAGAGTCGACTGTGTCCTTTTCTAAGGCGCACAATATTATATACGTCTAAAGTAGTTAGCAGTCACCTGGAATCTTTGTATATCTATGTATCTTCTTCTTCTTCTTCTTCTTGCGTTCGTTCTTTACTACCAATTTTAATCACTCTTTGTGATATGTTTGATCTTTGCCAAGAACGCGTATACGTTGCACATTGGTTTGGTAGGCCCTAAACGCATATATTTCTACACGTTTAGGACACATGCATCCGATTTCAGTCAAACCTCCTTAGTCGCCTCTTACGACATGCGTGGCAGGTAACAGTGATTCTATTCTTTACACACCAAATTTGGGCCCCGGTAACCACTCGGGCGTATCTATGTATAACCTGTATTGGACTGACATGGGCGTGTATACTTCTAAAGTCGTAGTTAGTGGTCAACTGGAGTCCATGTACATCTCCATTTACCTTGTCTTTGTAGTTGACCATTTATGTCTTTTCTGTTCATTGTATGTTGGACACTCGTGCTGGATGTGTGTCTCTGTCAGCTTGCTGGTACCACATATGCATATGACATTAGGACATATCCTGTAAACGCTATCTTGTGCGTGTACAGATGGTACCTCAGTCAGATTGTGTCCAGTACGTAGTAGGAATATGAAAACCTGTTCTTCTCTATTGAGTTGGTAGTACCCACGTTCGTGTGTTGCTAGGGGACTCAATGGAAGCAAAGAATAATAACATTGCAATCTACAAGGCATGTCGTAAGAGACGATTGAGGTAGGGGCCTAGGAAGCTACCCTAGTAAATAAAAAGCGTCGCAAATTCGGATGTGTTGGTCTACTTGTAGGCGCATAACTGGCACAAAGTACAATCGATTTTAGGCTCAGATTACATATAAATCACAAAGAGTGGTTAACAAGTGGTTGATATGGAGCGTCGAAAAGAAGGTAGAAGGCATAATTTTTTTCTTGACCCGGGCGATCTCTTGTCCATTTGTTCATGTAAGCCATTTTTATCATTGTTTTCTCTTCCGTCTTTGTCATACTATTAACTGTCTGTTGTAGCCTGAAGCCTGCCTTTACCAATATGTCCGTTGTATTCTTTTGCCAGATGTAATTCAGTGATTTGCATTCACTGTAGTACAACTCTTGAAACATTATTTGCAAGCAGCATGATGATATCGAATAAAGAATACAGACTTGTTCTACTGTTCACTTTATTTACACAAACAACAATCAAACTATTTACACAAACAACAATCAAACTATTTACACATTTATAGAAATCATGAATCTCTCTCTCTCTTTGCCTTTTTACCCCGGATTGGGGCATAGGCCCTCAACCAACTCATGCCCAGTCTTCCTATCTCTAGCTATCTCCTGCAGCTCCCTCCAGCTCTTCTTTATATTGTTGATCTCCACCTCCAAATCTCGTCTTCATGTATTTCTCGGCCTCCCCTTCTTTCGCTGTCCCTGAGGGTTCCAGGCAAGGACCCTTCTTGTTATATTCCCTCCGGTTTTCGCAAAGTGTGTCCTATCCAGCGCCAGCGTCTTTTTTAAACCTGTTCATTCACTGGAATCTGTCTTGTTCTCTCCATAAGTTCCTCTTTTGTGACCCTATCATACCAAAATCATGAATACATTGGTCAAAATGTTGATCTTTTTTTCATTTCTTTGAGTTGTTGTTTATATACCTGCAAGTTTGTCTTTTGTTCATCTTAAAAATAAATATATATAAATGAGTATTCAGGAACTGTAACAAATATATACCTATAGAACATTCAGTTAGTGTTAGAGGTATATCTATCTCTTCTTCATGTGCATTCGTCTTATCAACCGAGTTAACCTCTCCTTGTCTTCTTCTTCTTCTTCAAACGCTCCATATCGACCACTTATTATACTACTCTTTATAATTTGTATGTGATCTGTGCCTAAGAGCGATTGTACGTTATGCCAGTTATGTGCATACAAGTAGGCTAGCACATCAGATTTCTGTTACGCTTTTTAGTTACTAGGGTAGTTTCCCCAGGCACCTGCCCAGTCGCCTCTTACGGCATGTCTTGTAGGTTGCAGTGTTACTATTCTTTGCTCCCGCTGCAGAGGAAACGTATTTCCCAATATACTTCGAGGTGTGAAAATGGGTTCCTTGTTAACCATGAAATATATTTCACTGGAAAACTATAAATGGAACGCTAAGAAGAATGAATCAGGACTTGCCACACTCAACTGAAAAGGCTCCAAAGACGAGCTATTGACTTCATTACACCAGGTTTCCAAATATGGCTCCGTCCCTCTGTGTAGAAATGGCACGTCACCTGACGAGAGTGTCGTACATAAAACCAACCCCGTAGTTCCAGCAACAATCTTAGTGATTTCCCAAAAACATTGCACTTGTGAATGTGTTCGGATTTGAACCTTCAACCTTCTTCATCTTCTTTGCGTTCGTTCTTTACGACCAATTTTAATCCCTCTTTGTGATATGTTTGATCTTTGCCAAGAACGTGTATACGTTGCACATTGGTTTGGTAGCCCCTAAACGCATAGACTTCGACACATTTAGAATACGTGCATCCGATTTCAGTCAAACCTCCTTAGTCGCCTCTTTCGACATGCGTGGCAGGTAACAGTGGTTCTATTCTTTACACCCCAAATTTGGGCACAGGTAACCACTCGGGCGAACCTACAACCTTCAAAATACCAAGCAAACATCCTTCTTCTTTTCCGATCCAGAAGCACTTGAGCTGAAAGCTCTTCGGCTCCGTGCCATGGACATCGTAACCCTTCGGCTCGGTGCCACGAACACCGTAAATCTGAGGAACCTGTAGTTTTTCTGCCAGTCCGCGGAATTGAACCCACACTTACAGAGAACTAGTCACCCGTAGTCCAACACGCTACGAACACGCTGGGCACGCGGGCAAGCAAACGTCTTAACTCGAAAAAATAAATTATCAACTCGCAAATGATACTAGACGACATGAACGCCCATTACCACGCTTCATTGACACCTGCAAGCGTGATCTAACTTCATACAGCATAGACAATGAAAGTTGGCAGCGGTTGGCCAAAGACAGGCAAGTATAGCGAACGGTAGTTAGCGGTGCCTCAGAAAGATTTAGAAAAAAAACACCATCACATATGGAGGCAAAGAAAGTGCGAGCGCAGAGAGATCATCCTAGGTATCAGATCCAGTTTCCAGCTTCACCTGCACAACTGTGACAAGAATTAACACTCCAGAATAGACCATTACAGCCACAACAGACGATGTGATTCAGCGCAGAACAAACTACGTGACACAAAACCTATTGTCTCTTGAGAAAAAGATATAAAAGTGAAAGTAAAAAAAGATAAACGAAGCCTCAATTTAAAAATTATTTTCGTAATATGATGCTCACAAATTTCCCACTCAACGCCACTAGATGCTATTTGATTCACATTTATATTTTTATAAATATTATATAAAGTATTTTGAAGAAATATTCTAAAATGGATCACTGAAGTCATCCCCATTTATCACTTTCAGCTGTCTACATTCTTTCTTCCATTTCATTCTTCTATTCTGAAACCAAATCTTGATCTGTCGCTCTGTCAGACACAACGAGTGGGCGATCTCAATCCGTCTACGACGTGTCAAATAGCGGTTGTAGTGGAATTCCTTCTCTAGTTCCAGAGTTTGATATCTTGTGTAGGTCTGTCGTCCTCTCTTGCGGGTAGGACCTGTGAAAGAATTAAAATAACTTATTTTGTGAGTTATATTTTGTGAGTTATATTTTGTGAGTTATAGTTTGTGAGTTATAGTTTGTGAGGTACAGTTTGTGAGTTAAAGTTTGTAAGTAATAGTTTGTGAGTTATAGTTTGTGAGGTACAGTTTGTGAGTTATAGTTTTGAGTAATAGTTTGTCAGTTATAGTTTGTGAACAGTTATAGTTTGTGAGTTATAGTTTGTGAGTTATAGTTTGTGAGTAATAGTTTGTGAGTTATAGTTTGTGAACAGTTATAGTTTGTGAGTTATAGTTTGTGAGGTACAGTTTGTGAGTAATAGTTTGTTAGTTATAGTTTGTGAGGAGTTATAGTTTGTGAGGAGTTATAGTTTGTGAATTATAGTTTGTGAGAGACAGACAGTGACTTATACGGAAAGAATACGCCCATGTGTTGCCGCTGCTCCTAAGGAGCAAAAATAGTAACATGACCTACAAGGCATGTCGCTAGAGGTGACTGTGGTAGGGGCCTAGGGAAACCACTCTAGTAAATACAAGGCGTCGCAAACATCAGATGTACTGACGTACTTGTAGGAGCATACCTGGCACAACATACAATCGTTCTTAGGCTCGGATCACACACAAATCACAAAGATGGAGAAGGAAGGAGGAGGAGGAAAAGGACACTGATAATAAGGAAAGCAAGAATTTACACAAAAATCAGTCAGAAACGCCATACTACGCCTGAATTCAAAGCAAGAAGAAGAAGAAGAAGCAAAGAAGAAACATTTGAAAAACTGAATTGATGTTTTTGAGATGTGAAACTACGGAATAATATGCCTCATTTATGCAAAGAAAAAAAAGGACAAATAAAGAAGTTTTAGATAAAACCTAAGAATAAAGAAAGAGTTACTACAGGAAGTAATATACAATGAAATCAAATAATTCGAAAACATAGACATGAGTCCTTGTTTAAAACATGATTGAGAGTTGGCGAGGAAAAGGAAGATCAAAACACAAATGAGATCTAAAACAACAAGAAATAGACAAACATTAGACTGACAGAGTGCAACATCAAGTAAAGAGACAAGAGATGTTGGGTGTCCATTGCAACCAACTTTCAATGCGGAGATGGTAACTAATGTTGATGTGTAGAACAGACTTGAAGTAAGGGAAGCAATCAAATATTTATTTTGCAGTAATAAACTGATTCCTTCCCTTTGACTACTATTTTCTCTTCGCATTCTCGAGAGATTGAAGGTGTAAAATCCGAACCGACCGAGTGGTTACCGGTTCCCAAATTTGGAGTGTAAAGAATAGAACCACTGTTACCTGCCACGAATGTCGCAAGAGGCGACTAGAAGATTTGGCTGAAATCGGATGCATGTGTCCTAAACGTGTAGAAGTCTATGCGTTTATGGGCCTACAAACCAATGTGCAACGTATACACGTTCTTGGCAAAATCAAACATATCACAAAGAGTGATTAAAATTGGTCGTAAAGAACGAACGCAAAGAAGAAGGAAGAAGAGGAAGAAATCCTAAGGATTGACTTCATTGCACCAGGTGTTACCGCATATGGCTCGGTCTCTCTCCGCAGAAATAGTACGTCGCCTACCGAGATCATTGCACAGAGCACGAACTCCGTAGCTTCGGCAACAATAATATGATTAAAGAATCACAAATCATTCATTTTAAATGAGAGACAAATGTGTCAAGACGTTAAGGACGTTCTTGGAAAATCCATAACCGAACTTTACTGAGACAGGCGAGACATATCGCACTCGATTCCGTAGAAGAAATGTAGCGATACATGTAAAACAAAGTACTGTAGTTTTACAAAGTACAAAAACAATATGCAGCGACGTTTCCACCAAAAAAGCCTTTATCAAGCTTTGTTTTCTTCTTCTTCTTTACCTTCAGTTTCGTATTCTCGTCCAAGTCATGAGATGGGCTGCCTCTATGAAGCTGCATGTCAGTTGGAGTTCTCGCCCGAGTGGTTACCGGGCCCAAATTTGGGGTGTAAAGAATAGAACCACTGTTACCTGCCACGCATGTCGTAAGAGGCGACTATGGAGGTTGGGCTGAAATCGGATACACATGTCCTAAATGTGTAGAAGTCTATGTGTTTAGGGGTCTACCAAACCAGTGTGCAACTATACACGTTCTTGGCAAAGATCAAACATATCACAAATAGCGATTAAAATTGGTCAGATATTTCTTGCCTCTCTCAGCAAAGCTCGTTTCAGGGTCTCCTTAGGTCGACCTCTCTTTCTTGAACTCTTTACATCCCGCTTCAATTTCTGCTTTGATATTCGTTGATTATTTCTTCTCAAAGTGTGTCCAACATATCTCCATCTTCTCTTTCCTATAACAGTTGTCACTAGTGGTTGACCATACATTTTGAGAATACAGCACTGATTTAAGATTTTTATTGCAAGTACGTGTATATTGTGGTAAAAGTGGTTGTCAATATCGCGTATTCTTCCACCTTCTCCAGCAGATATTTCTTCATATTAATAACGGCCACATTCCATTCCCATAATACAAATTTGTAATATATAACAACGGCAGTTCTGTTTCTGTGGTTATTTTAATTTTCTTGTCTCTCTCTCTCTTTTCTCTCTCTCTCTTTACGATCGTTCTTTTTCGGCCATGTTTATCATTCTTATTGTGATATATACACAGCCTTTGCCAAGAATGCAATTTTACGTCACATCCTTCAGTACCATTTTGAGCTCTAGTGTTTATTCTTCGGTGAAGTGCCCGATTTCAACCAGCGTTTACTAGGTTCGCTCTCCATCAGCCTTTGACTGTCCCCAGCCAACCTGTAAGGCAGCAGGTTTCTATTTTCTTTTAAGGTAGCGACCCTTAGACGACCTACCCTCCCGGCTGTTGAGCGCCATCTGCTCTGAAAACCCGTTGTTTTCTGGAGTAGTTGGTTTTCCTGCGGACAAGTTTTGTGTACGGTTTACTCCGCTAGACTTTGATTGTCCCCAATCAAACTAAAAGGCAGCAGTAAATCTTCTTATTCTTTGTCGCTCGCTCCACTATAGCCGCTTATGCTACGTTATTTTTGATGATTTTATTTTGGATAAGATTTGATCCATATGAATACCATTCTCTAGTTCAGCGGTTCCCAAACTTTGCATTACTGTGGTCCCCTTTTAAATACATTTCGCTGCCGCGAACCGCCAACAGTTTCTATATATGAATATACTGGAATGAATTATATGTGTGTTACAATAGTAAGTGTTCTCAAACTGCAGGAAACTTTAAATAATCTTTCATTTTGTCCTGTCAGACATTTAGACTTCGCTTTGGTTCAGGTTCTTTGATTTCTCAGCGGTTCTACAGGGTGTTCAAGATAATAGCAGCCTGTGAATGGAGTCAATCTGGCATATATGTATGAAAATGAGAAGGTTCAGTTATGACGTAGTATAGGTCAAGGTTATGTGACGGTATGTAATTGTAGTGCGGGAAGGGCGATGAACAAATGTGACGTAAAACGAGCTAGTCAGAAACCGGTTTAAATAGTACATAAACATAACGCGATAGATTATCTGGCAACTTTCGATTTGTCAATAGGGCTGATTTAATCTTGAACACCCTGTAGTTTACCACTGATTTTATACATGTTTTCAACATTTATTTTTCTGTTTGAAATGTCAAAGATCCTAATATTTCTTCAAGCGCCTGAGGACACCGGGAGTCTCGGACCCCAGTTTGGGAAATGCTGCTCTAGTTTCAGAACAGCAACGCGCATAACACTTCGAGGACATTTGTAATTTTAACGATTACTTCCCCTTGACCAAAATTAGTGTAAACCAGAGTAAAGTTATTGGTATCACAGTACTCCAGGCGACATATTTTTTTCAAGCTGGGCGAAACAATAAACTGTTGTCCATGATGTTACAGGAAGTTAGTTGTTTGTTTGCATTTTGCGTTATTGTCTGTTTGCGTTTGTTCTTATCAACCAAGTTAACTCCTCGTTGTGTTTTGTTTTGAATTAATCAAACAATAAATCAAGGAAAACTGAAATTTTAATTTTCTTCCCCCACAAGCCAAGCAATTCTCTTTTTCTTCTTTGCGTTCGTTCTTTACGATCAATTTAATCACTCTTTGTGATATGTTTGATCTTCGCCAAGAACGTGTATACGTTGCACACTGGTTTGATAGGCCCCTAAAGGCATAGACTTCTACACGTTTAGGATACATGCATCCGATTTCAGCTAAACCTCCTTAGTCGACTCTTACGACATGCATGGCAGGTAACAGTGGTTCTATTCTTTACACCACAAATTTGGGCCCGGTAACCACTCGGGCGACTGAAATGCTAATTTTCTTCCCTCACAAGCCAAGTAATTGTTCAACAGAGTACCTACCCTTCTGCTTCGGCAATCTCTGGTCATACGCTTAATTTACTGGGGACCACAAGCTGGGCAATCAGCTCAGGTTTTCCTAAATCTTAGATTTAGATCGACTGGGTGTAGCCACGTATTTCACAGTTCACTCAGGAGAGGACAGTCTTGCCCCGGTGTCTGTTTCGCCCATCGATAGTGGCAGAGAACTGTTTGGCTTTTTCCTAGTCTATATAAGTGTTTGTTGAGTCTGCAGTGTCCGGTACGTAGGCGAAATATAATGGCCTGGTATGTTCTATTGAGGTCTTTGAGAATTTTAAAAAAAAAAAAAAAATATCCAGTCAACTGCAGATTTTGCACGTCTGCCCAGCGTGTTCGTATCGCGTTGGACGAGGGTGACAAGCTCCCTGTTAGTGCGGTTCAATTCCGTGGGCTGGCAGAAAAGCCATAGGTTCTCCAGATTTACGGTGTTCGAGGCACCGAACTGAAGGGTTACGATGTGCAAGACACCGAGCCGAAGAGCTGAAAGCTCAAGTGCTTTTGGATCGTAAAAAAAAAGGTTCATCATTCAACAGCATATCATGTACATACCTTTTCCACCATCCTCCGTAATTTCTGTCCCTCATAGATCAGATTTCCCTCCTCTACAGCTGTCGTTCTTATATCATCAGTTACATCCTACATTCGTCTTCTATTTCTTTTCCTGGATGTCTCATTCCAAAATTATTGACTCCAATCCTTCTTATAAAATAATAATTCCTCTCGTACCATTATACGTTATATAAGGCCTGCAAGTAATTTCTCCATACCGCTCTATGCTGAGCAACTTGCTCAATCTCCTCCATGGAACTGAGACTGATATTTCTGACTCTCTCAGCAAAGTTCGTTTCAGTGTCTCTTTAGGTCGACTTCTCTTTCTTGAACCCTTTGCATCCCACTTCAATGCCTGCTTTGATATTCGTTGATCATTTCTGCTCAAGGTGTGTCCAACATATCTCCATATTCTCTTTCTTGTAACAGTTGTCACTAGTGGTTGACCAGACATGTCTCTGATTTGATTACTTCTCTTGAATTCGTTCCATTTTATATTCATTATTTTCGCAGACATCTATTTTCAAATGCATTCAACTTGTTTTCTATATCTTTAATCATTTTCCAACTCTCGCTGGCATATGTTAGGATTGATACAACATTTGAATTGAAAATTCCTAATTTAGTTTTAATACTATATAACTATGCTGTTCCATATTTTATTTAGACTTTTAAAAGCTGATGTTGTTTTGTCAATTAATCCTTCTTATGTTTATGGTTAAATGGTTAATTTTAAATAATTCAATTTTTAAAATAACTATCTATGAATTCTTTTTGTGCTATTGAAGTTGTGACAATCGATTTCATTGTTATTGACTTCATATTCTTAATTCTGATGAATTGTATCTTGTTATTTCTTCTTCTTTAAACGCTCCACATCGACCACTTGTTAACTCGATCTTGTGATGTGTATGTGATCTGAGCCTAAGAGCGATTGTACGTTGTGCCTAAGCCCTTTCCTTGCGAGTCGAAGGTCGTGGGTTCGAATCCGGACCGCGGCCTTCTCTTCACGAGTGCAGTTTTTCCAGAGACCCCTAGGATTGTTGCCGGAGCTACGGAGTTCGTGCTTGTGCAATACTCTCTGCAGGTGGCGTGCCATTTCTGCGGAGAGGGACCGAGCCATATGGGGTCACCCGGTGCAATGAAGTCAATCCTTAGGCTTTTAAACCCTTTTTTTTTTTATCTGTCTACAAGTAGGCCAGAAAATCCGATTTCTGCTACGCTTTTTATTGACTAGGGTAGCTTTACTAGGCTCCTACATTAGTCGCCTATTACGACATGCCGTGTAGATCGCAGTGTTACTATTCTTTTAGACCCTTGCGAGCCTCGACAACACACAGAAAGAATTTTGTATGGATCGTGATATTACAAAATCTACTTTAATTTCTTATGTTGAGCATCAGAGTACTATATCCTAGACCAAAATATGCATTTAAAATCTCTCTATAATGAATTCAACAGCCAGGGACCGAGAAGAGTGACGAACAACTGTTGAGGCCCTATACTCCACGAGGAGCGTTGAGGAATAAATCATAATCAATTCAACTGCTTTATTCTACAAAAGAGTTATGCAGAAACAGCATCAAAGTAATCTCGTTCCTAGTCTCCTTTCTTTTTTAATGGTTTGGCTCATTAAATGGCTTTTCATAAAATTGGTACTGGCAAAACGGTTTGTCGTGTGGCTTTTCGTATTTACAGAGTTAATCCCTAACATATCAAACGAACCAACAAGTCTGTACAGACTTCGTTTTGACAGAAATTACTTCTATTTTCGAATCCTGTCTGGCATCACATCGACACAATAAGAGGAGATTTCTCATCTGAAGTTGGAGAAATGAAGCCTGTGTGGAGGGACACTGATAAAAGGGAAAGCAAGCCTTCCCGCAAACATCAGTCAGAAGCGCCATACCAGATGCCCTGACTACGCTTGAATTTTTAGCCACAAACGCACGAAGAAGAAGAAGAAGAAGAGATTTCTAGAGCGGACTTCAGGAATAGGTAGAAATGCAACACTATAAAGATTGTATGTGTAAATCCCACTCTGAAAGGATTTTATGTGTAAATGCCACTCTGAAAAGATTGTATGCATAAATGAGACTGAAAAGATTGTATGCATAAATGAGACTGAAAAGATTGTATGCATAAATGCCACTCTGAAAAGATTGTATGCATAAATGAGACTGAAAAGATTGTATGCAAAAATGAGACTGAAAAGATTGTATGCATAAATGAGACTGAAAAGATTGTATGCATAAATGTCACTCTGAAAAGATTGTATGCATAAATGAGACTGACAAGATTGTATGCATAAATGAGACTGAAAAGATTGTATGCATAAATGAGACTGAAAAGATTGTATGCATAAATGAGACTGAAAAGATTGTATGCATAAATGTCACTCTGAAAAGATTGTATGCATAAATGAGACTGAAAAGATTGTATGCATAAATGAGACTGAAAAGATTGTATGCATAAATGAGACTGAAAATATTGTATGCATAAATGAGACTGAAAAGATTGTATGCATAAATGAGACTGAAAAGATTGTATGCATAAATGAGACTGAAAAGATTGTATGCATAAATGAGACTGAAAAGATTGTATGCATAAATGAGACTGAAAAGATTGTATGCATAAATGTCACTCTGAAAAGATTGTATGCATAAATGAGACTGAAAAGATTGTATGCATAAATGTCACTCTGAAAAGATTGTATGCATAAATGAGACTGAAAAGATTGTATGCATAAATGAGACTGAAAAGATTGTATGCATAAATGTCACTCTGAAAAGATTGTATGCATAAATGTCACTCTGAAAAGATTGTATGCATAAATGAGACTGAAAAGATTGTATGCATAAATGAGACTGAAAAGATTGTATGCATAAATGTCACTCTGAAAAGATTGTATGCATAAATGTCACTCTGAAAAGATTGTATGCATAAATGTCACTCTGAAAAGATTGAATGCATAAATGTCACTCTGAAATGATTGTATGCATAAATGTCACTCTGAAAAGATTGTATGCATAAATGTCACTCTGAAAAGATTGTATGCATAAATGAGACTGAAAAGATTGTATGCATAAATGAGACTGAAAAGATTGTATGCATAAATGAGACTGAAAAGATTGTATGCATAAATGAGACTGAAAAGATTGTATGCATAAATGTCACTCTGAAAAGATTGTATGCATAAATGAGACTGAAAAGATTGTATGCATAAATGAGACTGAAAAGATTGTATGCATAAATGTCACTCTGAAAAGATTAATTGATTGGTAGGATCATGTCATCATTGCGATTCGTAGCAACATGCGTGTTCCCATCTCCTCTTACATAGGAAGATCTCAGCGACATACACTATGTAGCACGCAAGGATCCGACGTAATTTAGAAGGTAGTAAGAATACTTTGAGAAATTTTATTTTAAAATCGTTCTAATGAGTTTTCGCTCGACAGCGACTTTCAGCCTGCTCATCTCGATTTTGAAACTGCCGAGATTCTTTACCTGTTCAAATTGAACACGGGACATATGTTTTATCGTCCTCTCCGATAGAACTAAGAACTTCATCTCATACACTGAGATTGGGATCTCTATAAAAATATCGATGTCACTGGAGCGAACTGTACCTTGAAGAAGTGAGCGTCTACTTCTCACCACAGCATCTATGAAAGTTTGTATGTGTCAATGCAACACTTGGAAGTTTGTATGTGTAAATGGAACATTGTATTTGTCAATGGAACATTGCATGTATAAATGTAATATTGTATGTGTAAATGGAACATTGTATGTGTAAATGGAACATTGCATGTGTAAATGGAACATTGTATGTGTAAATGGAACATTGTATGTAAATGGAACATTGTATGTCAATGGAACATTGCATGAAATGGAACATTGAATTGTACATAAACACTTGGAAGTTTGTATGTGTAAATGCACATTGAAGTGTAAAACAACACTGAACA
The DNA here is from genome assembly GCA_020796225.1 of Arion vulgaris. Classification (NCBI taxonomy): domain Eukaryota; kingdom Metazoa; phylum Mollusca; class Gastropoda; order Stylommatophora; family Arionidae; genus Arion; species Arion vulgaris. The sequence continues at coordinate 16,826,382 of CM036772.1, forward strand.
AATTATGTATAAATGGAAAAACTGTTTGTAAATGCATATTAAAGTAGAAATTCAACACTAAAATTATTGTATGTGTAAATGTAACATTTGAAAGTCTGTATGTGCAAATGCAGCACTGAAAAGGCTATGTGTAAATACAACACTGAAAATATTGCATGTGTAAATGGAACACTGAGAAGACTATGTGTAAATACAAGATTGAAAGTGTAAATACAACACTTAAGAGATTGTATATGTAAATGCAACACTGGAAATGATGTATGTGTAAATGCAACTCTCGTTCTTACCATACTGACTTCTCATCCATGGATATATATGACTTTCTTTACATCTTTCATCTTCTTCTTTAATTCTGCTTGCTCCCTCTTCTTCTCCAACACTGGACGATGACTCATGGTCGCTCCCAGTGACATCAACACCAGCTGCTGTCTTTATATTGATCTCACAGTCAGTAATGTCAGCGGCAATCTTTTTGTTGGTGTTGCTTTGAGTACTGGCGTATTGAGTTTTATTTGTTGATAATTTACTATTGTTTGATCCGTCGTTTGATCCTTCTTTACTCTCTAGCGAGTTAACAATTCCATCTGCATCACTTAATTGCTGACATTTTCTCTTTGGGCTTAAGCCATCTTCATTCTTTAGGTTCCCATCTCTAACATGGTCGTTGATATCGTTTTTGACCTCGCCCTTCTTCTCATCAATTCGCGTACGATATGGATCTTCACTTATGATCCTGACATTTCTGCTATGAGAATTGATCCCGGTACTAAGGTTTTTGGAAGATTTATCAGAAAGGATTGGATTGATGTAAGACACACTACCACGACTGCTTCTACCACTAACTACATCATCTTTTGGAATACACGCCACTGTCAGTCTTGCTTTAGCCTGAGCGTTGTATGCCACTGCAGCCTTTAATCCGATTCGCTCTGAGTTTGAATTAGCTAGGGGCTCAGGGCGAGGGGAGGTGGCACTAAGGGCCTGAGAGCATTCGCCAGGGCTGTCCGACTCGGGCAATTTATGGGAGGTAATGTCAAGCCGGGAAGCAGTAAATCTGGAGCTCACGTCAAGTTGGAGGAGGGAGCTCACCGCCCCGTGTTGTTTCTCATTAAGACGGGAAGTTTGGTGAGAACCGACATGGGAGACTATGCTACCACCACCAAACATTATTTCCCCAAGAGTTGACTGCCCTTTACATGGTTTCTGAGTCACGTGACCGGAAGTGAACGAAGAATCAACCAGTGAATGCGTCTGTTGGTTCTGTTGTCTGTGCGGTTGTTGCTGCCGATGTAGTAAATGTTGCTGTGAACAATGCTGCTGTTGGTGCTGTCGTTGCGTTTCCAAGTTCTGGATACGAATATTAAGCAAATTTGAAGATGACGAATGGGGAATTGTTTGGTGTAAGTTTGCTGTAGTAAAAGCTGAAATTGAGTAGGGTGGAAATTTCGGCAAAATAGGGCTGTAGTTTTCTGCTGTCACAGAGAGTGGATTTGAGGAGACTGCGTAAGATGTGAACAAATCATTGTTGTCGTTGTCACTATTGCAACCATACTGATGATGATGATGATGATGACGATACTGCTGATGGTTACGGTGTCCAAAATTCGATTGAGAAACCTCTTGCCAATGTTGTAGTGAATCGTTTACGTACGCACCCCCATCTTGGTGGTCACTGCAATAAATCATTACTTTTTTTTTTTCTTTTCGTTTACCCACAATGATTTCAGGGATAGTCAGCAATTCAGATTTCTCACTGATTGTTGCGTGAAGGTTTGCTTTCCTTATTACCAGTTCCCCTCGCCATTCAGGAGTCTTACTCCGACTTAAGAGATTAAACTGTTGCTAAGAAGCAGAGATGTTTCCATGGCGATCAAACAAAACGGAAATATGTTGTTTTGTCAATTTTTTTTGTATCAAGAGTTTAATAAAAACTCAAATATGATACACAAAAACACAAGACGGCTTAAAAAAGAGAACTTGGTGGAAGGACTAGCGTGACAAGCTGTTAAAAAAAGTAGTCATCATGAAATATTGTCATATATTTTTTGTTTCTTTCCTTTTTTAAACATCGGCATCATTTTTATCACTTCCTATTTCTAACAATTATTTATCAAATGTGTGTGTATCTTATAGACTATTCAATTTTAAAGCTGTGTTAATTTGTTCGGTGTTTTCAAAACTGAAACAATAGGAACAATTTTGAAGAAGATCAAATTGGAAAACATTGAAATTGAATCACATTTTAGAACTTTGAAACTGTTCTCTCTAGAAGTGATACGTTTCAGTCAGTTTTATTTCTGTTGGTAAATTACTGCAGTCTTTCCACTTAATGGATAATTAACTTTGGAAAATTATATTGATTATTGGTTACTAAACTGATGTTATTGCATTCCAGGTAGACCCATAGCTGCTCAGTTCCCCCAAAAAATATCGAAGAGTATGCAAACTGATGGTTCTCGTAGTTCGCTGAATAAACACATTCCTCACTCTGCCCCTCAGGCATCCAGTTCTAGTTGTACAACGGGTTAAAATTATATTACTCCGTTTTTACGTGTTTCGTCTTTTTAAAATCTTGTAGTTACAGCTAATGTCCACATGTGTGTCGTGATAAATATCATGCATATACTTGGTTGAAAATTGAATGTTCCTGTTCCACATTATGTAGGAGCCTAGCGGGAGAGAAGTTTACTCACGTTCCTAGTGCAAACCACACATATCATCAAGAGTGGCTAACTTGATTAATGTGAACGAATGTAAAGAACAATGACAATAAACTAAATTGTTGATGTTTAAAGATGTACTATATTGTTACGTTTTGAAGGAAACTAACTCTCCCACGGCGCTTCACGGCAAATGTGGTTAAGATAAGATAAGATAAGATCAAGTAGTTGATATTTGAAATTGATCAGTGTTGACATTTATTGTATCAAGTTGTTGACATTTGAAGCTGTATCAAATTGTAGCTGTATCAAGTTGTTGACATTTGAAGCTGTATCAAGTTGTAGCTGAGTGTATCAAGTTGTTGACATTTGATGTTGTATCAAGTTGTTGATATTTGAACCTTCAAAGTTGTTGAATTTTGAAATTGTATGAAGTTGTTGAAATTTGAAGCTGTATCATGTGAGCATCTGTAGCTTAATCGGCAGTGAGATCGATCAGAACCCAAGCGTAAATGGTTCAACTCCGCGACAGACAGTTTGGAAGTACGTTCGTGGTATGAACAGTAGAAACAGACCTCATCGTTTAGAAAGCAATGGCAAATTACTGAACTTATAAATAATTCCTAGAAAATCGACGACTCGTTTACTGTAGCTGATGGCAACGTCCTGGAAATGATATGATGCCACGATTTATTATTATCAAGCTGGTGAAGCTTCACCAAACTTTTTTGTTTTTTTTGAATCTGCGTTAATTTGTTGATTTCTGAAGGTGTTTCAAGTTTTTGAATTTTAAATAATGTCGAAGCTGTACCACGTTGACGAATTTTGAAACTATATTAAGTTGGTAATATTTGAAGCTGTATAAAGTTGGTGAGTTTTGAATCTATATATAGCTGGTCATTTTTGAATCTGTTTCAAGCTGGTGATTTCTGGAGCTGTATCTTGTTGGTGATTTATGAAGCTGTATCAAGCTGGTGACGTATGAAGCTGTATCAAGCTGGTGACGTATGAAGCTGTACCAATGTGTTGATTTTTTCTCAAAGCTTTATCAACACTGCACTGAATTTTGGATTTCAGCAACTTGACTAATTGATTCTTTCAGCAACTTGACTAATTGATTCTTTCAGCAACTTGACTAATTGATTCTTTCAGCAACTTGACTAATTGATTCTTTCAGCAATAATCAAACAGATGCATTGACGTATGTCTGAAATAGATAAGGAAACAAAGAACAATTAAAGATATGTTGAACTTGAGAAATGTGTAGTATATTATGTTTTATATAAATAATTAAAGGTCGCTTCGCCAAAGCTGGCAAAATGCATTGTACAGATGGTTTATTTTTGTGTCTCAACAGAAAAAAATCCAGGAACTTACCCGTGTGATTATTCTTCATATATTTTGCAATCGGTTTTGTAGGCTCAGTCTAAACCATGAAATTCTTCTTCTTCTTCTGCTTTCTCACTAGATTGGGATTTCGGATTCTCTAATAAAGGCAGCTGTCTGCCTCAGATTATCAGCCCCGCCATACAGTTTGTCTTGGACGCTAGTGTAAGTGTGCCACCTCTTTCTTCTCAAGTCTGCATACTGGGGGCAGTTCTGTAGGATATAATTCTTATGATTTCTGCTTCCCCGTTTGTGCCGACCTCTTCCAGCAGTAAGTTTTGGCCACCCTCGCGATGGTAGGTCTGACATTCTTACTGCGTGGCTAAATCTCCAAGGCAGATTGACGACCGTAGAATCCGTTATCCATTGTGAGGGGTCGTTGGACCATGTTATGCGCCTTACGGCCTGGTGCATCCGTTTTCTGCAAGCATTTCTTTTGGGTTAGCATTCACTAGCGGACGCGTGCATCCGATTTCAACCAAACCTCCTTAGTCGCCTTTTATGACATGCGTGGCTGGTAACAGTGGTTCTATTCTTTACACCCCAAATTTGGGCCCCGGTACCCACTCGGGCGCTTATTCTGTCTGTCCATATATCTGATCAGTCGGTCATTCAGTCAACTTGTTAGTCTTTTCTGGTCACTTCACAGATCATTCAGTCAATATGTTTGTCCACCCGTCTGATCAGTCAGTGAGCTTGATTGTCCTCTCTCTGTTCATCCATCTAGTATGTTTATCAGTCAGTCATTCTGTTTGTCTTATCTGTCCATCCGTCTGCTATGTTGATCAGTCAGTCAGTTTGCTTGTCCGGCCGCTTGTCCTCTCTGTCAATCGTCTGACGAGTTGATCTGTCAGTTAGTCGATCTGTTTGTCCTCTCTGTCCATCTGTTTAGTCGACTGACCAGTCAGTCATCTTATTTGTCCTCTCTGTCCATCTGTTTAGTCGACTGACCAGTCAGTCATCTTATTTGTCCTCTCTGTCCATCTGTTTAGTCGGCTGACCAGTCAGTCATCTTATTTGTCCTCTCTGTCCATCTGTTTAGTCGACTGACCAGTCAGTCATCTTATTTGTCCTCGCCTTCCATCCGTTTAGTCGGCTGGCCAGAAAGTCATTCCGTCAGCTTGTTTATCCTCTCTGTATATCCGTCTGTCGAGTTGATCAATCATTTATTTAGGTTCTATGAACATTTTTCCACCGACTCACTTCCAGTGGCGGCTCGTGATCGTTTTTGTTGGTGGGGCCAGACACAAATTTTCGGGAAAATCATGGCTTTGGGTTATGTTATATTTTAATTTATTAAATAATAAATACACATTACATATTATTTTTGGTGGGACCCGGCCCCTCTGGCCCTATATGACGAGCCGCCACTGCTCACTTTTATTCCATTCTATTAGAACACACTTTCATTTATTCTCTTTCTGCTTCTCTAACTATCTCTCTAACTAGTATTTCTCTATCTGTTTCTCTTTCTCCACTCGCTCTCACTCTCTCTCACTCTCTTTCTCAGAATCCCTTTCAGTGATCAATAATCTGCTGTCTGTATATCCTAATTTATACTTGTTTCCCTTCTGGTCACCATCTTCGATTCCTCTGCTCTATTTCAGAAATCTCCCTCCCCATAGAATCTTTTTCCCTCTTCCTTCTAATCTCCATCCAGCACAGCTGACATTCTCCTCCCATAAGTTATCATTACCTCCAACATCTCAGACTGGTTCTATCTCTCACGCCATCCAGACTTGACTAGACCATAAAACCAAAACTTAAGCGTTCAATCCCTCCCATCCTCAAATACTCCACTCTATTTAAGTCACTAATTTGGTTTGTCTTCTTAGGACCATTTTGAACAAGCGAATGCGAAAATTTGTTTAATGTGACAGTATTGATTTTTTGTACATCCATTCTGCCGGGGCTGGCAAGGGGAGCAAAGAATAGTAAATTGCGACCTACAAGGCATGTCGTAAGGTAGGAGCCTAAAGAAGCTACCCTAGTTTAATAAAAACGTCGGAGAAATCGAATGTGATGACCTACTTGTTGGCGGATAACTGATACAACGTACAATCGTTCTTAGGCTCATATCACATACAAATCACACAGAGTGGTTTAACAAATGTTCGATATTGATCAGAATGGGCTTGTATCAGAACAGGTTAATACACTTACACAGACTAGAATTGTCTCTATCGCCTCTGTGTCTATGTGACACCTCTGATCAAACCACAAAACAGATCCTGCAAGACTGTCCCCTGTAAGCCTTCTATAGGAAATAATACTGGCACTACAACATATTACTACATTCAAAACTATATGGCACAAGAGGTGAGCTACAGACAACAGTCGACTTCATCATAAGTACTAGTCTGACGGTATACTTATCGAAATAGCGATGGCAAGAGCATGGGCGTCCACTGAAGTTTTTCTAGGGAGGAGCAAAATTATTTTTTTAAAGTTTAGTTAGTAGTTTACTACGCGGAACGCCCGAGTGGTTACCGGGCCCAAATTTGGGGTGTAAAGAATAGAACCACTGTTACCTGTCACGCATGTCGTAAGATGCGACTAAGGAGGTCTGGCTGAAATCGGATGCATGTGTCCTAAACGTGTAGAAGTCTATGCGTTTAGGGCTTACCAAACCAATGTGCAAAGTACACACGTTCTTGACAAAGATCACACATATAACAAAGAGTGATTAAAATTAGTCGTAAAGAACGAACGCAAAGAAGAAGAAGAAGACTACGCGGAAATGGAGAAGACCAGATACGCAAAGACCTGTTTTATAAAAAATCATAGAGGCTCTTGATAATGTTTATTATTTTGTCTGGTATTCCATAGCATATCAGAATAGTCCACAATGAGATTATGTGTAGACTATCAAATGATTTGAGAATTACATAACGTTATCAGAATTACAGATTTGATTCATAATAACGGCTAAAGGAGTGAACCATAACAATTAGAACAAGAGAAAATAGTTTGCGATAGGCACAAAACACAGATATCAGAACTTGGTTTTAAACGTAGTTACAATGTAATGTCTCCAGTGGCACATCATCACCATCTCAAGGAACTGGTTATTATTGATTATACATATGCGTGACTACAAGTAGTTCGATTATGGAGGACACAGTAGCAACTAAAGCAGTGGTCTAGCTTAAGTCACATAATTTTAGCCTTGCATTATTTTCCTGTCTTCTTTCTCTACATTGCGTTTGTTCGTTTGTTCTTATCAAGAAGTTGACCACTAGTCACGACAGAGATGAAGTGTCTACGTAGAATGCCGGAAGTATCGAGAAGACACCGATTTAGAAATGAAGACATCAGGACAAAAGTGGGTACAATATCAGTACTGAACTTCATCAAGAAACAACATATTAAATGTTCGTGCATAATGGAACGTTCATTATCTGAACGGCTAGATCAATAATCTGAACAGCTAGATCAATAATCTGAACGGCTAGATCAATTATCTGAACGGCTGGAACAACAAACTGAACGGCTAGATAACCTGCTGTTTTGCAGGTCGGCTGGAGACAGCCAAAGGCTGACGGAGAGCGAACCCAGTAAACGATGGATAAAACCGGACAGATCTCCGAAGGATATGCACCTGAGCTCCAAATGACGCTGAAGATGTGACAAGCCCACCCATGCTAAGGCTGCATGAATTAGATTTTCACATGAATGAGATTTATGGGGAAATCTGGTACACCAGTCTAAGTGTGATCGAGAGAGAGAAAACGGCAGGATCAATAATTGAAACGACTGATTCAGTTATCGGTACGACTGACTCAATTATCGGTACGACTGACTCAATTATCGGTACGACTGATTCAATTATCGGTACGACTGACTCAATTATCGGTACGACTGATTCAATTATCGGTACGACTGACTCAATTATCGGTACGGCTGACTCAATTATCGGTAACGACTCAATTATCGTGATGCTCAATTATCGGTACGGCTGACTCAATTATCGGTACGACTGACTCAATTATCGGTAGACTGATCAATTTCGGTACGACTGATTCAATTATCGGTACGGCTGATTCAATTATCGGTACGACTGACTCAATTATCGGTACGGCTGATTCAATTATCGGTACGGCTGACTCAATTATCAAGCTTCTTCTTGTCCTTATGTTTACCCGCTATGAATTCATGCGTAGTCAAGGCTCCTGGTGTAGTGCTCCTCCTTGATTTTTTCGTGAAGGCCTTCTTCCTTATTACCAGTGTCCCTCGCCATACAAGCGAGTGTTCTCCTACTTCAGCGGTAATTATCCAGATGACAATGAATATCTTCTTCTTCTTCTTCTTTGCGTTCGTTCTTTAAGACCAATTTTAATCACTCTTTGTGATATGTTTGATCTTTGTCAAGAACGTGTATACGTTGCACATTGGTTTGGTAGGCCCCTAAACGCATAGACTTTTACATGTTTAGGACACATGCATCCGATTTCAGCCAAACCTCCTTAGTCGCCTCTTACGACATACATGGCAGGTAACAGTGGTTCTATTCTTTACACTCCAAATTTGGGCCCCGGTAACCACTCGGGCGGACAATGAATATAAAATATTAAAAGGTTAAAAGGAAAATCGTAATTATTGAAGAAAAAAACCCCACTAAAATATAAGTGGTCTGGTTTCAGTTTACTACCTTCCATGAGATATTGAAGAAAAAAACCCCCCACTAAAATATAAGTGGTCTGGTTTCAGTTTACTACCTTCCATGAGAAAGGGGTAGTCTGTGAAGTATTGACTTCATTGCACCGGGTTTCCCATTATGGCTCCGTCCCTGTCGGTAGAAATGGTACGCAATCTGCCAATAGTATTAAATAAAGAACTAACTCGCCTGATTGGTTACCGGGGCCCAAATTTGGGGTGTAAAGAATAGAACCACTGTTACCTGCCATGCATGTCGTAAGAGGCGACTAAGGAGGTTTGGCTGAAATTGGATGCACATGTCCTAAACTTGTAGAAGTTTATGCGTTTAGGGGCCTACCAAACCAATGTGCAACGTATACACGTTCTTGCAACGATCAAACATATCACAAAGAGTGATTAAAATTGGTCGTAAAGAACGAACGCATAGAAGAAGAAGAAGATATGATTGAGAGGAGATCTGAGAAATTATGGACATGCCCGTTGTGCCATAAATATGATCCTCTAATGTACAATGACAAATGAACAATATCATCAATAAAAAAAAAAACAGTGTTACTATATGTACAAGGAAAAAAATGAATGTGATAAAAAATTGAAAGCTAAACCGAAATACAACGTAGCCCTCTGCAGCCCTAACAAAGATCTCATAATGATATATCATTATCATCAGGTGCCGGCTGACGTAGATGATTATTATTTTATTATAATTCCTCTCGTACCGTTATACGTTACATAGGGCCTGCAAGTAATTTCTCCATACCGCTCTATCCTGGGCAACTCGCTCAATCTCCTCCATGGAACTGAGACCGATATTTCCTGCCTCTCTCAGCAAAGTTCGCTTCAGGGTCTCCTTAGGTCGACCTCTCTTTCTTGAACTCTTTGCATCCCACTTCTTCTTCTTTCTTTGCGTTCGTTCTTTACGACCAATTTTAATCACTTTTCGTGATATGTTTGATCTTTGCCAAGAACGTGTATACGTTGCACATTGGTTTGGTAGGCACCTAAACGCATAGACTTTACACGTTTAGGACACATGCATCCGATTTCAGCCAACCTCCTTAGTCGCCTCTTACGACATGCATGGCAGGTAACAGTGGCTCTATTCTTTACACCCCAAATTTGGGCCCCGATAACCACTCGGGCGGATCCCACTTCAATGCCTGCTTTGATATTCGTTGATCCTTCCTTTCCTTTGCGTTCCCGGCCTAGCCTGATGGACCAACTTCTATCATGAATTTAACTGTTGTTTTTGGGACTCCGTTCCTCCGTACAGCTTTTCGCGAAGCTCTGTGTGTTGTGGCCAGTACTCTTTTCGTATACCTGCTAAACGTGGACAGTCTTGCAAGACGTGTTCTGCCGTCATGTCTGCCATATTGCATGGGCACAGGCTAGTTGTGCCAATTTTAAATTGATGGAACATGTGGGCTCTGAGCTTGTTGTGGCCGGTACGGAGGCGAAATATGGTAACTTGTTCACAGCGCGAGAGACCATAGTAACCGTCACTGTCTGTGTACTGCGGGTGGTCTTTTGCCCACTTGCTTCGATAGTGCGAACCGATGGTTGTTTTGACTTCCTCATAGCTGATCTCGAGATCAGTCTGGGGTAGTCGCCCGCCCTCTTGGCTAGCTTGTCGGCCGCTTCGTTTCTCCTAATGTTGCAGTGTGACGGTATCCACTGGATGACAGTGCGTTTGAGTGAACTCGTTCAGCGAGGGACGTTTTGAGCTCATTCATCTCAGTTTTGCCGACGCATTTGAGTGCCGTGATGACCGATAGAGCATCGGTGAATATCACGACCTTGTTGCGTGTAGTGTTTCTTCTCTCCAAGATCATTTCGGCCGCCTTTTTGATTGCCTCTGCCTCAGCTCGGTAGTTATTCGAGTATTTGCCACAAATCTCTGTCGTTGGTGTTTGCTATCAGCTCAGATGTTGACGCTCTACCAAACCATGACGTCAGGCTATCGGGGTCTCTGTGGCTAAGTGGTTAAGCCCTTTGCCTTGTGAGTCGAAGGTCGTGGGTCGAATCCGGATCGCGTCGTTCTGTTCACGAGTGCAATTTTTGTCAGAACTCTCGGCAGGTGGTGTGCCATTTCTGCGGAGAGGGACCGAGACATATGGGGTAAAACCCGGTGCAATGAAGTCAATCCTTCGGCTTTAAACACAGGCTATCCAACATTTTTTCTCTCTGTCTTCCTCTGTCTTGTCTACACTCGATCTTACCGGTTGTCACAATGTGTTCTAACCCCCCTCATCACATGCGCGAAAAATGATGACCGCCTCTTTTTTATTTTGATGATAAGCTTTATCTGTGTCTTGATCTCATTCGACTACCTCAACATTAGTCATTTTAGCAGTCCATTGGATTCTCATCATTCTTCTGCAAAACCACATTTCTGTGGCCCAGAGATTTTTCGATCTGTGTGTTCATCGTCCATGACTTGTATCCGTATGTCAGTATTGGTTCTATGTAGCACTGAATAACTCGCATTCTGAACGGGACTGACAAGAACTTGTTGCAGATAATGCTTCTCATTTTCAGGAATGATGTTGTCGCTTGATATATATTGGTTTCATTAACATTATGGCTTCACTAGCATTTTTCCAGTTTTCATTGTGTGTGCTGAGACGATACAGAATCTAGCACAAACAATGTTTCACGTTCCCTAAGTCAATTCATTCGAAGATAATCTGTGAAAGAAGAATCGACGAAAACGAACATCGTTTTGTAGAAGAACAATGGTTCTCAACCTATTTTTTAGCTGGCTGGAAGATGAGGCAAGACCTCATCCGACTCCCTCCTCCTTTTTCAACATTTTTCTACGCTGAATTAAAATGTAATTTTCAAAGAACAAGCGAATATTATTTGTTTCTCACTCTGAGCTTTATAGTGGCACTGTGCCCTAGACACAAAGGCATTGGAAGTGAGTGCAGGAAACATTGAAAAAAATAACAATTTTTGACAATAAATTTATTAGAGAAGAATAAAAAATCATCAAGAAACAACAAATTAAATGGTTCGGCCACGTAAGCAGATTACCAACAGACAGTGCACCTCAAAGAGCGATCATACTCCGATACAATGGGTACAAAGCAAAAGACTGGCCACGCAAAAGATGGATCTCAGAGATAACAGAGGCGGCGAAAGAGACTATTTACGAAGCGCATACAAGGGCCGGTTTTAGAAATCTCTTCTTGACCTGACGCTGTTAGGCAAACAGGATTTCGAGAAAAGAAAAAGAGAATAAAAATACATTTTAAACTGACAGCGTTACTGATGTTTGTTTGTTTGATTGTTTGGATCGTTCTCGACCATTTGGATCATTCTTTTTCTGATATATAACAAGTCTTTGCCAAGAGCGATTAGAACGGTGCTCCCCCGTTAGACTCCTACTAGTGTAGTACAGACCCATCCAAAACCGAGATCGCGAGCGAGCGAGAGAGAGAGAGAGAGAGAGAGAGAGAGAGACTCATCCAAAACAGAATACGTTAGTAAAAAATTTTTAATTAAAACATAAAATCGCCAAAATTGTTATCGGATTTTCCGAAAGGAGCCAATTCTTATTTTTCATGTTTGTTTGCCTACTTTCTTTCTTTTCTTTCTTTTTTTCACAATCCTGTTTTGTCTCACAGCGTCAGGGTAAGAAGAGTTTAATAGACCAGGTTTTTGTTTGCGCTTCATAAATAGTGTCTTTCGTTGCTTCTTTTGTCTCTTGGGTCCGCCTTTTGCATGACCAGCCTTGTCCTTTGTATCCACTGTATCGAAGTAGCATTGCTCTTTGAGACACACTGTTTGTTGGTAATTTGCTTTTGTGGTCAAACCATTTAATTTGTTGTTTCTTGATGAAGTTCGAGAGCCGCGGTAGCGTAGTTGTTCTCAAGGCTGGTGGTCTGGGTTCAACTCCCGCAGTGCGCGTGGAATTTTTCCCGACCGCGATGGCTCTCAGGTCGACTCAGCCTCAACTGGGTACCAGACATGCTCTGGGAAAGTAAAGGCGGCCGGCGTGATGCTGACCACATCACCCATCGTGTGCCGACAGTCAATGAAAAATACAGGCCTAACACTGTATTGACCTATATCATCATTAATCCTCTCCGCTCCTCGTGGAGCATAGGGCCTCAACAGTTGTTCGCCACTCTTCTCGGTCTCTGGCTGTTCTTTTATGTTCTCCCAGGTCAATTGAGCACTCTTCAGCTCCTCAGTAAGACCTCGTCTCCAAGTCTGCTTAGGGCGTCCTCTTTTTCGTTTTCCCTGCGGGTTCCACTCGAGCACCTGTCTAGTGACACTCGACTGTGTCTTCCGCAAGGTATGGCCTATCCATCGCCATCTTCTCCTCTTGACCTGTGTCATCATAGGTTCCTGCCCTGTTCTTATCCACAGATCCGTGTTTGTAACTCTATCATACCATCTCAATCTGAGAATCCGCCGCAAACATCCGTTGACAAAGGTCTGGATCTTATTTGTATTTGCCCTAGTGACTCGCCAAGTTTCCGAGCAATACAGCAACACCGACTTCACATTTGAGCTGAAAATCCTGAGCTTTGTTTTCGTGGAGATGGCAGCGGACTTCCACACCATGTGCAGGATCGCAAAGGCCTGTCGGGCCTTCCTAATCCTAGCATTAATGTCCTCATCTGTACCTCCTGATCTGCTGATCTTACTTCCAAGGTAAAATTCATCCACATCTTCTATGTCCCTCAATCAGTATTGGATCTTGCTGTATGTTGTTGCTACGCATTACTTTAGTCTTCTCTTGACTGATTTTAAGGCCGACTATTTACCTATATACCACGAGGTATTTTTTTTTTCCGATCCAGAAGCACTTGAGCTTTTCAGCTCTTCGGCTCGGTGCCATGGACATCGTAACCCTTCGGTTCGGTGCCACGAACACCGTAAATCTGGGGAATCTGTGGCTTTTTCTGCCATCCCGCGGAATTGAACCCGCAACACAGAGGGATAGTCACCCGTAGTCCAACGCGCTACGAACACGCTGGGCAGACGGGCGACCACGAGGTATGAAAGGGTTCCTTTACTTGATGAAGTTCAGTCAGTACTGATGCTACCCACTTTTTTCTGATGTCCTCTTTTCTAACACGGTCTTTTCTTGTTACTCCCAGAGCCTATACACTCTGATATAACCAACAAAAGACTCTTCCTTAGGTTGAAAGGGAAGGGATTCGGTGTAAAAATTCTTCACAAACAAAACAAAGAAATAAATCTTCTAAATTATATTAACTTTTCACGCCTTCATTGATCCTGGCTCAGGTCTACCAATTTGGGAACCACTGTAGCAGAATGTAATCAAACGCAAAACTTGGATCAAGGCATGTAGCGACTCTTATTAACGACCCAACGAACAAGCAATAAAAACTGGAGGGAGCTATTATTTTTATTTTAAGACCCACTTAGTTTCAGCCAAGTTTGTGTGAGGGGTAGGGAGCTTCCTTTATGGTGTTGGTGTTGTTGGTATTCTGAGATACAAATCATTCTTGAATTCTGTGTGTGAGTTTTATATGTGTGTGGAGGCTAATGTGTGAATATTAGAAATAGAGAGAGAGAGAGAGAGAGAGAGAAAATAAATATAGGAGAGAGGGTGTGTGTATGTAAGAGAGGGTGTGTGAGAATGTGAGAGAGGGTGTGTGAGAATGTGAGAGACAGTTTCGAGAATGTGAAAGAGGGTGTGTGAGAATGTGAGAGAGGGTGTGTGAGAATGTGAGAGAGGTTGTGTGAGAATGTGAGAGAGGTGTGTGGAAGAGAGGGTGTGTGTATATGAGAGAGGGTGTGTGAGAATATGAGAGAGGGTTTGGGAGAATGTGAGAGAGGGTGTGTGTATGTGAGAGAGGGTGTGTGAGAATGTGAGATAGGGTGTGTGAAAATGTGAGAGGGAACAAGAAAAGTGTCTTTCTACTATTTACAGATATAAGAGAAGTGCTTTTCTTCTATTTCTACATGCAAGGTAGGTGTCTTTTTACTATTTAATACACGCCCGAGTGGTTACCGGGGTCCAAATTTGGGGTGTAAAGAATAGAACCACTGTTACCTGCCACACATGTCGTAAGAGGCGTCTAAGGAGGATTGGCTGAAATCGGATGCACATGTCCTAAACGTGTAGAAGTCTATGCGTTTAGGGGCCTCCAAACCAATGTGCAACGTATACACGTTCTTGGCAAAGATCAAACATATCACAAAGAGTGATTAAAATTGGTCGTAAAGAACGAACGCAAAGAAGAAGAAGAAGAAGAATACTGAGAAAAGAATAGTAGTCACAGTTATGTTTTTTTTTGGGGGAAAGGGGTGGTATTTGTTTTTGTTCAATAGACTTAAGATCTGACATTCATTTAAAAAACAATTTTTTGATACAAAATATCTTTACAATAACATGGTGACCCTCGTATGTGCTACGTAGTTCGTGCACTGCAGCTGAGATCTTCCTGTGTAAGAAAGAGATCGAAGCAAGAATGTCTACTCACCGAAGTGCAGTTATGATGGTCCTATCAATTAGTCAATAAATCTTTCTTGATAAAGACACTATGATGGAAACGTCGTATTTGTTGTTGAATTACTTTGTATATTTCTATCTTTGTTTTAGGATTAAGACTATGTTAAAGTCACGTCATAGTCAGTCAAAAACTAATAGTCTTTTTGGTTATATTAAGACGTGAAGTCTTCTTCTTGAAGACAAAAAACCTTAACAAATTTTCCAATTTTCTCATATTCTGCCCTCATCCACGTGCTCCTTAATCTAACTGAAGTACCCTTCCCCCCGCTTTACTTAAGAGCATGCCCTATGCTTCGTCTGCACGCAGCCGTTAAGTCAAAGACGAACTAGGCCATAACACGACCGGATAAAGAACATCAATGTCAGACGGAACCTGATTTAGAGGTTTTATAAATCGCGCCATCTAACCCCGTCTGCCTGGTAATGGGTGCTCAAAACAATACAAAACCCCTATATACCCAGTCAGTGAGTCCGAACTAGCTATTTTATTTCCTCCTCCCTTTTTTCTCCCTCACCTCTTGGTGATGTTACTCCCTACCGATTATTTACAACCGAGACAGATTAAAAGCGCCCTTACCAAGGATTTTGTTACTACAAACTCGTATAACATGATCCGAGGATGAGAGCAGCATCAGTCTCTCAAACCTTCCTTCAAATGTTACTTTGGATTTGCTATTGCACAAGCGTTGCACGTTTTAGACAGAAACCACCTACATGTGGTTACCTTATTGATTGGTTGTATATCAAGTGGTTAAGTCTGGCTGTGTTGCCATCTAGATAGTGTGTTATGGACGTGTGTTCGTAGTGTTGCCATCTACTAATGTGCCATGGACGTGTGTTCGTAGATAGACATATGATGCAATCAGTTTATGTGTACTACTGCTTAGCTGTGTACTAATGTGTAATCTAGAATTATATTTTATTGTGTAAAAAAGGTTTTCGTAAATGGAAATACGAATTGAATTACGTCTACTATTGCTGATATTAGAAATAGATACGTTTTAAGTAGTGGTTTTTTTTCTATACACCTGTATTCGTAAAATGGAAAAAAAAATGAAAGGAGACCTGCTATTATTTATATTAGTAGCAATGAACACCACCCATGTTTTGCCAGGATTCGCAAGGAGCAAAAATAGTAACACTGAGACCTACAAGGCATGTCGTAAGAGGCGACTGAAGTAGGGACCTATGGAAGCTACCCTAGTAAATAGAAAGCGTCGCAGAAATCGGATGTACTGGCACACTTGTAGGCGCATAGCTGGCGCAATGTACAATCGCTTTTAGGCTCAGATCACATACAAATCACAAAGAGTGACTAACAAGTGTTCGATATAGCGGTCGAAGAAGAAAGAAGAGGTAAAAGTGAACAAATTAGTGGACGGATTAGCTCAGTGCATAAGCATTTGCCTATCGAGTCAAACACAATAGGGTTGGGGTTGTCTCTCTCTCTCTCGCGATCGTTCTTTTACTGCCGTTTTTATCATTCTAATTGTGATATATTTTCTTCTTCTTTGTGTTCGTTCTTTACACCAATTTTAATCACTCTTTGTGATATGTTTGATCTTTGCCAAGAACGTGTATACGTTGCACATTGGTTTGGTAGGCCCCTAAACGCATAGACTTCTACATGTTTAGGACTCGTGCATCCGATTTTAGCCAAACCTCCTTAGTCGCCTCTTACGACATGCATGGCAGGTAACAGTGATTCTATTCTTTACACCCCAAATTTGGGCCCCGGTAATCACTCAGGCGTAATTGTGATATATAAACAGCCTAACACCAAGAACGGGTGTACGTTGACAATCTTCAGTACCATTTGGAGCTCTGGTGCTTATCTTTCGGTGATGTGTTCAGTTTCAACCAGCGTTTACTGGGTTCTCTCTCCGTTAGCCTTTGACTGTCCCCAGCCAACCTGCAAGGCAGCAGGTTGCTATTTTCTTTAGGGTAGCGACCCTTAGACGACCTACCCAAACCTCCTAAGTCACCTCTTACGACACGCGTGGCAAGTAACAGTGGTTCTATTCTTTACACCTCAAATTTGAGCCCCGGTAACCACTCGGGCGCCTTCTAGCTCATTTATAAGATGCTCTTCAAAAGACTGCATTTTTACACTAAGTTATTTTTCTTATAGCTAGTTCTTTTCCCATTTGTTAGGACCGATACAAACGTACTTTATTGAGATCTTGTAGGTGTCCTTTTATCAAGTCTTCTTCTTTGAACGCCCCATACCGACCACTAGTTAACCTCTCTGTGTGATTTGTATGTGATCTGAGCCTAACACCGTGTGTACGTTGTGCTAGTTATGCGCCTGTAAATAGACCAGCACATTCGATTTTGCGATGCTTTTTTTTTTTTACTAGGGTAGCTTCCTAGGCACTACCTCAGTCACCTCTTATGACATGTCGTGTAGATGGTAGTGTTACTATTCTTTGCTCCTATTGCAATCCCCGACAACACACTCCGTTATCTAATCAATAAGCTTTATCATTCCTCTCACGTCAGAACCTCTCCTCTTATAGTAAACCAAACAGCATATGTTTGAGCATGCAGCTACAGTCAATCCCTCACGTCCCAGCCATTCCTCTCACATGTCCCAGCCATTCCATTCCTCTCAGATGTCCTAGCCATCTCCTCTCACATGTCCCAGCCATCTCCTCTCACATGTCCCAGCCATCTCCTCTCACATGTCCCATCCATCTCCTCTCACATGTCCCATCCATCTCCTCTCACATGTCCCAGCCATCTCCTCTCACATGCCCCAGCCATCTCCTCTCTTCTACTGTTGAGTATTCCATTGATAGATGAAGGGGTTTAAAGCCGAAGCGCCCGTGTCTTGCCTGGGTTGCAAATGAGAGCAAAGAATAGTAACACTTCGACTTACAAGGCATGTTGTAAGAGACAGCTGATGTAGTGGCCTATGGATGCTACCCTAGCAAATAAAAAGCGTCGAAGAAATCGGATGTTCTCGCATACTTGTATGCGCATAACTGGCACAAAGTGAAATCGCTCTTAGGCTCAGATCACATTACAAAAACACAAAGTGGGGATAACAAACAAGTGATCAACACTGAACTTTCGAAGAAGAAGATGAAGATAGCCGAAGGATTGATCTCATTGCACCAGGTTTTGCTACTTATCGCTCAGCTCCCTCTTTACATAAATGGCACCAGCCAAGAGTAATGCTCACAGCAGATGGAACTTTGCAGCCCCGACAGCACTCCCAGGGATCTCAGGTAACAATTCCCTTGTAAACAGTACGAAGCGGCCAGGATTCGAACCTATGATCTTATCTTATCTTAACCACATTTGCCGTGAAGCGTCGTGGGAGAGTTAGTTTCCTATCTTGTGCCAGGTGTGTTGCGATTGACGTTGTCAGTCCATGCTTTCGCAGGAACTCTGAGATGTTATCTGTCCATCGTGTTCTTGGATCTTCAGATCGTAAAGCAAGGGGCGTAACCATTTAGCCACAGATACTCCCGATGACAATAAGATAGGAATAAGAAATGAATTACTCGTACTATTTATTAGATTAGTAGTAGTGGAATCTGCTTCTTCTTCTTCGAACGCTCCACATCGACCACTTGTTAACCACTCTGTGTGATTTGTATGTGATCTGAGCCTAAGAGCGATTGTGCGTTGTGCCAGTTATGCGCCTACAAGTAGGCCAGCACATCCGATTTCTGCGATGCTTTTCATTTACTAGGGTAGCTTCCCTAGGTCATTACATCTGTGGCCTCTTACGACATGCCTTGTGGGTTGCAGTGGTACTATTCTTTGCTTACCTTGCGGGCCCCGGTACCACACGGGCGGTAGTAGTAGAATAATAGCCTTCATCGTTATAAACATATTTCTAAATTGGACTAATAAATGTACTACATCTACTCAGTGTCGGCTCGTCATTAAGGGCCAGTGGGGCCGGCCCCACCAAAAATAATGTATAAAGTGTATTTATTATTTTATAAATTCTTCTTCTTCTTTGCGTTCGTTCTTTACGACCAATTTTAATCACTCTTTGTGATATGTTTGATCTTTGCCAAGAACGTGTATACGTTGCACATTGGTTTGTAGGCCTCTAAAGCAAGACTTCTATACATTTAGGACACATGCATCCGATTTCAGCCAAACCTCCTTAGTCGCCTCTTACGACATGCGTGGCAGGTAACAGTGGTTCTATTCTTTACACCCCAAATTTGGGCCCCGGTAACCACTCGGGCGATTTTATAAATTAAAATATAGCAACCAAAAACGATGATTTATCCGGCAAAAAATATCTGGCCCCACCGACAAAAATGATCACGAGCCGCCACTGCAACATCTACTATTGATTAGCTTGGCAGTAGTGAGGAAAAATAACTGTCGTTTGTTTACTTGCGTTTCAAACTGGGAATAAAAACAGAATTACAATTACTATTGCTTATGTTATTGCTGGGGCAGTAGCTTTACAACAGTTGTGGCTTGACTACAGGATAATACATCTCTCAAGGAATGAACGGTTTGTAGCCCTTAGCCTGTGTCTACCTGTCAGTGTGTTCTTTGCGATAATTTCTCTTCTTAATATATGTCTATCTATCAGTGTGTTTTTTGCAACAATTTATCTTCTCAATCTATGTATGTTGATCAGTGTGTTCTTTGCGATAATTTCTCTTCTAAATCTATGTCTATCTATCAGTGTGTTCTTTGCGATAATTTCTCCTCTCATTCTATATATGTCTATCAATGTGTTCTTTGCAACAATTTCTCTTCTAAATCTATGTCTATCTATCAGTGTGTTCTTTGCGATAATTTCTCCTCTCATTCTATATATGTCTATCAATGTGTTCTTTGCAACAATTTCTCTTCTAAATATATGTCTGTCTATCAATGTGTTCTTTACAACAATTTCTCTTCTAAATCTATGTCTGTCTATCTGTGTGTTCTTTGCAACAATTTCTCTTCTAAATCTATGTCTGTCTATCTGTGTGTTCTTTGCAACAATTTCTCTTCTAAATCTATGTCTGTCTATCAATGTGTTCTTTGCAACAATTTCTCTTCTAAATATATGTTTGTCTATCAATGTGTTCTTTGCAACAATTTCTCTTCTAAATATATGTTTGTCTATCAATGTGTTCTTTGCAACAATTTCTCTTCTAAATCTATGTCTGTCTATCTGTGTGTTCTTTGCAACAATTTCTCTTCTAAATCTATGTCTGTCTATCTGTGTGTTCTTTGCAACAATTTCTCTTCTAAATCTATGTTTGTCTATCTGTGTGTTCTTTGCAACAATTTCTCTTCTAAATCTATGTCTGTCTATCTGTGTGTTCTTTGCAACAATTTCTCTTCTAAATCTATGTCTGTCTATCTGTGTGTTCTTTGCAACAATTTCTCTTCTCAATGTTGAAGACACTTATCACACTTTATTTTTAATTTGACACGACTAACAATTTTTAAATATTTTAATTTAGCTTCTTGTATCATTTTACATCCTCTCTCTCCCTCCCTCTCTGCAGTTTTAACCCGGATTGGTGCATACGCCTTCAACCAACTCATGCCAAGACTTCCTATCTCTAGCTATTTCCTGCATCGCCCTCCAGCTGCTTTTTATATTGTTGATCTCTGAATCCAAATCTCGTCTTCATGTATCTATGCACCATGTGTTAAATCCTTCGTATTACATCGACCATTTGTGGTTTGATGTGATTTACGCTTTGGTGCTTACTAGCCGTTGGCCAACAACTCGGTAGGTTTCTGCATGCTTTTATTCGTGTTCGTCTCCCTAATTCGCAAGGAAAAAGCGTACCCTCCCCCACCACCCGCCCGTGTGGTACCGGAGCCCGCAAGGGAAGCAAAGAATGGTACCACTGCGACCTACAAGGCATGTCGTAAGAGGCGACTGATGTATGGCCTAGGAAGCTACCTTAGTAAATAAAAAGCAGCGCAGAAATCGGATGTGCTAGCCTAATTATAGGCTCATAACTGCCACAATGTACAATCGCTATTAGGCACATATCACATACAAATCAAATAGAGTGGTTAACAAGTGGTCGACATGGAGCGTTGAAGAAGAAGAAGAAGATGATATACAACTATCAAATCTCACATATTCCCAGTGCAGAATGACAAAAACTGTTAGACAATATTTGACCCTTCAATAAATGTACGAAGTCACCATTACATCTTGAATTCTTTGAAAAGTCAGCATAACAGATTGAATGCTCTTACAACGACTCTTCATAAAAAAATATTCAATTAAATAAGGCTTCCAGCATATCACACAATCCTAGGTCGACTAATGATACGCATGATAGAGTCAGAAATTGCCTTATTCTTTCATCTCCATTTAAAAAATACAAGACCCAGCGGAGAAGACCAACCTCAGGGGAGAAATCGTTCACGTATGGTTAACATAAAAAAAAATTAGAATAATTTTTCCCCCCTAGGTTTTCAATCTAATCTGCACTACAACTTTCAACACAACAACACATATTCTTTTGTGTAATCCTATACAATTGTTATAGTAACTCGTGAATTCATCAAATTTGACCACAGGCTTGTTGAATGTAAAGAATATCTTTACTTTCAAAGAAAGTCTCGTTAAAACTTCAAAGAGATCACGTTGTTTACCCTCGTCTTAACACATAGATAGAAGGCGAAGGAAAAGAAAGAGTCCGTTATCGGACAAACTGTGGTTATCGAATTTCCAGATCCTAGAAACGGAATTTCTCAGATTCACACTAGAAAATAAATCTGTCATTTCTGAAATGTTCTCATATTATTTTCCTGGCAGAATGGCTTTCCATAGAGAGAATGTGGAATTATGTTTGTGTGTGCGAGTAACAATCTGCAGCTAATGTAGGATAAGCGTTGGAACGACAAGAAGTCAAAGGAAGAACATTGAAATGTCTGTCATTTGTTTGGTGTTGTGGATAACTCGATTCAAAATTTAGGAGTAGCTGAATGAAACTAGTTTCTTTGTTTTTTTTTTTTCTCTTTCCTGATCCAGAAGCACTTGAGCTTTCAGCCCCGGTGCCATGGACATCGTAACCCTTCGGCTCGGTGCCATGAACACGGCAAATCTGGGAAAACTGTTGCTTTATGCCAGACCTCGAAATTGAACCCGCACTTACAGAGGGCTAGTCGCCCGTAGTCCAACGCGCTACGAACACGCTGGGCAGGTGGGCAACCTAGCAATTCTAGGTGATCAAGTTGGACGATAGAGCAAAGTTCGCAGGCTTCTCCAAGAACACAACCTTGTGAACAGCTAGTCCGCTCAGCCGTGAGTTGCCGGGGTTCTCAAGGAGAGAAAATAATAGTAACACTGCGACCTACAAGGCATGTCCTAAGAAGCGACTATGATAGGGGCGTAGGAAAGTTACCCTAGTAAATAAAAAGCTTGCAGAAATCGGATGTTCTGCCTACTTGTAGGCGCATAACTGACACAACGTACAATCGATCTCAGGCTCGGATCACATACAAGTCACGAGTGGTTAACAAGTCGATAATATATATATATTGTATTCGAAGCTCCATATCGACCACTTGTTAACCACTCTGTGTCTCTTTGCTAAAGATCCTGCACTTTTGAGTAATGTTGTTACCCACTTAACATCAGATAGTTTGAAAGAAAGTGCTTTATGTTGAAAGCCATTATAACGACCTGGTAGGCGTTTTGGATATCATTGATATAGGCGCTTATGTTATGAAATGAATTAAAAGTGATCAGAAAAAAATTCATCTATTAATTAGATAAAATTTATTGGAAATAAAAGTATACCGTTAAAGTAACCAGTTTATCTCTATAAACGCAGCCTGTAAAATAGTTTTGGGTTTTTAAACTGATAGAATCAGAACGTTATACGTTTAAAATTGATAAAACTCCCAGCACTATAACTAAACACAGCACTTTATTAGTTTTATAAGTACAATATTGATTGACAAAATCGTCTCCTTTTTAATATTGGTAAAAATAACCTTTTGTACATAATATTGTTTTAATAAAGCTCATTTTTTATAGTCATAAATTATTTTGTTCTGACAGAACTTTGCTGCTTCAAAATAATATTTATATTATTAGTAAAAAGGCACATTATGAAAAACATTAAAGAAACTCCTACATTTAACACCAAAAATTGAACAAATCACTCTTTTCTTTGTGGACAATTTTGTAATATTTTGTAAAATTGACTCCCACCGACGGCAGCAAGAACAACCTTAATAAAATGAATAAAAGCTTTTCAAAGTATCTTAGAACAAGCACACAAGATCACTACACCTCCCCCTTTCCCCAACCCAAACACTTCCATAAAGAAGTAAATGGTTATAAGAGAAGAAGAAGAATAAGACTCCCACCGTGTATATTGGTAAAGGCTGCACGTTTTATGTATGAGATGAATAATGCTAGTATGTATTACATAGACATACTGTGTAACTACTGTAACACAGTCACGACATTGTGTGTTATTCGTTAACAGTATGTAGAAAGTTGCCGATAACAAGTTTTATTTGATGTAATTAATTAATACATCATTTTTGCAAAAAATGAAACAAGCAATAAAGCGATATAAAATACAATGACTCATAATAAGTAATATAAACGACGCAGTTAGGAACGAACAATCTATCGAGACAGTTTTAAATATGAACAGGTACGTACATTGCATATATTTACGTTACATATAACGCAGCGAGGTTAGCGATGACTATTTTATCTTAACCCAGTTCTGTATGTAGGGGCTGTAGCTCACTTGGTAGAGCGCTCGCTTTGCATGTGAGAGGTACCGGGTTCGATCCCCGACAGCTCCACTAATTTTTTTTTTTAAACTCCATTTTTTAAGACCCTGAAATTTATCAAAAGGTAAAATTATTATTGAATACAAACTAACATCAGAGCTAGCTTTTAGTTCTCTCAGATCACACTTAGACTGATGTACCAGATTTCCCCATACACATGTGGAAATCTAATTCATGCAGCATGGGTGTGTTTCGTTACATCTTTAGCGCCATTTGGAACTCTGGAACTTATCCTTCGGCGATGTTGCCGGTTTTAGCCAGCGCTTTCTGGGTTCGCTCTCCGCCAGCCTTTGGCTGTCTCCATCGGGCCTGCAAGATTGCTATTTTCTTTTAGGGTTTATTTTATTTTCCCTTAGACAACCTTCCCTCCCGGGTTATCTGCCCAGGTTACTGTCATTGTTTTGAACTACTTCTATTGCCTGCCGTCCAGTTTTGTGTACGGTTTGCTTCGCTAGACTTTGATTGTCCCCAATCGAACTACAAGGCAGTAGTAGCTCTCTGCCAGTGGAAACGAGGTTATTGTTCTCTGGATGGAGACCCCATCTTCGAGGCTCGCCATCGTGTTGTCCATCTCTCGTTTCTTTTGGGTGCCCCTTCGCCCATTTCTGATTGTTTTAGTTTTCCAAAAATGCCAGCTTCTGAAGTATTTTTGTTAATGAATAAATTCTATGATCAATTTACGTTGTAAGCAGCTGTCTTGCTAGAACGAAATAATCTGTATATTAAATACGTGACATATTTTGTAGTGTTATTATGATTATTATTGACCCTTTTATCGTATATTTTCATTCATATAGGGCTGTAGCTCACTTGGTAGAGCGCTCGCTTTGCATGTGAGAGGTACCGGGTTCGATCCCCGGCAGCTCCATATATTTTATTTTGGTGAGGATTATTTGTTTTTTTTCGTTCCAAACACATATTTCCTTCCTTCCTTCCTTCATGAAATATGTCTATATATTCAATGTTGCTCTCTTGTATGAACGTCACTGTTTTGTAGCTCACATGAGGTCCGTGTAGTTTTATGTCAGTGTTATTTCAGTTAGGCCAGTGGTTTGCCTCATGTGTCATATTCAGGGGCAGTCTTGAAGTGTTGCTCTGCAGTCTGGTTTGCCTGTACCATGTCACATGACTGAATTGCCAATCTTGAATTTAAAACACAGATTTAACTAATAGGTAGAAATAGAAAACATAGACATAGAAAATGAACTAGAAAATGAATATATAGAATACACAACAAATGGAAAAACAAGTTGCAGAAACTTAGTAACATCTTCTTCTTTGCGTTCGTTCTTTACGACCAATGTTAATCACTCTTTGTGATATGTTTGATCTTTACCAAGAACGTGTATACGTTACACATTGGTTTGGTGGGTCACTAAACGCATACACGTTCTACACGTTTAGGACACATGCATCCGATTTCAACCAAACCTCTTAGTCGCCTCTTACGACATGCGTGGCAGGTAACAGTGGTTCTATTCTTTCACCCAATTTTAGGCCCCGGTAACCACTCGGGCGACATGAGGATGAAGTAGCGTTCATGGGCGTCCACATCCATATTTCAAGGTGGAAGGGATTACAAATAATTTAATTGGTACATGTAAAATAAGTATATTTGTATATTTTTGTATGTTTTGTATGTTTTTGTATGTTTTGTTGTTTGAAGGAGAGGTTCTTTCCCAGCCCCCTTGATTAACATATTTGTCGTTCCACCTCTGAAGTTGAAGAAGGCTCGCCTGAATGGCGAGGGACGCTGATGATAGGAAAGCTAGCTATCAGCCAGGAGCACCATATTGGACCACTGACTACGCATATTCATAGTGCCTGAACGAGAAGATGAAGAAGAACATATGTGTGCCCATGGATGTGTTACATATGTGTGCCCATGGATGTGTTACAATTTAACAATAACTAGAAAGAATTGCTATTCTGCAATGGAGATTTTCAGGTTGTACGCTCTTGTAACTGGGGTATTCGAGTTCATTTTCAGGTTGTATGCTCTTGTAACTGGGGTATTCGGGTTCATTTTCAGGTTGTACGCTCTTGTAACTGGGGTATTCAGGTTCATTTTCAGGTTGTACGCTCTTGTAACTGGTGTATTCGGGTTCATTTTCAGGTTGTAAGCTCTTGTAACTGGGTATTCGGGTTCATTTTCAGGTTGTACGCTCTTGTAACTTGGGTATTCGGGTTCATTTTCAGGTTGTACGCTCTTGTAACTTGGATATTCGAGTTCATTTTCAGGTTGTACGCTCTTGTAACTTGGGTATTCGGGTTCATTTTCACCAGATAGCCAAACCATTTGAGTCTCTTTTTTTGGAATGAGTCGGTGTTGTTTCGACTGTTCTTCTAATTTCCTCATTTCTTAAATAGTCTCTTTAGTCTTCTTCTTTGCGTTCGTTCCTTACGACCAATGTTATTCACTCTTTGTGATATCTCTCTTCGATCGTTCTAGGCCTGTTTTAATCATTCTCTTTGTGATATATAAACAGCCAAACATCAGAACGTAATGTACGTGCACTAAACCTTCAGCACCTATTTGAGCTCAGTTGCTTATCCTTCGGTGGGGTGTTCGATTTCAGCCAGCTCTTTGTGATATGTTTGATCTTTGCTAAGAACGTGTATACGTTGCACCTTTGTTTAGTGGGCCCCTAAACGCATGATACGTGCATCCGATTTCAGCCAAACCTCCCTAGTCGTCTCTTATGACATGTGTTGCAGGTAACAGTGGTTCAAATCTTTACATCCCAAATTTGGGCCCGGTAACCACTCGGGTGGTCTCTTTAGTATAGACGACTAAAATGAGGACTTACACAGTGCGCCACCCTTCTAGGCGTAAAATTCCCTTATGAACCTGCTTTGTTTCAAGAGATTCGCCAAAACACGTAATCACAAAGTACTGTAGTTTTACAAATTACAAAAACAATGACAAAATACAGCAACGTTTCGACCAACAAGGCCTTTATCACGCAAACGAACAACAGGAGTGACAAATTTAAAAAACAAACAAATGGACGACCAAATACAAACGTTTCTAATTAGACGCAAATTAAAAGAAGAAGAACGTTCAAAATAATACAAGGGAGCTAAACTTGCTTCCAGATATGCCCGCCGTGAAGTTTGAACCAGGTACGCTTGAGTTGTTATCGAGCTTACTACCGCTTAAGCTACAAACGCTTACATACTAATACTATAATAAAAGAAAATGTCCCATAGCCTTTGCAAATCTCAGGGTATGAAATAACTTCACTGCACGCCCGAGTGGTTACGGGGCCCAAATTTGGGGTGTAAAGAATAGAACCACTGTTACTTGCCATGCATGTCGTAAGAGGCGATTAAGGAGGTTTGGCTGAAATCGGATGCACATGTCCTAAACGTGTAGAAATATATGCGTTTAGGGGCCTACAAACCAATGTGCAACGTATACACGTTCTTGGCAAAGATCAAACATGCCACAAAGAGTGATTAAAATTGGTCGTAAAGAACGAACGCGAAGAAGAAGAAGACTTCACTGCACACTTCTGGTGCCGGAGGTAGGAGGGCCAATTCATTTCCTCACTTTTGGAATATCGGTTGTGGGATTGAACTCACACCCCTCTTATGTCCGATTTGACATGCGAACACATAAGCAAATCCGTCCCTCTATTATTAGTACTGTCTGAGAAAATACTGTTAATGCTAGAATTACTACTGTTACTTCCATTTCTACATTTTACCGCAACGACGACTGTTTTTGCCGACAGTAGAATGCATCAACTACTACATTGCTGATGTTGCTGCAGCTTTACTACATTGCTGATGTTGCTGCAGCTTCTACTAGGAATACTACAACTACTTCTGCTATTACTACCACCATTATGAGAACTCCTGCTACAATTATGACTACTACTATCACCACCACCATTACTACTACTACTACTATTACAACTAGAACTGTCACTACCACTACAAATACTACTATCACTTATATAGTAATAGTATGTACTAGAACTACGTTTGACTGTTGTGATTGAGGTACTGGGCCCGATCCCTGGCATCTCCATATATTTTATTTATTTTTGTTTGTTACTACCTCACTTTGCTAATGTTGTTACTAGGAATTCTAGAACTACCACTACTCCTTTTTTTTTTTTTTTTTTAAATTAAAAAAATTTTTTTTATTTTGTCCGCTTTCAACTCAGACGAAATTTCATCTCTGAAACTGATTTTTGCGTGAAAATCCGTTTTTCCAATTTCTTACAATGGCAGCAGCGTGCATATTGTAAATTACTTTACACTGGCAGCCGTGTGCTCAATGTACTCGTAATTAGTATTCCTCGCCATACAGGCAGATTTTCTTCGACTTCAGAGGTACTCACGTTATCGTCCTGAGTAAGACCAGGGACTCGAACAAATGCCGGACAGTAGGTTCGAACCCGAGCTATGAGGTGTCTCACAGCTAGCAGGCCGAGCTACTATCAACTACTCTAGGCAGTCCCCCACCACTACTACTACTACTAGTACTTGTACCTACTACAACTATTACCACCACCGATTGATTTAGTAATAAAACTGCAACTACTACTAGTGCTACTACGACTGCTACTATTTTAAGACCTTCATATAGGGGCTGTAGCTCACTTGGTAGAGCGCTCGCTTTGCATGTGAGAGGTACCGGGTTCGATCCCCGGCAGCTCCACCATATATTTTATTTCTTTTTTTTTGTCTTTCAAAACCTCACATTGTTACTAGGAATTCTAGAGGAAGTAACTACTATTGTTACTATCACTAAAACTACTCCTAATATAACTATTACTACAACTACCTACAACTATTGCTATTACTACTGCCATTTATACTACTACTATAACTACTACCTTGATTACTACTACTATGGCAACTACTGCTACTATTGCTACAACCACTACTATTGCGGCTACAGCTACTACTATCTTCCTCTCAAGTCGGACAAATAACGTCTGTATGGCGGAGGACACTGATAAAAATGAAAGCACGCTTTCACGCAAAAATCAGACAGAAGAGCCTTCTGACTATATGCCTGAATAGCAGGGAGAACGCAATAAAAATACCACTTTTTCTTCGAAATCTCGTCCACTTTGATCCGTACCTTGTGCTAGTTATGCGCCTACAAGTAGGCCAGCCCATTCGATTTCTGCTAACTAGTGTAGCTTCCTAGGCCCCTAACTCAGTTCGCCTCTTACGACATGCCGTGTAGGTCACAATGTTATTTTTCTGTTCCTCTTGCGGCCCCGGCAACACGGCGGAATAGTAACTACTAACTACCATTACAACTACTGCTACTACTACTGCTGCTACTACTACTGCTGCTACTACTAATGCTGCTACAACTACTGCTGCTACTACTAATGCTGCTACAACTACTGCTGCTACTACTACTGCTACCACTACTACTAATGCTACTACTGCTGCTACTACTACTGCTACTACTACTACTACTAACTACCATTACAACTACTGCTACTACTACTGCTGCTACAACTGCTGCTACTACTACTGCTGCTGCAACTACTGCTGCTACTACTACTGCTGCTACAACTACTGCTGCTACAACTGCTGCTGCTACTACTACTGCTGCTGCAACTACTGCTGCTACTACTGTTATTACTACTACGACTACTCCTACTACTTAAAAACATGTTAGCTTTCAGCACCACCATTCGCCTGAGTGGTTACCGGGGTTCAAATTTGGATGTAAAGAATAGAACCACTGTTATCTCCGACGCATGTCGTAAGAGGCGACTAAGGAGGTTTGGTTGAAATCGGATGCACGTGTCCTAAACATGTAGAAGTCTGCGTTTAGGGGCTTACCAAACCAATGTGCAACGAATGAATACACGTTCTTTGCAAACATCAAACATATCACAAAGAGTGATTCGCCCGAGTGGTTACCGGGCCAAAATTTGGGGTGTAAAGAATAGAACCACTGTTACCTGCCAAGCATGTCGTAAGAGGCGACTAAGTAGGTTTGGCTGAAATCGGATGCACATGTCCTAAACGTGTAGAAGTCTATGCGTTTAGGGCCTACCAAACCAATGTGCAACGTATACACGTTCTTTGCAAACATCAAACATATCACAAAGAGTGATTAAAATAGGTCGTAAAGAATGAGCGCAAAGCAGAAGAAGAAGAAGAAGCACTACCACTAATACTATTCTACTGCGTTACTTTCACTTATCTTTCAAATTTGTAATCTCTGTCTCCCAAAATAAAAGTGTTTCATGTTTAGACAAATTAACAACAATTTTTCGGATACACAATAGTTTCCATGACATAGAAGATACTAACACTTCACTCAGACGTCCCTGTAAAGTCCAAGCAATAAATACAAAAAAAAGAAACAGGCCGTAAATTGATGTCTTGATCTCAAACGAAAGTCGATACTACAAAGAGTTAACCGGCAAACTTCTCAGACCGAACATCGGAAGGGGTACCCGCGCATGTCTCCTTCCACGGTACCACACGAGAGGTCTTTCAACCCACTAAATTATGGGCACTAAGGGATGATGTTGTGCCCCTCCTGAACAGGTTAATGTCTTTCTGTGGTCATTATGAGAACTGATTTATTAAGGACATTGAGCTGAGCATACAAAGCGTCAAAGAGATACCGGCAGATGGCTAGAACGAGCTCTGAGCCCACAGCAGTTACCATTGATATCTGTGGTCATTTCTCCTCGACTGGCCTTCCTCTGTTTCCCGGTGGGGGTTGCCATTTGAGTTGAGTCTTTGAAATGCTATTGTAATTGGTATTTATCTTTCCCAAATCTACTTGACTTATTTGCTTGTGAGCGTTGATACAAACAGGATGTTCTCTCATCATCATCAGGTGCCGTATCTGCATCAAAGGTTACCTCTGGCATCCGCTGACTCTTGCCGTTATGGTGCACTCTGCTGGGCTGTAATTTGTCAATCTCTTAATTTGCTTTATCTCCCACTTGTGTCTCTGTCTTTCTCTCTCTTGTCGTCCTTCAATTTTCCCGTCTAATAACGTTTTTATTGTTATGTGTTATGTTGGTATGTGTACGAAATATTTTATTCGTTTGATTTTTGTCCTGTTGTAATTCTTTCTTCATTGCTAGTTGTTAACTTACTGTCTACTTATTAATGTTATATATATCGTATAGGACGTCTGAATTTCTTCGCTTCTTCTGTATCCTTTGCACGATAAAGACCTTTTGGTCAAAACGTCACTGTGTATGTTTTTATACTTCGTAAAACTTCAGTACTTTATATGTTCGACATTGAAAAAAACCGAAAATCATTGCATATCATATAAAGAACTTTGCCATCAACCACAGTAAACTTTTCATCGATTTTCTAGGCAACACTTATACGTTCAGTACAAATTTGCTTCCAAAACTGCCTGCAGCGGAGTTTGAACCAGGTACGTTTGGGTTGTGATCGAGTTCACTACTGCTTAAGCTACACACGCCCACGACATTACTGTAGCC
This sequence comes from Arion vulgaris, assembly GCA_020796225.1. Taxonomy (NCBI): domain Eukaryota; kingdom Metazoa; phylum Mollusca; class Gastropoda; order Stylommatophora; family Arionidae; genus Arion; species Arion vulgaris. The sequence continues at coordinate 16,857,815 of CM036772.1, forward strand.
CAAATCAATTCTTCTTTACTTAACCACTTGTTACCCCCTTCATATCGTTCACTTGTTAACCACTCTGTTTGATCTGGTATGTGATCCAAGCCTAAGAGCGATTTACGTTGTACCAGTTATACGCCTGCAAGTAGGCCAGCGAACCCGATTTCTGTGGCGGCTTCTATTTACTAGGGTAGTTTCCCTAGGCCCTACCTCAGCCGCCTCTTACGACATGCCTTGTAGGTCACAGTGTTACTATTCTTTGCTCCCAGTGAGAGCGCCGACAACTGGTGTCGATATTACTATATATAAAATGAAAAAACAATTGAAATAATTAGGAAACTATTTAAGTTGGAAATATAGCAAGTACGAGTCCAAGAGTGAGACAAAAAGAAGCATGCACATGGAGACTAAGCACATATGTGTTGGTTCTCAGTTAATAAAATCAGATTTGGTAACCGTCTGTGTGGTGCCGTGGCCCGCAATGGTAAGAAATATTAGAACCGCTGCGACATACAAGGCATAAGAGGCAAACTGATGTAGGATCTAGGGAAGCTACCATAATCCATAAAAAGCATCGCATAAATCAGATGTATGGCCTACTTGTAAGTGCATAACTGTCACAGCGTACAATCACTCTTATGCTTAGATCACATACAAATCAAACAGAGTGGTTAACAAGTGGTCGATATGGAGCGTTTGAATAAGAAATACAGACGTTGAGTTGTAAGATTAAAAAACCCTCACTTTAAACTACCACATCTGGTGTTATACTACAGTAGCATGGTATCAGACCTGATTAATAATAATAGGCAGTCGTTAGAGCTGACTCATGCCAATAAAATAATAATAACTGTTAGCTTATTTTATCTTCTTCTTTGTGTTTGTTCTTTACGACCAATTTTAATCACTCTTTGTGATATGTTTGATCTTTGCCAAGAACGTGTTTACGTTGCACGTTGGTTTGGTAGGCCCCTAAACGCATAGACTTCTACACGTTTAGTATACGTTCATCCAAACCTCCTTAGTCGCCTCTTACGACATGCGTGGCAGGTAACAGTGGTTCTATTCTTTACACCCCAAATTTGGGCCCCGTTAACCACTCTGGCGAATGCCTGACTCAAGCGGGCAGAAGTATGGACAGAGCCGATGCCATCAATACGGTACGCGATCATTTATGAGATATTGGCTAGTCTCAGACGATTCCGAGAATTAGGAGTTAGTTTGAACTTGTCAAACAATGTCGCCTTCGTAGAAGAGAGAGAGAGAAGATATACTTATCAACTTCTTATGGGTACGGTGATCAAGTGCACTTTGGGATGACTGCTGCAGTGGAGGACAGAGCACGCATGAGAATGCCCAATGTGCGATGACGTCTTTCAAATAACATAATAAAATGAGGGTAAGTACGCCCCTGTGTTGCCTCGGCCCACTAGATTAGCAAAGAATAGTAACACTGCGACCTACAAGGTATGTCGTAAGAGGCGTCTATAGTAGAGACCTAGAGAAGCAACCCTAGTAAATAAAAAGCGTCGCAGAAATCGGATTAGCTGGCCTACTCGTATGTGCATAAATGGCATAACGTACAATCTCTCTTACGCCCAGATCATATACAAATCACAAAGAATGGTTTAACAAGTTATCAATATGAAGCGTTCCAAGAAGAAGAAGAAGAAGAAGAAGAGGGTAGATAAATTGCAATTCGGACAGGCTAACTACTTTTGAAAGAAGTCAACTGCAACTCGAATATACTAACTACATTACGTGTAGATTAAGTACAATGGGGGCAGTGAGCTTGCAATGGAAGCAGGTTAACTTATTTTTTGTTTTGTTTTTTGCACACGATATGAAATCAAATGCAATATGGACACACTTCGCTATTGTATTGTTTTTCTATTGAAGCCAAATTTGACTATAAAAACGTCACGTGTAAGTACTTTGTATCGTTGGTGTTTATTCCCCCCGATCTGTTGCAACATGTAGTCTTTTGTTACCGTTGATGTATATTTAATGATAGTCTTGTTTTTCATCTGTTTCATTCGATAGTGTTCCCCTGCGAGATTTATGGGTATAACAGGATGTAACTGTTAGGATTCGCTAACTTTGATTTTTTGAACTCGCTATACACATTGTGCAGCTCAACAGCTTTCTCCATGATAAATAAAATTAGACTGTTCGTCATAAATGTAAAATCAGTCATGCTCAGTGACTCGTAAACACGGGATATAAACAAGAGAAGCTAACAGACACTGCAGACCATCAGCAACACATGTCTCCGTCACGGTCGTCATATCAGATAGCTAGGAACAATAACAAACATGGACTTGTAGAAAAGAATCAAATAAATAAATCTGAAAGGTGAAATAGAAGTGATAATCGATGAACGCCCGTGAAACAATTTAGTTCTTCTCCTTTCTTGTTGATCTGTCACTCATCGAAATAAAGAATCAATAACTTTATTGAACTGTGTGAGAAGTTTCAGATCGTCTGTAGAACCACTTAGATTTTGAAGAGTCGTCGTCTCGGTTGACTACATTTTCCTCTTAATAATAATAATTCCTCTAGTACTGTTATACGTTACATAGGGCCTGCAAGTAATTTCTTCATACCGCTCTATCCTGGGTAACTCGCTCAATCTCCTCCATGGAACTGAGACCGATATTTCTTGCCTCTCTCAGCAAAGTTCGTTTCAGGGTCTCCTTAGGTCGACCTCTCTTTCTTAAACCTTTGCATCCCACTTCAATGCCTGCTTTGATATTCGTTGATCATTTCTTCTCAAGGTGTGTCCAACACATTGGCGGCTCGTCATTAAGGGCCAGTGGGGCCGGGCCCGACTAAAAATAATGTATAATATGTATTTATTATTTTATATATTAAAATATAGCAACTTAAAACCATGATTTATTCGTAAAAAAATGTCTGTCCCCACCAACAAAAATTCTCACGAGCCGCCACTGGTCCAACATATCTCCAACATATTTTCCTCTTAGTATGACTGAAATTAATGATGATCGTTTTCTGCAGTTTCTTATCGTTGTTACGCAAGTTTGTGTACATATTGATTGATTGATATGATCATCATCATTGCACTTCGGTGAGTAACCATGTGTGCTCTAATCTCTTTCTATCACAAAAATATCTCATCGGCAGTGCAGGAACTCCGTAACACCTGCATGGGTCTCCGATGTAATTTAGAAGATGGTAAAGATATTTTATGGGAATTTTATTTTTAATCTTTCTAATAAATTTGGCCCGGGCAGCGGTTTTCCAGTCTCATCTTCTCGATTTTGAACTGCTAATTGTTCTTTTACGCCTCTAATTCTTCTTCTTCTTTGCGTTCGTTCTTTACGACCAATTTTAATCACTCTTTGTGATATGTTTGATCTTTGCCAAGAACGTGTATACGTTGCACATTGGTTTGGTAGGCCCTAAACGTATAGACTTCTACACGTTTAGAACACTTGCATCCGATTTCAGCCAAACCCCCTTAGACGCCTCTTACGTCATGTGTAGTAGGTAACAGTGGTTCTATTCTTTACATACCAAATTTGGGCCCCGGTAACCACTCAGGCGGCGCTCTAATTGAATACGGGACCTACGTTTTATCACCCATCTCCGATAGGACTAGGAACTTGATCGTAACTGAGATCAGGGATCTCTGGAAACATATCTATATGGCTCCACGAGGGAGCGAACATGGTACCTCTGGTACGAGGGGTGAACACCTAACCTCTACGACAGAGGGACCCTCAAATGTGTACATGTGCCGTCTCAATATGTTGTGTTCTGTTTGGTGGTGTCTTCTGTTGTTTGCGTGATATTTGGTAGTAGGGGTCTTTAGGGCTTTCACTGGTCCTTCCTGTTCGTTTCATCAAATCTCAACAAGGATAACCTTTTTTTAAAAAAAAAAATGGGTGGTATGAGCTGAGAAGATAAATATTTTGCTCCGTTTTTACTCCCATACGACAGGCATTTTATAAATTTTATCAACTCACTGTTTAGTAAAGGGTGGAGACTGCAGTAAAACTTGGAAAATAGGTAAACACGTAAAAACAAAGTACTACAGTTTTACAAAATACATTTATGTATTTTGTAAAACGTAGATTTGTTTCGTTACTGTTTAGTAACAAACATTTAACGATTTCTTTTTTTTTTCACTGATCCAGAATTACTTGAGCATTCAACTCTTCGGCTCAGTGCCATGGACATTGTAACCATTCGGTTCGGTGTCACGAACACCGTAAATTTAGAGAACCTGTGGCTTTTCTGCCAGCCCGCAGAATTGAACCGCACTCACAGGAGCTTGTCACCGTAGTCCAACACGCTACGAACACGCTGGGCAGGCGGGCAATTAGCAATATAATTAGCAGGAAGGTTGAAGAACACCTAGTGAGAAAAATTCGAATATAACATCAAAGAAACTAGGATCTCATATGAGAAAACGAAGACATGTTTTGGGGGGCCTCTACGTAAGGCACCCACCTCACTCTCTAACAGAACCCGGTTCGAGTCACCGCCTGTGTGTTTCCGGGGCTCGCAAGGAAGCAAAGAACAGTAGTACTGCCACCTACAAGGCATGTCGTAAGAGACGACTGAGGTAGGGACCTAGGGAAGCTACCTTAGTAAATAAAAAGCGTCGTAGAAATCAGATGAGCTAGCATGCTTGTAGACGAATAGCTGACACAAAGTACAATCGCTATTAGGCTCAGATCACATATAAATCGCACAGAGTGGTTAACAGGTGGTCGATATGGAACGTTCGAAGAAGAAACAGAACGATGAGTCCGGTCCGAATTCAATGACGATCATTTCAGAACGTATGTCAAACCGTGAGCGTCTGTAGCTCAAGCGGTAGTGAGCTCGATCACAACCTAAGCGTACCTGGTTCAAACCCCACGGTGGGCAAATTTGGAAGCAAATTCGTTTCCGTGGGATTTTTACAAAAGGTAACAATAAACCTCACCGTTCAGAAAGCAATGGCAAACTACTGAAGGTATAAGTGGTGCCTAGAAAATCAACGACTAGTTTACTGTGGTTGATGGCTACCTCCTGTAAACGATATGCCACGATTTTCATTTTCATGTCAAACAACTGGACAACAAAACCACAGTGAAAAAAAGCCGATATTTCTCTCTCTCTCGATCGTTCTTTTCGACATTTTTATCATTCTTATTGTGATATAAAAACAGCTGTTGCCAAGAACGTGTTTTACGTCAAATCGTGCAGTACCATTTGGAGCTTTAGTGCTTATCCGTCGGTAAAGTGTCGATTTCAACTATCGTAAACCCGATATAAAATAATAGTTGATAACCTTTCTTTGTTACATGTATGTGATTTGAGTTCAACAGCATAAATACGTTGTAGTGCTAGTGGGCATATGTGTGGTAGCGACAACTGCCCATTTTTATTCTCATCACACATTTGTGTTGGCCATTACTTTGTGAACTTCAATATATCAAACTTCTTGCATGACAGGAGAGCGTATTTGATAGAAGTTTGTAAAAATATGTTAATTAATTGCATATCCTTTACAGGACTTTGCTAATCAACCCCAGCTTTTAACGCTGTTTGTGATTTTTCTAGACATTATTACATTCAGTAGTTTGCCATTGCTTTCTGAACGGGTGGTGCAATCGTTCATTTGTAAAATCCACGCGAAACAATTTGCAACCAAATTGTCCGTAGCGTGATTCGAACTAGAACGTCGGGGTTAATAGACCGAGTCACTATCCCCTAAGCCACTGACGCCACCTTACTTTTTGTATTCTTATCTAGACATCTTTGTTTTTTCCTCCTTCTGTGTCTATGTTGCTGCCAAAGTATGTGTATGATTCTACATATTGTAAAGCTCTTTCCTCCAGCGTAATCCACCAAAAATATGTCCATTTTCTAAATTACTATTTTTAAATGTAACCATTACTTTTAATTGTTAACTGCTCGTATAGGACAATTAATAAATCCCTGTAATGTTTTCAGACCTTAGAGGTATGATTTGCTTATCACTTCCCATTATAGATCCTAATGTGCAGGAGGATGTCGATTAGCCAATTCCTTACCTCGCATGTGGAACATCAATGTCGATTGTAACCCCAAACTCTTGTGTGCGAGTCGATGGGTGAATACATATGCAGTATCGATAATCCGTCTCTTAATCTAAAATAAAATTTCCCATTACATGTTTACTTTAACCTTAGGTAGCATTTAACGTTAATATTATATCTAATGCAGAAAATACAATTTTAACGTTAATAATATGTCTACATGCGAAAAAATACTACTTTTACGTTAGTGATATCTACATGCAGAAAAATCTACTTTAACGTTAATAATATGTCTACATGCAGAAAAACTACTTTTAACGTTATATGATAATACTGCAGAAATACTATTTAATGTTAATAATATGTCTACATGCAGAAAAATACTACTTTTAACGTTATATGATATATCTACATGCAGAAAAATACTACTTTTAATGTTAATAATATGTCTACATGCAGAAAAATACTACTTTTAACGTTATATGATATGATATCTTAATTCCTAAGTCGGTCTTTTCTTGATACTCCCAGCATTCTGAGTAGACACTTCTTCTCTGCCGTGATTAGTTGTCTTCTATCGTTTGATGTTAACATCCATGTTTGGCGATGTTAACATATTGTTGGAAGAAATATTGTGTTGTACAATGCTCTTTTAGTTTTCTCGTGATATGTTTGCATTTTAAAATTGGTGCCATTTGTTCTATGATTTAATTTACTTAATGTTAAGTTAAGAAATATTATTTATTGTCATACTTCATCTCCGGACTGGTCACAACAACACACCACCACAAGTAAACTAAATTCTTCTTCAAGCGCTTCATATCGACCAATTGTCAACCACAATAGGGGATATGTATGAGATCTGAGCCTAGGAGCAGTTGTACGTTGTGCCAGTTTACGCCTACAAGTAGGCCAGCACATTCGATTTCTGCGCTGCTTTTTATTTACTAGGGTAGAATCCCTAGGGCCTATATCAGTCGCCTCTTACGACATGCATTGTAAGTCGCAGTGCTACTATTGTTTACTTCCATTGCTGGTCCAGGCACAACACGGGAAAAAACTAAATTCAAGATAGTTCATAGTTCATATGTACGGTTCGAACTTCACTGCAACTGGTCCCATTCCTGTGCCAACGAAAATCACACGAAATGTTAACAACTGTATCACACAGTGTATCCTGTGTGAACAAATTCCAGAACAAAACCGCCGTACCGCCTCAAAAAGCAACATACACCGCATAAATGCATATGGCCGTCGCCAAAGTCAGGTACAACGGTCTGTCACATTGCTCTGATAAGTATGACGACAGAGTATGTCCTTCAGAACTGCAACCAGTATGCAGACCTGAGAAGAAAGAGGTGGCCCAACGTCCATCATAACTGGAATATGGCGTGGCTGACAATCTGAAAAGAGAGGCGGCCTTTATCAGAGAATACGGAATCCCATTTTCAGAAGAAGAAGAATGTAGTATCAATGTTGTAATAAAGTTACTAATAATCTCAATAGTATGTCTACGTATGTCTACGATGTTTAAAAATAATATATTTACTGCCAATGTAAACAAAGTTGGGAAGCAAAGACCATAAATCAGTGTTTACTTTTGAACAATTTAAAATATAATATACACACAAATGACGCAAAGAAAAGAAACAAAAATACTAATTCTAGATTCGAGCATTTAATTTTCAGTAGACCCCTTTAAAATTATATAAAAATAGCAAAGCAGGTTGTAGCAAAATTATATAAAAATAGCGATGCAGGTTGTAGCAAAATTATATAAAAATAGCGATGCAGGTTGTAGCAAAATTATATAAAAATAGCGAAGCAGGTTGTAGCAAAATTATATGAAAATAGTAATGTAGATTGAAGCAAATATATATATATCTAAATAGAAGAGCAGATAGCAGTCAAACTATATCTAAATAGTTGAACAGACTAGTAAAACTATATCTGAATAGTGGAACAGACTGTAGTAAAATTATATTTAAATAGTTGAACAGTCTGTAGTAAAATTGTATTTAAATATTGGAATAGTCTAGTAAAACTATATCTAAATAGTTGAGCAGATTGTAATAAAATTATATTCAAATTGTGGGGTAGATTGTAGAAAAGTTAGATATAAAAAGTAGATTGTAGTAAAAAAATATACAAAACATTTGAAAGTTGATTGTAGTAAAAATAAAAACAAATAGTGGATTTAATTGCAGTAAAATTATATTAAAATAGTAGATTATATTGTATAGTCTGTCCATTAATTCGTGAGCACGTTTGAAATTGATTTTCTCGAAAACTACCTGTTGGATCTCAGTGATTTTTGCAAGCAGCCTTAGAATATCCATGACGCTAGAGAAATATTTTTTCCAAGAAAATTTGATGTAGTTTGAAATATTTCTTCTTCAGGTTATATTAAAATCAACTTCACCGGATTGTACACAATAGTAACAGATCTACGGTACACAGACGCGTTGTTCTAAAAATACATTATGGTAACATTGAAATATCGTGAGTAAACAACAATTTCACGAACTACCGTGCACCTAACCAGTCGACTTTGAAAGCGGAAAGCATATGACGTTATAATTGGGATACCGTTGTATAGTTATAGGTGTATCTCGCTATTTGTATGAAGCTATTGTATCATATTTGTTGGCTTATCAAAACTGACATTGATATCACATTCATAATGAGTCTGAAGTGCACATTTATAACAATGCAGAAGGTTACAGTTTTACTATACCAACACTTCCGTAGGGAATCTAGAGAGGTCATCTATATTGCGATATTCATAACCCTGAGAAACGAACGAAACTGGCGCTTGGTCTGAATAGAGAATCCTTTTCCCGATGGATTAAACAGGACACAAAGTGCACTAATGTCAAGCAAGGAAGGAAAAGAACAATTGACGACTTTGACATAGATGTCATAAGACGGAGCTCTTGAAAATGTTTGACGACAAATCAACTTGTTACTCTCAGGAAACTGAAATTAAAACTGCAATCAGATTGCAGCATAGACATTTCTAAAAGTACTCTATGGAAAATTGTATGAGCCGCCGGCTTCACCTTCAGAAAAACTATAGGCGGCAGGAATATTATTTGTGAAAAGCCACATTTAATTGCTGCCCGAAGTAAGTACCTGAGGCAGATATGTGAGCGGCGGAGGCAAGGCTATGATATTGTATATTTGGACGAATCCTGGGTCAATGCTCACCACACCAATGCTAAAGAATGGCAATCAGTAGACGGTGAACAGAAAAGAAAAATACCAAGCAGCAAAGGCCAGCGTATTATACTAACACATGCAGGAAGCAGTGAAGAAGGTCTTGTCCATGACGCTGGACTTATTTTCCAATCAAAAAGTACCGACGGTAGGGACTACCACACAGAAATGAATGGACATATTTTCAGGCACTGGATGGAGAAAGATCTACTTCCAATTCTAAACAGACCATCATGCTTGGTAATGGATAATGCATCCTATAACAACGCAGTATCAGCGGAAGACAAAGTACCAACTGCATCAAATATAAAAGATCAAATTAGGACTTGGCTTGCTAAGGAAAATGTCAGCTTCGATGATACATATTTGAAACCGAGTTGTTGCACCTGGTGGGATGACAAATAAGACAAAGGTGTTTCATATTGACAAAATCATTGCGGAATACGGACACACGTCTTTGCGATTACCTCCATATCATGCTCACCTCAATCCGATAGAGCTTGTCTGGGCTAAAGTAAAAGGGCAAGTTGCCGAACAGAACAGGACGTTTAAAATGTGTGATGTTGAAGTTCTGACACGCGAGTCCTTCTCAATGATAGACATGCAGTTCTGGAAGAAGTGTGTTGAACATGTGCTCCGAGAGGAATACGAGTACTGGCACCGAGATGGATTACAATTTGTCCAGCCAGTAACAATTATCAACCTCGTGGAATCGTCAGATTCGGGATGATACAAATCATATTTTGATTACAGAGTGAGAAATAGCAACGTATACATTTCCATATCCAAATGCGTCTACCATCATACAATTTGTGGTGAAGTTAAGACACCCTGGGGTCTAATGGTGACCGAAGAGGAGGACTAACTGTTGCATATTGTATCCAAGTTCACGATTGCACATAAAGGGCAACACACTCAATTACTTGACCTATCAAGTTAATATGGAGATACACCTATGAATAGAATTGACATGGACAAATTCTAGGGATTACTGTAAAATCTAAAATTTGAGCCCCGTATTTGCAATTGTCATAAAAGATCAAAGGAATTCGCCGATGTGCAAAATCCGTAGCATCTATGGACTACTGGTTAGCTTTATTTTAGCGTCATGGATATTCTAAGGCTGCATGCAAAAATCACTGATATCCAACAGGCAGTTTTCGAGAAAATCAATGTCAACCGTGCTCACGAATTAATAGACAGACTATAGTAAGTAAATCTCTATATAAATAGTGGGTTAGATTATAGTAAAATATATGGCCAGCGTGTTCGTTGCGCGTTGGATAACGGGTGACAAGATCCGTGTGAGTGCGGTTCAATTCCGCATTTGCAGGCAGAAAAGCTACATGTTCTCCAGATTTACGGTGTTCGTGGCACCGAACCGAAGGGTTACAATATCCATGGCACCGAGCCGAATAGTTGAAAGTTCAAGTGCTTCTGGATCGAAAAAAATAAAATTGTGTATATATAAACGACATCAGATATGGCTCATTGTAGTACTAGACAAATCAATTATTGATATCAATTACAGCCAAACGTTGATGTGAAGATTACATGTGATCTGGTATGTAATAAACTCAGCCGTTCTTGCTTTCCAAGCTGTTGCTGGTAGAACATACAACTGCAACTGTCACTCTGCTTAGATTTAGAGATAACTATATTATATTGTTGCTGTCGAGATAATTAAACTCTCAGCGACGTTTCACTGTTGCTCATTGTGATGTCGCAATATAATTTATAATTTTATTTACGTTTTATTATTGATAATATTGTCATTAGTTGAAAGATGAACTACATTCATTGACACTTTCTATATCTAATTTTATTCTTCTTCTGTTGTCGTCACACTGCAACCGAGTTGTTGCCGAATGTTATGGTTTTCTGTTTGTATCTTGCGATGCTCTAATGGCATGGGTTGAAAACAGTCCACCGGAATTTCTCTCTCTCATAGGCCAGATGTTCTGCCTCTGCAGCCGTCATGTTCAAACCATCAGTTACATCCTGAATCCATCTTCTCCGTGGTCTTCCTCTTTTTCTCTTTGCCGGTATGCCTCCTTCGATGATGGTCTTCCCTACTACAACTACAACTTCTATTACTACTAAAACTAATACTTCTACTACTACTGTTACTTCTACTATTACTAATACTACTATTTTTAATACTACTATAATTACTGATACTACTACTACAACAACTTATATTACTACTGCACCAGGGGCGGCTGGTTATTAAGGGCAAGTGGGGCCCGGCCCCACCAAAATAGTGAGTAACGTGTATTTATTATGTTAGAATTTATATAATATAAAATATAACCTAATCCAAAACCATGATTTTTCCGAAAATGTTTGTCTGGCTCCTCCAACAAAATTGATTAGGAGCCGCCACTGACTACAACTAATACTATTTCTTGTACTACTACTGTTACTTCTACTATTACTAATTCTTCTGTTTCTAATACGACAACAATTACTGATACTACTTCTACTACTACTACTACTGATACTACTTCTACTACTACTGATACTACTCTACTACTACTGATACTACTACTACTACTACTACTGATACTACTTCTACTACTACTGATACTACTTCTACTACTACTGATACTACTTCTACTCACTACTGTTACTACTACTATTACTATATACTATCTACTACTACTACTACTCATTACTTCTCTACATTACTACTACTACTATTACTTCTACTACTACTATTACTTCACTACTACTATTACTTCTACTACTACTACTTACTATACTACTACTACTACTATTACTTCTACTACTACTATTATCTCTATACTTCTACTACTACACTACTTATTACTTCTACTACTACTATTACTTCTACTACTCTACTACTACTACTTACTCTATACTACTTCTACTACTACTATTACTTCTACTACTACTATTACTATATACTACTCTACTACTATTACTTCTACTACTACTATTATACTACTACTATTCTATCTACTACTACTTTTATACTACTACTTACTTATCTACACTACTATTCTACTTACTACTACTGATACTACTATTATTACTACTAATATTTTTCCTTCTAGTGTTAGTAAATGAAAATAGCTGCACTTGTAAGTAGTAATAAGTAGGCGTATAGATTACTAAAAACAGTGGCAATATATGTAGTAGCAGTAGAGGTATGTTTAGAAGAGATTCTGAAAACGAATAGAAATATTATTTTTCTACAGTAAATTTCACAACTGTCAATGCAAACTATGTCTTCTTTCTTCCACTCACAAAACGCGACAGTAATGTCCACACAAACGTCATGATCTGAAGCCCCACTAACCTTCAGAAATAGTCCCGCCCTCTTCTGAACTCTAGCGATCTGTAAGACTTTCTCACCGCAAGCTACGTGTCTTTCTTGTCAATCTTTCGCATCTAGTCCCTCCCACATTCGACCCGATCATGTCCCGAGCAAACCAATTCCTTATTGGTTGGAACTTTCAAAATAGGGATTGCTGTTGTTACAAGACATGTCTCACCGTATTTAAAATTCTCGTTGATATCATTCTAAAAAATTATGTTTTCCCTCAATTATTTTGTTTGTCCCCCCCTCTACGTTTCCAGTATTTTCTATTTATCTGAACACTATTTTTACGTGTTAAAAAAACACTTTCTAATTACAGTATAATTTATTGTGAATTTCTTATTAAAATTGTATTTATTCTTCTGATTACAAAAATATTCTTCCGTTCTTTTCAATGAATTCACGAAGAAATACACTTTGAACAGAACTGAAATTTCGTATGCCTTGTTCACATCTCTTTCATCTATAGTTTCTTGTGCATTTGAACGTTAGCGAAAAGTAGGTCGACAAACGAAACATGTACAATTTACGTTGAAATGTTTATTATTATTATAGCCAGATGCTTGTTCTCAAAGAAATGTAATTGTATACGTCTAATGTTGTACTGCTTGTGTATTCTGTTTATATTATTCTCCTTGTTTGTGGATTTTGGGAAAATGAATACAAAAGGGGGTTATTTTATGATGTTTTGTTATAAGAAATCATAAGAGGACACGATGATGTATTAGAGAAAGCCCGCACGAGGGAAATTTATAATGTGTTGATATAATTTTTATGAAGTGTTGATGTAGGCAGAAAACTTATGATGTGTTGGAGTAAGGAAACATAGCATTTTATGGTGTGCTGAAATAAATAAGCAGAGTTGTATATGTTACAGTAATCAACTAGAAAACTTTATGAATCGTTTGTAGTAAATAAATAACTTTATGAATCGTTTGTAGTAAATAGATAACTTTATGAAAGGTTGGTAGTAAGAAGAAAACTATATGAATCGTTTGTTGCAAGACGAGAACTTTATAAACAGTTTGTAGTAAGAATAGAACTTTAGGAACAGTTTGTAGTAAGAATAGAACTTTAGGAACAGTTTGTAGTAAGAATAGAACTTTATGAATTGTTTGTGTTAAGAAGAGAAGTTTCTGAATAGTTTATAGTAAGTAAAAAACTTTATCAAACGCAGAGAACTTGTACGGTTGATGAAGAGAAACGTTATAGAACTTATGAAGTGTTTGCGGTAGGCAGAGAGTGTTATCTAACGGAGAAAAATGTACAAGATCATAAAGAGAAAACCCCGAGAATTTTATAAATTGCTGAAGTGAACAAAAAGAGGAACTTTATAATGTATTAAAGTGAGCAACCGGAGAACTTTATAATGTGTTGATGTGAATAGAGAACTTTATAATGTGTTGATGTGAATAGAGAACTTTATAATGTGTTGTTGTGAATACTTACTTACTTATTAATCCTGTCATGCCTAGTGACACATGGGGCTTCAGAAAGGACTTTCCATGCTCTCCTGTCCCGTGCAACCTTCAGCGCAGAGCCCCACGTCAGAGATGCGGTGTCCAGTTCCTCTTCCATCATGCGCCTCCATGTTGTCCGTGGTCTGCCTTTCTTTCTCTTTCCTTCTGGTGTCCAAGTGAGGGCTACCCTTGCAGGCATTTCTTGTCTCATTCTCATAACATGTCCGAGCCATTTCCATCTTCTTTTTGAGTATGTCATTCATTGCCTCTTGTCTTGTATCTTGGAGTAGTTGGTTATTGGATATTTTTACTGGCCAAAAGATTCCCAAGATTCTGCGAAGACAAGAGTGGTGGAAAACTGACAGCCTGCTAGTATCTCCTTTCGTCATCCTCCAACACTTCGATCCGTAGAGCAAAACTGGCAAAACAATGCTTTTATAGAATTTAAGCTTTGTGGTCCTATTGTAGATTTTGGACTTCTATACTGGTTTCATTCTGGCAAAAGCGGTTCTGGCCTTAGTTAGACGTGATTTTATATCTTGTTGGTGTGAATAGAGAACTTTATAATGTGTTGGTGTGAATAGAGAACTTTATAATGTGTTGGTGTGAACAATCAGAAAACTTTATAACGTTGAAGTGAACAATCAGAGAACTTTATAATCTTGAAGTGAACAATCAGAGAACTTTATAATCTGTTGAAGTGAACAATAGGAGAACTTTATAATGTTGAAGTGAACAATATGAGAACTTTATAATGTTGAAGTGAACAACCAGGGAACTGTATCATGTGTTGAAGTGCACACCTAGAGAACTGTATAATGTGTTGAAGTGAATAAAAAGTGTACTTTACAATATGTTGAATTGAACATATAACTTTATAATGTGTTGAAGTGAATAAAAAGTGTACTTTACAATATGTTGAATTGAACATAGAACTTTATAATGTGTTGCCGTGAACAACCAGTGATCTCTGTAACATTTTAAAGAAAGTTAATAAAGAACTGTGTGAAAAAAATGAATGAAAATCGTGGCATATCCAAAAGGACGTAGCCATCAACCACAGTAAGCGAGTCGTTGATTTTCTAGGCACCACTTATACGTTCAGTAGTTTGCCATTGCTTTCTGAACGGTGAGGTCTATTTTTACCTTTTTGTAAAAATCCCATGGAAACGAATTTGCTTCCAAATATGCCCACCATGGGGTTTGAACCAGGTACGCTTGGGTCTGTGATCGAGCTCACTACCGCTTGAGCTACAGACACTCACAAGAACAGTATAATGTATTTTAATTAAACAAACAGAGAGTAGTATCACATATTGAAGTAAACAAAGAGCTTCATGATGTATTGAACTACGAGGATAAACCACAAGAAAACCACAGACCTTCATAAATGGATGTTTACTTAGAATAGAGACACTGAGATGGTATGATACGATTACGAACGAGAAAGTCAGAGAAAGAACTTAGTAGATACCAGTGGAGAAAGAGCTTAGTAGATACCAGTGGAGAAAGAACTTAGTAGATACCAGTGGAGAAAGAACTTAGTAGATACCAGTGGAGAAAGAGCTTAGTAGATACCAGTGGAGAAAGAGCTTAGTAGATACCAGTGGAGAAAGAACTTAGTAGATACCAGTGGAGAAAGAGCTTAGTAGATACCAGTGGAGAAAGAGCTTAGTAGATACCAGTGGAGAAAGAGCTTAGTAGATACCAGTGGAGAAAGAACTTAGTAGATACCAGTGGAGAAAGAGCTTAGTAGATACCAGTGGAGAAAGAGCTTAGTAGATACCAGTGGAGAAAGAGCTTAGTAGATACCAGTGGAGAAAGAGCTTAGTAGATACCAGTGGAGAAAGAGCTTAGTAGATACCAGTGGAGAAAGAGCTTAGTAGATACCAGTGGAGAAAGAGCTTAGGAAGAGATGCTGGCGATGGATATGGTATACATTCAGAAGACCGACCGGAAACATTGCAAGACGGGCGCTGCTTTGGAACCCGCAGGGAGTAGGGAAGGTCTAGACAGACCTGGAGAAGAGATATGGAACCTGATATTAAAAGGATAGGTAAAACATGGAAAGAATTGGAAGGAATGACAAGAGAGAGGAAGAACTGGAAAAAAGTTTGTTGAAGACCTGTTCTCCGTTGGGAGTTGAAAAGTGAAGAACATTTCATCAATAAATGGCTATATGCCCATATTAAAGCTGCAGTGAAGACCACAGTTTAAAAAAAAATATGTGTATATATATATCTATTTGGTTTTTTCTGATCCAGAAGCACTTGAGCTTTCAGCTCTTAGGCTCGGTGCTATGGACATCGCTACCCTTCGGTTCGGTGTCACGAACACCGTAAATCTAGTGAACCTGTGACTTTTCTGCCAGCCCGTGGAATTGAACCGCACTCACAGGGGGCTTGAAACATATATACATTACAACCTACAACAGGATTTCCGATTTCTCATTCAAAGACTAAAGGCGAAGGATTGACTTCAATGACAGGGTTGTTATCCCAAATGGCTTGATCCCTCTCCACAGACATGGCATGTTATCTGCAGAGACTGTTGCACAAAGCACGAACACAGTAACTCCAGCAACAATCCTATGGTTCTCATGAAATTATTGCACATATACTCCGGATTCAATCACACAACCTCCAGAACGACAGGCAAAGGTTTTACCCCCACGCCAGAGAGACTCATAATTTATCGACTGAGCTGACAATTTTATGTTATATGTTACCTGTGTCCACAATTCTCTCTGCGATCACCGCCCAGACCGATGTATCAGATCTCCCATAAATTATATTCATGTGAAAATCTGATTCATGCAGCCTTAGCATTTGGTGTGTTTTACGTCACATCTTCAGCACCATTTGGAGCTCTGGTGCTTATCCTTCGGTGATGTGTCTGGCTTCAGCCAGCGTTTACTCGGTTCGCTCTCCGTTCTGTAGCCATCTAGTGTTTATATTGTGTGGGGTAGCTAGCCCCATGACCAACCTCATTAGTCGCCTCTTACGACATGCCTGACAGGTAACAGTGGTTCTATCCGTTACACCCTAATTTGGGCCCGGTAACCACTGAGGCGGTCCACGATTCAAGCAATCTTGCCAGAAAATATTTTCAACTGAGCCTGAACGTTAAAATTTAAGGGTTTTAAAGTCGAAGGATTGACTTCATTGCACCGGGTTTTACCCCATATGGCTTGGTTCCTCTCCTCGAAATGGCACACCGCCTGCCAAGAGTATTGCACAAAGCACGAACTCCGTAGCTCCAGCAACAGTCCTAGGGGTCTCTGGAAAAATCTGCACTCGTGAACAGAACGGCGCGGTCCGGATTCGAACCCACGTCCTTCGACTCACAAGGCAAAGGGCTTAACCACTTATCCACAGAGACCCCCGAACGTTAAAGAGAGCATGTGTGTAATTTATTATTAATACTTAATTCGTGTCAGAAAGTGTATAATAACTGTGTGCTACTGTGTGATTTGTTAATAAACATGTGTGTAACATCACTAAATAATGAGACTATGTATATCATTTCATCGTAACATAGTTGCTTATGATCACAAAGTTACAACTCTAATAATCCTTCAAAATTTCTCTTTCTCATAGGCCAGATGTCTTGCTTCTGAAGCTAACTCTCAAATTATCAGTTATATCCTTCTTCTTCTTTGCGTTCGTTCTTTACAACCAATTTTAATCACTCTTTGTGATATGTTTGATCTTTGCCAAGAACGTGTATACATTGCACATTGGTTTGGTAGGCCCTAAACGCATAGATTTCTACAAGTTTAGGACATGTGCATCCAATTTCAGCCAAACCTCCTTAGCGCCTCTTACGACATGCACGGCAGGTAACAGTGGTTCTATTCTTTACACCCCAAATTTGGGCCCCGGTAACCACTCGGGTGGAATGTAATATAAAAATAAAGAGTCCCTGTGGTGTAGAGATTATGTGTTCGTCTCTAGTGCCAGAAGTAACAGGTTCGTTTCCTTGTGGAGCCATCTGGATATTTTTCCAAGGATTACTGTCGCAGTGTAGGTGAGATCGAGTTTATAGTCCTATCGGAGACGGACGATAAAACGTAGGTCCCTTGTTCAATTTGAACACGTAACAGAACCATTGTCAGCTCAAAATCGAGACAAGCAGGCTGGAAAACCGCGGCCCGGGTAAAATTATTTAGGAAAGATTCAAAATAAAATTCCTACACAAATATCTTCTCCATCTTCAAAATTACATCGACGGTGCTACGGTGTTCGTGCACTGCAGCTGAGATCTTCCTGTGTAAGAAATAGATAGGAGCACACATGGTTACTCACCGGAGTGCAATGATGATGATCGAATCAATCAATCAATATAGAAATACATTTCTCAGTGTGTATGTAATAAAAGAACCCTTTCATACCTCGTGGTATATAGGTCAATACAGTGTTAGGCCTGTATTATTCATGACCGTCTGCACACAATGGGTGATGTGGTCAGCATCACGCCGGCCGCCTTTACTTTCCCAGAGCATGTCTGGTACCCAGTTGAGGCTGGGTCGACCTGAGAGCCGTCTCGGTCGGGAAAAATTCCACGCGCATTGTAGGAGCTGAACCTAGACCACCAGCCTTGAGAATCGAGTTCACTAACAACTACGCTACAGCGGCTCTTGTGTATGTAATACAAGAATATTTATTCGGAAACTAAAATCATTATAACGCCCGTGTGCTACCGGGCCCCGCAAGTGAAGCAAAGAATAGTACCACTGCAAGCTACAAGGCAGTGGTAGACCTAGACCTAGACTGTAAGACCTAGGGAAACTAACCTAGTTAATAAAAAGCAAGCGTCACAGAAATCAGATGTGCTTGTATGCACATAACTGCCATAATGTACAATCGTTCTTAGGCTCAGATCACATACAAATCACACGGAGTGGTTAACAACTGGTATATATGGAGCGTGCAAAGAAGAAATCATCATAACAAATTGACTTATTAACAGTTCCGTGATCTAGTGAAGGAAATGAGATGAGCAAATTTTGCATGGCAACAGTCAAGTGTATAATAATAACAATAATTTCTCGCATACTGTTATACGTTACACAGGGCCTGCAAGCAATTTCTCCATACCGCTGTATCCTGAGCAACTCGTCCAATCTCCTCCATTGAACTGAGGCCGATATTTCTTGCCTCTCTCAGCAAAGTTCGTTTCAGGGTCTCCTTAGGTCGTCCACTCTTTCTTGAACTCTTTGCATCCCACTTCAATGCCAGATTTGGTATTCTTTGGTCATTTCTTCTCAAGGTGTATCCAACATATCTCCATCTTCTCCTTCTTATAACAGTTGTCACTAGTGGTTGACCAGACATTTCTCTGATTTCATCACTTCTCCTGAATTCGTTCAATTTTATGTTCATTTTAGTTTATTTTGTCTATGTCCTTGATAAAGATCCATGATCGAAACATGAGATTGTCGTTAGTTTTATATTTAATTAAATATTTGCTTACTTATGCTATACCCACGACTTTTTGTCTTTAAACGCCAATTTACTTAATATCACCACAGCCTAACCACGGTTGTTTCCAGATCTGGTCTGGTGTGACCACCTCAAAATTGTAGATTTCCGCACATACCAGTTCATTGTAGACAAATGCCAACACGCATATATCTCAATCAGTGAAAAAACGTGTTTGTATGAAAAAACATCAGATTGAAATATGCAGAGAAAACTAATAAAATATATTTTGTTTTAAAATTAACCGTGTCTGGTTCTTAATCATTATGTTTTGTTTTTAATTGCAAAATTGTACAATTTGTGTTAATGCAATGTTACTCCGATACAATGGAAATAAAACAAAAGACCTAGCCACACAAAAGGGACGATGAAAGACACTGTTTATGAAGAGCACACAAAAATCCAGTCCAGAAATGTCTTCTTATCCTACCTCTGCGAGCAAAACAGGATTGGAGTCAAGAAAAAAAAGACCATAGAGAACCACACTGAAAAAGTATAACGAGTAAAGAGGAAGACCACACAAAAGATGGATCCACAGCATCAAGAACAACTTTTAAGACAATGTATTTTTTTTGTTCGATCCAGAAGCACTTGAGTTTTTAGCTCTTTCGGTTCGGTGCCACGAACACCGTAAATCTGGGGAATCTGTGGCTTTTTCTGCCATCCCGCGGAATTGAACCCGCACATACAGAGGGATATTCACCCGTAGTCCAACGCGCTACGAACACGCTGGGCAGATGGGCAAGAATATGTATAAAAACTAATAAAGTGCCTTAGAATAAGCACACACAAGATCACTGCATTTAACACCCAACACGTCTGTAAAGAAGTAAATATTGGAAGAGAAGAGAAAGAAATATAAGGATGACAGATAAAAACAGTAAAGTATAAATTGTAAAATGGAGCTTAGAAATCAACCACACTTATGAAGGGAGGTCATTCTATGAGTGGAAGAAGAGAGTCCGTGTCGAAACGGTAGACTGAAAACCTGCTGCATTGTGTATCATAATCCTATCTCAGGTTCGAATCTCCACTGGAAACTGCCGCAGCACGCTGGAGAAAAACCCCCTCATGGTTCAGCGAAAAATCCGATAAGGGTATCGTGTATCCGTCTAGATCACCCATTTGCTCGGCCAGGTGGGTCCATAAAAAAGAAATGGAAGAAACAAACCAGGTAATTTCAGCTCCGTCTGTGGTTTCCGGGTGGAAGATATTCGTCCTTATTCAGGTAACTTTGAAGGTGTGATGTACACCTTTTCTTTCACAACGTGGGTATATTATTTATAGATGTGGGCTAAAATGTCCATTAATTATTGACATCAAATCTGTCAACAATTTGAATGGCGGAAACGATAATATTTTAGACAAGGAGTCGTGTGTGAGCTATTGAATTTTCCAGAAGGGGTTACTTGGAATCTACGCAAGGAGTTAATTCGTTTTTCATTTGTATAAGAGTCTGTGCTTAAGCGGTAGTGAACTCGATCACAGTCCCACGCCTACCTGGTTCAAACTCCACGGCGAGCAAGTTTGGAAGCAAATTCGTTTCCGTGGGATTTTGCAAAAGTAAATATAGACTTCACTGTTCAGAAAACAATGGCAAGCTACCAGACGTATAAGTGTTGCATAGAAAATTGACACATTTACTGTTGTTGATGGCTAAGTCCTGGTAAGGAAATGACACGATCTTCTTCAGTAGGTCTCTGTGGTGTAGAGGTTAGGTCTTCTACCTCGTCCCAAAAAGTACTCGGTTCGTTCCCTCATGGAGACATCGGAATATTTTTTCATAGGTCTCTGTTCTCAGTCTAGATGACATTGATTTTGTAGTCCTAGTGGACAGTGTATGCCCTGGTATTGCCTACCACAGAGAGCCACACAGAAAAAGTATAATGAGTACAAAGCAAGAGGAAGACCACGAAAAAAGATGGAGTGTCTGCATCAAGAACAGCCTTATGAACATGAATATCAGCTTACAAAGTGCCTTAAAAAAGCACACATAATATTTTTTTTTCTGATCCAGAAGCACTTGAGCTGAAAGCTCTTCGACTCTGTGTCATGGACATCGTAACCCTTCGGCTCGGTGCCACCAACACCGTAAATCTGGGGAACCTGTAGCTTTTCTGCCAGTCCGCGGAGTTGAACCCGCACTTACAGAGGAGTAGTCACCCGTAGTCCAACGCGCTACGAACACGCTGGCCACACACAAGATCACTACGTTTCACCCCAACACTTCTATAAAGAAATAAATGGTGGAAGAGAAGAAGAAGAAGAAGAAGTGGAGACGGACGATAAAATGTATGTCCCGTGCTCAAGTTGAGCACGTAGAAGAAACTTCGGCAGTTCAACAATCGAGAAGAACAAGTTTGAAAGTTGAGCACGTAAAAGAACCTTCGGCAGTTCAACAATCGAGAAGAACAAGCTTGAAAGTTGAGCACGTAGAAGAAACTTCGGCAGTTCAACAATCGAGAAGAACAAGTTTGAAAGTTGAGCACGTAGAAGAAACTTCGGCAGTTCAACAATCGAGAAGAACAAGTTTGAAAGTTGAGCACGTAAAAGAACCTTCGGCAGTTCAACAATCGAGAAGAACAAGCTTGAAAGTTGAGCACGTAGAAGAAACTTCGGCAGTTCAACAATCGAGAAGAACAAGTTTGAAAGTTGAGCACGTAGAAGAAACTTCGGCAGTTCAACAATCGAGAAGAACAAGTTTGAAAGTTGAGCACGTAAAAGAAACTTCGGCAGTTCAACAATCGAGAAGAACAAGCTTGAAAGTTGAGCACGTAGAAGAAACTTCGGCAGTTCAACAATCGAGAAGAACAAGCTTGAAAGTTGAGCACGTAAAAGAACCTTCGGCAGTTCAACAATCGAGAAGAACAAGCTTGAAAGTTGAGCACGTAGAAGAAACTTCGGCAGTTCAACAATCGAGAAGAACAAGCTTGAAAGTTGAGCACGTAGAAGAAACTTCGGCAGTTCAACAATCGAGAAGAACAAGCTTGAAAGTTGAGCACGTAAAAGAACCTTCGGCAGTTCAACAATCGAGAAGAACAAGCTTGAAAGTTGAGCACGTAGAAGAAACTTCGGCAGTTCAACAATCGAGAAGAACAAGCTTGAAAGTTGAGCACGTAGAAGAAACTTCGGCAGTTCAACAATCGAGAAGAACAAGCTTGAAAGTCG
The DNA here is from genome assembly GCA_020796225.1 of Arion vulgaris. Lineage (NCBI taxonomy): Eukaryota > Metazoa > Mollusca > Gastropoda > Stylommatophora > Arionidae > Arion > Arion vulgaris. The sequence goes on from CM036772.1 coordinate 16,880,514, forward strand.
CTGTTCATGTGAAATTAATGAGAACGATTTTTAAAATAAATTTGATATATTTGTCTATGTTCCTATATCTCTGATAAGGTAGACGATGAAACTCACCCCCTTTTCAACTTATCCTGATGGCATTGGTCACTGCGATATGTCCGGAAATTTTGGCATAGATGTCAACAACTGGGAGAATGCTGCTCAAGACAGATCAGCCTGGCGCACACTTCTTCGACACGGTTCCTCGGCCTGCGAGGCAGATAGAACAGCACGGATGGAGCATAGACGTCAAAACAGAAAGGTAGTAAAACTTCCCACAAGTGCAAGTATACCTTGCCCACACTGTACAAGAACATTTCAAGCACGTATCGGGCTCACTAGTCATATACACACACACAGACAAACATAGCTCAACTACATTCCCTTGGATGAAAATTTGTGTGGTCATCATCACCCGTGATGGACGAGCATCATGTCCGGATATTAATCTGCCCAGATGTGGAAGCAAAACCTTAACAAATATGAATGCTGAGTGCCATACCCCAAGCTCCAAGCATGGCTAAAACGTCACCATACCCCCACCAGCTTAACCTGTTGCTTGTAGTCTCCGTAAAGACCTCTTCATCTTCTTCGATCGTCCCCATATCGACCAATTGTTAAACCACTCTTTGGGATTCGTTTGTGATCTGAGCCAAATAGCGATTATACGTTGACACATTGATAGTTCCCATCAGTCGCCTTGTAGGTCACAGTGGTACTATTCTTTGCTTCCCTTGCTGACCCCGACATCACACGGGCGTGATCTGAGCCTAAGAGCGATTGTACGTTGTGTCAGTTATCCATCCACAAGTATGTCAGCACATCCGATTTCTGCGATGCTTTTTATTTACTAGGTTAGCTTCCCTATGCCTCTACCCTGGTCACCTCTAACGACATGCCTTGTAGGGGATAGTGGTAATATTCTTTGCTTCCCTTGCGGGCCCTGGCACCACACGAGTGGGAGATGTGAAAGGAAAACTTTAATAAATACGGATGCTAATTGCCAGACTCTAATTTCCAGGCATGCCCGTCTGCCCAGTGTGTTCGTAGCGCGTTGGACAATGGGTGACAAGCTCCCTGTGAGTTCGGATTCAATTCCACGGGTTGGCAGAAAAGCCACAGGTTCTCCAGATTTACGGTGTTCGTGACACCGAACCGAAGGGTTACGATATCCTTCACACCGAGTTGAATAGCTGTCAGCTCAAGTGCTTCTGGATCAGGAAAAAAAACCAAACATAAAAACACGTAAATCTGTTCTCGTGGCTGAGGAAGCTAATAGAGGGTAGTGGTATTGTTCAGACGGACGGCAGGAAATGGCGTATGCCCTGATTGGTACGTAGATACAAGAGTAGATGTGACGGAGATATAACAATGAATGTGAGCACACCGTGAGACTTGATGTATTATTAGAAATTACGATGCAGGTAATATGTGAGGAGTAAGTTGAGCTTGCAGTAACCAGTACAGATAAGTCTCAGTTTCACGGGCAAAGTCAGTTTTTAGCAAAATATTTTACACGTAGTGGTATCACTGTTGTCACCTAAGTGCTTAAGCCATTATCTTGCGAGCCGAAGGTTCGAATCCGGGCAGCGCCGTTTTGTGAAGTTTTCGAGCGACCCTGGGATTGTTGCTAGAGCTACGGAGTTCGTGCTCTGTGTAATATTCTCGGCATGTGCTGCGTCCTTTCTGCGGAGAAGGATCGAGCCATATCGGGTAAAAACTGGTGAAATGAAGTCACTCCTTCAGCTTTGAACCCGTTGAATATAAAGAGGGTTTTAAATAATATTCTTCTTCTTCTTTGCGTTCGTTCTTTACGACCAATTTTTATCACTCTTTGTGATATGTTTGATCTTTGCCAAGAACGTGTATACGTTGCACATTGGTTTGGTAGGCCCCTAAACGCATAGAATTCTACACGTTTAGGACACGTGCATCCGATTTCAGCAAAACATCCTTAGTCGCCTCTTACGACATGCACGGCAGGTAACAGTGGTTCTATTCTTTACATCCCAAATTTGGACCCCGTAACCACTCGGGCGTTAAATAATATAAAGCTGTCATCAAACACATACACACCTCCGGCAACATCGTCTCCTTGACAGTCAGTAGCAAACTTAGACCACCCAAGATGACAGCCACTCTAAGCCAGCATGTAGTGTACATGTCAGACACTCACTCATAGTCATTTGTTAGTCACCATGAAGAAATGACTGTCTTCGGTCATCCGAGACGCAGGGCACTCTACAGGTGGGCAGTGCAGAGATATTTACGATGCAGGTTCGGCTATTGGTCATTTCACCATCCCTGACACACGCAGATACTTATCATCATCAAGTGCCATGTTAACAGGTGTGGGCTATCATTTTCTTGTCCAACTCTCGGTCTTTTGTTCTATATATGAGTTCTGGTATCTTTTACACGTCGTGTCATAATTTTGAACTGTCTAGAATCGTTTCTCTATGTTAACTACTTTTTCTCTCGCCCTAGTGGTTACCAGGGCCCAAATTTGGGATGTAAGGAATAGAACCACTGTTACTTGCCATGCATGTCGTAAGAGGCGACTAAGGAGGTTTGGCTGAAATCGGATGCATGTGTCCTAAACGTGTTGAAGTCTATGCGTTTAGGGGCCTACCAAACCAATGTGCAACGTATACACGTTCTTGGCAAAGATCAAACATATCACAAAGAGTGATTAAAATTGGTCGTAAAGAACGAACGCAAAGAAGAAGAAGAAGACTACTTTTTCTCTTCCCCCTGTATCTTGCCTGTTGTCACAGTGCATTCAATCTTTTCTAAAGAACCCTTGGCAGTTCAAAATCGAGAAGAGTAGGCTGGAAAGCCACTGCCCTTGGCAAAATCGTTAGAAAAAAATTAACAATACCATCCCTACAAAAATATCTTCAAAATTATATCAGAGACTACGCCGGTGCTACGGAGTTCATGCACTGCAGCTGAGGTCTTCATGTGTAAGAAAGAGATCATAGCACACATGGTTAATCACCGAATTGTAATGATTATGGTTCTATCAATCAATCAATCAATCAAACTTCTTATAATATGACCACAGAATGCTGATTGTTTCTTTCTGGTGCGCTTCATAAGCTTCCTTCCTTCCTTTCGTTCGCTTGAAATATTGTCTATATATTTAATGTTGTCTCTTGTATCCTTCCTTCCTTTCGTTCGCTTAAAATATTGTCTATATATTCAATGTTGTCTCTTGTATCGTCCCTACCTTTTGTTCGCTTGAAATATAGTCTATATATTCAATGTTGTCTCTTGTATAAACTTCACTATCTGCTTCTTAAGTTATTGCCTGCTGTCTGGAGAACATTATCAGTTGTCATATTTTCTGCCAAGAAAATGTTTTTATTATTTGTGCCGGTGTTGCTTTGTTTATGGTTTTATCAAGCAGGTATTTCTTGATTGCTGGTTGTTTGATTTCCGTCTATGGAGCGTCTTTAGCTTAAGCGGTAGTGAGCCTGTTCCCAACCCAAGCATACGTGGTTCAAAGTCTGCGACGGGAGCGTTTGGAAGCAAATTTGTCCGCGGGGAATTTTACGAACGGTAAAAATACGCATCAACGTTCAGAAAGCAATGACAAACTACGAAACGTATAGGTGGTGAATAGAAATTCAGCGACTAGTTTACTGTGGCTGATTGCTACGTCCTGTAAAGGATATCCCACGATTTTCACTTCTATGGTGGTTGATCGGGGTCTCTTGTCCTCTAACACTGCAATATAAGCGGACATGAAGATGCAGACAGACTTGCAAACAAAAGGCTGAAGACTAATGAAGACTATTGCAGGCTGGTCACAAGATCAGCTATGAGGAGGCCAAAACAACCATCGGTTGGCAGTACAAAGAAATGTTGTCGAAAGACCACCCACAACACAGCATTAGAGATGGGTACTATGGCCTATCCTATCCTGTAGCGAACAAGTTGCCATATTCCGCCTCCGTACTGGCCATAACAAACTCCGGGCCCACATGTTCAACAAATTTAAAATTTGCACAACTGGCCTGTGCCACTGTGAAAAGGCGGACATGATGGCAGAGCACATACTGCATGACTGCCAGTTATTAGCAAGCCTAAGAAACGACCCGAAAACACAGAGCTTCGCGAGAAGCTGTACGAAGGGACGGAGTCTAAAAACAACAGTACAATTTGGACATTTAATGCGCCCGAGTGGTTACCGGGGCCCAAATTTGGGGTGTAAAGAATAGAACCACTGTTACCTGCCATGCATGTTGTAAGAGGCGACTAAGGAGGTTTGGCTGAAATCGGATGCATGTGTCCTAAACGTGTAGAAGTCTATGCGTTTAGGGGCCTACCAAACCAATGTGCAACGTATACACGTTCTTGCCAAAGATCAAACATATTACAAAGAGTGATTAAAATTGGTCGTAAAGAACGAACGCGAAGAAGAAGGACATTTAATGAGAATGAAATGCAACCAACCACCAATAACAGCATACAATAAAAAGAGATCGGTTACTAGAGCTATGGGACGACCAAGAAAAATATGAATAGACAATATCAAGACAACACTACATAAACACGGATATAACACAAGGGCGACTCATCTAGCCATAGAACACAAATTACAGCTCCAATCCCTACGCTTAACGACAAGAGTAGACAGCCAACTTCATCTTCCGCCTGGGAATAGACAATTCATGAAAAAATTTGGTTCATCAGTCTAGGCGGGGATCCAGAGGGAGAGAGAAAGAGAGAGAGAGAGAGTGTAATCAATTCTCTGTCAACTGGGAGATAACAATGTTCTTCAAAAACTTTCTCATCTTCTAACAGTGATTTTTGCTGCATTCTGCCTACGTTTTTTTCTTCCTGTCAATAATTTGTTTGATGAAATGGCTTTTTATAGTGTTATTTATATATATATATATATATATATATATCTCTTTGCGATCACTGCCCAGACCGATGTACCAGATCTTCCCATAAATTTTATTCATGTAGAAATCTGATTCATGGAACCTTAGCATTGGTGTATTTTACGTTACATCTTCAGCACCATTTGGAGCTCTGGTGCTTATCCTTCGGCGATGTGTCCGATTTCAGCCAGCGTTAACTCGGTTCGCTATCCGTTCTGTAGCCATCTAGTGTTTTTTATTGTGTGGAGTAGCTAGCCCCACGCTCAAACTTCTTAGTCACCTCTTACCACATTCTTATCAGGTAAAATTGGTTCTATTCTTTACACCCCAATTTGGGCCCCGGTAACCACTCGAGCGGTGTTATTTCTATCGATCGACTGTCTCTAGTAGTGACCACCTCTCATAATATTCAGTGCTTTAATGTTCTCTAATCAAATCGACCAGACCCTCCCCAACTTCTTCTGTGACGAAATGAATGGTAGAAGAGTAGAATGAGAATGTTTTCGTTCCACAAGTGTCCCTGAAGTGTTGCTGTGAAAATTCTGTAACCTTATTACCCTTTTGTTATTTTCGTGACACCTTATTCACCCAACCAGGATGTCCGCCCATGTTTGTACCATTTGTCAGGTCCAACTATCCGGTATACAAATTCTAGCATCAGATTACGAATTGTTCAGTTTTGTGAAATCGAATTCTAAGGTAACAAAATACGTTCTTTTGACTTTTACATTTGGAAACCAAATATTTCCCTCACACTGGGAAAATTGAATTACAAGTATTCAAGAGAAGTACAGAGACTAGTAAACATAACTAGGGTTAGTCACAGCCTCCTGGGGTTTAGCAAAACAAATTACCAAACAAGAGAGATACAAAATAGAGATGGGATTCTCTGTATAGTGTTAATATGCACTTTTTCAAATTAGAGGGTCTCTGTAGCTAAGTGGTTAAGCCCTATGTCTTGTGAATCGAAGGTCGTGGGTTCGAGTCCCGACAGCGCTATTCTGTTCAAGAATGCAGTTTTTTTCTAGAGACCATTAGGATTGTTGCTGGAGCAAAGGAGTTCGTGCTTTGTGCAATACTCTCGGTAGGTGGCGTGCCAGTTTTGCGGAAAGGACCGAGCCGTATGGGGTAAAACCCGGTGCAATGAAGTCAATCCTTCGGCTTTTAAACCCTTTAAACCCAGTTTAGTGACCAACGTAAATACAGTAAAAAAATAAGCTCGTTTTTAGGTTAGAGATATTTTAGTTTGGCAACTTAATAAGAATGCATATAAACTCTACATTATACAGTCTTCAACAACAGAACATCAGGAAAGAAGGCGAGAGAAAGACCACAAAAAAGATGGTTAGATGGCATAGCAGAATCCTGTTAAAGAGCAGAAATAATCACAAAAGCCACTAGAACAGCTTAAGACAAAAACAGAAAACCACGACACTGGACAACAACCCGTAACAGTGTGACGACAACAGAAGAAAGACATAAGTTCTCAAATACAGAAAAAAAAGTTGGCTATTAGGTTGAAGATATGTTAGCGTATTGTTAAAGAGTTTTTTTCTTTCTTTTGTTTAAGAGTTTTAAAGCCGAAGAATTGACTTCGTTGCACAGGGTTTTACCTATATGACTCGGTCCCTCTCCACAGAACTGGCATGTAATCTGCTGAGAGTACTGCCAAAACACAAACTCCGTAGCTCCAGCAACAATCCTAGGGTCTCTGGAAAAAAAATGTAATCGTGAACAGAACGGTGCGGTCCAGATTCAAAGCCACGACCTTCGACTCACAAGTAAAAAGTAAAGGAACCCTTTCATACCTCGTGGTATATAGGTCAATACAGTGTTAGTCTGTATTTTTCATTGACCGTCGGCACACGATGGGTGATGTGGTCAGCATCACGCCGGTCGTCTTTACTTTCCCAGAGCATGTCTGGTACCCAGTTGAGGCTGGGTCGACCTGAGAGCCGTCGCGGTCGGGAAAAAATCGACTCACAAGGCAAAGGGCTTAACTTCTTAGAAACATAGAACCCCTCTTGTGTCTTGTAGTCAACAGGCCCTGATATAACCAAAACAAGCCTCGCTCTTAACAGATTGGATGAAGAAAAAGGGTAAATATCAGCTTTATATGAACAAGAGTAGCGAGTGACCGAATGGATTAGCGCGCTGCTCCCACGTTCAATTCACGATAAGGAAAATACGATTTTTTTCTGTTGTGGACATAAATAAAAAATCCTAACATGAACCGCATCGCGGTGACAGCACTAGCCATGCGGACATTAAATCGCTCAGGCTCTCGTTCCACTTCTCCTACACCGCCCTAAAAAAGTGGTGCTACATGCAGTAACGACAGGTTAACAAAATATGAACAAGGAACAAATCAAGAACATATATCTCTTCTTCTTCTTCTTTGCGTTCGTTCTTTACGACCAATTTTAATCACTCTTTGTGATATGTTTGTTCTTTGCCAAGAACGTGTATACGTTACACATTGGTTTGGTAGGCCACTAAACGCATAGGCGTCTACACGCTTAGGTCATGTGCATCCGATTTCAGCCAAATCTCCTTAGTCGCCTCTTACAACATGCGTGGCATGTAACAGTGGCTCTATTCTTTACCCCCCAAATGTGGGCCCCGGTAACCACTCGGGCGAAGAACATATATAATAATCAACGCTTCGAACTATACATTTTATGAACTGTGTGGTGCCGGGGACCGCAAGGGAAGTAAAGAATAGTACCACTGCAACCTACAATGCATGTCGTAAGAGGCGACTGAGGAAGGCCCTAGGGATGCTACCCTAGTAAATAAAAAGCGGTGCAGAAATTGGATGTAGGCGCATAACCGACACAACGTACAATCGCTCTTAGGCTCAGATCACATACAAATCACACAGAGTGGTCGACATGGAGTGTTAGAAGAAAAAGAAGATCAACATACAATACACGCTAATAATTAATAATAATTCCTCTCGTACCGTTAGACGTTACATAGGGCCTGCAAGTAATTTCTCCATACCGATCTATCCTGGGCAACTCGCTCAGTTTCCTCCATGGAACTGAGACCGATATTTCCTGCCTCTTTCAGCAAAGTTCGTTTCAGGGTCTCCTTAGGTCGACCCTCTTTCTTGAACCCTTTGCATTCCACTTCAATGCCTGCTTTGATATTCGTTGATCATTTCTCCTCAAGGTGTGCCTAACATATCTCCATCTTCTCTTTCTTATAACAGTTGTCACTAGTGGTTGACCAGACATATCTCTGATTTCATCACTTTTCCTGAATTCGTTCCATTTTATATTCATTATTTTTCGCATACACGCTAAGGTGAATGTGAAACTGAAACTAAACTAAAACACAAACAATAAGACAATCTGTGATGAGAACAGAACATTAATATAATATATATATATAGTACGTTGATTGATTGATTGATTGATTGGACCATCATCATCGGACTTCGGTGAGTAACCATGTGTGCTCCGATCTCTTTCTTACACAGGGAGATCTCAGCTGAAGGGAACGAACTCCATAAAACCTGCGAGAGCCCGTCATGTTATTTTGTAGATGGTGAAGATTTTTTGGTAGAAATTTTATTTAAAATTTTTTTGGAATGAATTTTGCCCGGGCAGCAGCTTTCCAGTCTGTTCTTCTCGATTTTGAACTGCCATGGGTTTTTACGTGCTCAAATTGAACACGAATAGGACTAGGAACTCGATCTCACCTACACTGAGATCAGGGATCTCTGGAAAATACCCAGATGGCTCCACAAAGGAGCGAACCTTGTACGTTTGGTGCGAGAGACCTTTACGACACGAAGAAATATTTATAACCTGGTTTGTTATCACGTATATGACTTACATTTACCCTGATATCCAAGATCCAGACCCCCAGCTATGGGCAAATAGTCCCACTGCCTTGTGGAAGTCTCGGGAGAGGCAAAGGCTATGGGAGTAAACCCAAACAAAAAATCCGGAGCGGAGCCCTTAAGGCGGACAGGCATCAAGTGATGTCCTACCGGCAGCTCCTGCAACCGAACTGGTACCAGATGTCGTTCTTGCTCTCCTCTGGATTCTATCAGCGAGGTCGAGAGGGGTAGTTGACGCTTGGGCAACAGCTACTCCATAAAAATCGCCCAGGCATGCGTCACGGAGAGGGATGAATGAATATGACTTAAAATCAGGCATATCGCATCCAGGTACTCACGAAGAATGATTTCGACTGATAAAAACATTGACAAAGTCATCCATGAAATCAACCATCTTGTTTTAATCCTACTCGCCCGAGTGGTTACCGGGGCCCAAATTTGGGTGTAAAGAATAGAACCACTGTTACCTGCCACGCATGTCGTAAGAAGCGACTAAGGAAGTTTGGCTGAAATGCACGTGTCCGCTAGGGAATGCTAACCCGAAACAAATGCTTTCAGAAAACGGATGCACCAGACGGTAAGGCGCATAACATGGTGCAAATGACCCTCACAATGAGGAATGAGATAACGGATTCTACGGTCGTCAATCTACCTCGGCGATTTAGTCACGCAGTAAGAATGTCAGACCTACCATCACGAGGGAGGCCAAAACTTACTGTGGGAAGAGATTGTCACAAACGGGGAAGGAGAAATCATAGAAATTATATCCTACAGAACTGCCCCCAGTGTGCAGACTTGAGAAGAAAGAGGTGGCTCACTTACACTAGCGTCCAAGACAAACTGTATGGCGTGGCTGATAATCTGAGGCATACGGCTGCCTTTATTAGAAATCCCAATCTAGTGAGAACGCAGAAGACAAACTGTATGGCGTGGCTGATAATCTGAGGCAGACGGCTGCCTTTATTAGAAATCCCAATCTAGTGAGAACGCAGAAGACAAACTGTATTGCGTGGCTGATAATCTGAGGCAGACGGCTGCCTTTATTAGAAATCCCAATCTAGTGAGAACGCAGAAGACAAACTGTATGGCGTGGCTGATAATCTGAGGCATACTGCTGCCTTTATTACAAATCCCAATCTAGTGAGAACGCAGAAGACAAGAAGACAAACTGTATGACGTGGCTGATAATCTGAGGCATACGGATGCCTTTATTACAAATCTCAATCTAGTGAGAACGCAGAAGACAAACTGTATGACGTGGCTGATAATCTGAGGCATACGGCTGCCTTTATTAGAAATCCCAATCTAGTGAGAACGCAGAAGACAAACTGTATGGCGTGACTGATAATCTGAGGCATACGGCTGCCTTTATTAGAAATCCCAATCTAGTGAGAACGCAGAAGACAAGAAGACAAACTGTATGACGTGGCTGATAATCTGAGGCATACGGATGCCTTTATTACAAATCTCAATCTAGTGAGAACGCAGAAGACAAACTGTATGGCGTGGTTGATAATCTGAGGCATACGGATGCCTTTATTAGAAATCCCAATCTAGTGAGAACACAGAAGAAGAAGAAGTATACTACTAGCGTGTTTTTCTCCACAGCTTTTCTTCAAGCTTCCAAAGTAATCTGAACTTCTGCAAATAAAATCGCAATCATTTTGTTTTCCGAATTTCTTTTTGGCTGTAGTTTTCGTAAAGACACTTGTACAATTTAAAGCTTCTTAAATTGTTACGCCCGAGTGTTGCCGGGGTCCTCAAGGCAAGCCAAGAACAGTACCACTGCGACCTATAAGGCAAGCTGTAAGAGGCGACTGATGTAGAACCTAGTACTACCATAGCAAATAAAAAACATCGCATAAATAGGATGTGCTGGCCTACTTGTAATCGCATAACTGGCACAATGTACAATCACTCTTAGGCTCAGATCACATAGCGTGGTTAACAGGTGATCGATATAGAGCGTTTGAAGAAGAAAAATAAAATTGCTGAAAATATTCATTATAAATTTTAATGTTTCCATTCCACAGGTGACTGCCAAGAAACCAAAGGACATCCCTTTATCAATCTCCAAATTACAGAGAAACAGTGCTGTATGCAAGCCTGTCAGCTTTCTCATTGCTGCAAACATCTCCATATCTAGAACAGTAGATTCAAGAAAACCTCTTGAGGTTAGGGATTTTGATATACGACATTTACTCATGCCGAGACCACATCTTTTTGAACCTTTGAGGACATGAATACAGAGTAATACAACAATAGCCCCAGTAAACTGAGTCTCAGCGACAATTGGAGAGCAGCGGTAAAAGCCTAATGATAGTGGTACTGTAAACACAAGACGAAGATTCAAATACATCGAGAATGTGTAATTAGCTCTTTACTATATGGTTTAGAAACATGGAAAGCCTACTTAAGGCACGAGAGAAGAATTAACATCTTTCACCTTCGATGTCTCCGCAAGATTATGAACATCGGGTGGTACGACAAGATAGCCAACTCTGAAGTACTGAAGCAACGTGCAAACCTGCTTTCCATCATGGCTCAGCAGTGGACGACTAAGATGGTTGGGGCATGTGAGAAGTATGAAAACTTGTCGCATACCAAAACAAATGTTGTTCTGTGAACTCTCGAAGGGGAAGAGGCACCAAGGCAGACCACTGCTCAGATATAAAGATGTCTACAAGGCCTCAATGAATAACGTTTCTATCGGTCCCAGCAAAAGGGAAAAACTGGCTGATGAGTGAAATATATGGAAAACAACATTGCGCAAAGGTGCAGAATCTTTTGAAGAGGTACTTAGTGATGAGCTGAAAGACAAGAGAGACAAGCGAAAACTCAGAAGTTGTCACAGTGAAATACTTGTCAATTGACCGTCTGTAAAGACGAAAAAGATCATATATATATATATATATATATATATATATATATATATATATATATATATATATATATATATATATATATATATATATATATATATACAAATCCAATAATACAATAAACTTAGTAGCTGGTGCAGTTACCCAAATTTATTTTGATGTGTGATATTGGATTATAATTGGTTTTGTTTATTATCATAAGCTTTGTTTTCTTACTATTATTGTCACACTATTGCATGGGTTCCCAAGTGGTCAGTATGCGCCCCCTCCTCCATCCCCACACAGTGGCCGCTGAAGATAAGCCGAAAAAATTGGGAATCTATGAAGTGTTGGTTATTGGTTAATAAACTGATGTCATTGCACCCCGAGCAGACCTATAGGTGCTCAGTGTCCCCCAACAGCTATCGAAGAGTATTAATACTAATGGTTCCCGTTGATCGCTGACTAAACACTCTCCGCACTCTGCCTCTCAGGCGTCCAGTTATACTTGTACAACAAGTAGCTACAAACTGCTTAAATCGCTGGATCGATTCAACATCTATTTTAGTGTCCTCATCCTTCTTCTTTGAACGCTACACATCGACCACTTGTCAACGACTCTGTTTTATTTGTATGTGATCTGAGCCTAAGAGCGATTGTACGTTGTGCCAGTTGTGAGGAGCCTACAAGTAGACCAGCACATCCGATATCCGCGCCGCTTTTTATTTACTAGGGTAGCATCTCTATGGCCTACTTCAGTCGACTATTACGACATGCATTGTAGGTCGCAGTGGTATACTATTCTGTGTTTCCCTTGAATTCTTTGTTTCCCTGCGGGCCTCGAAACCACACGGGTGAATGTCCTCATCCAAAAGACAGACGCGAATAAACCGAAGAACATCCCCTTATCGATCTTTAACTCCACAACAATCGATGCTGCTGATGATGCAAGCCTTTCCGCTCTTGTCAAACTATTATTACTATTCCTTGGTTGAAATCGGATGCACATGTCCTAAACATGTAGAAGTCTATGTGTTTAGGGCCTACCAAACCAATGTGCAACGTATACACGTTCTTGGCAAAGATCAAACATATCACAAAGAGTGATTAAAATTAGTCCTAAAGAACGAACGCAAAGAAGAAGAAGATTACTATTCCCATGAATCAATTCATGTTATCGATGTGTAGTTTCTGTTATCACATGTGACAAAATATTTATACGTGTGTGTTTTGTGTGGCTGTAGTAAGAATGTGACTGAATTTCGTAAAATATCAATTTTTCAAGTTTGTGATGTTCTCATCAGCAAGTAACATGTCTCTTGCAGAAGGCTGCTTTCATCAGATCATGCCTTAACAATTCTCTGTCTC